>CM061748.1:295510463-296110463 GCA_030979885.1 Lolium multiflorum | reverse complement strand
TCAATAAATGGTAAAGGGTAATGATCTTTCTTAGTAACTTTATTAACTTTTCGATAATCAATGCACATTCTATACCCTACAACTACTCTTTGAGGTATGTGCTCATCATTATCATTAGGCACAACAGTCATCCCTCCTTTCTTAGGAACGCAATGCACATGACTAACCCATCTACTATCAGCAATAGGATATATAATACCAGCTTCAAGAAGTCGTAATACCTCATTTCTTACCACATCTTTCATCTTAGGAATTAGACGACGCTGAGGTTCAACAACAGGCTTCGCATCATCTTCCATATTAATGGCGTGTTGGCAAATAGAGGGAGAAATCCCCTTCAAGTCATCAAGAGTATAGCCAATAGCACCTCGGTGTTTCTTCAATATTTGCAATAATCTTTCTTCTTCGAACTCTGTAAGCTTAGAACTAATAATAACAGGATATATCTTCTTATCATCAATATGAGCATATTTAAGATTATCAGGCAAAGGCTTTAAATCAAAAACAGGATCTTCCTTTGGTGGCGGTGTTGTACCCAAATCTTCCACCGGTAAATCATGCTTGAGAATAGGTTGGCGAAGAAAAATCTCCTCAAGCTCATCTCTTTCTTTCCTAAAAACTTCACTCTCGCTATTCTCCAAATGTTGCTGCAAAGGATTATTAGGAACAAGAACAATAGATGCACACTGCTCCATTTTAAAATCATTACTAGGCAAATCAGCTTTATAAGGAGTTTTAGTAAATTTAGAGAAGTTAAACTCATAAGATTCACCAGCAAATTTAGTCAAAATTTTCTCTTTCTTGCAATCTATAATAGCTCCACAAGTATTTAGAAAAGGTCTACCAAAAATGATAGGACAATAATCACTAGCAGCAGAACCAAGTACCAAAAAGTCAGCAGGATATTTAATCTTACCACATAGAACTTCCACATCTCGAACAATACCAATTGGAGAAATAGTTTCTCTATTAGCCAGCTGAATAACCACATCAATATCTTCAAGTTCACAAGAATCAATTTCGTGCATAATCTCCGTGTAAAGCTCATAAGGTATAGCACTAACACTTGCACCAATATCACATAAACCATAATAGCAATGATCACCAATTCTAACAGATATCATAGGAACACTAGCTTGTTTGGGTTTATTAGGATGTGAAACAATATTAGAAGCATCTTCACAGAAAATAATATGACCATCCTCTACATTTTCAGTCACAAGATCTTTAACTATTGCAACAGCAGGTTCAACTTTTATTTGTTCTTCAGGTTCTATAGGTTTCTTTTCACTTTTATGAACCGCACTATTTATAACAGAGTACTCCTTCATTTTAGCAGGAAAAGGAGTTTTTTCAATATAAGCTTCAGGAATAACACGATCAGCAGTTTCAACTACAACACACTTATTAATAGATGAATCAATTTTATCTTTATACGGTTCATGATACTTATCAAAATTCTTCTTAGGCAATTCATAATGAGAGGCAAAAGCTTTATAAAGGTTTGCAACAACTTGAGAATCAAGACCATATGTAGCACTCATATTACGAAATGTATCAGTATCCATAAAAGCTTCAATGCATTTATAATCATAAATTATACCTGATTCTCTATCTTTGTCGTTCTCCCAACCTTCAGTATTTTCTTGGATCCGATCAAGAAGGTCCCTTTTAAACTCTTCTTTGTTGCGTGTAAATGATCCAGAACAAGAAGTATCCAGCAAGGTCTTGTCTTGAAAAGAAAGTCTTGCATAGAAATTATCAATAATAACATTACCAGGAAGCTCATGAATGGGGCATTTGAGCATTAAAGACTTCAATCTCCCCCAAGCTTGGGCAATACTCTCTCCATCATGAGGCCAGAAATTATATATGCGGTTCCGATCTTTATGAATTTCACTTGGAGGATAAAATTTGGAATAAAATAAAGGCACAATGTCCTCCCAATCAAGAGAATCACCATTCTTCAGCAATTTATACCAATGCGCCGCTTTACCAGACAGCGATATAGAGAATAGTTTCTTCCTAACTTCATTCATAGCAATACCTGCACATTTGAATAACCCGCATAATTCATGCAAAAACAGTAAATGATCACCAGGATGGACAGTTCCATCCCCTTCATAGCGGTTATCCATAACATGTTCAATAATTTTCGTAGGTATTTTATATGGTATTACTTCCTCACCTGGCGCCTCATCCACTACCGTTGCAGTAGTAGTAGATTTCCCAAATAGAAATTGAAGAGAAGATCTCTCCATAATGACTTATAGCAGCAGGCAGAAATAAAATCAGCACAAACAGTAAAGGTTTTCCTTACCAATTCCGCTTACCAATAGCGCTTCACTCCCCGGCAACGGCGCCAGAAAATAGTCTTGATGACCCACAAGTATAGGGGGTGTATCGTAGTATCTTCGATAAGTAAGAATGTCGATCCCAACGAGGAGCAGAAGGTGTTGACAGCAGTTTGATGAAGGATTCACTGTAAATGCTCACAGACAAGTATTCAGGGGGTTTTGATGTAAGATGAATAAAGTACAAGTAAGTAAAATGCGAGAGAAATAATTGCAGCGAGTGGCCCAATCCTTTTTAGCACAAAGGACAAGCCGGTTTGTTTACTTATAATGACCAAACGTTCTTGAGGACACACGGGATTTTAGTCTAGTGCTTTCGCTACATACAGTTGATTAATCTTCATTGTTTTGATAAGTGTTGTGTGGGTGAACCTACGCTAATGTACCGCCCTTCCTAGGACTAATACATACTTGTGATTATACCCCTTGCAAGCATCCGCAACTACAAGAAAGTAATTAAGATAAATCTAACCACAGCCTTAAACTCTGAGATCCTGCGATCCCTCCTGCATCGATATACCAACGGGGTTTAGGTTTCGTCACTCCGGCAACCCCGCAATTGGCAAACGAGTACAAGATGCATTCCCCTAGGCCCATAAATGGTGAAGTGTCGTGTAGTCGACGTTCACACGACACCACTAGAAGAATAACACCACAACTTAAATATCATAACATTGAATATTACTCAACCATAGTTCACTACTAACATTTAGACTTCACCCATGTCCTCAAGAACTAAACGAACTACTCACGAGACATCATATGGAACATGATCAGAGGTGATATGATGATGAATAACAATCTGAACATAAACCTTGGTTCAATGGTTTCACTCAATAGCATCAATAACAAGTAGAAATCAATACCGGGAGAGTTTCCCCTATCAAACAATCAAGATCAAACCCAAATTGCTACAGCGGTGACGATGTCCAGCGGTGGAGATGGCGGTGATGATGGTGGAGATGATGATGATGGTGATGGAGATGATGTCCAGCTCGATGACGGTGACGATGGCGTCGATTTCCCCCTCCGGGAGGGAATTTCCCTGCCCGCCGGAGAGCTCTTTTCTCTCTGGTGTTCTCCGCCCCGCAGAGGCGGCTGTAACCCTTCGTGAGGATTCCTCTGTGGCTTCGGTCTTCGGGACGAAGGGTTTCGCGAAGAAAAGGAGCGAAAGAGGGGGGGCCCCACACCACATGGTGGCGCGGCCAGCCATGGGCCGCGCCGCCCTATGGTGTGGGCCCACCTTGGGTCCAGCTGGCTCCCCCTTCTGGCTTCCTTCGTCATCTGGAAAATAGGATTTTTGGTAAAACTTCCTTCCACAGTTGCTCTTCCGAAATATTGCATCCTGACGGTGCTTTTTCCAGCAGAATCCTGGCTCCGGTGCTCGATCTCCAAATAATCATGAAACATGCAAAATAGATGAAATAACATAAGTATTGTGTCCCAATATGAAATATATCAATGAATAACAGCAAATTATGATATAAAATAGTGATGCAAATTGGACGTATCAGTTCCCGATCAGAGTAGCCCCCGAGGCTACAGCCAAGGACTTGTGCTTGGTTGTAGGCTCAACACTTTATTGCCTCATGTCAATATTCTTTCTCGATCTTTTTATATCTATCGGGTGCGCGACCAGCGAGCCCCCGAGGCTATGAACAAATGCTTGCATTTGGTCATAGGCTCTCGACATTTCTATTTTGTCATACTCGAATTTTTCTTTTTCCAAAGTAGCCCCCGAGCATTTGGGCAAAAACTTGTATTTGATCAAAGGCTCTCGAAATAATCAACAATCTTCTGCTGCCATTCTTACGAACCTTCGTAGGCGAGATTTTCTTGCCAAGGTGACATCATTGCTGACGATATCCACGTATGTATCGAGAAAACGCGAGAACTTCTCTCCCTCTGTCTCGTGGGCCCAAAATTTTTACCACGTTGACACGTCATGCAAGTGGGGGACACACGTCCTCCGCTTTTTCCTGGCGCACGCACTTTAGCGCCCGTTCGTTCCCTTCTCAGTGAATTTGCGATTTTACCCCTTGTCCACGTGTCACCATCTATTCCACATTTTCTCCATCCAACGGCTCGTCGATTCACCGCACCTCTATTTAAGGTCATCGTCTTCCTCCTTGGACACTTTCGCTCGCGCCGCTCCTCTGCTCTCCTCTGCCAAAATTCTCCCTTGCGCCCCACAGTTCTTGAGCTCAACTACACTTCGCACTTTGCTCCGGCGCCCTTGTTGATGCCTCCGCGCAAACTCACCAGGCACAGCACACCCGAGTCTAAGATGGCGACCGAAGATCTGGGGAACATGGAGTGGGAGAGATCCAAAATCTCCCCTCAAGACATTGATACGTATCAAACGTATCTATAATTTCTTATGTTCCATGCTTGTTTTATGACAATACTTACATGTTTTGTTCATACTTTATGATGTTTTGATGCGTTTTCCGGAACTAACCTATTGACGAGATGCCGAAGTGCCAGTTCTGTTTTCTGCTGTTTTGGTTTCAGAAATCCTAGTAAGGAAATATTCTCGGAATTGGACGAAATCAACGCCAGCATCTTAGAATCCACGAAGCTTCCAGAACACCCGAGAGCCGCAGAGGGGGGGTGGGCCCAGATGATAGGCTAGCGCGGCCAGGGGTGGGCCGCGCCCTCGTGTCGTCTCGTCAGCCCTCCGACTCCGCCTCTTCGCCTATATAAGGTCCCGACCTAAATCTTCGATAAGGAAAAGCCACGGTACGAGAAACCTTCCAGAGCCGCCGCTATCGCGAAGCCAAGATCCGGGGGACAGGAGTCTCTTCCGCACGCCGGGACGGGAAGTGCCCCGGAAGGCATCTCCATCGACACCACCGCCATCTTCATCAACGTTGCTGTCTCCCATGAGGAGGGAGTAGTTCTCCTCGAGGCTAAGGGCTGTACCGGTAGCTATGTGGTTAATCTCTCTCCTATGTACTTCAATACAATGATCTCATGAGCTGCCTTACATGATTGAGATTCATATGAGTTTTGTATCACTATTAGTCTATGTGCTACTCTTGTGATGTTATTAAAGTAGTCTATTCCTCCTTCACGGTGTAATGGTGACAGTGTGTGCATCGTGTAGTACTTGGCGTAGGTTATGATCATAATCTCTTGTAGGTTATGGAGTTAATTATTACTATGATAGTATTGATGTGATTTATTCCCCCTTCATAGTGTAAAGGTGACAGTGTGTATGCTATGTTAGTACTCGGTTTAAATTGCAAAGATCTATTATGCTCTAAAGGTTACTTAAATATGAATGCCGATGTTGTGGAGCTTGTTAACTCCGGCATTGAGGTGCTCTTGTAGCCCTACACAACGAATGATGTTAATTATCAAACAAGAGTATATGTAGCACAAAGGAAGAGAACTTATTTATTATGTGATCAATATTGAGAGTGTCCACTAGTGAAAGTATGATCCCTAGGCCTTGTTTCCAAATACTGCAATCATCGCTTGTTTACTGTTTTACTGCATCTTTACTTCCTGCAATATTACTACCATCAACTGCACGCCAGCAAGCACTTTTCTGGCGCCGTTACTACTGCTCATATTCATTCATACCACTTGTATTTCACTATCTCTTCGCCGAACTAGTGCACCTATACATCGACAAGTGTATTAGGTGTGTTGGGGACACAAGAGACTTCTTGTATCGTGATTGCAGGGTTGCTTGAGAGGGATATCTTTGACCTCTTCCTCCCGAGTTCGATAAACCTTGGGTGATCCACTTAAGGAAACTTGCTGCTGTTCTACAAACCTCTGCTCTTGGAGGCCCAACACTGTCTACAGGAATAGAAGCGTGCGTAGACATCAGACATCAACCTGCTGAAGAAACTGGGGATCAGGAAGAAGCAAGACGCGCTTCGCTTCCCCAGTGAAGAAAGCTATCCAACCCCTCCAATGGAGTATCGGATCAGTTTCGTCGACCACCTCATCCGTGGTCTTTCTGACATAGGCATCCCAAATGGGCCTGCCAAAGATAGTACCCGGGGTTTAATGAAGGCCCACTACCCGAAGAATAAGAAGGTTCAAGAGCCCAAGATATATTAAGGAAAGTAGAATTGTAATAGGAAGTGTTGTTTGTAATCTGGCGGGATGAGTTAGAAACCGTCCCGGACTCTGTAACTTGTACAAAACGAAACCCTCGGCTCCACCTCTTATATAAAGGGGGAGTCGAGGGACGAAGATCATCGAATCATTGTTCACAAACCCTAGTTTTCATAATCGTCGAGTACTTTTCGGCTGAAACCTTCGAGATCTACTTACCCTCTACTTCTAACTAAACCCTAGCCTATAACCCGTAGGCATTGACAAGTTAATCCCTTGTCAATTGGCGCCGTCTGTGGGAATTAGAGGCGTAAGGATCTGATCTCGATGGCACGTTCAAGATCTTCGACATCGTCAACCGGAAGCAACACAATGGATCGAGGTAAACAGATCGCTGCTGGTCTTGTCGATTTTGTTCCTCACCCACCCTCCCGTTTGGATGCATATGCGTATCTGGCGGAGCCCATGGAGATGACGTTCGGAAGGTTCCACTTTCGCGTCGAGAAGGAAGGATCGTATCGTGTCGAAATTCCGATTTCGTCGGGATCGTCGGCGGTCGATTCCGATTTTTCAAGCTATACATCATCAACTGAGTCAGAAGAGGAAGAAACTTCGGAAGCACGCTACGTCAGCACCAGAGCAAGAGAGAAACTCGCCAAGATCTTCGGCGACATATCATCCGAGTCATCTGCGGACTCGTATATAAGCGATGACTCAAGCGATGTCGACAGTTACGACTTCATCGACAAATCTATCACGGTGGGCAAGGTCTTCATCAATCTCAACAATGATGTCACCAAACCCAACATAGATCTGAGTACAAAATATCATCAGATTTATGCTATCGAAAACCAAGAGGAAACATCAGAGGCTTTCGACGATTTGGGTAATCCTTATGTCGATCCCTCAGATCTAAGGAGAGGTATGGGCACTAAATATGTCGGGCCCACACCACGTGTCAGAGTTCAACTTCCACAAGCAGCCTGGGATAGAGCCGCAAAAGCTCTAGATGGTTTGGAGCCAATGACGACAACGGCTACGGCTCAAGAACTGCAAGCTTATCAATATAGACTCGCACGAGCTGCCAGAGAAATAGAAAAACAGACAGCTGAGTTGAACAGGAGAAAGGAGGCAGCTTCTGCATCCAGCAGGAGAAGAGCAGATCTAAGTCGACAATCTAGAGTTTCGGGTGATAGCCACAGGGAGGCTCGGAACAGAGGAAGATCAAGGTTACAACACATACCCGAAGCAGAAAGAGAGTACTTGGTTCAAAACCTCGACATGTCCTTTATGTCGATAGATACAAGAGGAAACATTATCCCTAAGACACCAGAAGCTGGGTATATGGCGACACAAGCTTATATCCTCGCATCTAGGCCACCCCCAGGTGATCCAAGGGAAACATTATACAACATGGCGTTAGCAGGGGTTGGAGCTATGGGGACAGCGTTTGTATCAACGCCTCCCGAAGGAGCGGCAAAGCAAAATAGTCCACGACCTGCGGCAACGGCGGCAGTTCCTGAAGGACCAAGCGGAGCAAGAGACACAGGAGCACAAGCAAGGGTTGATAGAGCGAGGCAAAGCAGAAGGGATCATCGGCAATCACCGGAGCTTGACGACGAGGATATGTGCGGCTTACCATGCTTCACGAGGAGAGTCCGAAAAACTCGAGTCCCCTCAGGATTCAAGCCGATCATTTCAAAAAATTCGACGGTCTGCAAGACCCAGAAGATTGGCTAGTTGATTACCTCGAGACGGTGAAGTTAACTGGAGGAACTAGGGCAACAGCCATGCAAAGTATTCAGGTACACCTAAGTGGAGCCGCACGATCTTGGATCAAAAAGCTTCCGCCAGGATCTATCGACAGCTGGGAAAGTTTCGAAGATGTATTCGTCAAGAACTTCAGGTCCACGTGCAAAAAACCTGCATCGTTAGAAGAGCTGAGAGCATGTCGACAAAAGCCAGATGAATCAATGAGAAAATACATCCAAAGGTGGAACATCATAAAAAACTCGGCAGAAAATATATGACGAGAGAGCAATAGATGCGTTTGTCGCAGGAATTAGGCGTGGAGATTTTGTCGAGGACTTAGGAAGGACCAATCCAAAAACAGTATCCGCATTAATGGAGATAGCAAATAGATGGGCAGATGGAGAGGATGCTGTCCACAACAAACGCACAGGTCACCAGAGGAGGATCGTGGTCGAAATTACCAAGCGAGGCGACGATTTCCTCGGCAGTACCCGAATTATGACGCCCCAGGGCAGATTTCGGCAGGATTTCGGGCAAACACAGGAGGAAACAATAGAGATGATTATTAGAGAAGCAGTGAGCAGCGAAGCGATAATAGGGACGACTCCCGCAACATGCAAAATAGCGGGCCAAGGTTTCCAAGACCTTTCGTGTCCCACGAAGAAATGCTGAACGGACCGTGCAGATGCATTTTTCATCGATGACAACGGGAAAAGACAGTCGGGGCACTGCGAAAGACTGTCGAAATTTTCAGGCAATGTTCAGATATGCAGAAAACGCTCACGCTCGAGCAGCACAGAGAAATCCTCGGGAGCCCAGGAGCGAAGTTCACCTACCACCACCTCCCGCGATTACAGACGACAATCGGCATCAGCTCAGAATAGCGGCAGCACCTCCACCACCACCTTATGTCGACCCTAACTCAAACGGAGCGGTGTCGATGATTCAGAAGGGAAGGCCATCCAATAGAACTCAAAAAGTGATCTCGAGACAGGTGTTCATGGCAGAGAAAATGCCTCCACCAACAGTTGAGTACCTCAATTGGTCAGGGCAAGACATCGGCTTCACCATAGCGGATCATCCGCAAGTTCCTCGACACTTATTCTGCCAGCAGTTATTGCGGGATTTGATGTTTCTCGAGTATTCATAGATGGTGGCAGCAGCTTAAACCTTATGTACGCAGATACATTGAGGAAGATGAACATATCCTTAGCAAACCTGAAGCCAACGGACACAAGATTCCATGGCATCACACCGGAGAAACCAAGTTATCCATTGGGGAAGATAAATCTCGACGTTCAATTTGGAACTCGAGAAAATTATAGAATCGAGAAGCTGGAATTTGAAGTCGTGGATTTTCCGTCGCAATATCATGCTTTGTTGGGACGACCAGCATATGCTAGGTTTATGGCAGTACCACACTATACATATCTGTTGTGGAGATTGCCTGGACCAAAGGGACCAATCACGGTTAAAGGAAGCTTCGCCTTAGCTGACAAGTGCGACAAGGATTTTCATCGGTTATCAGAAACTTTCGGGATGCAAGCTGAGTATTTGGCGTCCAAAAGCATGACTGATTACGACGTACTACCAGACGTTGGAAGGCCAAATAAAGAGTCAACTTTCAATACAGAGAAAAATTCTAAGGAGGTGCAGATTCACCCGACAGACCCGAAAAAGACGACATCTATCGCAAACAACATGGATATCGCATAGGAAAGCGCGCTCGTCGAGTTCCTCCGTGAGAACTGGAAAATCTTCGCATGGTGTCCAGCTGACATGCCAGGAGTACCCAGGGAACTTGCCGAGCACCACCTAAATTTGGATCCATCAGCGAGACCAATCAAACAACCTTTGCGGCGTTTTTCGGAACCAAACCGCAAAGCTATGCTGTCAGAAATCAATCGATTACAAGAAGCTGGTTTTATCAAAGAGATATTCCACGAAGCCACGTGGGTAGCTAACCCAGTGATGGTGCCGAAGAAACACACGACAGTCCTTCGCATGTGCGTCGACTTTACGTGTCTCAATAAACATTGTCCTAAGGATCACTTCCCCTCCCAAGGATCGATCAAATCATCGACTCCACGGCAGGATGCGAACGTCTTTCCTTCCTGGACGCGTATTCTGGTTATAACCAGATCAGACTGAAAGAAGAAGATGAAGTAAAGACCGCGTTTATTACACCTTATGGCGTATTTTGCTACAAAACAATGCCCTTTGGTCTAAAAAACGCGGGAGCAACATACCAGAGGATGATGCAGAAGTGTTTGGCGACACAGATTGGAAAAAACGTGCAAGTATATATCGACGATGTCGTCATAACATCAAAAAAGGGGACAACACTGATCGAGGATCTCAAGGAAACTTTCGACAACCTCAACAAATTTTGCCTGAAGTTGAACCCAACGAAGTGTTCCTTTGGTGTCCCAGCAGGAGAACTCTTGGGATTTCTAGTCTCAGCGAGAGGGATTGAAGCAAATCCCGATAAAATACAAGCTATCGTAACAATGAGAAAGCCAACAAAGTTGAAAGAGATACAACAGCTAACTGGGCGAGTCGCAGCTGTGAGCAGATTCGTCGCCAGGCTGGGAGAAAAAGCGTTACCATTTTACGCTCTGATAAAGCAAGGAGACAAATTCCAGTGGAACGAGGAGGTGACAAAGCTTTCGAGGATTTGAAGCGCAAAATCTCGACACCACCAATTTTGGTGGCGCCGAAGGACAAGGAACCTCTCCTACTATATATCGCAGCCACGCCCCAAGTGGTGAGCACGGTGCTAGTTGTCGAAAGAAAGAAGAAGGAAAACTCCACGGAGTACAGAGGCCGGTATACTTCGTCAGCGAAGTTTTATCGCCATCGAAACAAAGATACCCTCAGTACCAAAAGCTAGCATACGGAGTGCTCACCACAGCACGAAAATTGCGCCACTATTTTTCGGCACATCCGATCATAGGCATCCCAAATGGGCCTGCCAAAGATAGTACCCGGGGTTTAATGAAGGCCCACTACCCGAAGAATAAGAAGGTTCAAGAGCCCAAGATATATTAAGGAAAGTAGAATTGTAATAGGAAGTGTTGTTTGTAAATCTGGCGGGATGAGTTAGAAACCGTCCCGGACTCTGTAACTTGTACAAAACGAAACCCTCGGCTCCACCTCTTATATAAAGGGGGAGTCGAGGGACGAGGAGATCATCGAATCATTGTTCACAAACCCTAGTTTTCATAATCGTCGAGTACTTTTCGGCTGAAACCTTGAGATCTACTTACCCTCTACTTCTAACTAAACCCTAGCCTATAACCCGTAGGCATTGACAAGTTAATCCCTTGTCAATTGGCGCCGTCTGTGGGAATTAGAGGCGTAAGGATCTGATCTCGATGGCACGTTCAAGCTCTTCGACATCGTCAACCGGAAGCAACACAATGGATCGAGGTAAACAGATCGCTGCTGGTCTTGTCGATTTTGTTCCTCACCCACCCTCCCGTTTGGATGCATATGCGTATCTGGCGGAGCCCATGGAGATGACGTTCGGAAGGTTCCACTTTCGCGTCGAGAAGGAAGGATCGTATCGTGTCGAAATTCCGATTTCGTCGGGATCGTCGGCGGTCGATTCCGATTTTTCAAGCTATACATCAACTGAGTCAGAAGAGGAAGAAACTTCGGAAGCACGCTACGTCAGCACCAGAGCAAGAGAGAAACTCGCCAAGATCTTCGGCGACATATCATCCGAGTCATCTGCGGACTCATATATAAGCGATGACTCAAGCGATGTCGACAGTTACGACTTCATCGACAAATCTATCACGGTGGGCAAGGTCTTCATCAATCTCAACAATGATGTCACCAAACCCAACATAGATCTGAGTACAAAATATCATCAGATTTATGCTATCGAAAACCAAGAGGAAACATCAGAGGCTTTCGACGATTTGGGTAATCCTTATGTCGATCCCTCAGATCTAAGGAGAGGTATGGGCACTAAATATGTCGGGCCCACACCACGTGTCAGAGTTCAACTTCCACAAGCAGCCTGGGATAGAGCCGCAAAAGCTCTAGATGGTTCGGAGCCAATGACGACAACGGCTACGGCTCAAGAACTGCAAGCTTATCAATATAGACTCGCACGAGCTGCCAGAGAAATAGAAAAACAGACAGCTGAGTTGAACAGGAGAAAGGAGGCAGCTGCATCAGCAGGAGAAGAGCAGATCTAAGTCGACAATCTAGAGTTTCGGGTGATAGCCACAGGGAGGCTCGGAACAGAGGAAGATCAAGGTTACAACACATACCCGAAGCAGAAAGAGAGTACTTGGTTCAAAACCTCGACATGTCCTTTATGTCGATAGATACAAGAGGAAACATTATCCCTAAGACACCAGAAGCTGGGTATATGGCGACACAAGCTTATATCCTCGCATCTAGGCCACCCCCAGGTGATCCAAGGGAAACATTATACAACATGGCGTTAGCAGGGGTTGGAGCTATAGGGACAGCGTTTGTATCAACGCCTCCCGAAGGAGCGGCAAGGCAAAATAGTCCACGACCTGCAGCGGCAACGGCGGCAGTTCCTGAAGGTCCAAGCGGAGCAAGAGACACAGGAGCACAAGCAAGGGTTGATAGAGCGAGGCAAAGCAGAAGGGATCATCGGCAATCACCGGAGCTTGACGACGAGGATATGTGCGGCTTACCATGCTTCACGAGGAGAGTCCGAAAAACTCGAGTCCCCTCAGGATTCAAGCTACCCGATCATTTCAAAAAATTCGACGGTCTACAAGACCCAGAAGATTGGCTAGTTGATTACCTCGAGACGGTGAAGTTAACTGGAGGAACTAGGGCAACAGCCATGCAAAGTATTCAGGTGCACCTAAGTGGAGCCGCACGATCTTGGATCAAAAAGCTTCCGCCAGGATCCATCGACAGCTGGGAAAGCTTCGAGGATGTATTCGTCAAGAACTTCAGGTCCACGTGCAAAAAACCCGCGTCGTTAGAAGAGCTGAGAGCATGTCGACAAAAGCCAGATGAGTCAATGAGAAAATACATCCAAAGGTGGAACATCATAAAAAACTCGGCAGCAAATATATCTGACGAGAGAGCAATAGATGCGTTTGTCGCAGGAATTAGGCGTGGAGATTTTGTGGAGGACTTGGGAAGGACCAATCCAAAAACAGTATCCGCATTAATGGAGATAGCAAATAGATGGGCAGATGGAGAGGATGCTGTCCACAACAAACGGCACAGGTCACCAGAGGAGGATCGTGGTCGAAACTACCAAGCAAGGCGACGATTTCCCCGGCAGTACCCGAATTATGACGCCCCAGGGCAGATTTCGGCAGGCTTTCGGGCAAACTCGGGGAAACAATAGAGATGATGCTCAGAGAAGCGACGAGAGCGAGGCGAAAACAGGGATGACTCTCGCAACAACAGGCAAAATAGCGGGCCTAGGTTCCCAAGGCCTTTCGTGTCACCCGAAGAAATGATGAACGGACCGTGCCAGATGCATTTTTCATCGACAGCAACGGAAAAGACAGTCGGGGCACTGCTTCGGGAGGCGATACAAACGCTGTCCCTATAGCTCCAACCCCTGCTAACGCCATGTTGTATAATGTTTCCCTTGGATCACCTGGGGGTGGCCTAGATGCGAGGATATAAGCTTGTGTCGCCATATACCCAGCTTCTGGTGTCTTAGGGATAATGTTTCCTCTTGTATCTATCGACATAAAGGACATGTCGAGGTTTTGAACCAAGTACTCTCTTTCTGCTTCGGGTATGTGTTGTAACCTTGATCTTCCTCTGTTCCGAGCCTCCCTGTGGCTATCACCGAAACTCTAGATTGTCGACTTAGATGCTCTTCTCCTGCTGGATGCGAAGCTGCCTCCTTTCTCTGTTCAACTCAGTGTCTGTTTTTCTATTTCTACGGCAGCTCGTGCGAGTCTATATTGATAAGCTTGCAGTTCTTGAGCCGTAGCCGTTGTCGTCATTGGCTCCGAACCATCTAGAGCTTTTGCGGCTCTATCCCAGGCTGCTTGTGGAAGTTGAACTCTGACACGTGGTGTGGCCCGACATATTTAGTGCCCATACCTCTCCTTAGATCTGAGGGATCGACATAGGGATTACCCAAATCGTCGAAAGCCTCCGATGTGGTTTTCGATAGCATAAATCTGATGATATTTTGTACTCGATCTATGTTGGGTTTGGTGACATCATTGTTGAGATTGATGAAGACCTTGCCCAGTGATAGATTTGTCGATGAAGTCGACTGTCGACATCGCTTGAGTCATCGCTTATGAGTCCGCAGATGACTCGGATGATATGTCGCCGAAGATCTTGGCGAGTTTCTGCTCTGGCGTAGCGTGCTTCCGAAGTTTCTTCCTCTTGACTCGGTTGATGATGTATAGCTTGAAAAATCGACCGCCGACGATCCCGACGAAATCGGAATACACGATACGATCCTTCCTTCTCGACGCGAACCTTCCGAACGTCATCTCCATGGGCTCCCCGATACGCATATGCATCCAAACGGGAGGGTGGTGAGGAACAAAATCGACAAGACCAGCAGCGATCTGTTTACCTCGATCCATTGTGTTGCTTCTTGACGATGTCGAAGAGCTTGAACGTGCCATCGAGATCAGATCCTTCGCCTCTAATTCCCACAGACGCCAATTGACAAGGGATTAACTTGTCAATGCCTATTATAGGCTAGGGTTTAGTTAGAAGTAGAGGGTAAGTAGATCTCGAAGGTTTCAGCCGAAAAGTACTCGACGATTATGAAAACTAGGGTTTGTGAACAATGATTCGATGATCTCCTCGTCCCTCGACTCCCCCTTTATATAAGAGGTGGAGCCGAGGGTTTGGCACAAGTTACAGAGTCCGGGACGGTTTCTAACTCATCCGCGCAGTTACAAACACTTCCTATTACAATTCTACTTTCCTTAATATATCTTGGGCTCTTGAACCTTCTTATTCTTCGGGTAGTGGGCCTTCATTAAACCCCGGGTACTATCTTTGGCAGGCCCATTCACAATTTCTTACGGGGGTTGCTATTTATGTACGGACTGCAACTGCACCATCTTACTCCCAACTCCATCCTCCACATCTCAATCTTCATCACGCTTTGCGAGGCTTTCCTTGGAGTCCAGCCTAACTGGTCTCTATGGAAACGCATTTTCTTCTGTCGCCGTAATGGCTCTGCCAATGTTTCCTACAACATTGGCGGCGTTGTTATCTGCGTCCGCCCCGACGTTGAGTACTTTGACGTCAAATTCCCTGACTCAGTACAAGGGTGGCGCAAAAAGTGGTTGTACATTCATGAGGAGAATCATGGCTCTGTTGAAGACAACATCCCTCCTTTTGATGGTACCGAGAAAATCTGTCGCCGTCGTTCCTGGGACGCAGAGGCTACCGACGAAGAAAAAGCGGCGACAGAGGCCTTGATGACACGCATCCACCAGCTCCAAAATACCCGAGGACAAGAACTATCGGGTATTCAAATCACAGCGTACTTCCTTAGGATTAGAGTGCAGCCTCTGCAAGCTCGCAAAAATCCCTTTTGGATGTATGCTGGAAATGAAGATGTAGATCGCTTGTCGACAGATTTATCGGTCAAGGACTTAGAGAAACTTGTCCGAAAAATCTCGTCGCTGAACAAGAAAGACACCGTTCCTTCATCTTGCCGTGTGACGCCATACAGCGCCACCAACGCGCTCCCTCAGGTGATATATTTTTGTCATATGTTTATTCATGCACTCTTTCTTTTTCTCCTTTGGTACTGCCATTTCTTCGATTGCTATTACTGATATGAATCCATGTCGATATTTTTCTATTTTGTGCAGAACCATGATACTGCATCTCCTCTTCCTCCCCTTCCCGAAGGTGGGGAAGTCGAAGAACGGGCCGTTGTCACCGACGACAACCAAGGTACTTCTCGCCTTGAGAGTGAAGTCGCGGGTTCTCGAAAATCCGCGGCATCCTCTGAAAAAGAGATTGAAACTGAGGCTACCGCATCGACACACTCTTCTCTCCCCGCTGCTTCCCCGAAGAACAAGCGAAAGAGGGACGAGGTTGTTGATTCCGGCACCTCCAAAGCCGGTGCTGCTCGTGCCGGAGAAACTGCACCTGATGTTGGAAAGAGAGCTTTCAATCCGTATGAGGATGCTCTTGTCAGCTCGTAAGTTCTTGCTGCTCTATGTTTTTTTTCTTCTCGATAATTTTCTTTTTTGTTTCTTATCTTTGTCTCTTTATTTGTTGTAGTGGCGACGAGGAGGAAAATGCACCTATTGACGCGACTGCTCGAACGAGCACGTCCCGTACTTTAGTTGTATCCGAAGCTCAACCTGATGGAGACGAAACTTCGCCTCCTCAACAAAACACAGAGCATCCAATCACCAGTTGAAAGCCCCCGAGCCTCTTCACCAAAGAGAGCTAGGGTAGAACCAGCCAAGGAACCTCTCCTGCTGACTGGTAGTTCCACGACTCCTTCATTGGATGATGTAAGTTTTTGACTCTTCTTTTTCCGAACATTTCAGCATTTGTCGACTCCCCTTTGTTTCTTACTTAAGTCCTATCGAACTTTTCCTTCCTATATTGACTCTTCTTTTTCTTTTGGTTTCTCTTCAGCCTTTGATGAAGGAGTTTATTCGCCTCGGTACCCAATTCGTCGGGTACCGTGACCATGCCAAGAAGCTTGAAGGTACCTTTTTATCTTGTTCCTGCTTTTTCTGTTGCACGCCTGCCATTATTTTGTCATAGCATTTGACTGTCATTGATTATGCCAGAAAATCTTGCGGAGTCAAACAAATGTGCTGACGCTCTTGCTACCAAGTTAGAGCAAAGCGAAAATGCTCGCAAGAAAGCTGAAGCAGATGCTGCCGCCGTCGAAGATCTTCGGAAAAGACTTCACGACGCGGAAACTTCTTTGAGCGAACATATAACTCAGCAATCTGCTCGCGAGACAGAAATTGTTGCTCGCTTAGAATCGCAAAGTCGTCTTTTTGTTAGTAAGTGCTCATATCTCTTTTATTCTTTCGGATCATCGAATTCTTCTTGTCTCGCTTCCGACAAACTTCTTTGCGACTCACTTAGGGAGGACGCAGCAAGATTATGAGCTGGATAACCCTGAGGGTGATTGCCTTCTCGACGCTCTCTCCCTCCTTGAGATCCATGGAGATGAGGCGCCTGAAGGTCTTTCCGAAGCCAGAACAGGCCTCTCGCAGTTGTTTCCTTACTTCTTCCCGAAGAAAGAGGAACCCACGCCCTTTACCGATCTTGCCAAGTGCTTCAATTCTCAAGAAGATCTTGGGCTCAAGCTTCGGCAAGAAGGCTTGAAGGTTGGCGTTGAAGGCACTATTGCCTTGGTCGCCGACAGCCAACAAGATGTCGACTGGGCAAGAATTGGCGACGTAAAGGAGATGGAGACGAAAAGATGGCAATCGCCGATTAAGGCTGCCAAGCCAAATTCGAAGAAAATCCTCGCCTATCTTGGATGCAAGCCAACTCCTGTTCCTAGTTCATCGAAGTCGGAGGTCAAGTAGACCATCTCGTCTTCTTTTTTTTACTTCTCTTTTGATGCTGTCGCCATAGTAGCTTTTGGCGACAACTGCCTCAGTAGTTCATTAGGGGCCTTCCTTTTGTAATAGCCATGTAAATACTTCGAATATCAATGGAAATCTATTTTGCTTGATGATTGATGTCGAAATTTTTATTTCCAGTTGATTTTTGACAACTATACTTCGACTCGTCCTGGCAATGCTGTTCCCACCTCCACCTACTCGAAGAAGACGCCTGTCAACGATGAATTTGCCGAAGATTTCTCAAGTAGGGGTTCAACACAAGAATTGGCAGAACTTCGTCGACAACTCCAGTCTATCAAGAAACAGTCACTTATGGTAATGGAGCAGTCTCGAAAATCTTCCGAGAGGGAAAAGATTGCGCTTCAACAGGCTCAAGACGCTATAGCTGAAAAGGAAACTGCGGTTGCTGAGGCTGCTGAAGCTTCTCGACGAGAGAAATTCATGCTTGAACTAATGCTTGATGCTAGTTTGGATATGACGGGTATGCTTCATTAACTTGGTCATGCTTGATTTTTCTCCTGCTGTCTTTTCTTTCCTTGCTGATTCTTTTGCTGATACAGGTTCTTTTTTGGACACTGCTGCCGAGGATGAACGTGTTGAGGCTCGATCTAATGCGCTTCTCAATCTTGCATTGAAGCATGGTTCCAATTTTTGGGGTACACCTGAACGTACTCGCCAGATTGTCAGATTTCAAGATCGCGCGGGTCAGGTCCGTGAATTTCTCGACTTCTGTACAAGGACTTTGTCTTTAGTTTACGGCACCATGTTTCCACGCAATAAGATGCCGGAAACCCTTCCTGAGTTGATGGACAAATTTCGGGATGCACCTCGCATCCCTGGATTTGTACGGGCCCAACTATCCGCCGGTGCCAGATTTGCTATGATGATGATACAAATCTGCTATCCGAAGTTAGATATGAGTAGAGATGTCTCCAAGTGCCTGGCCAAGATGGCGAAAAGGAAAAGAAATGTTGGCAAAATTGACGATATTGTAACTCCTGTAGCAGAAGACATGATGGATGAACTTCTTCGGATGGATGCTGAATTCTTCATGAAGGGCAGCTATGCTTAACATAGTACTCGTACTGTAAATAATGAACGGATGACCATAGATGATATACTAGGCCGCAATTGAGAGTTTAGCTTGTCGAGTTTTTCTGAAGCTGTGTCTTGTATGTTGTAAACATATTCTATATTGTAAAGCCAGTGAATATGTTTATTTTTCCTCATCAAGCCCTCGAGTGTTTCGGTGGTGAATTTCTTTATTGTGTATGCGAGGTTTAAACCAAGGCAACTAAATTATGTTGGATATACTATATTTGCGGGTACAAGCCCCGGGTCTTTTTTGTTGATCGCTATTTTGTATCTTTGTTTATTTTGCGAGGTGTTTTGCACCAAAGCGAAATATTGTTGGTAATATATATTGTAACTTTTGGGCACAAGCCCCCGAGCCTATCGAAGAAAAAGATATATATATCTCCACTATCTTTATTATATTGCAGCACCGCGAGCCCGCCTCATTAAAAACCTTTTCCGGCCCCACTCGGTGCCCCGAAAAAGGAAAAGAGTGCGTCTGAAAACTCGCGGGCGTTTCAGTACATTGTAGCTTTACAAGGAGGATTATATTTCGACTCTAGGCGTAGAAACGCCTGAGGTGTGCCACGTTCCAAGGATTTGGCTCGACAGCTCCTGACTTCTTGTCCTTTATCCTGTATGCGCCTCCCTCGATTACTTTTGTGACGATGTAAGGTCCAAGCCACGGCGACTCGAGCTTTTCATGGCTTTTTTGATTGAGCCGCAGAACTAAGTCTCCAACCTGAAAAGACCTTGGTCGCAAACATCGACTGTGGTAGTTTTTCAAATCTTGCTGGTACTTAGCGACTCGTGATAACACTTCGTCTCGAGCTTCATCGAGTGCGTCGACATCGTCTTCCAATGCTCCCATGGAAGCTTCTTCATTGTATTTCGTGACTCTCGGAGAGTCGTGCTCTATTTCTATCGGCAGTACTGCCTCTGCTCCATGGACTAGAAAAAACAAAGTCTCCTGTGTCGCTGTATTTGGTGTTGTTCGGATACTCCATAACACACTCGGCAGCTCCTCTGGCCAAGTATGTCGAGCTTTTCCAATGGTCCTAACAAGCGCTTTTTGATACCATTGCAGATGATACCGTTGGCTTTCTCGACTTGACCGTTGGTCTGCGGGTGCGCGACTGATGCGAAACTCAATTTGATGCCCACCTCTGCATAGTATGCCTTGAATTCCTTGGATGTAAAATTGCTGCCGTTGTCCGTGACGATGCTATGAGGAACTCCAAACCGAAAGACAATGCTTTTCACAAATTTGATTGCCAACGATCCATCTGGTGAATTTATCGGCTTTGCTTCTATCCACTTGGTAAACTTGTCGACAGCGACGAGCATATACTTGTATCCTCCTGGCGAGGCCTTGTGTAGTTTTCCCACCATATCGAGACCCCATTGAGCAAAGGGCCAAGACAACGGTATTGGCATCAACTCTGCTGCCGGAGAATGAGGCCTTGCGGCAAATCTCTGGCACGCGTCGCAAGTTCGCACTATTTCCTTCGCATCCTCAATTGTTGTCAACCAGTAAAATCCTGCTCTGAAAACCTTGGCCGCGATAGCTCGGCTGCTTGCATGATGACCGCACACTCCTTCGTGTACTTCCTTCAGAATTACCCTTCCTTCTTCGGGTGTAACGCACCTTTGTAACACACCCGAAATACTTCGCTTGTACAACTCCCCTTTTACCACAGTGAATGCTTTGGAACGTCTAATAACTCGCCTTGCTTCGACTGGATCGTCGGGTATTGTTTTCCTTAGGATATATGATATGTACGCCTACATCCATGGAATTTGCACCATCAGTACTAGATCCTGTTCCTCTTCTTCTTCCAATGTTTCTTGCACAGCCCCCGAGGATTTCTCATCCTTCTCCTTCTTTTTTGATTTCTTCGGCTTTGTGGATCTCTCCGTTATCTCCTCCCAGAACACGCCTGGAGGAATCGCAAGACACTGCGACCCGATGTTTGCAAGAACATCAGCTTCTGATGGGGTTCGTAGCATAGAAAACAAAAAATTTCCTACCGCAAGACGAATAAATCCAAGATCTAATCTATGGAACACCCAAGATCTAATCTACAAGATCGAAGCAACGAGATTGATGTGAGACTAACCCTCGAAGATTTCCAAAGCCTACGAGATTAGATCTCGTTGTTGGTGTAGACGATCATCCCCAGTGCTGCAATCCGGCAGCACTTCCGTACTCGGCCGCGCGTACGGTGTCGATGAAGCCCTTCCTCTCCCCGTTCCAGCGGGCAGTGGAGGTGTGGTAGATCTCCACGGAATCCCAGCAGCATGACGACGTGGTGGTGGTGGTGGAGAAGAATTCCTGCAGGGCTTCGCCAAGCAGGAGAAACTGGGAGGGAGGAGAGGTGGCAAATTAGGGTTGCGTACGGAGCAGCTTTGGCCGGCCAAACCATCCCTCTATATATAGTCGGGAGCTAGGGTTAGGGTTTCACAAAACCCATCTAGGGCCGGCGCCTGGTGGGCCCACACAATACCCTGGCGCGGCCTGGGGCCCGCGCCGAGGTGTTGTGTGGCCCACCCCTGGCCTTTCTCCTTCTCCCCTTTGGACTCCGTCTACGTGACAGAAAAATAAGAACTTCTGTTTTTATTTCGTCCAATTCCGAGAATGTTTCCAGAACAACTTTTCTTGAAATACAAAACAGCAGAATTCTTCCAGAACAATTCCGGTCCTCCTCGTGATGTCTTGGATCCCATCCGAGACTCCGAACAACATTCGGTCTCCATCTCATATTCCGAATCTACTTATGCGACATCGAACCTTAAGCGCGTCACCCTACGGTTCATGAACTATGCAGACATGGTCGAGACTCCTCTCCGAGCAATAACCAATAGCGGGATCGGAGATCCATAATGGCTCCCACATATTCAACGATGACTTAGTGATCGATTGAACCATTTACATACGATGCCGATTCCCTTTGTCACGCGATATTTTACTTGTCCGAGGTTCGATCATCGGTATCTCCATACCTTGTTCAACCTCGTTACCGACAAGTACTCTTTACTCGTACCGTGGTATGTCATCTCTTATGATCTAATCATATGCTTGCAAGCTAATCAGATGACATTCTACCGAGAGGGCCCAGAGTATATCTATCCGTCATCAGGATGGACAAATCCCACTATTGATCCATATGCCTCAACTCACACTTTCCAAATACTTAATCCCATCTTTATAACCACCCATTTACGCAATGGCGTTTGATGTAATCAAAGTACCCTTCCGGTGTAAGTGATTTACATGATCTCATGGTCGAATGACTTAGGCAACTATGTATCGAAAGCTTATAGCAAATTGAACTTAATGACTTGATCTTATGCTATGCTTATTTGGGTGTGTGTCCATTATATCATTCACCTAATGACATAACCTTGTTATTAATAACATCCAATGTTCATGATCACGAAACCATGATCATCCATTAATCAACAAGCTAGTTATACAAGAGGCTTACTAGGGACTCCTTGTTGTTTACATAACACACATGTATCAATGTTTCGGTTAATACAATTATAGCATGGTATGCAAACATTATCATAAACACAAAGATATATTATAATAACCATTTTATTATTGCCTCTTGGGCATATCTCCAATAGTCTCCCACTTGCACTAGAGTCAATAATCTAGTTTGCATTTGTAAAGATATAACACCTTGGCCTTTTGGTGCTTATCATGCTTTGCTCACGGGAGAGGTTTTAGTCAACGGATCTGACTCGCTCAGAAACGTATGTATTTTGCAATTCATTTGCGTCTCAACGCATCACTCATTTTCCAAATGAGTCGGCATTAATAATATATGTTCAGTCTTCTGGTGGAACCTTAATTCCGCGGTCTGAAATATGTCACTAACATTGTCACATACAATATAGCTTCAAAGTTCTGACACTATCGGAACTACACCAAGTTCTCAAAGAACTCCTCGACTTAAACATCCTCGATCATTGTCAAAACAATGACATACTCGCCTTCGTTTGTAGAACCCGTCACAATATTTAGAACTCATCTAAATCTAGCATAGACATACTCTAGCTCATTGTGCTACCCTTTTAAATAACACTTAGCCTAATTGAGACTTGAAATTTTACTTTTATATGTGACCAAACTAATATCGGTGCAACACTTTACAGCGATTTGTTTGTCATTACCCATATAAAATATATATATATCCTTGGTTCTTCTAAAGTACTCAGGGATATTCTTACTGTTGTCCAATGATCATCACATGAATCATTCTGGTATATGCTCTTAACCTTTTAGAGCACAGGACATCTGACTTTGTACATATTATTCGTGATCTAAAGTCACTCATGTGTTTTTACTCATTGAGTGTCAGATACACTCAAGTGTTGTTAAACCTTCACATGACAAGAACATTTTCTTAATATTTCTATATTGAACTACTTCAATATCCATTCTATGTACTTTGACTTAAACTTATTATGTGTTTCAATCTATCTTCATAGATCTTGACACTAAATATATTTCAGTCCATATCCTTTCATTGAAGTTAATTCTCAATGAAACTTTTTAATCAATTATATAATTACATTATTTATAATCAACGATATGTCATCTACATAAAGTATTATAAATATGTCTTAGCGCTCCCACTTAATTTCTTGCAATGCAAGCATCTTCATCGTTTCTGATGAAATCAAAAACTCTTTGACTATTTCATCCAGGTGAAGATTCCAACTCCGTGATACTCACTTCATCCAATTGAAGTTCGTATACCTATCTAGTATTCCACGGACCAGCAAAACTCTTGGTTTGTATCTTGTATACTCCTTTAATACACACTTCTGTTAAGTAATGTACTTTGCCATCCTACTAGCATATCTCATAAAAAAATATGTAGCGATTACTAGAATAATCCACATAGACTATAAGCATTGCTACGGAAGATCCAATCTTTTCGCAGTCAACTCTTTGAACTTTGTCGTAAACAACTTTTTGACAAGTCAAGCTTCTTCAAGGATATTACATCCAAGTCCATCTATTTTATAGATCCATTTACTTTCAAAAGTATTTATCTATCTTGGATTTTATGGCGCATAACCATTTTAACGGAGTCAGGGCCCATCATAACTTCTTTGTTTGCAGTTGGTTTATCATTGTTCAAAATCAATCCTTTGTCCACAAATCATTTATTTGATCACAAAGTAAACCATACCTACAAGGTTCAATATGTACTTCGATCTCCATAGCTAAAACACTTTGTAGTCATGGGAGCCATGATTGTCGTAGCTGCTTCCGGAACCATTTCCGATGCTGCGCTACTCTGATCATTATGCTCAGGTTCATAAACCTTATCAAGTTCTATTGTCCTCCCACTCAAATACTTCGCTATAAAACAATTTCTTGAAAATAAACAAGTAACATTAACAAACACTTTTGTCTTTTACTTCATAGTGGGAAGAATTCCCAATCCATTCTCTTGGGATAACCAACAAAGACATTTATCCGGTTTTGGTTGTAAACTCATTTACTTATACCAAAATTTTAAGAAAGGACTATTAGGGTTTATACCTATGCCATAACTTGTATGGTGTCATTTCAACGGATCATGATGATGCTCTATTCAGTGTAAGAGCGGTAGTCTCTAAAGCATAATCCTTAAAAATATAATGGCATCAATATTTTATCTCATCTTTGATCCAACAAGGTTTGGATACGTATCTCGGATACTTCATCATCTCTATGATACTCCAAGAAACGTGAGTTGTAGAACAATTTCATAACTCTCTTAGATGTTCGCTAAAACTCGTAATTCAAATATTTCCACCATGATCTAATCATAGATATTTGACTTTTCTATTACGATGATTTCCACTTCATGCTGAAATTTATCTGAATCCATTCAAATGTTTCAAATTTCTTCCTTATCGAATATATCCACATATATATACTCAATTCATTCTTGGAAGTTTTCATGAAGTAAAAGAATCTCCCGCACACAACTATGCCCAGTGAACCACATACATCATCATGTACTTTTCCACTAAGTTAGTTGCCCGTTCAACTCTTGGCCTATGAACGGTATTTAAGTCATTTCCTTTTAGAAGAGACTAGGAAAATTGCCCGTGCGTTGCACCGGGATAGAAATAAAAATAACATTTGAAAAGCATCACCGACACTTAAATTTTGCCACGAAACGGATTAGCCTAGCCAGGCTCAGTACATTTTTCCTTTGAAATAATTATTTTTATTATCTTTCATTTGATCTACTCTTTTATAATATAATTTTAATTTTAGACTCTTTTTTTAATTTAAATAAATTTATATTTGAAACAACCACATGCACTATAAATTGAAATATGAACAATTCAATTCTCTCTTTTTATACTAATATAACATTTCTATAATAAAAGGAAGTACTCACAATTAAAGACTAACTAAAGTAGAGAAAGATACATGGTCACGTGGTCACATGGAGTTAGCATTAGTGTACACATACTCGAAGCTCCGAGTAAACTGTTGCGGGAGGACTCATTGTAGCGCAACGTCGTGCTGGTGTCCACCTGCAATGACGTGGGCTGCTCCCTGCTTCTGCTGCTATCGGCCGTCGCTCTTCCTCAACCCAGTCTGCCTGTGGTGCCTCGCCTTTTTTGCGATCCATCAGAACTGCAATCAAGTTGCCATGCTGTGGTGCCTCGCCATTTTTTCGATCGATCAGGACTCGGAGATTCAGCCATTCGGGAATCACACAACCATCCGCCCAAGTGGCACCGCCGACGAACATCCTTGCGACAGACCGACGTATCCAGAAGCTCCGCCTCGCCGTCAGCACTGAAGGACTCACCGAATCTTCTTCGCCCCTGGCTGCTTTCCATATGGTAGAGAAATTTGTTTTGCATGCATATGATCCAACAAAGGGCTACATTAGGTTGAGGTCGACAGTGGCGGCAGGATGCCCTGGCTGCGAGCGGTACACACGGTCTTTCCGGCTCAAGCGCCGCCCCACCTCCTTCTCTGAATTATATGGAGTCCTCTCTCGACCTGCGCCGCCAGCCGCCGCGCTGCACAACATATACTTGCCCCAAATATGTGACAACTAATATGGAATGGAGGGAGTATCATTTGAACATCAAAAGTTTTACTTTTAGCTTTTTTTCTTTTTTTTAGATGTACTTTTAGCTTTCTTTCATAACATTATAAATATAATTGGTTTCTCTTTTATTAGTTTCTAGTCTAGCAAGATAAAGTTGAAAATCACTTTAGTTTAGATCGACATAACATACCTTTCCTGCAAATATCAATTGTTCCAATGAAAGTAAGAGTCAATCGATAGTGTTCAAGGGCAGCAATAAAAGTTGTCCATTGAAAAAAACACTTGGAATCAAGCTTTCAAATTGCTGAATTGTAAAGTAGAGCTCAGAACATGTTGTTACCAACAATTGGCAAACACCATCGATGTGTCCCATATTGTGGCCAAGGTGTGCTTCCAGTCAGTGTCCTGATAGCAAATGAAAACATGCAAGATTCTCCTGTGCTAGTGCGTGTTTCGCCGACATCCTGCTTCCGCCGAAGTTCTTGCGCACGCGGACGTCCAAGCTCAAGGGCACTCCCTCTCCATCGTGACCTTTCCTGAGTTGCCTAGCCTGAAGAAAATTGCTCCTACTCCTGTGCTAGTGCGTGTTTCGTCGGCATCTCGCGCTGCGCTGTAGAGGCAAGCATCTCGTCTGCTTCCACCTATCTGAACTCCACGCTGTAATTATCTTCTTCCCCGCCTCTTTCCGGAAGCCGCAATAGCCGAATCTCCCGCACTATGCTTCCCGATCTACTGTATCGGTTCCCGGAGCACCGCATCGTCCCTTAAATCAGACGCCATCCTCCTCAAGTGTGCGCCCGCGACGGCGGCTGCCGATTTCCTTCGGCACCAGGAGCAGGTAAAGGAGCTAAAGCGCGGCCTTCGTCAAGATCGAACTGAGAAGGATCTGGTGCTTGGAGGGGCCATCGGAAGCGTTGTCCAGGCGGTTGTTTTCTGGTCGAAACCGCAAAAAGGACTCGTGGTGAAGTTGGAGAGGATGAAGTGAAACGGGGTTGGGTCACAGATTGGGCCGGGCCACCAGTTAATGGGCCACGGGACTTGACTGATGTACGTAGATCAAATAGACAGGAGCGGACGGACGAACCGTTATGTTCACTTGGCGGTGACATATGGTGTAATTCCAGCGAAAAACAGGGGCAAAAACTGACGGACGAACAAGAAGCTCTTTTCCCTTTATTATTAGGTATAGATTTGCAAGCGTCAAATGATTCAAAAATCATATGACTCCAAAATTCCATTCAAATGGAGTTCCTTCATGCGTTCCTTTCTAACATGACCTAAACGGCGGTTCCACTAATGAGTGGAATTCAAATCATTTGCCATATGGCATTTTAGCGTCAGTGTTATGTATGTGTGTTTCACCATTAAGATTTATAATAACTTATCCATCGTACATGGAGCAATGTCATAATTTGAACAACTCATTGTTTTCATTTGACCAGAGCAAAATAACAATTTATTAAGTTCTTTATTATAAATTCTAAGGGCTAGGTAGAATGCCAACGACAAACATAATAACACTTTATTATGTTCCAAACGTGCATTATTACCATATTCCTTATCAGTCACTTAGGCCATCGTATTCTTGTATTGCGTTGTATTGTATGACATCTCATACCAACCAATCTGGTACAAATACCCAAGAATTTTATTATGTGACCAAACAAGGAATACATCCATAACATGTATATCATCTATATACACGAGCTAGACTTTCTAGTCTTTTCTTTCTTTACCAAAATATCTTTTGTAGTTTCTCTTTTAGCTTTCCTCATTCTCAGAAAACACTTCACCTTCAATAACTTCTAGGTACATTGGTCAAATACCAATAACCTTGAGGTTCTTACTTTAAAGTTGATCATCATATGACAAGTGTTCCAGATTTCACTATTAGTAATTTTGTAATATGATGAACAATTTCACTCATAATTTTATCCATCATATCATGACGACTTTCCGAGACCATGTCGTACATGCTAGGCTCGTAAAGTTTAACCTCGTATTCGCATGTGCAAATCTGGATTGCACCCGTTGTATGCACACGTAGAATCTATCACACCCGATCATCACGTGATGCTTGAAGCGACGAGTCTTAGCAACGGTGCATACTAAGGACGATCACTTCATGGATATGCGAATATCGTTAGTGCCCAACTTAGTTGGAGGATTGGGACGCCAGCGTCTTCAACCTTCGTACATTCCCATAAAACTTATGAGTTTATGTACTCTCACTAGATTATATTCTATCATCTTGCAATAAGGTCTTAGATATCACATATATCTCATACCTTGCTTATTTCTGAAAATAAAATTTCCAGCTCCTTAATTTTCAAACAGATTTGAACTTCAAGTTTCACGGAGACAAGATGACTTTATGTACTAATTGAAACCATAGCTCTTTGAATCAACAATGTGAGGTTTACTAAAAGTTTGCAATAGGACTTAATCATTTCTTGATTCTTTAACAATACGGTACCAATCCGTAAAGTTTCTTGTCAGACTTAACAGTATTTCTATCTCAATTACAAGACTAGCGCATGGTAGATAACGGATGCCAATTCTACAAACTTAATTCAAAATACTATTCAGACTATGTTCATGATAATTAGTTCATGTTTTAATCTAATTACTAATAAACTCCCACTTAATACAACATCCCTCATGGTTGTTAAGTGGTACACGATCCAAATCCACTACACCAAAACCGATCATCACGTGAGATGATGTAGCTTCAATGGTGAACATCAACATGTTGATCATATCATCCATATGACTCGTGTTCAACCTTTCGGTTTCCGTTGTCCCGAGGCCATGTCTGTACATGCTAGGCTCGCCAAGCAAACCCAAGTATTCCGCGTGTGCAAACATGGCTTACACCCGTTGTATGTGAACGTAGAATCTATCACATCCGATCATCACGAGATGCTTCAAAACGACGAACTGTAGCAACGGTGCATACGAGGGAGAACACTTTATTATCTTGATATTAATGTGAGGGATCATCTTATAATGCTACCGTCGCGATCTAAGCAAGATAAGATGCATAAAGGATTAACATCACATGCAATTCATAATATGTGATATGATATGGCCTTTCTTCTTGTGCTTTTGATCTCCATCTCCAAAGCACACGAGCATGATCTCCATCATCACCAGCATTGCACCAAGGTCCATGGCACCGCTTCATGGTTGCCCATCACTTATAGCTACTATAACAACTACTTGAAATAAAACTATTACATGATGAATAGACACGCAGGTCTTAACAAATTTAAAGACAACCATTAGGCTCCTGCCGGTTGCCATAATACAATAATGAACATCTCATACATCAAATATAATCATCATCACATCATGGCCATATCACATCACCAAACCCTGCAAAAACAAGTTAGACGCCTCTAATTTGGTTTGCATATTTTACGTGGTTTAGGGTTTCGAGTAAGATCAATCTACCTACGAACATGAACCACAACGGTGATACTAGTGTTGTCAATAGAAAGAGTAAATTGGATCTTCACTATGGTGGGAGAGACAGACACCCGCAAAGCCACATATGCAATACAAGTTGCATGTCAAGCGTGGAGCAAGTCTCATGAGACGCGGTCATGTAAAGTTAGCCCGGCCGCTTCATCCCACCATCCCGCAAGATGCAAAGTACACAAACTAAAGCAACAAAAGCATCAACGCCCACAAAACCATTGTGTTCTACTCGTGCAACAGATCTATGCATAGTGTTGGGGGGATAACCCCCGGTATGCCAAAGGCATGCCAAACCGGATGGTTTGTGCCGTCAAGATACCGGTTTAATATTCTTACCGGAAGCAAGGTAGGAACTTGGGACAAGTGAGGCTAAGCCGGTATCCCCAAAGGGGTATGCCGGAGCCCGGTAAGAAGATACCGGAAGGGAGGGCCTGTCGGCAGGACTGGTCAAAGATTCTCTCCAGAGGAAGACAAAGATGAGCTAAGCAAAGTAACTTTAATCGAAGCCCTGACGCCAAAGAGAGAAGTGACGATGAAAGAAGCCGGAGGACATCAGCATTTCTGATTAAAGAGGACTCGGTGTCATCTATGATTAAAGTAGCTTTGTAAAGTAGCTTTGTAAAGTAGTTTGTCTAGTCAAAGATGCTATTAGGGTTTCTTGCCCTGTAAGCCACCTCTCCCCTATATAAGGAGAGGGGGCAGCCCTTCGTAGAGACACACGCGCATGAATACAGAACAGCTTGTACTGAGAAACTTGTAACCATGTTGAAATCAATGAAGATAGTGATCTAGAGAGAGTTCGTCCTTGTGTCTTTCTTCTTCTACCTCTGGCCTTGGCCAAGTTCTTGAGGAAAGCATCCGGAAGTTCATCCCATCTAGTCATAAACCCTCCCCCGAATCCTCTAGCGTCCATTCGGCCCCAAGATAAGCCATCCTATGGCATCTGTCCGTTCACCACGACGACGGTTGGCGCCCACCGTGGGGCATGAAGTGGCGCTTGAAGGAGTTCACATTCGGGCGGGCATCCTCGAGGTCGCCGGCGAGCGTACGGTGTCCGCGCTCGTGCAGCGCATCTACGCCATGGACTTCATCAACGACAACGCGGGCTGCTTCGCCAACGGCGGCGTTTTCCCCAAGAACGGCCGCATCATCGAGTTCGGCAGCCACCGCGTCTACTTCGGCACCGTCCCTGTGCGCCAGCGCCTCTCGCCGGTGCTGGTGGCACCGGACCCGCCAAGATGGCTCTGTGCTGGTCGCACCGCCGGCAGCGTCGAGGTAATGATGACCGGTGTGGCTGGTGCAGGAAAGGAGGTCGCAGGAGAAGGTGCTGGTCGTGCGGCTGCGGCCCGTGCGGCCGCCACCACGCGGAGCGCGACACCGGCGCGCGGGAGCGTCTTCCGCACCACCGGCAACACCTCTCGCGGCGATGAACGCGGCAACCCCATCGCGCGGAACATCGACCGGCAACGGCTCAGGCGGAGCTGGGCGGCGCCAGAAGATACTCGAGAGCGGCAAAGACGTCGTCAGGGCGCAGCGCGAGCTGAACCTAACCGTACGTGAGTATAACGCTGCCCATGGCTTTGCTTCTGTCAGCGCTCATGCCGCTAGGATACCGGAAAACCGGCTTAAAGCTCGCAATCTAGATCAGGATCTGCGTAAGGAAGTTCTTACCGGCAAGAGTACCTCTGCATCTGTTAGCATTGTAGAGAAGCCTAAGTACAGTAGCCCGGATAAAACCATAAAAGCTGCTAAGGCTGCGTAGATCTGTGTGACTCGCTTAGGAGAGGCTCGGCAAAACAACAGAGCGTGTCGGAGAGGCGCTAGATACGCTAGAGCGGCGAACGCGAGCGACTGGCTAAGCTGAACAAGCTATAGCCTCGAAGTCCGCGCGTTCAACTAAGAATGCCGGAAGCAAGTCCCATGGGCAGGCCTCGTCCCCATCGGACGAAGGAAGAAAAAGAAGTGAATGCACGGCAGATGACCGTGTACGATCCGGTCCTTGCCGGTAAACAACAAGCCGGCAACACGATGCCGGTAGAAAAAGCCAAGGGGCAGAGCGAGGCTACGCCAAGGAAGGCTATGCCGGAAACAATCATGCCGGTAGACATGAAACCGGGCAAAACTATCCGGCTGCAAGGGCAGCGTATGATGATGAGGAGATGCCTCCACCAAGGTACCGGCAGGCAAGGGCCGCGGAACATTATGATGAAGCCGATTCTGCAAGACCGGCGGCATACCGGAACCCATTGGGAGAACGCTTGGGAGAGATACTTACCGGAACGGATGCGAGGCACCGTCTGGACAGAGTGTACTTGTCAGAAATGATCGAGGAGGAAGGTCCTCCAGGTCCAAAGTGCTTTGGCCCAAGGATCATGAGAGAAAAACCACCCGTGCGCAATTTTCAGCTGCCCCGGGACACAAGAACGTATGATGGCACGACCAAGCCGGAAGATTGGCTGGCGGACTATGTCACAGCGGTGTACGTGGCTGGTGGTGGAGTGAACCGGCGTTGGGCGGTAAGAATCATACCGTCCTACCTGGTAGGCCCTGCGAGAATCTGGCTAAACAACTTGCCGGCGGGGAGCGTAAATGGCTGGCTGGATTTCGAGGAGGCTTTTGTGAGCAATTTCAGCAGCACCTACCAAAGGCCAAACAGGCCACAACAACTTGCTCTGTGCATGCAGCAAGCGAAACAGGCCCGGGATTATCTGCCCGGTGGAACACTACAAGGAACTCTGTGAAGGAGTAGTCGAAGCACAGGCCATTGCTTGGTTTAGCAGTGGGTGCAGGAGAGGTTCACCGTTGTGGCAAAGGCTGCAGCGGAACATGCCGACAACGTTGGCAGAGATGATACGTGTGGCGGATAGCTATGCGTTGGGAGACCCAACGCAGCCGGCAGTGCAACCTGAGCCGGAACAGCTACGCCAAGAGCAACACCGGGATAACCGGAATAACAAAGAAGAGAAGATTTTCCGGATCGAAGGTACGGTCCGCAGCAAGTTGCTGCTGTGCAGGAAAACTCTGAGCCTAGCGGCAGTCAGAGGCAAAGAACCGGATCGCAGCCGTGGGCGGGTCCTAAGAAACAATGGGTGGAAAAGAAACCCTGGGTCCAGAAGAGAAACTGGCAGGAACCCGCAAAATACACCATGGAAGCTGCCATGGACCAACCGTGCCGATGGCACACACCGAACCCGGCACACCCGTCAAACCACTTGACGAAAGATTGTACCTGGACAAAATACTTGATGCAAAAGGGAGCGGTAAAAGACGCACAACCGCCGCAAGATATGCCGCGGCAACAACAACTACCGCCACCACCGCCGCTTACCGGGGCAAACGCCTTACCGATGCAGCCAAACCGGCAGCAGTACCAGCAAGTTAACCGGGTGGAGCAAAACAATGACCAACCACCTCCACCGGCACCTTTAGGCCGGAATGTTTATGAAGACCCGCATGTGTGTTGTGTTGTTTTTGTCACTGAGCCAATGGATAGGCAAAGTGTGCATCGCCGCTCCATGGAGGTAAACGCCGTGATGCCGGCAGTTCCCAAATACATGTTATGGTCAGATCAGGAGATCACCTGGTCGTTCAAGGATCACCCCATCATGCCGAATCCGGGTGGGTATGCTCTGGTTGTGGACCCGATCATGAAAGGGCCGCAAGCGCGAGTGAAATTCAGCAAGGTGCTGATAGACAACGGCAGCAGCATAAACATCATGTACAAGCATACCATGCATACGCTGGGCATAACAGAAAACATGCTCCAGCCGACGCGCACGACGTTCCACGGAATCGTTCCGGGTTTGTCCTGCGCCCCGATAGGAAAAGTTCGGGTGGACGTAGCATTTGGAGGCCGTGACAATTGCCGGGTTGAAAATGTCGAGTTTGAGGTGGTGGACCTAGACAGTCCCTACCACGCGTTGCTGGGGAGGCCAGCATTGGCTGCTTTCATGGCCACGACCCACACGGCTTACCTCAAGATGAAGATGCCGGCACCTCGTGGACCACTAACTGTGGTGGGAAACTACAAAGTCTCGCTGGAAACAGCGTCTGCCGGATCAAATCTAGCGGAGTCGCTGGTGATCGCGGAGGAGAAAAGAGGATACAAACCGCGGTTGCCTTAGCTCAGTCATCAAGTTGAGCTTAGCGGCAATGAGCGGAAACCTGGACTCACCCACGTTCAAGCCAACAAACGAAACAAAGGACATCGTGCTAGATCCGGCTTACCCAGAGCGCACCGTTCGTATCGGTGCCGGACTCGACCAAGCATAGGAAAGCGCGCTCGTCAGCTTCCTCCGTGAGAATCGGAATATCTTCGCCTGGTCTACTGATGACTTGGTAGGTGTTCCGAGGGAGCTGGCTGAGCACTCTCTAAACGTCCGGAAAGATGCTAAGCCGGTGCGACAACCTTTGCGCCGATTTGCTGAAGATAGAAGGAAAATCATAGGAGAAGAGGTGACAAAACTGCTGGTTGCCGGTTTCATCGTGGAGGTCACGCACACAGAGTGGCTGGCCAATCCGGTGATGGTTGAAAAGAAGAAAGATGAGAACCTGGAGGCAAAAGCCCCGAAGGTGTGGCGCATGTGCATTGACTACACCAACCTGAACAAGGCTTGCCCAAGAGACCCTTTCCCTTTGCCACGAATCGATCAAGTGATTGATTCAACCGCTGGGTGTGAGTTGTTGTCTTTCCTGGATGCGTATTCCGGTTTCCACCAAATTCCCTGAAAAAGGAAGATCAAATAAAAACTGCGTTCATTACCCCGCACGGGGCTTATTGCTATGTTACTATGCCTTTCGGTTTGCGCAACGCTGGTGCAACGTACCAGCGCTGTATGCAAAAATGCTTGTTTGACCAAATCGGAAAAAATGTGCAAGTCTATGTAGATGACATCGTGATAAAAACCAAGGTAAAGAACACCTTAATCGATGACATCCGGCAAACATTTGACAACCTAAGGAGATTCCGGATGAAACTTAATCCGGCAAAATGCACCTTCGGTGTCCCTGCCGGCAAGCTGCTTGGCTTTCTTGTGTCAAGTCGGGGCATTGAAGTTAATCCGGTAAAAATCCGGGCGATAGAAAGAATGACTATCCCGCGAGAGCTAAAAGATGTGCAAAAGTTTACCGGTAGCTTGACATCGCTAAGCCGGTTCATAAGCAGGTTGGGAGAAAAAGCTTTACCACTCTATGCTCTCATGAAAAAATCTGACACGTTCGTCTGGACCCCTCAGGCAGACGCAGCGTTTAAGGAGCTGAAAACAATGCTAGCCACCGCACCTATACTAGCTTCGCCTCTAGAAAGAGAGCCTATGCTATTATACATAGCGGCAACAAACAGGGTTGTGAGCGTAGTGGTTGTAGTTGAAAGAGAAGAGGAAGGAAAAACCGTCCAGAGGCCGGTATACTACCTGAGCGAGGTGCTCTCCCTCTCAAAACAAAACTACCCTCACTTCCAAAAAATGACCTATGGCGTGTTCATGGCCGCCACAAAGCTCAAACACTACTTCGAGGAACATCCTATGAAAGTGGTGAGTGAAGCACCCATCTCTGATATCATGTGCAACAAGGACGCTAGCGGCAGGATTGCTAAATGGGCAATACAGATATCACCGTATGTTCCGGTGTACGAAAGAAGGGACGCCATCAAGTCGCAAGCTTTAGCTGATTTTTTGGTCGATTGGGCGGAAATGCAATACAAGCCCCCAGATCAGAGACTGGAGTACTGGAAGATGCACTTTGACGGATCCAAGCTCAAGGAGGGTCTGGGTGCCGGTGTGGTGCTAACCTCACCAAGGGGAGATCATCTCCGATATGTTTTACAAGTGCATTTCAGGGCATCAAACAATGTCGCTGAATATGAGGCTTTGATCCATGGGCTTAAGGTCGCAAAAGAAATCGGTGCGCACCGGATCATTTGCTATGGAGATTCTGATCTTGTGGTACAGCAGTGTTCCGGGGATTGGGATGCGAAAGATGCTAACATGGCCTCATACCGGTTTCACGTGCAAAAGATTGCCGGATTCTTCGAGGGATGTGAGTTTCACCATGTGCCGCGCGCAGAAAATGAAGCCGCGGATGCTTTGTCCAAGCTGGGCTCATCTAGGCAAGAAATTCCTCCCGGAATAGCTCTAGCTCACTTAAGAGTGCCATCGATCAAACCAAGCCCGGAATCGGAATCAATTTTTGTACCGGAATGCACGTGGTGCCCATGGATATAGATGAAGGGAACCGGGGACTATTCCGGAGCCTCGGGGACTAAACCGGAAAGCTCGGGGCTGCGACGCCCATGGCGGAGAAATGATCTTGGTAGATAGCATGGAGATGACGCCGGTGTTCCTAGTTCGGGAACCGTCGTGGGTTAAACCTATTAAGGAATTCTGATCAACGGCACCTTGCCTGACGAAAATGAATCAAGGAGAATCCAAAGAAGGTCCAAGGCATATACGTTCATCAATGGTGAAGTGTACAAGAGAAGTGTTACCGGTGTCCTTCAAAGATGTGTGGAACCGGAAGAAGGGAAAGAAATGCTTGAGGAAATTCACCAAGGAGAATGTGGGCATCATGCCTCATCAAGGGCGCTGGTAGCTAAAGTATTCCGGCATGGGTTTTATTGGCCCACTGCTTTGGAGAAACGTGAGGATTTGGTAAGAAAATGCAACGGGTGCCAGAGGTACGCCAAGCAAAATCATACCCCAGCGTCCGGTTTAAAGACAATACCATTAACATGGCCGTTCGCCGTTTGGTGCCTTGACATGGTTGGCCCATTCAAGACTGCAAGAAAGCATGACCCACATCTTGGTTATGGTGGATAAATTTACCAAATGGGTAGAAGTGAAACCTGTCGCAAAATGTGATGGGCACACAGCGGTGAAGTTCTTAAAAGATGTCATTTTGCGGTATGGATACCCGCACAGCATCATCACTGACAATGGAACCAACTTTGCTCAAGGTGAGTTCAAAAGGTTTTGTGAGGATAAGAACATCCGGTTGGATTTGTGCTCGGTGGCACACCCACAAGGCAACGGCCAAGTGGAAAGAATGAATGCTTTGGTACTCTCCGGTATCAAACCCAGACTCATTGATGGAAAAATCACCAGGGTGTTGGCTTGATGAGATACCATCAGTGTTGTGGAGTATAAGAACAACTCCAAACCGGTCTACCGGATACACTCCGTTCTTCATGGTTTATGGAGCGAAGCGGTCATACCAACCGACATCATCCATGATTCACCAAGAGTACAGCTCTATACTGAGCAAGAGGTCAAAGAGGCCGAGAAAATGATGTGGACTTGCTAGAAGAAGCAAGAGAGCTAGCTTTGGCAAGAACAGCCATTTACCAACAAAACCTCAGACGCTATCATGACCGGAAAGTTAATCCAAGAGTTTTCCGGGAAGGAGATCTTGTGCTTCGCCTGGTGCAGCGCACTGAAGGCCGGCATAAACTCTTGCCACCTTGGGAAGGTCCCTTCATTGTAAGCAAGGTGCTTCACAATGATGCATACTACCTAATTGATGCACAGGGTGGAAAGAAGGAAAGGCGGACAAGTCCGGAGAGGAGAGCAAGCGTCCATGGAACGTAGCTCTGTTGCGTCCTTTCTACTCTTGAAGTGGTGGTGTAAGAAGTTCCTTTTGTACCTTATATGCTATGAATAAAAGATGCCGGAACATTGAATGAATCTCGGGGACTACCCCAATAAGATTGTATGTAACTTGTCTATTTTTTCAGTTACCGGTTGCTTATTGAACGTTTTTTCTTTCCGGTTTAGTAGTGTGCTAAATCCTACCGGAGTCTTCGACTTTGCTGCTGTCCGCAAACCGGCTTCATGGCAAGCAAGATAAACCGGTAGGAGATAAGCACATGAACTGCGGAGAGGGAGAGCAGGAAAGAACAATCCGGAAAATTTAACTAACCCCGGTTAAACCGGTTTTTTGCAAAAATTTCGAGTTATTTCTAAGTTCAAGAAAATGCTTGTTTGGTGAAAGAACCTTGTGCTCATACGCCAAAGAACGCCCAGAGAAGGCAGGCAGAGCCAAGGCAAAAGAACCAAGTGTGCATCAAATTGAATGCAGGAACAATTTGGAAATCTTTGCAGTGCAGGATAAAAGCAAAACCATGAGCAAATGTGCTAAAGCAAACATAAGATAATTAGCACCGGTATAACATACCGGCACAAAATGTTGTACGACAACCACAAGCAGACTTAAGTTTTACATCATAAGCCCCGGCATACCGGGGCAGAATTTAACGGAACATTGTTCTAAGCCACGCAGGGCCAAACAGCACGACAAGGTAAATTGTAAGACAGATAATCAGGCAGCAGGGGCTTCCGGAGGAGCGTCGCCAGTACCAGCATCGTCAAGAGGCTCCTCCTCGGCTTCATCCTCTTCCTCATCAAGATAATCTTGAACGTCAGGAGGGGGAGGGATGAAGGTGCGCATCTCGGCGTACTCCGCGATATGGTACGCACAATCCTGCCGCTTAGCGGCGAGAATCGGGTCCGAATCGGTTTCCGCGCCTTCGCGCACTCCGGTGAGGGCACCCAAGTCAAGCTCCGGGTACCAGGAACAAGCGACGCGGGAGGGCAGCGTCTGCTCCAGCGCGGGCAGCGAGCTCGCCACTCGCGGATCCTCTTGCCGGCGCCCTTGAGACGATCGCGATAAGGAGAAGGTATCGCACCTCTTCGCCAGCCACGGGTCCTGAAGAGCTGGGTAGCTACATCAGGAATGTCAGAGAGATTGCGATCTATGGCCCGCATATGAGACACCCGCGCGTTAAGCGCGACCAGATGGTCATTGGGCGTCCATGGCACGGCAAGATTCGCTTGGCCCTGGGCAGTGCGGCGCGCGTCAACCTTCTTGACAGCGTACGTCTGAGAGTCCGGAAAGAGGCCTGTGCAAAGAAAGAAAAAGGCTAAGGAAAAGAATCCGGAAGAAAAAGAGACCGGAAGGAAAACAATCCGGAAGAAAAAGAGACCGGAAGAAAAGATAGCGAAAAGAAAATGGGAACGGAGGAAAAAAGCTTTGTAGGCAATAGTCAAAGTACGCGAAGGAAAGGGACTCACGGTAGGCAAGAGCGTCGAGGCAGAAGTGGTTGCACTCCTTATGCTCCTCCTCCAGCCGCGCGGCTTTCTCCTCGGCACCCTTCCGGGCCTTGGCCGCTCCTCCAGCCAACCAGCGCACCACGTTGGCATTGCTGGCATCCTCCGGGCCTCCTCCATCTTGGCCGCTGCATCGGCTTGCGGCCTTGAGGGCAGTGGCATGATCAAGCCCCGATTGGATGAGCCGGGCCTTGAGCTCCCGGTGGGCTGGTCTTGAGGGCGTCCAGCTCCTCCTTATGTTGCCGAATGAGCTGGTCCTTCTCCACTGCAACCTGGAAAAGAAGATGTTAACAAAATTATGCCAGTAAACATGAAAAGAAAATCAAGTTAACAGGAGAAAAGGGAAAAAATTATACGTTGAGCGGTGGCGAGCTGCTCCTTGAGAGCGTCGATGGAAGCTTCCGGGACCACTGTTAAGCAGAAATTGCGAGTGTTAGAAGGGAAGAAGGTTTCCGGTAAGAAAGATGCCGGTAGAACAAAAACTTACCTTGGCACTTATCGTGTGCCTCAGCGAGCTCCCGGTGCTCCCATAAGAGCTCCTCAAAGAGGGCCTTCCGAACGTCAGCCGTGAGCTGTTCAAGAAAAAGAGGTTAGTAAAGTTTCGCGCTAAGCAAGGTTCTTAACCCCTCAACAGTGGGCAAGAAGATTGCGCTAAGAACAAGTTTCTTAACCCGAAGGGATGCCGGTTTTTAAGAAGATAAAGTTTCGCGCTAAGAACAAGTTTCTTAACCCTCGTTTGAGCTCCTGGGGCTGCGATCAAGTTTTTGCGCAAGAACAAGTTTTAAAGTTAAGTTTTGCGCTGGTTTCAAGTTCTTAACCCCGAAGCTCGAGGGCCAACCCCCAGCGATTGCGGTTGCTTGCGCTAAGTTTTTAAGATAAAGTTTCGCGCTAAGAATAACAAACTCTTAACCGAAACTCGGTTTTGGTAGCGGTGCGGTTTTTGCGCTAAGTTTTAAGATAAAGTTTCGCGCTAAGAACAAAGTTCTTAACCCGAAACTCGGATGGAGCTCGCTAAGTTTTAAGTTAAGTTTTGTGATAAGAACAAAGTTCTTAACATGAGCTCGAGGACTGGCAGTGCCGGTTTCATGCTAAGTTTTTAATTTAAGTTTTGCGCTAAAAGCTGCGCTCTCACCGCAAAACTCGGGGACTGGGAAGATAGACAAGGGAAAAACCGGCATGAAACTATAGAAAAGATAGAACAAATCCGGGAGCAAGGAAACCGTAGCAATTGAGAAAAGTTAGAAAACGTACCATCAAGTTGTTCGTGGCATCATACCACGCACTGTCGAGCTCTTTCACGGCGCTGCGGAGCCGCATGAAGTGCTCCTCAAGACCGGTCCCCAACCGGATCGCGCCGCAGCCTGTCCTTGCCTGGGCCGCGGGTCGCGGAGTTATGTCCGCGGCGTTCCACTTCTGGGCGTAGGGCAGGAGATGCCCCAGGTCCCGGCCTTGGCGCTGGAACTCGTGATGCGGCCAAGAAGACCGTGGCCTTCGTGGCGTATCCCCGGCGGCCTGGAGACGTGCAGCACCAGAGGCTGCTGACCGGCGAGGGCGCTCGGAGGCCGTCGCTTCCCCTTGATAAGCTTGAGGGCTTGGGCGGCGGCGCGGTGGAAGCGGCCCCAAGGCCGCAGAGGCCTGGCGTGCGGCATGAGGATGGTTCGGGAGAAGGGGGAGCGCTAGGCGCATCACCCGGTTTGGAACCTTCCGCGCGGAAGATTCCGGCGCGGAAGTTGTTGTCTTTTCAAGGACGGGAGGAGCTGGAGGCTCCGCCCGCCCGGCAGTTTCTTCTCCGGCGCCGATGTTGCTGGCGCCGTATCCTGTCTCGGAGGGAGGGAAGGATCCTCCTCCGTGCGGTGATCTGACGATGAAGGGGCCGCATGCCCCGACTTGTTGTGCCCCTGAAGGAGGCAAGAGGCACTGCAGGTTCTCGGCTTGAGCGGAGAGGGAGGGGTGAAGTCCTTGCGGAGTCTTCAGAGCCCGATTGTCTTGGGCCAAGCTTGAGCGCAGGGCTGAGAAAAGAGAGAAAGACGGTTGGAAAAGAGAAACCGGAAAAAGACTTGGCAAAAAAGAGGCAAGCCGAAAAATGAAAAACTTACCCGGAAGAAGTTGGCATCGCTTTGCGCCCGTAGCGACGCATGCCCACCTGCTTCTCCCCCACGGGCTCGGTCCGGAAGCGCTTGGAGGGAGGGGCCTGGCTGCCACCGCATCAGATGCCGGCTGCTTCTTCTTTTGGCCCTGGGCCATGAGTTTGTCCACAAACTCGGAGCCGGCCTCGGCGCGCAGGGGCGGCACGCGCTCATGGATCTATGGATTGAGTATGGCTAAGAAGCAGTTCGCGGGAAAGCGATAGCGGAAAGGTAAAAGAAACCGGAAAAGAAAATACCTCAAGCATGGTCAGGTCATCTGAGGACCCGGTTGGCTTTGGCGGAGACCGGCCAAGACGCGCAGCCGGGGTCTTGCCCATCTTCAGATCCTTCCAAAAGATATAAGGATCCGGGTCGAAGGAGTCAAGGGCGCGTTTCCGGCAAGGTCCTCGCCGCTCTGCTTCAATGAGGGGGAAGCGGTCCTTGGCCTGAAACATGGAAAAAGAAGATTAGCAAGAGCAAAAAGCTACCGGCCAAGAACAACCCCAGTCGCATAATCCCTTACTTCTTGGGTCGGAGGGTTATCAGTGCTGAGGGGGAGGAGGCCCCATTCCCAATCAAACGGCATAGCAGTTTGGCAGATCTGCTTAGCCTTGCGAACGACGTCCTTCTTGCTAAGCGGGCGGCCCGTGATCTTGGTGGGATCGCCTGGACCGTACATCTCGCTCATCCTATGCGCACGGCGCTTCAGAGGAAGCACCCGGCGTGAAATAACGTGCGGATGATATCATCCGAGCAGATGTTGGTCTCCTTCTTCAAAGAAGCCAAGAAGCGTACCACCCGGCTGGTTTCAGCATGATCAGACTTCGGGTTGTAGCCCCAGTTGGTCCTGCTGGGAGGCCCCGCTTGGAAAGGAGGGAAGATCGATAAGGTCGGCACGGCCGCTGTTCTTCACGTAGAAGAAAGTCCCTTGCCACAACCGGCAAGATTCGAGGCCGGAAAACTTAAAAAAGGGGCTCCCTTGACGGGAGCCGATAATGCAAGACCCGCATTGAACGGGGGGCTTAGGAATATCCTTGCCCTGAACGGAATTGATCCGAAGAGCAAAGAAGCGGGCAAACGTCTCACGAGTGGGACGAATGCCGATATAGGCCTCCATGAAGGTGGCAGGAGAGGTAGAAGATGGCGTTGCCGGGAAGATGGTGAGGTTGGAGGTTGTAGAAATCCAAAAACTCACGGAAGAAAGGGGAGGCAGGAAGGCCGAAGCCACGCTCAAAGTGAGCAAGAAAGACAACATATTCGTCGGGTTCAGGGTCCGGTTCGATTTCGTCGTCAGGAATCCGGCAAGAAACTCCTTCCGGAATCCGTCGGGACCGGTATAACCAATCGATCTCGAATTCGGTAACACTGGAGCCCATCCAGGCTCCGCGAGTAATTGGGGAAGGCTCAGCGCCGGATGATTGGCTGGAGCTACCGGATGCTTCGCCAGAACTACTCGTTTCTTGGCTACCGGAGGCTTGGCTAAAGCTACCGGATTCTAGAGGGCCACCGGATTCTTGGTGGCTACCGGATCCCTGCTGGTTGCCGGAATCGGTCTCCATCGGATCTGGAGCGTGGGATCCACCGGGAGACTGATCACGGTGTCTAACGGAGGAAGAAGAGGATGCAGAGGAGGATTCCTCGTCAGACATTGGAGAGGAAGGTGAAAAAACAGAAATCCCACACTTGGACCCCGCGTGAAGATCTACGAGTAAGAGGAAAATCAAAGAAAAAGAGAAAATAAGAACACCAGACCCAAGATCTGAAAAGCAAGCAGATGGCGAGCGAAGTAAGATTGGAACTAACCTTGAGCGTCGCAGTCGCGGGGGAAGACTTTCGCCGGCGAAGGATAAGACCTGCGGTCGCCGACGAGCACCGTCGACGGCGAGGCGGAGAACCTCGCGAAGAAGCGTGAATGCAGCGGGCGCGATGGAACTGCTGCAAGAGACTCCTACACAGCAAAGTCCGGCGGAAACGCGGCGTAAATTCGCCGGGCGGCGGAGCTCAAGCGAACAACGGCGGACGAAGAGCGGCGAAGGCGCAGAGGCGAGGAGCACTGTGCGCGAAGGTCGGGGAATGCGGAGAAGAGGAAGAAGAAGGGGCAGTTGTGCTTATAAAGGAGAGAGAAGGTGGGCTGAAAACCGCGGGCCGCGACGGTTCGCGCCACGGGCTGCCACGTGGCAAAGAGATACACGCGAGAAAATAGGAGACCACACGGAGGCGCACACGGGATCTGAAGCGGTGAGTGGGATCCGCAGCAGTGCATTAAATGGGCGCGCGGGAGTCGAAGCGAAGTGACAACTGACACTGGCGCAACAGTTACAGTGCGCATGTCACTGACAGGCGCGGGGCCCAAAATATTCTCGACTTCGCCGAGGAAGGAATAAATGCGAATGATACCGGGGAAAAGAGATGCCGGAACATGCCTTACGAAGAAAGGAAGACAAAGAAGAGTGAAGGTGCCGGAACAAAGCCTAAGCCTAAAAGATTAAACCGGTATCCTAAAAAACTCGGAAACCTGGCATAGTCTGTGGGATAGAATCCTCCAGACTGTACCAGCTTCGGGGACTAATGTTGGGGGGATAACCCCGGTATGCCAAAGGCATGCCAAACCGGATGGTGCCGTCAAGATACCGGTTTAATATTCTTACCGGAAGCAAGGTAGGAACTTGGGACAAGTGAGGCTAAGCCGGTATCCCCAAAGGGGTATGCCGGAGCCGGTAAGAAGATACCGGAAGGGAGGGCCTGTCGGCAGGACTGGTCAAAGATTCTCTCCAGAGGAAGAAGACAAAGATGAGCTAAGCAAAGTAACTTTAATCAGAGCCCTGGCGCCAAAGAGAGAAGTGACACTGAAAGAAGCCGGAGGACATCAGCATTTCTGATTAAGGAGGACTCCGGTGTCATCTATGATTAAAGTAGCTTTGTAAAGTAGCTTTGTAAAGTAGTTTGTCTAGTCAAAGATGCTATTAGGGTTTCTTGCCCTGTAAGCCACCTCTCCCCTATATAAGGAGAGGGGGCAGCCCTTCGTAGAGACACACGCGCATGAATACAGAACAGCTTGTACTGAGAAACTTGTAACCATGTTGAAATCAATGAAGATAGTGATCTAGAGAGAGTTCGTCCTTGTGTCTTTCTTCTTCTACCTCTCGCCTTGGCCAAGTTCTTGAGAAAGCATCCGGAAGTTCATCCCATCTAGTCATAAACCCTCCCCCGAATCCTCTAGCGTCCATTCGGCCCCAAGATAAGCCATCCTATGGCATCTGTCTGTTCACCACGACGACACATAGACATGGCTTTGATACCACTGATGGGGTTCGTAGCATAGAAAACAAAAATTTTCCTACCGCAAGACGAATAAATCCAAGATCTAATCTATGGAACACCCAAGATCTAATCTACAAGATCGAAGCAACGAGATTGATGTGAGACTAACCCTCGAAGATTTCCAAAGCCTACGAGATTAGATCTCGTGTTGGTGTAGACGATCATCCCGTTGTGCAATCCGCATCACTTCCACTCTGGCCGCGCGTACGGTGTCGTATGGCCCTTCCTCTCCCCGCCAGCGGGCAGCGGAGGTGTGGTAGATCTCCACTGAATCCCAGCAGCGACTGCGTTGTGGGTGGTGGAGAAGAATTCCTGCAGGGCTTCGCCAAGCCGGAGCAGGAGGAAGGAGGAGGGAGGAGAGGTGGCAAATTAGGGTTGGTAGGAGAGCTGGCCAAACCATCCCTCTATATATAGTCGGGAGCTAGGGTTAGGGTTTCACAAAACCCATCTAGGGCCGGCGCCGCGGGCCCACACAATACTGCGCGCGGCCTCAAAATGCCAGGTGTTGTGTGGCCCACCCCTCGCCTTTCTCCGTCTCCCCTTTGGACTCCGTCTACGTGACAAAATAAGAACTTCGTTTTTATTTCGTCCAATTCCGAGAATGTTTCCACAACTTTTCTTGAAATACAAAACAGCATTCTTCCGGTACAATTCCGGTCCTCCTCGATGTCTTGGATCCCATCCGAGACTCAACAACATCTCGGTCTCCATCTCATATTCCGAATCTACTTATGTGACATCGAACCTTAAGTCACCCTACGGTTCGTGAACAATGCAGACATGGTCGAGACTCCTCTCCGAGCAATAACCAATAGCGGGATATGGAGATCCATAATGGCTCCCACATATTCAACGATGACTTAGTGATCGATTGAACCATTTACATACGATGCCGATTCCCTTTGTCACGCGATATTTTACTTGTCCGAGGTTCGATCATCGGTATCTCCATACCTTGTTCAACCTCGTTACCGATAAGTACTCTTTACTGTACCGTGGTATGTCATCTCTTATGATCCAATCATATGCTTGCAAGCTAATCAGATGACATTCCACCGAGAGGGCCCAGAGTATATCTATCCGTCATCGGGATGGACAAATCCCACTATTGATCCATATGCCTCAACTCACACTTTCCAAATACTTAATCCCATCTTTATAACCACCCATTTACGCAATGGCGTTTGATGTAATCAAAGTACCCTTCCGGTGTAAGTGATTTACATGATCTCATGGTCGAAGGACTTAGGCAACTATGTATCGAAAGCTTATAGCAAATTGAACTTAATGACTTGATCTTATGCTTTGCTTATTTGGGTGTGTGTCCATTATATCATTCACCTAATGACATAACCTTGTTATTAATAACATCCAATGTTCATGATCACGAAACCATGATCATCCATTAATCAACAAGCTAGTTATACAAGAGGCTTACTAAGGACTCCTTGTTGTTTACATAACACACATGTATCAATGTTTCGGTTAATACAATTATAGCATGGTATGCAAACATTATCATAAACACAAAGATATATTATAATAACCATTTTATTATTGCCTCTTGGGCATATCTCCAACGGCTTCCTCATTGCTTAGCCTGCTGATGTGGTTTACCTCGCATCCATCAAACAGTTTCTCCAGCTCGTTATACATTTCCTTGTACGCCACCATGCTATCATTGACTGCATCACATTGGTTCATGACTTGTTGGGCCACCAATTGTGAGTCGCCAAAGATTTTTAGTCGAGTTGCACCACAAGCCTTCGCCATCTTCATCCCATGTATAAGAGCTTCAGATTCTGCTTCGTTGTTAGACGCGCTTTGGGAACGTCATCCGTAAGACATACTTTAATTTGTCGCCTTTAGGTGATATTAGTATCACGCCCGCTCCAGCTCCTTCTAACCTTTTGGATCCATCGAAGTTCATAGTCCAGGTTCTCGATAAACTGGGGTCCCGTATTTGCGCTCCATCCACTCTGCGATGAAATCGCGCATTTGCGACTTTATTGCTTTTCTTTTTTCATACGTGATGTCCCGAGGAGAAAGTTCTATTCCCCAAAGGAGACACGACCCGTAGCTTCCGGATTGTTTAGTATATTGGATAGAGGCGCTTCGTTGATCACTATTATCTGATGCGCTAAAAATAGTGCCGCAATTTTCTTGCGGTTGTAAACACTCATATGCTAGTATTGCTGGTACCGCTGTTTTGAAGGCGATAAAACTTCACCGATGAAGTATACTGGTCTGTGCACTCCATGGAGTTTTCCTTCTTCTTCTCTTTCGACAACTAGCGCCGTGCTGACCACCTGGGGTGTAGCCGCAATGTATAACAGGAGGGGTTCCTTCTCTTTTGGCGCCACCAAGATTGGTGATGTCGAAATTGTGCGTTTAAGTTCCTCGAAGGCTCTATCGCCTTTCGTTCCACCGGAACTTCTCTCCTTGTTTGATTGAGAATGGTAACGTCTTTTCTCTCAAATCGACGACCTAATGCTTAAAGTCGCGATCGCCCTGCTAATCGCTGAATTTTCTTTCAACTTGTTGGCTTCCTCATTGTTATGATCGCTTGGATTTTTTCGGGATTAGCTTCAATCCCTCTTGCTGAGACTAGGAACCCGAGAAGTTCTCCCGCAGACGCCGAAAGAACACTTCGTTGGATTCAGCTTGAGACAAAACTTGTCGAGGTTGTCGAAGGTTTCCTTCAAGTCCTCGATTAGCGTTGCCCCCTTTTTTGATGTTATGACAACATCGTCAATATATAGTTGTATGTTTTTACCAATCCGTGTTGCTAAGCACTTCGCATCATCCGCGATATGTTGTTCTCGCGTTTTTCACCAAAAGGCATTGTTCTATAGCAAAATACGCAGAAGGTGTTATGAACGCTGTTTTAACCTCATCCTCTTCTTTCAATCTGATCTGGTTATAACCGAGTATGCATCCAGAAGGAAAGACGTTCATCCTGCCGTGGAGTCGATGATTTGATCGATCCTCGGAGGGGAAAGTGATCCTTTGAACAATGTTTGTTGAGACACGTAAAGTCGACACACATGCGAAGGACTTTAGTGTTTTCTTCGGGACCAGCACTGGGTTTGCTACCCATGTGGCCTCTGTGTGCAGCTCCTTAATGAAACCAGCTTCTCTTAGTCGATCAATTTCTGACAGCATAGCTTTGCGATTTGGCTCCGAGAAACGCCTCAGAGGTTGCTTGATTGGTCTCGCTATTGGATCCAAGTTTAAGTGATGCTCGGCAAGTTCCCTGGGTACTCCTGGCATGTCAGCTGGATACCATGCGAAGATTTTCCAGTGCTCACGGAGGAACTCGACGAGCGCGCTTTCCTATGCGAGGTCCATGTTTGTCGCGATGGACATCGTTTTCTTCGGATCTGTCGGATGGATCTGCACCTCCTTTGAATCTTTTGTCGTGTGATGACCCACAAGTATAGGGGGTGTATCGTAGTACTTTCGATAAATAAGAGTGTCGAACCCAACGAGGAGCAGAAGGTGTTGAGCAGGGCGATGAAGGATTCACTGTAAATGCTCACAGACAAGTATTCAGGGGTTTTGATATAGCAGATGAAATAAGTACAAGTAAGTAAAGTGCGAGAGAAATAATTGCAGCCGAGTGGCCCAATCCTTTTTAGCACAAAGGACAAGCGGGTTGTTTACTTATAATGACCAAACGTTCTTGAGGACACACGGGAATTTAGTCTAGTGCTTTCGCTTCATATAGCTGATTAATCTTCATTGTTTTGATAAGTGTTGTGTGGGTGAACCTATGCTAATGTACCGCCCTTCCTAGGACTAATACATACTTGTGATTATACCTCTTGCAAGCATCCGCAACTACAAGAAAGTAATTAAGATAAATCTAACCACAGCCTTAAACTCTGAGATCCTGCTATCCCTCCTGCACCGATATACCAACGGGGTTTAGGTTTCTGTCACTCCGGCAACCCCGCAATTGGCAAACGAATACAAGATGCATTCCCCTAGGCCCATAAATGGTGAAGTGTCATGTAGTCGATGTTCACACGACACCACTAGAAGAATAACACCACAACTTAAATATCACAACATTGAATATTAACCAACATAATTCACTACTAACATTTAGACTTTACCCATGTCCTCAAGAACTAAACGAACTACTCACGAGACATCATATGGAACATGATCAGAGGTGATATGATGGTGAATAACAATCTGAACATAAACCTTGGTTCAATGGTTTCACTCAATAGCATCAATAACAAGTAGAAATCAACACCGGGAGAGTTTCCCCTATCAAACAATCAAGATCAAACCCTAATTGTTACAGCGGTGACGAGGTGCAGTGGTGGAGATGGTGATGATGATGGCGATGATGATGGTGATGATGATGAAGATGATGTCCAGCTCGATGACGGTGACGATGGCGTCGATTTCCCCCTCCGGGAGGGAATTTCCCCGGATTCCTCGCCCGCCGGAGAGCTCTTTTCTCTCTCGTGTTTTCCCCGCCCGCAGAGGCGGCCGTGACTCTTCGCGACTATCCCTCCTGGTTTTCGGGACGAAGACGTACGCGAAGAAAAGGAGGCAAGAGGGGGCTGTGGGCCCCTCCCCCACAGCCGCCGCCGGCCTATGAGGTGGGCCCACCCGGTCCCCTCCTCCCTTCCGGCTCCCTTCGACTTCGGAAAAATAGGAATTTTCATATAATTTCCGTCAACTGTTGATCTTCCGAAATATTGCACCTGACGGTGCTTTTTCCAGCAGAATCCTGGCTCCGGTGCGCGATCCCCAAATAATCATGAAACATGCAAAATAGATGAAATAACATAAGTATCATCTCCAAATATGAAATATATCAATGAATAACAAAAAATTATGATATAAAATAGTGATGCAAAATGGACGTATCAACTCCCAAGCTTAGACTTCGCTTGTCCCCAAGCGAAACTGAACTCGGTAAAAAAGACCACATGTTTATGGAGTGAAGAGTCGATAAATAAAATACGAACAAGAAGCATCATATTCATTCACACAAGACATTCTAATAAACAACTTCCTCATATAATTCAACTTGAAACAAGTAGAAGGTAATCACAAATAAAGGTGCATAGGAAATCATAATTGGTGATGGCAAACTTTGTTCTTGGTCAGAGAACAGTTAACAGATTATACTTTTCTATTGAGCAGCGCTCTCATATTAAGGCTTATAATAAACTTTCATACTCAATCATAGTAATCTCCTCATAATCATTGATAACTTTCAAAGCTATGTTCATTCAGATAAAACTTGTACTTAAACAAGGAAGAGTAAAAGGCATGATTAAGTAGATCACAATATAGATAGTTTGATCACAACAACTCAAATGCTTGCTCGAGATGGAGGGAAATAGGTTTAGTGACTCAACATAAAGTAAAAGATAGGCCCTTCGCAGAGGGAAGCAGGGATTAAATCATGTGCTAGAGCTTTTCAAGTTTTGAAATCATATAGAGAGCATAAAAGTAAAGTTTTGAGAGGTGTTTGTTGTTGTCAACGAATGGTAGTGGGCACTCTAACCCCTTGCCAAACAGACCTCCAAAGAGCGGCTCCCATGAAGGACGTTATCTCTACCAGCAAGGTAGATCATCCCCCTTCTCTTTTGTTTACACATGTACTTTAGTTTATTTAAGGATGACACTCCCCCAACCTTTGCTTTCTCAAGCCATGGCTAACCGAATCCTCGGGTGCCTTCCAACATTTCACATACCATGGAGGAGTGTCTATTGCAAAATTAAGTTGCTTACTGATGAATCAGAGCAAAACATGTGAAGAGAATTATTAATGAAAGTTTATTAATTGGGGCTGGGAACCCCGTTGCCAGCTCTTTTTGCAAAATTATAGGATAAGTGGATGAAACCACTAGTCCATTAATGGAAGCTGCCCAACAAGACTGAAAGATAAAACACCACATACTTCCTCATGAGCTATAAAACATTGACACAAATAAGAGGTAATAATTTTTGGATTGTTTGAAGGTAGCACATGAAGTATTTACTTGGATTGGCAGGGAAATACCACATAATAGGTAGTTATGGTGGACACAAATGGCATAGGTTTGGTTTAAAGAGTTTGGATGCACGAGAAGTATTCCCTCTCGGTACAGGTCTTTGGCTAGCAAGGTTAATTAGCAAGCATAAGAGTCGAGGGAAACAAACAAATATACATGTGATAGAAACAATCATGCATCTTACTTGTAAGCACAAACAATTTTAACTTCAGAATACTAAGCTAAGAACTAACAAGAAAGATAATAACATATCTACATGTATTTCCTCTTCTCTACTTAAAACTCAAAGTGTTGTTTCTATTGACCAATGCTAAGTTTGCCAAAACCAAATAGATTTACTCAATGCTCCCAAAGTGATACCAATACTAACAACAAGATCAATCATATAATAGAGATTGCAAACTAAAATAAGATGTGCAATATGTAAATGATAAGACTTCTCATTAATATTCCATAACGATAACTCACACCAAGGGATACATAGATAACCAACTAAAGGGAGATACTTCCATACCGCAACACATCTTATATGATAACTTCCCTACTCATGATATGACACTACTTGAAAGTAAAAAGATAAAAGATAGTGATGATGTGATACCGCGGCACTCCCCCAAGCTTGGAACAAACCAAGGGGATGCCAATACCGATGATGAATTACTCCTTCGGTGATGATGGTGATGGTCCGTTCCTGCGATCCTTAAGGATATCCTTCAGCTTCAGCTTCTCAGTTTGGCAATTCTGCACTAAGACTCGAAGAGATTCATTGTTATCTGAAAGTGGCGGTGGCGGCCTTGTGATAGGAATTGAGTAATATTCCAGCATTCTGCGAAGTCGGTTGTTCTCCTCAAGAAGTATCTCCACTTCCCTTCTCAGCGCACGGTATTGATCACAAAACTCATCGGTAACCCGTAGTGCTTCTTCCACACAAGGGAAAGAGTCGAGGCTAAGAGCAGGTGGAGAGGTCCCTGCAAGTTATGAGAAAAAGAACGTCCAGTGTTAACCGATCCCACCAATATTGGCTTACTCCCCACAGTTTGCCGCTTCCTTTTCATTGATGACGTCTCCTTCACTTCCTCCTTGACTTCTTCTTTCAGCTCGAAATCTTGAATATCTTCCTCCATAGGCTCCTTGTCTTTGTTGTTGGAGACCATAGTGCTTCTAGATCAAAAACGGATCCTGGCAGAAAACAGCTCGAAACAAAACGCGACGAGAAAACGATATACGGACCTCCAGGGTCCGGGGATTTTATAGCAAAAATTTTCACGCGAAGGAAAGTACCAAGTCGAACAAGAGTCGGAGAGGGGGCGAGGCGCCTCCTCACAGCGGCGCGCCAGTGGGCCCGCGCCGGCCGTGGGGCACGCCGTGCGTCTCCTCCACTCCGTTTCGATCTCGTAATTTTTCATATTTTCCAAAAACAGCAAAAACATTGTTCGGAAAGTAACTTTTTCTTACCAGAACTGTTACCTATTCAAAGTCGGACTCAGGACTGTCAACTTGGCCTTTGATGAAGGCTTCCGGAGTTACCACTTGAATAACATCAACATCTTCATTGTAAGAATCACCCGAGATATAATGCTTGAGTCTTTGTCCATTCACCACTTGTGTGGCATTACCTTGCAGAGAGCTAATTTTAATTGCCCCTGAACGATACACCTCCACAATAACATATGGTCCTTCCCATTTTGAGAGTAATTTCCCTGCGAAAAATCTGAGACAAGACCGATACAATAGGACTTTATCTCCAACATTAAATTCTCTTTTGATAATTCTTCTATCATGCCATTTCTTAACTTTCTTTTAAAGAGTTTAGCATTTTCATAAGCTTCACTTCTCCATTCATCTAGAGAACTCAATTGTAGCAGTCTCTTCTTACCGGCAAGTTTGAAATCTTTATTTAGTTCTCTTACAGCCCAATAAGCTTTGTGCTCTAGTTCTAAAGGTAAATGACAAGCTTTTCCATAAACCATTTTATAAGGCGACATACCCATAGGATTTTTATAAGTAGTTCTATAAGCCCATAGTGCGTCCTTCAATTTAATAGCCCAGTTCTTTCTAGATTTATTAACAGTCTTTTGCAAGATAGATTTAATCTCTCTATTTGATAATTCTACTTGCCCACTAGTTTGAGGATGATAGGCAGAAGCAATTCTATGATTAATACCATATTTAGCAAGAGTTTTTCTAAAACCACCATGAATAAAATGAGAACCTCCATCAGTCATAATATATCTAGGAACTCCAAATCTAGGGAAAATAATATCTAAAAGCATTCTTAAAGAGGTCTCACCATCAACACTTTTTGTAGGTATGGCTTCCACCCATTTAGTAACATAATCAACAGCAACAAGTATATGAGTGTTACCTTCGAAGAAGGGAAAGGACCCATGAAGTCAAATCCCCAACAATCGAATGGTTCAATAACAAGAGTATAATTCATAGGCATTTCATTGCATCTGGAGATATTACCAACCCTTTGACATTCATCACAAGATAAAATAAACTTCCTTGCATCTTTGAAGAGAGTTGGCCAATAAAAACCTGATTGTAGAACTTTTTGCGCGGTTCTATCTCCGGCGTGATGTCCTCCATAAACACTACCATGACATTTACTCAATATCTCCCGTTGTTCATATTCAGGAACACATCTTCGCATAATACCATCCACTCCTTCTTTATATAAGTGTGGGTCATCCCAAAAATAATGCCTCAAGTCATAAAAGAATTTCCTCCTTTGCTGAGTTGAAAAGGTTGGAGGCAAGTACTTGGATACAATAAAGTTAGCATAATCAGCGTACCAAGGACTATCTCGCGAGCTCACCTTTATTACAGCCAATTGTTCATTTGGAAAACTATCATTAACAGGAACAGGATCATAAGCAATATTTTCCAATCTAGACAAATTATCAGCAACAGGATTATCAGCACCTTTCCTTTCTATAATATGCAGATCAAATTCTTGCAAAAGAAGCACCCATCTAATAAGCCTTGGCTTAGCATCTTTCTTTGTCATAAGGTATCTAATTGCAGCATGATCAGTATGAATTGTAACTTTTGAATCAACAATATAGGATCTAAACTTATCACAAGCAAAGACTACAGCTAATAATTCTTTTTCAGTTGTAGCATAATTTCTTTGAGCAGCATCAAGAGTTTTGCTAGCATAATGAATAACATTCAATTTCTTATCTACTCGCTGTCCAAGAACAGCGCCTACAGCAAAATCACTAGCATCACACATAATCTCAAAAGGCAAATTCCAATCAAGAGGTTCAACTACGGAGCAGTTGTTAAGGCTTTAGAGTTTCAAAAGCTTCCTTACAATCATCATCAAAAACAAAAGGTACATCTTTTTGAAGAAGATTAGTAAGAGGCTTTGAAATCTTAGAGAAATCTTTAATAAATCTCCTATAAAACCCAGCATGACCAAGAACACTACGAATACCTTTAACATCCCTCGGATAGGGCATCTTCTCAATTGCTTCAACTTTAGCTCTATCAACTTCAATACCTCTCTCAGAAATTTTATGTCCCAATACAATTCCTTCATTAACCATAAAGTGGCACTTCTCCCAATTAAGAACAAGATTAGTTTCTTCACATCTCTGCAATACTTTATCGAGGTTTCGCAAGCAATTATCAAAAGAATTCCCATAGACAGAAAAATCATCCATGAATACCTCTACAATACTCTCACAAAAGCCATGAAAAATAGCAGACATGCATCTTTGAAAAGTAGCAGGAGCATTACATAAACCAAAAGGCATACGCCTATAAGCATAAGTTCCATAGGGACAAGTGAAAGTGGTTTTCTCTTGATCTTTAGTTTTAACAGCAATTTGTGAAAACCCAGAATAACCATCAAGAAAGCAAAAATGAGTATTCTTAGACAACCTCTCTAACATTTGATCAATAAAGGGTAAAGGGTAATGATCCTTCTTAGTAACTTTATTAACTTTTCGATAATCAATGCACATTCTATACCCTACAACTACTCTTTGAGGGATGAGCTCATCATTATCATTAGGCACAACAGTCATTCCTCCTTTCTTAGGAACACAATGCACAGGACTAACCCATCTACTATCAGCAATAGGATATATAATACCAGCTTCAAGAAGTTTTAATACCTCATTCCTTACCACATCCTTCATCTTCGGAATTAGACGACGTTGATGTTCAACAACAGGCTTTGCATCATCTTCCATATTGATAGCATGTTGGCAAATAGAGGGAGAAATCCCCTTCAAGTCATCAAGAGTATAGCCAATAGCTCCCCGGTGTTTCTTCAATATTTCCAATAACCTTTCTTCCTCAATATCTGAAAGCTTAGAACTAATAATAACATGATATATTTTCTTATCATCAATATGAGCATACTTAAGATTATCAGGCAATGGTTTTAAATCAAAAACAGGATCTTCCTTTGGTGGTGGTATTGTACCTAGATCTTCAACCGGCAAGTCATGTTTAAGAATAGGTTGACGAAGGAAAATTTCATCAAGCTCATTCCTTTCTTCCCTAAAGACTTCACTCTCACTATTCTCCAAATGTTGCTGCAAAGGATTATTAGGAGCAAGAGCAATAGACGCACACTGTTCAACTCTAAAATCATTATTAGGCAAATCAGCTTTATAAGGAGTTTTGGCAAATTTAGAGAAATTAAACTCATAAGATTCACCAGCAAATTTAGTAACAATCTTTTCCTTCTTGCAATCTATAACAGCTCCACAAGTATTTAGGAATGGTCTACCAAAAATAATAGGACAATACTTACTAGAAGCAGAACCAAGTACCAAAAAGTCAGCAGGATATTTAATCTTACCACATAGAACTTCCACATCTCGAACAATACCAATAGGAGAGATAGTTTCTCTATTAGCTAGCCGAATAACCACATCAATATCTTCAAGTTCACAAGAACCAATTTCATGCATGATCTCCGTATAAAGCTCATAAGGAATGGTGCTAATACTTGCACCAATGTCACATAAACCATAATAACAATGATCACCAATTCTAACAGAGAGCATAGGAACACTAGCTTTCCTAGACTTATTAGGATGCGAAACAATATTAGAAGCATCTTCACAGAAAATAATATGACCATCTTCCACATTTTCAGTCACAAGATCTTTAACTATTGCAATAGCAGGTTCAACTTTTATTTGCTCTTCAGGTTCTATAGGTTTCTTTTCACTTTTATTAACCGCACTATTTATAACAGAGTACTCCTTCATTTTAGCAGGGAAAGGAGTTTTTTCAATATAAGCTTCAGGAATAACATGATCAACAGTTTCAATTACAACACATTTGTTTATAGATGAATCAATTTTATCTTTATACGGTTCATGATACTTATCAAAATTCTTCTTAGGAAATTCATAATGAGAGGCAAAAGCTCTATAAAGATTTGCAACAACTTGAGAATCAAGACCATAAGTAGCACTCATATTACGAAATTTATCAGTATCCATAAAAGCTTCAATGCATTTATAATCATAATTTATACCGACTCTCTATCTTTGTCGTTCTCCCATCCTTCAGTATTCTCCTGAATCCGATTAAGAAGGTCCCTTTTAAACTCTTCTTTGTTGCGTGTAAATGATCCAGAACAAGAAGTATCCAGCAAGGTCTTGTCTTGAAAAGATAGTCTTGCATAGAAATTATCAATAATAACATTACCAGGAAGCTCATGAATGGGGCATTTGAGCATTAAAGACTTCAATCTCCCCATGCTTGGGCAATACTCTCTCCATCATGAGGCCAGAAATTATATATGCGGTTCCGATCTCTTGTGAATTTCACTTGGAGGATAGAATTTAGAATAAAATAAGGGCACAATGTCCTCCCAATCAAGAGAATCACCATTCTTCAATTTATACCAATGCGCCGCTTTACCAGACAGCGATATAGAGAATAGTTTCTTTCTAACTTCATCCATAGCAATACCCGCACATTTGAATAACCCGCATAATTCATGTAAAAACAGTAAATGATCACCAGGATGGACAGTTCCATCCCCTTCATAGCGGTTATCCATAACACGTTCAATAATTTTCATAGGTATTTTGTATGGAACATCTTTCTCACCTGGCGCCTCATCCACTACCTTTGCAGTAGTAGATTTTCCAAACAGAATTCAAGAGAAGATCTCTCCATAATGAATTATAGCAACAGGCAGAAATAAAATCAGCACAAACAGGAAAGGTTTTCCTTACCAATTCCACTTACCAATAGCGCTTCACTCCCCGGCAACGGCGCCATAAAATAGTCTTGATGACCCACAAGTATAGGGGTGTATCGTAGTACTTTCGATAAATAAGAGTGTCGAACCCAACGAGGAGAAGAAGGTGTTGACAAGCAGTTTCGATGAAGGATTCACTGTAAATGCTCACAGACAAGTATTCAGAAGGTTTTGATATAGCAGATGAAATAAGTACAAGTAAGTAAAGTGCGATAGAAATAATTGCAGCGAGTGGCCCAATCCTTTTTAGGACAAAGGACAAGCCGGTTTGTTTACTTATAATGACCAAACGTTCTTGAGGACACACGGAATTTAGTCTAGTGCTTTCGCTTCATATAGCTGATTAATCTTCATTGTTTTGATAAGTGTTGTGTGGGTGAACCTATGCTAATGTACCGCCCTTCCTAGGACTAATACATACTTGTGATTATACCCCTTGCAAGCATCCGCAACTACAAGAAAGTAATTAAGATAAATCTAACCACAGCCTTAAACTCTGAGATCCTGCTATCCCTCCTGCACCGATATACCAACGGGGGTTTAGGTTTCTGTCACTCCGGCAACCCCGCAATTGGCAAACGAATACAAGATGCATTCCCCTAGGCCCATAAATGGTGAAGTGTCATGTAGTCGACGTTCACACGACACCACTAGAAGAATAACACCACAACTTAAATATCACAACATTGAATATTAACCAACATAATTCACTACTAACATTTAGACCTCACCCATGTCCTCAAGAACTAAACGAACTACTCACGAGACATCATATGGAACATGATCAGAGGTGATATGATGGTGAATAACAATCTGAACATAAACCTTGGTTCAATGGTTTCACTCAATAGCATCAATAACAAGTAGAAATCAACACCGGGAGAGTTTCCCCTATCAAACAATCAAGATCAAACCCTAATTGTTACAGCGGTGACGAGGTGCAGCGGTGGAGATGGTGATGATGATGGCGATGATGATGGTGATGATGATGAAGATGATGTCCAGCTCGATGACGGTGACGATGGCGTCGATTTCCCCCTCCGGGAGGGAATTTCCCGGCGGATTCCTGCCCGCCGGAGAGCTCTTTTCTCTCTGTTGTCCGCCCCCGAGGCGGCTGTGACTCTTCGCGACTATCCTTTGGGGCTTAGGTTTTCGGGACGAAGACGTACGCGAAGAAAAGGAGGCAAGAGGGGGCTCTGGCACGGCGCGGCCGTGCCTTGGGCCGCGCCGGCCTATGAGGTGGGCCCACCTCGGGTCCCCTCCCCCTTCTGCTCCCTTCGACTTCTGGAAAAATAGGAATTTTCATATAATTTCCGTCAACCGTTGATCTTCCGAAATATTGCACTCGACGGTGCTTTTTCCAGCAGAATCCTGGCCCGGTGCGCGATCCCCAAATAATCATGAAACATGCAAAATAGATGAAATAACATAAGTATCATCTCCAAATATGAAATATGTCAATGAATAACAGCAAATTATGATATAAAATAGTGATGCAAAATGGACGTATCATCGTGTTGAAAGTTGGTTCCTTTTTAGGTCTTCCTACATCTGGCAGCAGATCATAATCAGTCGTGAGCCTTGACGCCATGTACTCTGCTTGCATCCCGAAAGTTTCTGATAGTCGATGAAAATCCTTGTCGCATTTATCGGCTAGCGCAAAGCTTCCTTTGACTGTGATTGGACCCTTAGGTCCAGGTAACCTCCATAACAAGTATGTGTAATGTGGCCATATGCTGGCCGTCCCAACAAGGCGTGATACGGACGGGAAATCCACAACTTCGAACTCCAACCTTTCTATCCTGTAGTTTTCTCGGGACGTCGAGATGATCTCCGGAGATAACTCCTCTCTCGGCTTCCTTCCATGGAACGCGTGTCGCTGTTTTAGATTTGCCAGGGATATGTTCATCTTCCTTAGTGTATCTGCATACATAAGATTTAAACTGCTGCCTCCATCTATGAAAACTCGAGATACATCGAATCTTGCGATCACCGCTGGTAAGATAAGTGTTGACTGCCCTGATCGAGGAACTTGCTGCGGGTGATCCACAATTGTGAAGCCAATGTCCTGTCCCGACCAATTTAAGTACTCTATCGTTGGTGGAGGCATCTTCTCTGTCATGAACACTTGCCGCGAGATTACCTTCTGAGCCCTATTAGATGGCCTAGCTTTCTGAATCATCGAGACCGCGCCATTGGAGTTAGGATCAACATATGGAGGTGGTTGTGGTGCTGCCGCTATTCTGAGCTGGTGTCGATTTTCGTCCGTGATCGCGGGAGGAGGTGGTAAGTGGATCTCACTCCTGGGCCCCTGGGGGTTTCTATTTATTGCTTGAGCTTGGCTATCCCTGCAACCCGCAGCATTGCTTGAAAATTGCGACAGTCTTTCTGCAGATGTCCTGACTGCCTTTTCCCATTGTTGTCAAGATAAAAATGCATCTGGCATGGTCCGTTCATCATATCTTCAGGAGTTACAAAAGGTCTCTGAAACCTTGACCCGCTATTTTGCCTGTTGTTTTGGGAGTCATCTCTATTGTCGCCTTGCTGCTCGTTACTCCTTTGATATTCATCTTTATTATTTCCTCCAGTGTTTCTCCGAAATCCAGCCGATATTTGGCCAGGAGCATCGTAGCTCGAGAATTGTCGAGGAAATCGCCTTCTATTTTGAAAGTTCCGACTACGGTCTTCCTCTGGTGACCTGTGTCGCTTATTGTGAACAGCATCTTCTCCGTCTGCCCATCTATTTGCTATCTCCATCAATGCTGACACTGTCCTTGGGTTGGTTCTCCCCAAGTCTTCGACAAAATCTCCCCGTCGAATTCCTGCCACAAACGCATCTATTGCTCTCTCGTCAGATATATTTTCTGCCGAGTTTTTGATGATGTTCCACCTTTGGATGTATTTCCTCATTGATTCATCATGCTTTTGTCGACACGATCTCAACTCTTCTAATGATGCCGGTTTTTTGCAGGTTGATCGGAAGTTCTTGACGAACACCTCCTCAAACTGTCCCAGCTGTCGATGGATCCCGAGGGAGCTTCTTTATCCAAGATCTTGCGGCCCCACTCAGTGTATTTGAATGCTTTGCATGGCTGTTGCTCTGGTTCCACCTATCAATTTCACCGTCTCAAGGTCGACTAGCCAATCCTCGGATCTTGCAGGCCATCGAATTTCTTGAAACTATCGGGTAACTTAAATCCTGACGGGACTCGAGTTTTTCGAACTCGTCTCGTAAAACACGGTAATCCACACATATCATCTTCAGCAACTTCTGGTGAATATCGATGTTCCCTTCTATCTTGTCGCGCTCTATCCACCCTGCCCTGAGTCGCTGTGTCTCTGACTCCACTTGCTCTCGGTGGATCTTGCACTGCAGAGGTCGCGGACTATTTTGCCTTGCGCTCCTTCGGAGGTGTAGCTGCGAACGCTACTCCCATGGCTCCACATCCTGCCATGGCCATCTTATACACGCTTCTCTTGATCTCGGGAGGTGGCCCGGACGCTAGGATGAAAGCTTGCGTTGCCATGTATCCTGCTGGTTTTTGGAATAATATTCCCCCTCGTGTCGATTGACATAAAAGACATATCGAGGTTTTGAATTAAAGTCTCTCTTTCGCTTCTGGTATGTTTTGCAGCCGAGATCTTGCTCTCCTTCGAGCTTCTCTATGACTATCTCCCGAAGTTCCTGATTGTCGACTTAACTCCGCTCTTCGCTCGCTTGATGCGGAAGCTGCTCCTCTCTTCTGTTCGTAGCAGCTGTCCGTTTTTCCACTCCTCTTCCAGCGAGCCTATACTGGTATGCTTGCAATTCTTCCGTCGTAGCTGTTGTCGCCATTGGTTCTGAACCATCCATAGCTCTCGCGGCTCTATCCCATGCTGCTTGTGGAAGTTGAACCCTGACACGTGGTGTAGGCCCGACATATTTAGTGCCCAAACCTCGCCTTAGGTCAGAGGGATCGACATATGGATTTCCCAATTCGTCGAAAGCCTCTGATGTCTTCTCCTGACCGCGACTTGTTTCTCCAATGGCATAGACCTGGTGATATTTTGAATTCTGAACCTTGCTGGGTTTGGTGACACCATCATATAGATTGGTGAAGACCTTGCCCAATGGTGGATCTGTCGATGAAGTTGAAGTTGTCGATGCTATTCGAGTCATCGCTTATATAGGAGTCCGCGGATGACTCGAAAGACATGTCGCTGAAGATCTTGGTGAGCTTTTCACTTGTTCTGGTGCTGATGAAGCGTGGCGATGAAGTTTCCTCATCGCTTGACTTGATTGACGATGTTGAGCTTGAAAAGTCAGAATCGACCGCCGATAATCCCGACGAGATCGGAATTTCGAGACGATACGCTCCTTCTTTCTCGACGCGGAAGTGGAACTTTCCGAACGTCATCTCCATGGGCTCCTCCAGATACGCATATGCATCCAAACGGGAGGGCGGGTGAGGAACAAAATCAACGAGACCAGTTTCGATCTGTTTACCTCTGTCCATGACATTGCTTGCTACCGATGAAGTCGACGATCTTGAACGTGCCATCGAGATCAGCTCCTTGTCGCCTCTAGATCCCACAGACGGCGCCAATTGACAAGGTATTAACTTGTCAATGCCTACGGATTGTAGACTAGGGTTTCGTTGGATGTAGAGGGCAAGTAGATCTCGAAGGTTTCAGCCGAAAAGTACTCGACGAATATGAAACTAGGGTTGTGTTTGAAGGAGATATGCCCTAGAGGCAATAATAAAAGTGGTTATTATTTATATCTCTATGTTTATGATAAATGTTTATATATCATGCTAGAATTGTATTAACCGAAACATTAGTACATGTGTGATATGTAGACAAACAAGAAGTCCCTAGTATGCCTCTTAAACTAGCTTGTTGATTAATGGATGATTAGTTTCATAATCATGAACATTGGATGTTATTAATAACAAGGTTATATCATTATATGAATGATGTAATGGACACACCCAATTAAGCGTAGCATAAGATCTCGTCATTAAGTTATTTGCTATAAGCTTTCGATACATAGTTACCTAGTCCTTATGACCATGAGATCATGTAAATCACTTATACCGGAAAGGTACTTTGATTACACCAAACACCACCGCGTAAATGGGTGGCTATAAAGGTGGGATTAAGTATCCGGAAAGTATGAGTTGAGGCATATGGATCAACAGTGGGATTTGTCCATCCCAATGACGGATAGATATACTCTGGGCCCTCTCGGTGGAATGTCGTCTAATGTCTTGCAAGCATATGAATGAGTTCATAAGAGACCACATACCACGGTACGAGTAAAGAGTACTTGTCAGGAGACGAGGTTGAACAAGGTATAGAGTGATACCGAAGATCAAACCTCGGACAAGTAAAATATCGCGAGACAAAGGGAATTAGTAATATATGTGAATGGTTCATTCGATCACTAAAGTCATCGTTGAATATGTGGGAACCATTATGGATCTCCAGATCCCGCTATTGGTTATTGGTCGGAGTAAGTACTCAACCATGTCCGCATAGTTCACGAACCGTAGGGTGACACACTTAAAGTTGGATGTTGAAATGGTAGTTCTTGAATATGGAATGGAGTTGGAATATTTGTTCTAAGTCCCGGATGTGATCCCGGACATCACGAGGAGTTCCGGAATGGTCCGGAGAATAAGATTCATATATAGGATGTCATTTTATGTGAATAAAATGTCGCGGAAGGTTCTATGGAAGGTTCTAGAAGGTTCTAGAAAAGTCCGGAAGAAACCACCAAGGAAGGTGGAGTCCACATGGGACTCCACCTCCATGGCCGGCCAACCCTAGTGGGGGAGGAGTCCCAAGTGGACTCCCCTTAGGGGGCCGGCCACCCCCCACATGGGAGGTGGAAATCCCACCTTTGGGTGGGAGTCCTAGTTGGGCTAGGTTTCCCCCTCTTAAGGTTTTGGTTTCGGGTCTTATTCGAAGACTTGGACACCAACACTTGGGATCCACCTATATAATGAGGGGCCAAGGGAGGGGGCCGGCCAACCCAAGACCACAAGCTGGCCGCCCCCCATAGAGTGGCCGGCCACCCCTCCCAAACCCTAGCCAAGCTCCTCTCCTCCATATTGCCCGCGTAGCTTAGCGAAGCTCCGCCGGACTTCTTCACCGCCACCGACACCACGCCGTCGTGCTGTCGGATTCAAGAGGAGCTACTACTTCCGCTGCCCGCTGGAACGGGGAGGTGGACGTCGTCTTCATCAACAACCGAACGTGTGACCGAGCACGGAGGTGCTGCCCGTTCGTGGCGCCGGAACCGATCGTGATCAAGATCTTCTACGCGCTTTTGCAAGCGGCAAGTGAACGTCTACCGCAGCAACAAGAGCCTCATCTTGTAGGCTTTGGAATCTCTTCAAGGGTGAGACTCGATACCCCCTCGTTGCTACCGTCTTCTAGATTGCATCTTGGCTTGGATTGCGTGTTCGCGATAGGAAAATTTTTGTTTTCTATGCTACGTTCTCCTACAAAGGTATCAGAGCCGTGTCTATGCATAGATGGTTGCACGAGTAGAACACAATGGTTTTGTGGGCGTTGATGCTCTTGTTATCTTTAGTTGAGTACTTTGCATCTTTATGGCATAGTGGGATGAAGCGGCTCGGACTAACTTTACATGACCGCGTTCATGAGACTTGTTCCTCGTTCGACATGCAACTTGTATTGCATAAGAGGCTTTGCGGGTGTCTGTCTCTCCTACTATAGTAAAGATTCAATTTACTCTTCTATTGACAACATTAGTATCAACGTTGTGGTTCATGTTCGTAGGTAGATTAGATCTATATCGAAAACCCTAAACCACGTAAAATATGCAAACCAAATTAGAGAGCGTCTAACTTGTTTTTGCAGGGTTTGGTGATGTGATATGGCCATAATATGATGATGAATATGTATGAGATGATCATTATTGTATTGTGGCAACCGGCAGGAGCCTTATGGTTGTCTTTAATTTTCATGTTGAGTAGTATTTCAAAGTAGTTGTAATAGTTGCTACATGGAGGACAATCATGAAGACGGCGCCATTGACCTTGACGCTACGCCGACGATGATGGAGATCATGCCCGAAGATGATGGAGATCATATCCGTGCTTTGGAGATGAAGATCAAAGGCGCAAGAACAAAAGGGCCATATCATATCACATATGAACTGCATGTGATGTTAATCCTTTTATGCATCTTATTTTGCTTAGATCGCGACGGTAGCATTATAAGATGATCCTCACTAAAATCTCAAGATAATAAAGTGTTCATCCTTAGTAGCACCGTTATCAAGTCTTGTCGTTTCGAAGCATCTCGTGATGATCGGGTGTGATAGATTCAATAAGTACATACAACGGGTGCAAGACAGTTTTGCACATGCGGATACTAAGGTGGCCTTGACGAGCCTAGCATGTACAGACATGGTCTCGGAACACATGATACCGAAAGGTAGAGCATGAATCATATGATTGATATGATGAACACTTTGAGTGTTCGCCATTGAAATCACACCTTTTCTCGTGATGATCGGGTTTAGGTGCGGTGGATTTGGTTCGTGTGATCACTAAGACAATGCGAGGGATATTGTTTTGAGTGGGAGTTCACCTAGATTTTTAATTATGTAGAATTAAAATTTGAACTCAATTTGTCATAAACTTAGTCTAAACTATTGCAAATATATGTTGTAGAGATGGCGTCCCCAATCAATTTTAACCAGTTCCTAGAGAAAGAAAAACTTAAGAGCAACGGTAGCAACTTCACCGACTGGTTCCGACATGTGAGGATCTTCCTCTCTGGCGGAAATCTGCAATATGTGCTTGATGCACCGCTAGGTGACCCTCCTGCAGAAACTGAAACCGATGAAGTAAAAGCTGTTTACGCGACTCGAAAACTCGGTACTCTCAAGTTCAGTGTGCCATCTTATGCAGTCTGGAATCCGATCTTCAAAAACGTTTTGAGCACCACGATCCTCATGAGTTGATGAAAGAGTTGAAGACTATTTTTGAGACTCATGCGGCCGTGGAATGCTATGAAGCATCGAAACAATTTTTCAGCTGCATGATGGAAGAAGGTAGCTCCGTTAGTGAGCACATGCTCGCCATGACCGGGCATGCGAAGAAACTCAGTGACTTGGGAATAGTGATTCCTAACAGACTGGGGATTAATCGTGTCCTTCAATCACCGCCACCAAGTTACAAGAACTTTGTGATGAACTACAATATGCAGAACATGAACAAGGAGTTACCTGAACTCTTTGGCATGCTAAAAGCTGCTGAGATTGAGATCAAGAAAGAGCACCAAGTGTTGATGGTCAACAAGACCACCAGTTTCAAGAAACAGGGCAAGTCTAAGGGAAAATTCAAGAAGGGTGGCAAGAAAGCTGCCACGCCTCCTATGAAACCTAAGAACGGCCCTAAGCCTGATGCTGAGTGCTATTACTGCAAGGAGAAGGGACACTGGAAGCGTAATTGCTCCAAGTATCTGGCTGATCTGAAGAGCGGCCTTGTCAAGAAGAAGAAAGAAGGTATATATGATATACATGTTATAGATGTTCATTTCACTGGTTCTCGTTCTAGTACCTGGGTATTTGATACTGGTTCGGTTGCTCATATTTGTAACTCGAAACAGAACTAAAGAATAAACGACAACTGCTGGGATGAAGTGACGATGCGCGTTGGAAACGGATCCAAGGTCAATGTGATCGCGTCGGCACACTTCCTCTACATCTACCTTCGGGATTAGTTTTAAGCCTAAATAATTGTTATTATGTACCTGCGTTGAGCATGAACATTATATCTGGATCTTGTTTAATGCAAGACGGTTATTCATTCAAGTCTGAGAATAATGGTTGTTCTATTTTTATGAATAATATCTTTTATGGTCGAGCACCACAAAAGAATGGCTTATTTCTATTAGATCTCGATAGTAGTGATACGCATATACATAACATTGATGCTAAGCGAATTAAACTTAATGATAATTCTACTTATATGTGGCACTGTCGTCTTGGTCATATTGGAGTGAAACGCATGAAGAAACTCCATACCGATGGATTACTTGAATCACTTGACTTTGAGTCACTTGATAGATGCGAAGCATGTCTAATGGGAAAATGACAAAGACTCCATTTTCTGGTATGATGGAGCGAGCTACTGACTTATTGGAAATCATACATACCGATGTGTGTGGACCAATGAGCGTAGCATCGCGCGGTGGTTATCGTTATGTTCTAACCTTCACAAATGATCTGAGTAGATATGGGTATATCTATTTCATGAAACATAAATCCGAAACTTTCGAGAAGTTTAAGGAATTTCAAAGTGAAGTAGAAAATCAACGTAACAAGAAGATCAAATTTCTACGATCTGATCGTGGAGGTGAATATCTGAGTTATGAGTTTGGCATGCATTTAAAGAAATGCGGAATACTTTCACAATTGACACCGCCGGGAACACCTCAACGTAACGGTGTGTCCGAACGTCGTAATCGAACTCTCTTAGATATGGTTCGTTCTATGATGTCTCTTACTGATTTGCCGTTATCATTTTGGAGTTATGCATTAGAGACAACCGCATTCACTTTAAATAGAGCACCATCAAAATCCGTAGAAACGACACCGTATGAATTATGGTTTAATAAGAAACCTAAGCTGTCGTTCCTGAAAGTTTGGGGTTGCGAAGCCTATGTAAAGAAGTTACAACCGGACAAGCTAGAACCCAAAGCGGAGAAATGCGTCTTCATAGGATACCCTAAGGAAACTATAGGGTACACTTTCTATCACAGATCCGAAGGCAAAATCTTTGTTGCTAAGAACGGAACCTTTCTTGAGAAAGAATTTCTCACTAAAGAAGTGACTGGAAGAAAAGTAGAACTCGATGAGATTGATGAATCTATACTTGTTGATCAGAGTAGCGCAGTACAGGAAGTTGTACCTGTACCGCCTACACCGGCAACAGAGGAAGCTAATGATAATGATCATGAAACTTCGAACGAGGAAACTACTGAACCTCGCAGATCGACAAGGGAACGTACCACTCCTGATTGGTTTGATCCTTGTCTAAATGTCATGATTGTGGATAACAATGATGAGGACCCTGCGACGTATGAAGAAGCGATGATGAGCCCAGATTCCAACAAATGGCAAGAAGCCATGAAATCCGAAATGGGATCCATGTATGATAACAAAGTATGGACTTTGGTAGACTTACCTGATAGCCGAAAGGCTGTCGAGAATAAATGGATCTTCAAGAGAAAAACAGATGCTGATGGTAATATTACTGTCTATAAAGCTCGACTTGTCGCAAAGGGTTTCCGACAAATTCAAGGAGTTGACTACGATGAGACTTTCTCACCTGTAGCGAAGCTAAAATCTGTTAGGATTTTGTTAGCAATAGCTGCATTTTTCGATTATGAGATTTGGCAGATGGATGTCAAAACGGCGTTCCTTAATGGAGACATTGAGGAAGAGTTGTATATGGTACAACCCAAAGGTTTTGTCGATCCTAAAAATGCTGACAAAGTATGCAAACTTCAGCGTTCAATCTATGGACCGAAGCAAGCATCAAGAAGTTGGAACCGACGCTTTGATAAGGTGATCAAAGACTTCGGGTTTATACAGTGTCATGGAGAGGCCTGTATTTACAAGAAAGTGAGTGGGAGCTCTGTAGCATTCCTGATATTATATGTAGATGACATATTATTGATCGGGAATGATATAGAACTATTAAGCAGTGTGTAAGGGTTATTTGAATAATAGTTTTTCAATGAAAGACCTTGGTGAAGCATCATATATATTAGGCATCAAGATTTATAGAGATAGATCAAGACGCCTAATAGGGCTATCACAGAGTACATATCCGGACAAGATTCTAAAGAAGTTTAGAATGGACGAAAGTAAGAAAGGGTTCTTACCTATGTTACTGCAAGGTCTTGAGTAAGACTCAAGGACCGGCTACGGCAGAAGAAAGAGAAAGGATGAATAATATCCCCTATGCCTCGGCAGTAGGATCTATCATGTATGACATGCTATGTACTAGACCGGATATAGCACATGATGTTAGTTTGACTAGCAGATATCAAAGTGATCCAGGAATGGAACACTGGACAGCGGTCAAGAATATCCTGAAGTACTTGAAAAGAACTAAGGATATGTTTCTTTGTTATGGAGGTGACCAAGAGCTCGTTGTAACCAGTTACACCGATGCAAGTTGGAACACCGATCCCGATGACTCTAAGTCACAATCTGGGTACGTGTTTATATTGAATGGTGCTGCAGCAAGCGGGGCAAGCTCGAAGCAGCACGGTGGCGAAGTCTCAACAGACCGAGTACATAGCGGCTTCGAGGCTTCATCGAAGCGGTATGGATGAAGAGGTTCATTGTAGAGCTCGGTGTTCCTAGTGCATTGGACCCATTAATCATTTACTGTGATAACATGGGTGCCATCGCCAATGCACAAGAACCAAGGTCACACAAGAGGCTGAAGCATATCAAGCTGCGTTACCACTCGATTCGCGAGTACATCGAAGATGGAGAAGTAAAGATTTGCAAAGTACACACCGATCTGAATGTAGCAGATCCATTGACTAAAGCTCTCCCTAGGGCAAAGCATGACCAACACCAGAATGCCATGGGTGTTAGGTATATTACTATGTAATCTAGATTATTGACTCTAGTGCAAGTGGGAGACTGGAGATATGCCCTAGAGGCAATAATAAAAGTGGTTATTATTTATATCTCTATGTTTATGATAAATGTTTATATATCATGCTAGAATTGTATTAACCGAAACATTAGTACATGTGTGATATGTAGACAAACAAGAAGTCCCTAGTATGCCTCTTAAACTAGCTTGTTGATTAATGGATGATTAGTTTCATAATCATGAACATTGGATGTTATTAATAACAAGGTTATATCATTATATGAATGATGTAATGGACACACCCAATTAAGCGTAGCATAAGATCTCGTCATTAAGTTATTTGCTATAAGCTTTCGATACATAGTTACCTAGTCCTTATGACCATGAGATCATGTAAATCACTTATACCGGAAAGGTACTTTGATTACACCAAACACCACCGCGTAAATGGGTGGCTATAAAGGTGGGATTAAGTATCCAGAAAGTATGAGTTGAGGCATATGGATGAACAGTGGGATTTGTCCATCCCAATGACGGATAGATATACTCTGGGCCCTCTGGAATGTCGTCTAATGTCTTGCAAGCATATGAATGAGTTCATAAGAGACCACATACCACGGTACGAGTAAAGAGTACTTGTCAGGAGACGAGGTTGAACAAGGTATAGAGTGATACCGAAGATCAAACCTCGGACAAGTAAAATATCGCGAGACAAAGGGAATTAGTAATATATGTGAATGGTTCATTCGATCACTAAAGTCATCGTTGAATATGTGGGAACCATTATGGATCTCCAGATCCCGCTATTGGTTATTGGTCGGAGTAAGTACTCAACCATGTCCGCATAGTTCACGAACCGTAGGGTGACACACTTAAAGTTGGATGTTGAAATGGTAGTTCTTGAATATGGAATGGAGTTGGAATATTTGTTCTAAGTCCCGGATGTGATCCCGACATCACGAGGAGTTCCGAATGGTCCGGAGAATAAGATTCATATATAGGATGTCATTTTATGTGAATAAAATGTCGCGGAAGGTTCTATGGAAGGTTCTAGAAGGTTCTAGAAAAGTCCGGAAGAAACCACCAAGGAAGGTGGAGTCCACATGGGACTCCACCTCCATGGCCGGCCAACCCTAGTGGGGGAGTCCCAAGTGGACTCCCTTAGGGGGCCGGCCACCCCCACATGGGAGGTGGAAATCCCACCTTTGGGTGGGAGTCCTAGTTGGGCTAGGTTTCCCCCTCTATGGAAGGTTTTGGTCTTATTCGAAGACTTGGACACCAACACTTGGGATCCACCTATATAATGAGGGGCCAAGGGAGGGGGCGGCCACCCAAGACCACAAGCTGGCCGCCCCATAGAGTGGCCACCACCCTCCCAAACCCTAGCCAAGCTCCTCTCCTCCATATTGCCCGCGTAGCTTAGCGAAGCTCCGCCGGACTTCTTCACCGCCACCGACACCACGCCGTCGTGTTCGGATTCAAGAGGAGCTACTACTTCCGCTGCCCGCTGGAACGGAGGTGGACGTCGTCTTCATCAATAACCGAACGTGTGACCGAGTACGGAGGTGCTGCCCGTTCGTGGCGCCGGAACCGATCGTGATCAAGATCTTCTACGCGCTTGCAAGCGGCAAGTGAACGTCTACCGCAGCAACAAGAGCCTCATCTTGTAGGCTTTGGAATCTCTTCAAGGGTGAGACTCGATACCCCCTCGTTGCTACCGTCTTCTAGATTGCATCTTGGCTTGGATTGCGTGTTCGCGATAGGAAAATTTTTGTTTTCTATGCTACGTTCTCCTACAGTGTTGACAGTAAATTCGATCCTTTCTTTTTCCCTCGACTCCCCCTTATATAGGAGGTGGAGCCGAGGGTTTCGTAATACACAAGTTACAGAGTCCGGGAGGGTTTCTGACCCGTCCCGCAAGATTACAAGTTATACTTCCTAATACAACTTTATCTTTCCTTATTAACATCTTGGGCTTCCGAATCTTCTTATCCTTCGGGTCGTGGGCCTTCAATAAACCCCAGGTACCATATTCGGCAGGCCCATTGGGGATGCCTATGTCACCGAGGGCTGCCCTAGCCTACGCCGACAGCCCAATATAGCTACGCCGAGGGCTGCCCTAGCCTACGCCGAGGTAGTGTGCATTAGAAATGTTGCTTAATACTCCCTCCGGTCAGATTTAATCGATGCGGAGGGAGGGCTGCAGACGTATATCATTGGCTGGTGGGCGCGTCGATTAATCAGGTCCGGAGGTAGCAAGAGTTAACGACCACTATCCTATATGACGGCATTTAGACACTGCTACTCAATATTAATTTCCTGAAATTTATTCACAATCGTCTTCAAATTCCAGTTTTTAAGTTTCTTATAATGAATCCCGGTGCATGGAAATTTACTTTTGATCTTGCAACCGGGAGCTTACATCACAACAACGAAAAAGCTGAGCATCGTGCTGCTGCTTCTCAGCAGCCCCAAACACACAAAACAGTATAACCCAGTTAGCTGTTCGCAGCCTCGCAGGCAGTTAAAGTTCAGTTCGGAGGCACTTTGCATTTAGTTTTAGATTCGCAGATTATCCCGATCATGATCCACAAAAGGATTAGAATATTCGCAGATTGTCACACATGTAGAACATCATCTAGTAAAATCGGTATTATAGGTTTAAGCATTTAAGGTGCTAGGCTGGAAAGATGGCCATTTGTGGTTCCGAATCATCTCCAAATGTATGCGTTCATGAAAGACTGTCATTCAAGGGTTGTACCAGTGTGTCATCCGAAAGCTCACGCGCTGGGAATGGGGACACGATCCCTGAACTGCGTAAACACAAAGCTGCTTCCTGGTTCTTGCCGATGCTGAGTTCATCGATCCAAGCCATCTTTACAAGATCTACTAGCTAGATTGCAACTAATGTTTCGTCAGCTAGTTGTTCGGGCCCCAGTTGCTGAGGTACATGACTGTGCGGAGCTCCTCCTCTTGCTCCTTCCTCGCCGCGGCACCACCGGCAGCGGGCACCGCCTTGCTCTTGCCGTTCCCGGCCGCCGCAGTAGTGCTGGCGCGCTGCTGGGCGGACCGGAACGCGTGGCTCCAGCGGCACAGCCCAGCATGCCGGTCCTTGAGCGCCTCGACGGTGCCAGCGCACGACAACCTCATCGCCGACGTCCACGACGACCCCATCGCCTTTCCGGTGCCGGTCGCCATCCGATTGACACTGTATGGTCTGCTACGAGCTAGCTGCTCGAGTATGCTTCGATTCGTTCGATGATGTGTCTTGTGTGTGAAATGGTAAGCTGCGAGATGCCAGTGTTCGATCGTCGTGGTGCTTTTATAGGAAACGCCGGCCGACCGGCCGGCCGGAGCTGGTCTGTAACCGTACATGGAGAGGTGCAGGGAGGGCTAGCCGACTTCGTACGTACGCTGATGCAGGCGCGCGCATGGTTTATGGACTCGTGGGCGGAAACCGGGTGCACCGGCCACACGCCGGCCTTTGGCGTCTCAGGAGGTTGTTCCCGGAGGCCGAGGTTGGGGAATGCGACGTGCCGCTTGTGTCACTCACAAGTTGTTGTGTGCTGTCACTGTGCTGAAGTCAGTGTGCTGCCTATCCGCTGGGGCTGTGAGCAGTAGCACTAGTACTGTACGGTAAAGTTTCGGATGCATGAACCTAGTCTTCAAAGAAACTGAAGGCTCTAAATATTCGGCTTTGAATTTTTTGTTTTGAATGGCCGTTGCTACGGGATGATCGGGTGGATCCTCCACGCGGAGGTGAAGCCCCGGTGGGTACGCGGTGTGGCGATGCGGCGAGCGACGTGGGTGATTTGCTGGTGATGTGATGCGGTGATCTGAACCGTGGATGTGTGGTGGCTCGGTGATTGCCCTCAACCAGCTGGGCGCGTCCGTCCTAGGCAATGCGTTGGTTCGATCTGGGCCGCGCGAGACTAGTCCGAGTCATTGTGGGCCACGACTGCTGCACGAGTCGCGGCCCGTAACTCGTTAGCCGTAGGAGCGATGGATGGTGGGGGTGCTCTACGGGAGCTCCTATCTCCCGCTTTAAGCGGGAGGGAACCACGGTTCCGCTCGAATCGGCCGGCCACTTCGTGGGCCGTCTGGGCGTGGCCCAACAAAAGGTAATGTCTCTTTTTTCGTATTCTTGTCGTTTTTATATTTTCAGTTTTTTTTTTGTTCAGACAAATTCCAGATCTGACTGTTTTCGAAAAATAAGAATATTTTGAAAATTTCCTTTTTTTAAAGTGAACAGTTTTAGAATAGAACATTTTTTGTAGTTGAACATATTTTAGAATTGAACAAATTTCAAAGTGAACATTTTTTATTGAACAAAATTCGAAATCTGAACAAAATTCGAAATCTGAACAAAAAAAAAGTGAACATTTTTCGTTTTTTTTAAAGTGAACAGTTTTAGAATAGAACATTTATTGCAATTGAACATTTTTTAGAATTGAATAAATTTCAAAAAAATGTTCACTTTGAACAAAATTCGAGATCTGAAAAAAAATGTTCACTTTGAACAAAATTCGAAATCTGAACAAAATTCGAAATCTGAACAAAAAAAAAGTGAACATTTCTTATAAACATTTTTAAGTCATAAAAAAACAAATCTGAACAAAATTCGAAATTAGCAAAACCAATGCAGCAAAAAAAAAAAAGCCCATCAAAAACCAGAAAAACCTGAGAAAACCCGAAAAACCAGAAAAACAAAGAGAAAAACCATACCTGCTAGGCGCTAATGGGCCGGCCCACACCGTCCGTCCCTTGAGCGGGAGCGAATCGCTCCCGCATTGGGCGGCGAATAGGGATCGCCGTGCTCTACACCAACTTGCTCGGTAGCGAGCGAGGAGCCGTACACCCCCGGCTGTTATTGGGCCCGGCCCACGATCTCGAACGGCTGTTTCAATTTCTGAACAACTTTTTTATTTTTTTAGATTTGAACAATTTTTAAATTGGAACAAATTTTCAAAATTTATTAATTTTTTATATATGAACAATTTCGGAATTTGAAGATTTTAAAAATTTGAACAAATTTTATATTTAAACAATTTTCAAATTCAAACAATTTTATATTTGAACAATTTTGAATTTGAAAAATATCATATTTAAACAATTTTAGTATTTGAACAATTTTTATACTTGAACAATTTTCAAATTCAAATAATTTTTATACTTGAACAATTTTCGCATTTGAATAATTTTTATACTTGAACAATTTTTGAATTTGAATTTTTTTCGAATATTTGAGATAGAACATTTTACATTTAAAATATATTTAAATTTTAAAAATTAAATCTTAAGAACGAAAAAAGAAACAGAAAAGAAAAATAAAACAAAAAATAACACGAACTGGGCTGACCGGGCCGGCCCATACCGCGCACGCGGGGGTGTGCGGCGCGCGGTAACCGCCAACTTGGTCGGCCTATAGGATTTGCCATGGATGGTTGTGCTGCAACGATGGGCACCACGTTGCTTATATGTGCTCCGGTGAAAGTGGATTTTTTAGCTTCTTCTTTCGACTGCGTCCATCTGTATTACCGCTAAGATATTACATTACTGCAGAGACTGGATGTAATTGGTAACTTCACGAAATCAATATATTTTCTTTTATCGAAAAGCATACTCTCTAGATATATTACTCTAACACCATAGTAACGACAAAACAGAATGTCTCAACAGTAACTTTGGGTTGTGTCTTTTGAAAATTTGGAATTGCCGAAATAATTTATCTTTTATCCCCTTATGATCTACAAAATTGAGTGCTTTGAAGTATTACTATTTATATATAACATATGCATAACTTTGATAATATATATACACTAAAAGAGAACATAATTGGTTAAATAAGAAAACCAAATATTATTCTCTCACGATTCAGAAAATTTAGTACACACTCTTAGAAGGAAAGGCATTATAATTATCATGGAAAAGCATATGTGTTTGGACTTCAATCAAATTAGTGCGACCAAGGGCAAGCAGTAGCAAAATTGCAGCAAAGTACTTCCACCGTATTTTCACGATTTCTCTCTCACTTGCCCACTATCAATCTCTCGCCTCCCTCCTTCTCTCAATTTTCCCGGCAGCGCCCATGGCCTCCTCTACCCAACAGCTCCTCCAACGATGGCCGCCCCTAGCATCACCTACTCCACCTCGCCCTACTTCCACCTCAGCCTACCTCCACCACAACATCGTCCCTATTCCACCCCTAAAATCTCGCATGCCACCTCCCATGCATCGGCATGGCTTCTGTGATGCTAGGCCATGGCCGGCATAGTCCCGCTTCCCCCTTGACCTCCGACAACGAGCCCACGCTGTCATGTGCATTCAGTGAGTGGAATGCCGCCCCTAATCAACCCTTGCCTCCGATTTTGCAATATGTTCATTCAAATGCACATTATCCAAGTTTTTCTTATAAAATATAGCCATTAAAATATCAACCTTACTACTTAAACTCTTTATTTCCTCAATAGAAATAACCTTTTTAAATGAAGTTCTTGGTGCTCTTTCATTATTTCATTGACTATGATTTAAAATCATGCATTTCAGCATAGTTTTAGTCTCACTAATAGTTTTGTTCATGAATTCACCACCCGCAGCAAAATCTAGCAAACTATTAGATACAAAGTCTAAACCATTATAAAAGGAGTGCAAAAACAGTCCATTCATCAACTTCATGTGAGGGGTAAGTTCTTAACATGACTTTATTCTTCTCCATGCATTAGGAACATGTTCATTGTCATTTTTCCTAAAAGATAATATACTATTTTGATTTTGCAAAATTTTGATAGGAGGATAATATTTCTGAACGAAAGTTTCTTTTAGATTATCCCAAGAGTAAATTCTTTTGTTGTGTAAATATAGAAATCATTATTTCACTACTAGGAAAAGGGCTAGCCGTAAAAAACTACCAGTGGCACACCACTTTAGTGGTGCTCCACTGCTATATAGCAGTGGCGCACCAAAAAGTGGTGCTCCACTACTAGCTTATTAGCAATGGCGCACTACTATAGTGATAGGCCACTACTAATTTTTTAGCTGAATTACAGACATGTCTCAGGTTAACAGTGGCGCACCTATATGTGGTGCGCCACTATGCTGCAAATAGCAATAGCGCACTGCTGTAGTGCTGTGTGCTGCGCCACTCTGTATGTGTTGTCCAAAACTTTATCACATGCACATGTCTCGGACTGTCCACCCTGCCCACCCACACCGGCCGCACCCCACCCCAGTACCCCACCCACCGCACTGCTGTAGTTAATTCCCCTCTGCACTAGCTAGGGTTCCCCAAACCACCCCGCTAGCACAAATCCACCATCCCCCCGCCGCCGGTCTCCGTGCTCGGCGCGCCCGTCGGGTACCCGTATGCGCCGGCGCTCGACGCCCCTCCCTCGCCGCCGCCCCCATCGTCTCCGCCCCGTCGCGGCAGGCCGCCGCCCAGCAGCAGATGCAGCAGCTCCCGGCCGAGCTGTACAGTGAGATCGAGGCCGAGGCCCTCTGTTCCCCGATGTGTTACCAGTGCGGCGCCCCGCCCCACCCGCACGTCCTGCTCCCTACCCTTCTGGCCTGGCGGATGCGGGGCGCGACTGGCCGCGGCGCGCCGGCCCGCGCTTCGACGTCGACGGGGACGGGCCTTCCACCAACGCGGCCGGCGACTACACCGCCGCCGCTCCCCTGCTCCCTCCCTCGCGGCCCCCTCCCCGACGGGCAGAAGGTGCTTGGAGCTCGGCGATGAGGGCCTCGGTCGGCAGCGGCCGCGTTGCTCCTGACGCCGGCCCGTGCTACTGACGCCGGCGCACCAGGCAGGACTGCCCCGACCTGCAACATCGATGTGCAGCAGGCGGTGGAAGCGACAAGGACGGCGACGCAAGTCCATTAAGGACTTGATTGCTTTTGCTTTTTGTTTGTAGGGTGGTTTCTGTAAATGTGTGTTGTAATTTTATTTTTACTGCTATGTAAGTTAATCAGTGTAATTTTGTTTCCTAAAAAAATAGTGTAATTTATTATTACCAGGACAACCCAGTCAGCAATTTTTTTTTTGTTTCCTACTGTGGTTAACAGTGGCGCACGACATTGCCCAATGGTGGCGCACATGTCTTCTATTTTTCGCTTCCTAGTACCGTAGCTGTGGCGCATGGAATGTCTAGCTATGGCGCATTGAGTAGTGCGCCATTGCTATTTGCTTTCCTAGTGGCGCATTAGGAGGTGCGCCACTGTAGTGGCGCACCACTAGTGCGCCACTGATGGCAAAAACAGGTGCGCCACTGATAGCCTGTTTTCTAGTAGTGTTTACCTTTGCCTCTTAATGAAAATGGGAATAGTTTAAGCTTCACAATTGAATTGTCAATATTTTGAAACTTTTGCGTGTCACATATCTCACAAAAATCATGAAAAAACATATAGGCATCCTCCATAGAACTAGCTCCAAACGGATCCATACATATCAAATTTAATAGCACATGACTTACTTCAAAGCTATCAATAATTATCTCATGTAAATTGATAGGTTTAGCATTAAATTGAGCATTCAACATATTTATATAGTCACACAACTTAGTGTTTTGTTCAGCCATCTTTAATGAACTATTTTTTATGGTTTTTTCAATTTTTAACAAGAAAGCAAACAAGCAAAACATACTAAAAACTCTAACGTAAACTAAAGAAGCACAGCTAACAAAGTTAAAAACTAAAACAAAGAAGAAATAACAATCCAAAGGATGAAGAAATCTCACAGCCAAGCTAAGATAGAGATGTAGACCTCGCAAGGCTTAGATATGGCAGAAAATTCTTGCTTCAACTCTCCTTAACTTGGTTTTAATGGAACCAAATTCTTCTTCACGAACAGCGCCAACAAATATTTCTTGATGGCAACGAGACGACGCACGTATAATTGGGACTCAAAGTGCGGAGTGATGCAGCAAGGGTGATTTTCACTCGAATGTTCATATCGAACTCTCGAGAAAATTGTTTAGTTCTTCCTTCAATTCCTCTTCAAGCAACTTATCAAGTAATAGAAACAATTTTGTGTTCCCAACTCCACCAAGATGTTTGTTAGGCACAACGGTAGATAAGTAATACAAAACTTAAATAAATAAATCAAGTAAAGTGAATAATATATTTTGTATTTCCGAAATTGTGATGTGCTGAAAGTAAAAGCGCAAGTAAAACAAGTTTGAAGGTGTTTCTTATGGTTTAAGATGAACCAGGTTCATGGTTTCACTTTATCGCCCTCTCATAAACATGGTTGTGTGAATATAGCACTTAATAACAAGCAACAAGTGATAGCAAGTACTCTCTGTTTCAGAATAAAACACTATAACTTTATCATGCATCCTTGAGGAGACATCGTTCTCCCACCAACTAAATTATGCGAAGGTCCAAGCCTTCACGCCCGATGCTGCAACAGCGAGAGCTTTAAAATTTCTATGAGGCTGGAATGGATGTTAGTTTTTATTTGTGAAACCCATCCAGATTTTTTGTTTGAGAGAATGAAACTCTTTCCAGATGTCTGTGTCATAGCAACATTGTCAACGATTGTATCGGTTTCTAATCATGAAAGATCAAGCAGTGGGGTGGCGCGCGACCACCCAATTGTACAAGGTAAACACACAGCTGATCTTAGATCTTCTGGCGTATCTGACACAACACAATCCAGAGAATGTGCATGCCGAGTTCACCTCCATTCCAGCCACACGAACCGGAGCAACTAGCACGCCAATCTAGCTAATAGCCATCTACAGTAATTGAGAAGATCTCATCTAACAGTTGGTTCACGTTCATCTGTTAGTTGTTGGGGCCCCAGTTGCTGAGGTACATGACAGTCCGGAGCTCCTCCTCCTGCTCCTGCTTCGCCTTCCTCCTCGCCGCGGCACCACCGGCAGCAGGCACCGCCTTGCTCTTGCTGTTCCCGGCCGCCGCAGTAGTGCTGCCGCGCTGCTGGACTGACGGGAACGCGTGGTTCCAGCTTGACAGCCCGGCATGCCGATCCTTGAGCGCCTCGGCCGTGCCCGCGCCCACGCTCATCGCCGCCGCCCACGACGACGCCGTCGCCTTGCCGCTCGCCATCCGATCGTATGGTCTCGTATCGACGATGTCCTCGACTGCTTCGTTCGATGCTGTGTGTGTACGTGGTAATTGAGCTGCGAGCTGGCGGTACTAGTCGTGGTGGTTTTATAGGAAAGGCCGGCCGGAGTTGCGCTGTAACTGTGCTGTGTGCTTGCCGGCCGTCGCTACCTCGTACGTACGGCCACGCGCATGGTTTATTAACTGGTGGGCGGAAACCGGGTGCATGACGCGCCGGCCATGGCGTTTCAGGTTGTTTGCGGAGGCTCTGATTGGGGAGAGCGGCGTGCCGGCCGATCGTGTGTTGTCGCTCTCAGTATGATATCCATTTGACCATTTTCCTAAAGCTCAGTCAGCATCCTGAACTCTCGACACATACGGGTTAGGTACAATCATTATCAGATTTTCACGACATGCTCTTGGGCCTTGTGGTGACGGCGAGAGCGGACAGCGGAGGTACGGGAGACGCGGACGTGGTGGGGAAAACCAGAGGCTACAGGCCATTGTTTCCACGATACCAGGGACTTAGTGCTTCTATGTTCTATGTCAGCGTCTGCTGATGAGAGCGTGCGCGGCGCACCTGAGGAGACACCTCAGTGTTGTCTGTCCTATGAGTGTGAGGCCGTTACTTTTATAATTCACAGATCGATCGGGTTGATAATGTGAATGGACCTCCTATGTGCTTGACAATAGACAGATTGGTCTTGATCCAGTAGCATCATCAACTGGGCTGGTCTGCAACAGGTAATCCCTCTCATGCATGGATCGGTCGTTGAAGGAATGGTGGACACAGGGAAGAGCTATGCTGGACAAAACCGATTGGGGCAAAGCTAAGCTCCATTATGATTCAGGTCTCATGGTTGATCTGGTGTGAAAGGAACTCCAGGGTTTTTTGACAAGGGATACAAGCTTGTGAATGTGCTGATTTATCAGATCAAAGTCGTTTGTCGCTCATTGTGATTCATCTGTTTGTTTTGCGTAGCTCTATGTTGAGCTTCTGAATCTTGGGCTAGTGGAACTTTGTGTCGTTCTTGTATTCTTGATGTGGGCCGCTCATCTTGTAAAACTTCAGCTTCATTGGTGGTTTTCCCTATTCGAATATAATACACTAAAGTCAACAAGCGTGAAAAGAAGCCCCCGCGTCGCTCCTCCTGGAGCGGCTCGGGCGGAGCCCAACATCTCCACCACCTAGCCGCCCCTCCTCCATATCCTCCGCCGCCGCCGCCGGTGGATGCCGCCGGGCAAAGCCCGTGCGGTGGCCGGTGGCGGCGGGCCTTCTCCCCGTAGCGACGCGAGCTCCTCCCTTCGGTGATGCTGGCCGCGCTCAAGCGGGCGCTGGTGTGCGGGCGAAGCCGGCCGCGCCCAAGCGGGCTTTGGTGCGGGCGAGGCCGACCACGGCACGGGGAACTGGTGCGCCTCCGGCCATCCTCCTAGGGCCCTCCTTCTCCGCCGCTGCCACTGGCCTCTCCGGCCTCCAAAGCTTGGGGGAGCTCGCGGAGGGGTTCGTTGGCCGGCTGCGCCCAAGCGGGTGCCGGTGCGGGTGAAGCTGGCCTCGCCCAAGCGGGCGTCGGCGTGGTGGTGGACTGGGATGCGGTGGTTCCCGGCGGGGCGGCGAAGGTCGGCAGGTGCGGTACGGCGTGCTGCTCGCGCCTGGCTGCGCGGGCTGATTGGGCCAGATCTAGGACGCGCGGGCCGCGTCCTTCGCGTGGCGGCACGATACTCTGCTCCGGCTGCTTTCCAGCCATGGTGTGGCGGCGTTGTCTCCTTTGCTGGCCAGGGCAACAGACAGGGCGAGCGGGTGGCCAAGCGGCCTTGCTCCGGTTCCAGGGACCTGGCGGCTCGGGAAGGAGGCCGGCTGGAGGCAGGTGGGGTGCGCAAAGGCTCTTGGTGGCCGGAAGGGATGCCGGTCATGAAGCCGTCCTTGATGGTGCTCCGGCGAGGTTTGTGGACAGGTCAGGTGTGACTGAGGTGTGCCGGGAACTCAGGTTCCAGCGAGGTGTGCAGTTCTTCGGATGAAAATCTTGCTCGACTTCCGTCGATGCCGGTGATGACGTCACTTTTGGGTGTCGTTTGCCTTGTTGAAGGCGTTACCGAGGAGATCTAACACTTCTCCCACTCTTGGATCTTGTCTTTTGGTGAAAACCTAAATCCGCATGTCGGATTGGCGATGGCGGCATCCGCGATGTCGTTACTTCGATGGAAGCATCGTTTTGGAGACATGATACTGATGGGAGCACCTGGGATGTGGTCTAGCGGCTGGTCGGGCGCTTTCGATGGCGGGTGTTCTTCGAGTCTGTGGTGCTGGGTATCGTTGGGTTGCCCCGTGGTGGCGGTAGCAGGAGCACTCTCGACATGCAGGCGGCGCCAAACGAGTCCTGTTTTCCGCCCTCTCAAGACCGGAGCGGCACATGCCGCCTCCCTTCGGTTATGTCTTCTCTCTCCGATGTTGTTGAAGCCGGCGAACAAGCTCGTGGCAAAGGTGATCGATTCAACATGATTGGAGCGACCTTGGGGCTGTTGCAATGAGTCGCGGCTGTTGCCCAACCGCGACCAAAGGGATGGTTCGGTGGCGCTGCTGGCGGTGGTGCTCTCTGTTTGCCGCCCAAGCCTTGTCTGGCGCTGTTTGTCTAGTGGTGGCCAACCGCGACTAAAGCCCCTCCCCTATATATACCAGCCAGCCCACAACACTTAGCCATTTGGTGCCCACTTCTCTTCACAAACTTCACAAGGGGATGGTTTGCTTTTGGCTCTTCTTATGCACACAAGGTGTTTGATGAAATGTTCCAAGAGCATGAAACAAACATGATATGAAGTGTCGGAGCCACACTTGATCGAGCTTCCTCATTTATTTTTTCCTCCTCGATCGCGGTTAGCAACAACACTTGAACCTTTTCATATGTATGTGTCATTGATAAAATATGCATATGTGTGTAGTTCATTGTTTAATTTCTATTTAATTAGTTTAACAAATGCATATGCGATGGTTAATTATATATTTTGTATTATAATAATGCAGATGAATCGGCAATGGATGTACGCTAGCCGACTCTCCGGCGAATTCACTACGGGTTTGCAAGATTTCCTCGTAGTGGCTAATGCGAACAAGCAGGGGGGTTTTGTTATCTGTCCATGTGTTAACTGTAAGAATCAGAAGGGTTACTCTTCCTCAAGGGAAGTTCACGTGCACCTGATTCGGCATGGTTTCATGCCAAGCTATAATTGTTGGACCAAGCATGGAGAAAGAGGGGTTATAATGGAAGAAGATGAAGAAGGAGATGACATCGATGAGAGCTATCTTGATCATTTCGGTGATACTTTCATGGATGATGCTGAAGGTGAAGGGGAAGGTGAAGGGGAAGGTGAAGAAGAGGCACGTGATGATCCCGTTGATGATCTTGGTCGGACCATTGCTGATGCACGGAGTCGCTCAAACCGAAAAGAGAGGGAGAATTTGGATCGCATGTTAGAGGATCACAGGAAGGCGCTGTACCCCGATGCGATGATGGTCCGAAAAAGCTGGGCTGCACACTGGATTTGCTGAAATGGAAGGCACAGGCAGGTGTAGCTGACTCGGCATTTGAAGACTTGCTGAAAATGTTGAAGAATATGTTTCCAAAGAATAACGAGTTGCCCTCCAGTACGTATGAAGCAAAGAAGGTTGTCTGCCCTCTAGGTTTAGAGGTTCCGAAGATACATGCATGCATCAACGACCGCATCCTCTACCGCGGTGAATACGAGAATTTGAATGAATGCCCGTATGCACCGCATTGCGTTATAAGATCAGAGGCGATGACCCCGGTGACGATGTCGAGGGCCGAAACCCGGAAGAAGGTTCCCGCCAAGGTGATGTGGTATGCTCCTATAATACCACGGTTGAAACGTCTGTTCAGAAACAAAGAGCATGCCAAGTTGTTGAGATGGCACAAAGAGGACCGTAAGTCGGACGGGGAGTTGAGACACCCCGCAGATGGAACGCAATGGAGAAAGATCGACAGAGAGTTTAAAGATTTTGCAGCTGACGCAAGGAACATAAGATTTGGTCTAAGTACGATGGCATGAATCCTTTCGGCGAGCAGAGCTCCAGCCATAGCACCTGGCCCGTGACTCTATGCATCTACAACCTTCCTCCTTGGTTGTGCATGAAGCGGAAGTTCATTATGATGCCGTGCTCATCCAAGGTCCGAAGCAACCCGGCAACGACATCGATGTGTACCTAAGGCCATTAGTTGATGAACTTTTACAGTTGTGGGGCAGACCTGGTGTCCGTGTGTGGGATGAGCACAAAGAAGAGGAATTTGACCTACGAGCGTTGCTTTTCGTAACCATCAACGATTGGCCTGCTCTTAGTAACCTTTCGGGACAGTCAAATAAGGGATACAATGCATGCACGCACTGCTTACATGAGACTGAAAGTGTACATTTGCCAAATTGTAAGAAGAACGTGTACATGGGGCATCGTCGATTTCTTCCCAAAAATCATAACGTAAGAAAGCGCGGCAAGCATTACAACGGCAAGGCGATCACCGGCCGAAGCCTGCGGAACGCACTGGTGCTGAGGTATTTGATATGGTAAAGGATTTGAAAGTCATCTTTGGAAAGGGTCCTGGCGGACAATCAGTTCCGAAGGGAGCTGACGGGCACGTAGCCATGTGGAAGAAGAAATCTATATTCTGGGAGCTAGAATATTGGAAAGTCCTAGAAGTCCGCTCTGCAATCGACGTGATGCACGTTACGAAGAATATTTGTGTGAACATCCTAAGCTTCTTGGGCGTGTATGGGAAGTCAAATGATACAAAGGAAGCACGGCAGGACCAGCAAAGTTTGAAAGACCTGATGACCTGTATCCGAACGGTTTCAAGGTCGTGCCCTACGCTCGACCAAAGAAGAGAAGGTCATCTTTTTTGAATGCCTGAGCAGTATGAAGGTCCCGTCTGGATTCTCGTCCAATATAAAGGGAATAATAAACATGGCGGAGAAAAAGTTCCAAAACCTGAAGTCTCACGACTGCCACGTGATTATGACGCAATTGCTTCCGATTGCTTTGAGGGGGCTCCTGCCGGAAAATGTTCGAGTAGCCATTGTGAAGCTATGTGCATTCCTCAATGCAATCTCTCGGAAGGTAATCAATCCAGGTTCTACCACGGTTACAGAACGATGTGGTCCAATGTCTTGTCGTTTCGAGTTGGTGTTCCCGCCATCCTTCTTCGATATTATGACGCACCTCCTGGTTCACCTAGTCGAAGAGATTTCCATTCTCGGTCCCGTATTTCTACACAATATGTTCCCCTTCGAGAGGTTCATGGGAGTATTAAAGAAATATGTTCGTAACCGTGCTAGGCCAGAAGGAAGCATCACCAAGGGCTATGGAAATGAGGAGGTAATTGAGTTTTGTGTTGACTTTGTTCCCGACCTTAAGCCGATTGGTCTTCCTCGATCGCGGCACGAGGGGAGACTAAGTGGAAAAGGCACGATCGGAAGGAAATCAACGATATGTATGGACGGCCATTCTCTGACTGAAGCACACCACACAGTTCTGACCAATTCCAGCTTGGTGGCTCCGTACTTTGAGAAACACAAGAATATTTTACGCTCGGACAACCCGGGGAAGCCTGAATCCTGGATTAGGAAGGCCCACATGGAGACTTTCGGCGGTTGGTTGAGAAAACATTTCATGAGTGACAATGAGGTTGTAGATCAGCTGTACATGTTGGCCAAGACACCATCTTCGACTATAACGACTTTCCAAGGGTACGAGATAAATGGGAATACATTTTACACGATCGCCCAAGATAAAAAGAGCACCAACCAAAACAGTGGTGTCCGCTTTGATGCAGCAACCGAGAATGGGCAAAAGGTCACATATTATGGTTACATAGAGGAGATATGGGAACTTGACTATGGACCCTCCTTCAAGGTCCCTTTGTTCCGGGCAAATGGTTCAAGCTAACAGAGGTGGGGTAAAGGTGGACCAGCAATACGGAATGACAATGGTGGATTTCAACAATCTTGGTTACCTTGACGAACCATTCGTCCTAGCGAAAGATGTCGCTCAGGTTTTCTATGTCAAGGACATGAGTAGCAAACCGAGGAAACGGAAAGATAAGAAAACGATCAGTACATCATGCGATGATTCAAAGCGCCACATTGTTCTTTCAGGGAAAAGAAACATCGTGGGAGTGGAGGACAAGACAGACATGTCGAAGATTATAATATGTTTGGTGAAATTCCGCCCTTCAAAGTGAACACCGATCCAAGCATTAAGTTAAATGATGAGGATGCTCCATGGATACGGCCCAATCGTAAGCAAGCAGGGACACAAGGAAGAAATGATGTGTAATAATTTATTGTACCAAACTTTGTTGAATGGATCATGTGAATTATATTGCCCGTGATGTGTTTGGTGTCCATTTTCGAATGATTCGATTGATTCGAGATATAGCACGATGATACATGAAATTTGGAGTGATTTAGTCATACTCCTGCCTAGGCGTATAATATGCATACTGTAGTCTTCATAGTCGCCGCCGTTGTACGTAGTCGTCGCCTTCTAAGTTACCGCCGTCGTTGCGTCGCTGGCCGGCTGCTGCGGGCGCTCGTGGCTCGAACGAGGGTAGCGCAGGCGGGATATCGCCGGCGTGATGTAGTCCATGACGCTCGTGCAGTCCGGCCGTACCACCATAGCCGACGCCGGCTCGTGGAAGTTCCTGTGAGGCATGTCCTCCTCATACCGCGAGCGCCTCTCACGCCGATTGATGAAGAAGGCGTCCCAAGTATGCTGGTTATCGGGATGCCGGCGGGGATTCATCCGCTGCTCCGGCGTGAGGTCGAGGTAGTAGTGGTTCGTGATGGCTGCCCGCGCAGCATTGAGGGAGAGGACCGCACGCCGCCGGCGCTAGGGCTCCAGCTGGGACGCGGTAGGGGCAAGGGTAGTTCGAGGCGCAAAGCTCCTCCACCGCTGGTAGGTTAGAGTGGGTGCGGGAAGCCATGAGAGAGTGATGAGAGATTGGAGAGATGTGATAATGCTGGCCAAGCCGGGCAACATATATGTAGTGAGAAATGGCGGGAAGAAAGAGGCGGGAAGAAAGAGCCGGGAAGAAATTGGCGGGAAGAAAGAGGGAAGAAAGAGGCGGGAAGAAATTGGGGGAAGAAAGAGGCGGGAAGAAAGAGGCGGGAAGAAAGAGGCGGGAAGAAAGAGGCGGAAGAAAGAGGCGGGAAGAAAGAGGCGGGAAGAAATTGGCGGGAAGAAAGAGGCGGGAAGACAGGAAGAAATGGCGGGAAGAAGAGAAATGGCGGAAGAAATGTCGTCGGTGCACACGCCCTACGACATCTTCAGTTGCTCCAAATTTTTCTCGCAAGCCCGTGAAAGAGGGTGCGGGAAGACAGAGGCGGCCGGGAAGAACTCGGGAAGACATTTTGAATTGAATTGGTTTTATTTTTATGATTTTTTGATATATTATTTGTATTTTTAACATTTTGAATTGAATTAGTTTTATTTTTCTGATTTTTCTAATATATTATATGTATTTTTAACATTTTGAATTGAATTAGTTTTATTTTTCTGATTTTTCTAATATATTATATGTATTTTTAACATTTTGAATTGAATTAGTTTTATTTTTCTGAATTTTTTGATATATTATTTGTATTTTTAACATTTTGAAATGAATTAGTTTTATTTTTCTGAATTTTTTGATATATTATTTGTATTTTTAACATTTTGAATTGAATTAGTTTTATTATCTGAATTTTTTGATATATTATTTGTATTTCTAACATTTTGAATTGAATTGATTTTATTTTTATGAATTTTTTGATATATTATTTGTATTTTTCAGATTTTAGAATCAAAAGAATTTGGAAAATAACCTTTAGTCGCGGTTGGCCTAGCCAACCGCGACTAAAGGGTCCTTCGGCGCGGGAAATAAATTTCTCCCAAAAAAAACCCTTTGGTCGCGGTTGGTGATACCAACCGCGACCAAAGGTCTTTTTTATAAATAGGCGCGCGCCCGCCTCGGCGGTTTCACTTCGTCTTCTTCGCATTCGCAGACGCGCGCCGATCGATCGACTTCTCCTCGGACGACGCCGTCAGGCTGCCGCGCGCCCGCCCTCCCGCCGACGAACCTGCTCCGACGAACACCGCCACCGTACGTCGCTCGCCGCCAACGCCGGCCCCCAGTTGTCGTCCTCCACCGCCGTAAGTCGACGCGCCGCGCCGCGCCTCGATCTCCGGCCGATTTACTGTCGCGCGCGCGCCGCCGCGCGCCTCCCTCGTCGGCCGCCGCCGCCCTCGCCTCCCGACGCGACGTCTCCGCCCACCTCCCTCGCCCGCCGCCCTCCAAACCGCGCGCGCCCTAGGCCGGCCCCGCCGCCCGGCCAGCGTGTGCGCCGCCGTGCGCGCGCCGCAGAGAGAGAGAGATGAGCAGAGAGAGGGAGAGGAGAGAAGGGCCAGGGGCGCCCTGGCCGGTTTTTTTGTTTTTTTTTGTTTTTTAATTTGTAACTAAGTTTTTTAATTAAAAATGTAACTTAATTAAATTGTAAAAAACAAATGTAACTTAAAACAGAGTTACAAATTTAAAGTTTTTTAATTTGTAACTTAATTAATTAAATGTAACTAAGTTTTTTTAATTATAAATGTAACTAAGTTACAAATTCAAAAAACAAAACTAAAACGGAGTTATAAATTTAATTACACTTTAATTATTTAGCTACAATTTTAATTAGTTAAAAAACCGACATTTCTTGTGACTTGTATGAAAAAGATTAAAAAACCGACATTTCTATATATTGTAGCGCCCGTACCGCCGCTCCCATCTCTCTTCTTCTCCGCGCCACCACCCTCTCTCTCTTTTGCCACCGCCCTTTCGCCACCGCCGCGCCACCGCCCTCTCTCCTTTTGCCACCGCCCTTTCGACACCGCACTTAAATAATTAGTTTTTACTACATGTTTTCAGGACGACATATGGCGGACGATAGAGCTGACCCGATTATGGAGAACTATGATCCGAAATTGAAGAACAGCTATTTGGCATCATAAAAGGCGATATTCCTTATGTGCCGACCGAACAAGATGAAGAGGATATTTCTTCTTATCTGAATCTTGAGGGTCAAGATGAAGGCCGTCAAGAAGATGATGAAGAAACGTCGATCAACGACGATCTTCAATTGCAAGTAGCAACCTCCGGCGAGGTATATATATATACATTTTTCCTCTGGTGATACAAACTTACCGATTTGAATAAATATGTGTGTACTAACACGCGACTCTCTTTCTTATTTTAGCCCTCGGCATCGTCGAAAAAATCGAGTACGTCGTCACAGCGTGGCGCAACCAAGACGCTCAAACCAGGAGAAACATATACCATCGAGGTTGTCGACAGTGCAACCGGCAGGCCGCTGGAGCCCCCGAAGTACGCCACCAAGTTTATCAACCAATGCGGAGCCGTTGTTAGAGACAACATCTCGATCACCCTCCAGGAGTGGAATGAGCCAAAGAAGGCACGTCTTGGTTTCACTTTTGTTGACAAGAGAACTAAAAAGGATTGCTTTCAAAAGCTTATGGAGCATTTCATCCTACCTCCGGAATACCACAAATTCGATGAGGCGGGTAACAAGATTCAGGAAAACAAGGAGAGGAGGAGGCTACTCAAACACTTCGCTCTTGGTAAGATGGCCGATACATTCCGGAAATTCAAGCAGAATCTAGCCCGTGACTATGTCAACCAGAACAAGACTCCGGAATTCAAAGGACAGTATGAGAGACTTGAACATGATTGGCCAGAATTTGTGAAGCAGAAGAAATCGGAGCATTTCATTGAAATATCGAAAAAAATAAGGAAAATGCGGCTAAGAAGGAGTACAATCATGTTATGGGGCCAGGAGGGTATCGCTTTTGGGAGCCTAAGTGGGAGAAGATGGAGAACGAGCTGAGGAGGCGAGGAATCCGTCCAGGTACGGAGGGATGGGACCGAAGGGCCAAAAGCTGGTGGTACGGGCATGGGGGAACGCTAGACCCGAGACAGGGGCGTGTGTTTACGGGAACAAAATGTTTAAACCCACCCAAGCCCTTATTGACGCAATGAGGGATGCTCAAGAGGGAAGATCAAGTTCAACAGAGAGAACGACGCGCGACAAGAGCCCTCGGGAATCCCGAACACGGAGGACGTGTACGAGGCATGCCCGGGAACATTACGTGGAAAGAAGGGTTCTCCCAGGACGATGACCCGTACGACAGGCCGTAAGAGAAAGTCGGATCGGGATGACGATGTTCGCGCGGTTGGCATCGGATCTCGATGAGATGAAGAAAACCCTGTCTATACTAGTACAGGAGATCGGGGACGCATGAAGATCATCCATGGATCTCGGAAGCCGCAGCGGAGAAGCGGCGTGGCTTCCACGGAGGTCCAGGCACCGATGCACCGAGATCCAAATTACGCACCGGAGCCTCTCGCTACCCCGTGGACGATGTAAAGGAGATGAAACAATGTCATCTGCATTATCCTACCGGGAACATGTCCACGAAGGTAGCCATCGGCAGTGCTTTGCCATGTGAGCCTGGAGCACTCCACCACAACAATCCCATTGCAGATGGCTATGCTCGTGTCACGGTGGAGGAAATAGTCCCGGGTTTGAGGACCTGGAGATTGACATTGCTACACCCGAAGGGGAGAGAAGACTTGGAGGTGTCAAGCGCTTATTCTCTGGAAAAAGAAGTTTATCAAGTTTCCAGACGAGGCGCCAAGGCGAACAAGTCCACCCTCCTCCGGTGGTGGAGGCGGCGGCGATGGTGGTGGTTCACCTACACCTCCTTCACGTCGCCCGCCGCCCCCAATTCACCGGCGGGTAAGCACGCGCCCCCCACCCACTGCGGCGAAGAAGCGCCCCCCAAAAAGAAGAGGAAGCAGTCCGGACTATTAACCCGGACCCTTATGTACCTAGGACCACAAAGATACCGGGGCCATCACTGAAGCCTCTCACCCCGAGACCTTATGACCTTAGTGTGGAGGAAAATGCAGCGGTCGTGGCTGCTCAGCATGAGAAATGGCAGGCGGACTGCAAGAAGAAAAGAGAGCCCGAGCCCAAGCCAGTATACAAGCAAAAGAAGTGGGCTAAGTCATTTTTGACCGAACCGTCCCAAGCCGCGAAGAATCTGCCTGACTACTATTCACATGAACTTCGTAGGCAAGCATTCATCTTGAAGGAGAAGCAAGAGTTGGCGGAGAAGCAGGAGAAGAAAGCCTCTCATAGTGAAAGTAAAAAAGAGGGGAAACAAGTTGCCCAGCTCGGGGCACAGAGTAAACAATCCATCGCCCCTCTCATAGTGAAAGCCGCCGTCCGGATGACCCCGAAATCATAGCAGCTGCGGCAAGACAGGGATTGACTGTAGCGAGTGCCATAGAACAAGCGGCCAACTTAGGTCTGACTCTTCGTGCAGTGTTAGGCCTTGATGAGGCAACAATGAAGGACGTAGTAATTACATATGTGTCGAATGGGCCTCTCGTCGAGCCTGCAGGAAAAGGATCTACCTCCGCAAATGACAGGTCTGCTAAATTGGTACAAGGCTTACATAAAATTAAAAACGCCAAAGACTATATTTATGCGGAAGTTAGACCTGAGCATCACTTCAAACATTACTATGTACAAATTCATCGGAGTGAATTGTTCCAGCTTTTCAATCTGCGCGAGCTCGACAAATCTATCATCAGTTGCTACGTTCTGTAAGTGATTTATTTCTACCCCATCTCGTTCATTGCCTGCACTATATATATATATATATATATATATATATATATATATTGTCCTAATTAACTATCTTGTTGTGTATGCAGAATGAAGAAGCGGGAATGCATGATAAGGAACATCCATGATGTTGGGTTCATTGACCCACATATCGTTAATTCATATGTGTTACAACATTTTCCCGCCGACATGGAGGCCGACCTGTGGATGTTTTTATCAAGTCAGGAACTCAAAAGTGATATTCTATTTCCTTACCATTTTGGGTGAGTATTTCTGTCTTGAGCACATTCTCTTTTGTTTACTATAATCGATGAGTTAATTATGCATGACTGTGCATGTATCGTGTCCGCAGGTTCCACTGGATTCTGCTAGTAATTCAATTTGACGACTCCACAGTTCTCATCCACGACTCTCTGAATCTGAATGCAAAGCTTTGGGCCGACTTGAGAAAAATGATGCAGAATTATATATTTTCATTCACTTGCGCTCTATATCGATCGGCCTATTTTGTTCATTTCCTAATATCAAGTAACTAATAACTCTCTTGTTCATTTAATTTTCTTTGCCTCATAGGGTTTGGACACGGTTCGTAGACACAAAGGTCGGTGAATTCAAAAAAGAGCTACAATGGAAAAGGGTAGTGTCTGCGACCCAAGATATTCAGCCAAAGGGGACCAATCTATGTGGATACTATGTTTGTGAGATGATCCGGAGATACACCTCTGAGCGGATTTCGTGTCCGAACAACATTAGCAGGAATAACCTTCGGAAGACGCTTAGTCTAGAAGCTCGCTTCCGACCACTTCAAGAGGAACTAGCCGGATGGATCGCGAAGCAAGTCATCGATCCTAGTGGAGAACACTATGTAGAGGATGTAGAACTTCATATGCAATAAATCATATGTATGGAAACTAGTTCAAAATTGTATATGGTCATCGATATTGAATATATATTGTCAATTCCTCTTGAATTCTTTTTGGTTCTAATTTCAAATTTGTTTGAAATTGTACGTTCATATGCATGTATATGTAGTACCGTAGAATATGTGAAACTCCTTCAAAATTAAAATAAAACAGAAAGAAAATAAAACAATACAAACTAAAAAGAAACCAGGTTTAGGGGCTAAAACCCTAAACCCGCGGCGGCCTTTAGTCGCGGTGGCCAGGAGGACCGCGACTAAAGGTCCTCCGCCCGGAAGGAGGCGGCCCACGTGAGGCGCCTTTAGTCGCTCTAAAGAACCGCGACTAAAGGGGGCCTTAGTCGCGTTATGGTTGCGCAACCCGATGTTGTTGAACCGGCGACCAAGCCCTTTTTCGTGGCAAAGGTGATCGATTCAACATTATTGGAATGACCTTGGGGCTGTTGCAATGAAGTCGAAGATGTCCCACCGTAAGCACGAGGGATGATGTTCGGTGACACTGCTTGCCCCGGTGGTGTACTTCTCTGTTTGTGCCGCCCCTAGCCTTTCTGGCGCTCTTTATGTCTAGTGGTGCTCTTGTTGATGTAAAGGTTTTCGCCCGGTTTTCCTTAATAAACTGAGCAGTTTGGGTCTCTATGCCTTTTCTTCTAATGCAATGAACACAGCAGTTCTCCTGCTGTTATTCAAAAAAATAATAATAATACACTACATGCATAGCTCTTGTATGGTTCAAAAAAAGAAGAAGATTGAAAAGAATTCGCAAAAAAAAGCTCTTGCTTGGTTTGAAAAAAAAAAGAAGATTGGTCTTGTTCCCAGAAAGACACTAGGCGACAGTTTTCCTAGTCGTTTAGTGTTGAAACTGGAACTGTGAGACTCGATGTGGCTCATTCTGTCATTTTGATGATAACATGTAGATGGATCCGGCCTACTGTTTAATATGGTCGGTCGGACGAAAGAACTGAAGGCCTGTTCCTCGCAAATGACTAAAAATATGATCCCTTCACTAGCTAGTGCAGAGTGAAGAAACTACTTAAGATTTCAGATAATATATTCGCTATGTTCTTTTTTTTAAACAAGACAAAACTTGCCATTTTCATTGATAAAGAAGAAGGCGGCCGATTAATTAACGGGAAAACCGGCCAAAAACCGATACAAATGCACCAATATCGTCATGGGAGACGATAATATTGGGCACAAATCCCCCGACCGACCTGGCCAAATGCCAACAGTCGGCCACACACGCCAACGAGAGACAGCTCCGACTTGGCCGTCGAGCATCACAAGAGAACTATGATGGGCTTGCGCCGACCGAAACATCTTCCACACCACCGGTTGCTGGTCATCATTGCCGCAGGGGCACAGTCCACCGCAGCTCCGACTCCACAGCTCCACAGCGAAGCACGAGAAGACCCGTCGGACACGCCGGTAACCGACTATCGAAGCCCAAGCCGCGACCCAAACTCTGCTTGACACCTCATCGTTGCTAAACTGCCCGTAGCGCCCCAAGCGAGGCAACTCAGCAACCATCCATCCTCGAGATCCAGGACGAAGCCCACTCCGAGATGATGCCCTCAACAGGGAGAGAGACGCAGAAGCGCCTCCATCATCCGATTCCAAGGATCTGAGGTTTCCCTCCGGAGGAAAAACTCCGAGGTGACGAGAGGAGCCCTAAACGACGCTTCCAAGAAAGTCAACATCACCCACAGGTGTCGCCATCGCTAGTCCGGACCAAAGCCCGGACAAGGATTTCTCCCAAGATCCTTCACCTCGAACCACCCGAGCTGCCAGGCGACGACCTGCAACCGCACATCCGCAACCAAGAGCGCCACAACACCGCCTCCCTGCCGCTGCCAAGCACCAACAGATCCAAGATGGATCGATCTGGGCCAGCAGCACAACCACCCAAGCCACCACCGCTCCAACCGACGACGCCGCAGCCGCCGGCCTGGCCAGACGCAGGGATTGGAGCTTGGAGCTCCAGATCTGCCACGAAGGAGGCTCCCTGGGCCAGCCGGCATCGACGCCACCCCCATGGCCCGCCCCGGCCCCAACGCCGGCCACCCTCCACCACGCCGAGGCTCGCCAGGGCCGCGCCCCGTCGGCCCGCCCGGCCGCCGCCCGCCACCAGCCACCAGCGCCGCGCGGGAGAGAGACCCCCCACCACCTTCGGCGGCGGGGCCCGCCGCCGCCGCGGCAGAGGCCGGCGGCAGCGGCGGCGGAAGGACATGGAGGGGAAGGCGCGGGGTTGGGGGCTAGGGTTTCCCCCTGGCGCCGCGTGAGGAGCGACGCGAGGGGGTCGGGCGAGGTAACCTCTTTTGGTCTCTGTTATGTACACTGTAATTGATTTCCCGGTCCCTCGTCGCAACCAGTTGAGATTCTCGAGCAAAACGATCAGAAACAAATGAACAAGGAGGGTAGTATAACCTCTCTTTTGATTTTGCGAATGAGCGTACTGAAAAGTTTCATCATCATCGTTAATTCGTTATCGTGGTATATTACAATGGGGAAAGCAACCAGACAAGTCTCAGGCCACGGTTGTTGCAGCAAACACACCTAGCTAGTGATTGGGTCCCCAGCAACTGCAAGCTTGGAGCTACTAATTGGGTCCCCAGCAGCTGAGGTACATCACCGTCCTCAACCCATCCTCGGCCTTCTGCGCTCGCCGCTGCTCTGCCACAGCCGCCGCAGAGACCTGAAGCTGCTTCTTGCCCTGCGAGAGGGCGCCGCGGGCGCTGGCCTTGGCCTTGGCGGCCCGGTGGATGGACCTGAGCGCGTAGTTCCAGCGGCAGAGGCCGGCCTGGTCCTTGAGCGCCTCCACGGCGCCCACGCTCATCGCCACCGTCCACGACGCCTTCGCTGCAGCCGCCATCTTCTTTTCTTGTTGTTGCGTTGGAGGGGATTGTTGACTTGACTGATCTGTACGAGCTCTGTGATTTCTCTGTTGTGGGGTGTGAAATTGGGCTGAATGCTGATCGATCCTTGTGTTGGTGGGAAGAAGAGCGAGGATGGGATTGGTTATATAGAGATGGCAAGCTGTCAGGGCCGGAGCAAAACAGGCGGCCGTGGGCGTTGGTTTTCCAGGATACTGGGTGCTTTGAGAGCCAGTTTGCTCGTGCACGACGCGCATCTCGTCTTGTATATTCGCGGCAGATGGGCGGTTTTGTCCACTTGCGACAGGAAGCCGGTAGAGATAATATAGATTGGAGCAATGTATAGGGAACGCCCCAGGAAAAATACTACTCTGCCGCTGGAACATAAGTGAGCATTGGGTCGTAGGATTTTTTACCGAGCTAAACGAGCTACTTGCGAGCTAGGTGAACTCGACTTGTTTAGCTTAAACCCGTTTGACGATAAAAGTTGAAACTTGGCTCGGCTCATTATATGTTAAGTTCGAGCCGAGACGAGTTGGGTCGTGTCGCTAGTTACTCGTTTAAGCTTGCAATTTTTGAAATTTAAATTGAATTATCTATGTAGTTAATTTATAACAAAGGAGAAACAAAGGAACTTTAAGTTGCTTCACTGCACTCTATTTCCATAGATTTTGCCAAACGGCTAGGCCCGAGGGAAGAAATTTGGCTGTTTTCCATGCATTTCTAAACCTTTACAAGACAGGAAACGTGTTCTCTTATATTAAAATGATATGATTTTGCATGTTGCTATATTGATACAATTTTGATGATGATGTGGAAAATCAAATGTAAATATGAAAAGTAGAAGGAAAATTTTTAAGTATGGAACTATATCACTACTAGGAAAATATTTATAGACAGAAATAGATTTTGTGGCGCATTTAAAAAGTCGTGCTCCACAAAACTATTTACTTGACGCATAAAAATATTCTCATAATTGTTGGAATTTAGTGGCGCATAAAAAAATGTGCCACAAAATTGAGGCTTCTGTGGTGCATACATGCGCATATTGCTACATGCGCCATAAAAGTTTTTTTGGATTTTTAAATTCTAGATTTTTTAAAATTTTGAAATTTTCAAAATATTTTCCACGAACTTATAGGATTTTTTATATTAGTTTTCAAAATTTTATAAAATTTATTTTTAAATATTTTTTATTTTTATATTATTTTGATATTATTGACATTTTTTGAATTTTTTTCCAAATTTCGAAATTTTTAATTTTTAATTTTGTTTATTTGAATTTTGAAATTGTAATTTCTATATTCTATACTATTTTGATTTTTTTTCTTTTCCTGAATATTTTTGTTTTTAATGTTTTTTGTTACTTTTACTTTTTATTTTGATTTTATTTTTAAATTTTTTTGATATATTTCGAAAAAATAATTGTTAATAAAATTTGAATTTTGTGAATTTTTAAAATTGTTCCATTTTTAGAAAAAATACATTTTTAAAATTTTAAATTTTTCGGATTTTTTAATCTTTTCAATTTCATTTTGAAATTCTTGTCTTAAGAGGGTTGATATGATACTAATATGAATAAGAATTATAGTAGCATAAAGTCAGCTTAATGGAATAGAACTTAGAAGTTAAGCGTGCTTAGGTTTGAGCTATTTCAGGATGAGTGATCTAGCGGAAAGTTGTTATTTGAATATGATTTGAGGTATGTTCGTAGTGTTACTAGATGTTCAGAAAATTCAAATATTTAGTTTTCTGCGGATTATTTCATTTTTTTATTTTTCTTGATTCATTTTTATTTTATTTTTGATTTTTTTTGAGAATTTTGTTGAACATATCATGGATATGCGCCACAGAAGTTTGATAATTCTGTTGCGCATGTAGATATGTGATACGTCTCCAACGTATCGATAATTTCTTATGTTCCATGCTACTTTATTGATGATACCTACATGTTTTATGCACATTATATGTCATATTTATGCATTTTCTGGAACTAACCTATTAACAAGATGCCGAAGAGCCAGTTGTCTGTTTTTGGTTTCGTAAATCCTAGTAAGGAAATATTCTCAATTGGACGAAACTTTCGCCTAGGGTCCTATTTTTGCACGCTTCCAAGACCGAAGAGATAACGAAGTGGGGCCACGAGGCAGCCAGGGATAGGCGGCGCGCCTGTGCCCCGCCGCGCGGCCGCCCCCGGGCCCTCGTGGGCTCCCGCGTTCTTCCGCCTACTTAAAGTCTCTGTCGCGAAACCCCGCACCGAGAGCCACGATACGAAAACCTTCCAGACGCCGCCGCCGCGAATCCCATCTCGGGGATTCAGAGATCGCCTCCGGCACCGCCGGAGAGGGGATTCATCTCCGGAGGACTCTACACCGCCATGGTCGCTCCGGAGTGATGAGTGAGTAGTTCACCCCGGACCATGGGTCCATAGCAGTAGCTAGATGGTCGTCTTCTCCTTGTTGTGCTTCATTGTTAGATCTTGTGAGCTGCCTAACATGATCAAGATCATCTATATGTAATTCTATATGTTGTGTTTGTCGGGATCCGATGGATAGAGAGTACTATGATTATGGTGATTATCAATCTATTGTTTATGTGTTGTTTATGATCTTGCATGCTCTCCGTTATTAGTAGAGGCTCTGGCCAAGTTTGTACTCTTAACTCCAAGAGGGAGTATTTATGCTCGATAGTGGGTTCATGCCTTCATTGACACTGGGACAGTGACAGAAGTTCTAAGGTTGTGATGTGTTGTTGCCACTAGGGATAAAACATTGATTCTATGTCTAAGGATGTAGTTGTCGATTACATTACGCACCATACTTAATGCAATTGTCTGTTGCTTAGCAACTTAATACCGAATGGGGTTCGGATGATAACCTGAAGGTGGACTTTTTAGGCATAGATGCAGTTGGATGGCGGTCTATGTACTTTGTCGTAATGCCCAATTAAATCTCACTATATTTATCATATCATGTATATGCATTGTTATGCCTTTCTCTATTTGTCAATTGCCCGACTGTAATTTGTTCACCCAACATGCTTTTATCTTATGGGAGAGACACCTCTAGTGAACTGTGGACCCCGGTCCTATTCTTTACATAGCATACAATCTACTGCAATTGTGTTTTACTATTTCTTTGCAAACATCTTCCACTCGATACGTTTAATCCTTTGTTACAGCAAGCCGGTGAGATTGACAACCTCACTGTTTCGTTGGGGCAAAGTACTTTGGTTTTGTTGTGCATTTCCACGTTGGCGCCCGGTGTCCCTCGCATCACATTTCGCGACCATCAATTTTCAACGTGCTTCTTGGCTCCTCCTGGTTCGATTCAACCTTGGTTTCTTTCTGAGGGAAAACTTGCCACTGTGCGCATCATACCTTCCTCTTGGGGTTCCCAACGGACATGTACATCTACGCGCATCAAGCCTCGTTTTCTGGCGCCGTTGAGATCAAGACACGCTGCAAGGGGAGTCTCCACTTCTCAATCTCTTTACTTTGTTTTTGTCTTGCTTTATTTTATTTACTACTTTGTTTGCTGCACTAAATCAAAATACAAAAAAATTAGTTGCTAGTTTTACTTTATTTACTGTCTTGCTCTCCATATTAAAAACACAAAAAAATTAGTTACTTGCATTTACTTTATCTAGTTTGTTTTATTTACCGTTGCTAAAATGAATACCCCTGAAAATACTAAGTTGTGTGACTTCACAAATGCAAATAATAATGATTTCCTATGCACACCTATTGCTCCACCTCCTACTACAGCAGAATTCTTTGAAATTAAACCTGCTTTATCAAATCTGGTTATGAGAGATTAATTTTCTGGTGCTAGTTCTGATGATGCTGCTGCCCATCTCAATAATTTTGTTGAACTTTGTGAAATCAAAAGTATAAGGATGTAGATGGTGATATTATTAAATTTAAAGTGTTTCCTTTCTCATTAAGAGGAAGAGCTAAAGATTGGTTGCTATCTTTGCCTAAGAATAGTATTGATTCATGGACTAAATGCAAGGATGCTTTTATTGGTAGATATTATCCTCCCGCTAAAATTATATCTTTGAGAAGTAGCATAATGAATTTTAAGCAATTAGATACGAACATGTTGCTCAAGCATGGGAGAGAATGAAAACTTTGGTAAAGAATTGCCCAACCCATGGACGACTACTTGGATGATCATCCAAACCTTCTATGCAGGACTAAATTTTTCTTCGCGAATTTATTGGATTCAGCTGCTGGAGGTACCTTTATGTCCATCACATTGGAGGCGGCTACAAAACTTCTTGATGATATGATGATAAATTACTCTGAAATGGCACACGGAAAGAGCTCCACAAGGTAAGAAGGTAAATTCGAAGAAACCTCTTCCTTGAGTGATAAGATTGATGTGATTATGTCTATGCTTGTGAATGGTAGATCTAATGTTGATCCAAATAATGTTCCTTTAGCTTCATTGGTTGCTCAAGAAGAAAATGTTGATGTGAATTTCATTAAAAACAATAATTTCAACAACAATGCTTATAGGAACAACTCTGGTAATAACTATAGGCCATATCCTTCTGCTAATGGTAATGGTTATGGTAATTCTTATGGGAATTCTTACAATAATAAGGATGTAGTTGTCGATTACATTACGCACCATACTTAATGCAATTGTCTGTTGCTTAGCAACTTAATACTGAATGGGGTTCGGATGATAACCTGAAGGTGGACTTTTTAGGCATAGATGCAGTTGGATGGCGGTCTATGTACTTTGTCGTAATGCCCAATTAAATCTCACTATATTTATCATATCATGTATATGCATTGTTATGCCTTTCTCTATTTGTCAATTGCCCGACCGTAATTTGTTCACCCAACATGCTTTTATCTTATGGGAGAGACACCTCTAGTGAACTGTGGACCCCGGTCCTATTCTTTACATAGCATACAATCTACTGCAATTGTGTTTTTGTTTTCTTTGCAAACATCTTCCACTCGATACGTTTAATCCTTTGTTACAACAAGCCGGTGAGATTGACAACCTCACTGCTTCGTTGGGGCAAAGTACTTTGGTTTTGTTGTGCAGATTCCACGTTGGCGCCGGAATCCGGTGTTGCGCCGCATCACATTTCGCGACCATCAACCTTCAACGTGCTTCTTGGCTCCTCCTGGTTCGATTCAACCTTGGTTTCTTTCTGAGGGAAAACTTGCCACTGTGCGCATCATACCTTCCTCTTGGGGTTCCCAACGGACGTGTACATCTACGCGCATCAATATGCGCCACAAAAATAAAATTTAGTGGTGTGACTTATGTGGCACATGGAATATGCGCCACAGAAAGTTAAAAACATGCGCCATAAATATCCTAGTAGTGTAATAATCTCGTAATTACATCAAAGATTTTGTGAAATTAAAAATCATATCAATTAGAAAATTTCGTAAAATATATCATTTAATTTGGTATAAATTCAAAAATATTATTGTCCTAAAATATTAATCTTTCTCATTTTTAAAATTTCCATATTTCTCAAAAAATTCTTAAGAATTATCATAACTACCGTACATTTCATTTTTAATTTCTTATATTCCTTATTCTAAGTGGCTGCATGCACCTATTTTTCTACTAAAACAAATAATCAACCAAAGAAAACTTTTTTTTGACACAAATATAATAGGGAAAGGCTCCCTACTGTGTCATTTTTCTATTAAATAATGGGTGGGGTATTTACAATGAAGTATCACTTATCACAAGCTCATAGGGTATCAATCCAGGATTGCATCCCTTCCTTAAGACTAGGCTTAGCTCTATGCATAGTGAGTGTAAAAGTGGCTTTAAATTTGCCAATATATCTCTGAATATTGGGAGGATTCTCATTAAAAATAGCATCATTTTTTTTATCCCAAATGCTTCAACATCCAGCAATCATTATTTCCATAAAGAAGTCCAAGGAGATCCTCTGTTTAGCATCATCCATCATTTGATAAAGGTTCATATCCACATTCCATTCTATACCAAGTGCCCACCATAAGCTTTGACTGAAAGTGCACTCAAAAAAGAGGTGTATATTTATTTTTCAGGGCAGGTATCACATATGATGCAATCTGAAAACTCCACATATATAGAAATGTTTGTCCTTCATCATCTCTTTTGTATTCAATCTACCATTAACCAGTAACCAGACAAAGAATTTGTGTCTTGAAATGCTACAGGCTTTCCATATTGCAGAGATGCAGTTAGGTGTTGGATGGTTTCCAATAAGTTCCATGTATACCTTTCTTGTAGAGAAGTTACTTCCCCAATTAAAAGACCAGATGTCATAGTCTGATGTAATATTCAAATCAAGCAGTTCTTGCTCCAAGTTATGCAATTCTTCATGAGCAACAATACTGAGAGGAAGATGAAACATATCATATATATTATCACTATTTGCTTCAACTGCCTTGTGAATTGTGATTTTCTGGTTTCTAGCAAAAGAATGCAAATGAGGGTAAAATATCTTGTCTGATATCACTGTTCCAACTATCCTTCCATAGGATGACTGATTTTCCATTTTGAATATCCACATTTTTCATCTCCTTATATTTATCCTGAAATGCCAGACAATCCCTCCACCAAAAGGAGGCCTTTGTGTTGATTGTTTGTGGAGTACCTCTATTTTCATAGTAGGCATGCCAGATCAATTTAACCCAAGGAATATCTGCATTATTATAGAATTTATGCAGGTTTTTCATTAGGAGAGCTTGGTTCTGTACTCTGAGGTTCAAGATTCCCAAGCCTCCCTGATCCTTTGGCCCGCACATCATTTTCCAGCTTGCTAGACATTTCCCTTCAATTTTATTCTCTCTGTCTGACCAAAGGAATTGCCTCCCACTATTTTCAAAATGGACAAAAATTGTTGCTGGCACTTTGAAGGAGCACATTGCATACATGGACAGAGACTGAATCACAGAATTTAACAGTGTAAGCTTGCGAGTATATGACATCAAAGATGAGATTTCAGAAAGTTTTCTTATCAATTCTAGATACCATTGGTATAAGATCAGATACTGAGGGCCTTGTGGTACCCAAGGATACACCCAAATATGCAAAAGGCAGGCTTTCAACCCTACATCCAAATATATTTGCTAACTCAGTAGCTCTTGCATTATCAATATTGATACGTACTAGAGTAGTCTTGTGATAATTCACATGAAGTCCAGTAGATTCACTGAAGATTTGCAGAATTTCCTTTAGATGGATGAGTTGACCACTATTAGCTGGCATAATCATTAATGTATCATCTGTATATTGGACTATAGGAGATTTTTGCCCAAAATCATCAATAAGCGGGAGATTTATAATACCATTCTCCCATGCATCATTAATTGCACTCTGAAGCAAATTTGCAGTATTGACAAATAATATAGGGGACAAAGGGCCCTCTTGTCTCACTCCTCTTTTGCAAATTATTTTCTTCGCTGGTACCCCACTTAATAGCAATGATGTGGAAGCTAAATGGAGAATGTTGGAGATAAGTTTGATCCATTTTTTTGTCCAAAACCTCTTGCTCTTAGCATGCTAATGATGGCATTGTAATCAACCTTATCAAACGCCTTCTCAAAATCTATTTTTTGTATAATAATGGGTCTTTTGGATAAATGGAAAATATGTAAGTATTCAAAAGTCCATCCTAGACAATCTTGAATATTTCTCCCTTTGATAAATCTAGAATTTTCATTGTCATCTTGATACATCGATATGCTATGTACAACATTTATGCTAAAGGAAGATAATTTTGATAAAAAAATGTAAATTCATAATTAAGTTACATATTCTAATTAACTTAATTAGATCTAGACATTAAAACTAGTTTCCTACAATCAAATTTTTTTGTCTTGTAAATTTATAAACCTATGTACTTTGTTACCCGACATAATAATGGTAGTACTTCATCACTATTTTGCTCGTCCGTGGGAGTATATACTAATGTATGTTATTTACTTATACTAAACATTTTTACTTCAATATAGTGCACACGACAATACATACTAATTGTTTTTCATGGATACACAATTTAATAACCAATTTAACTAATATTAGAAAAATAAATATTTTATACATTTAATTTTCAACTTGGTACATAGCTTCATCTTTTATAAAAGTTATGCTATTTTAAAACTTCGTGTGAGATAGTTCATTGAAATAGATTTTGCCTAGATCCGAGCATACAAAAAATTGCATTCATGTATGCGTTTTTTAATGCTAGTTGGATGTACTATAACGTGTTCATGCCTATATTAATATCTTTAGATATCTTGATACTATGATGGAACTCATACTATGTTCCACAATTTGAAATCCTCTAGAAGACACCAAGTGTGTTCCCTTATTATTTTGAGGCATACTATATACCACCCACATTGTATGTTTGGTCTTCAAACAATAAAATGACAAGATTTGGTCCATTGATGTGTTGATATAATTTTTTATAACTCTACGGAAATAAAATATAAATCTGAAAACTACATGAAAATAATAAAACTAGGGAAGAATATAATACTCTTGTAATTTTACCAAAGAATTTGTGAATTTAAAAGGCATATCATTCAGACAATGTCCAATAATATCGCTGAATTCGGTATAAACTGAAAAATACCCTAAACTATTAATATTTCCCATTTTTATAATTTCCATATATGTCAAAATTTACTTAAGAATATTCTTGATTACCGTACATTTCATTTTCATTTTCGTATGCTCTTTTTTCTTTGTAATTATTCTTTTAGAAATATTTTTTGTATTTCTAAAACATTTTTTTTCTAAGTTCTCTTTGTATTGAATATATTTCGAGCAAATTCACTGCCACATCATGTTAAAACAGTAGTAAGTAGAACAAAATAGAAAGAAGAGAATATGACATTTATGATTAAAACTGTGGCAATGACCGACTGACCGATTGGACATGGACCGAACCAATATTTTCTTTTAATCTTTTAAAACTAAAAAATATGCGTGTATTATAATGAATGAGACTGCATATGTCCAAAATCTTTGTCACACTGTCGAAAAGGAAAGGAATCCCGTTACAGATGTTTTATCTTCGGAGCATGTACTGTCGGGGTGAACAACAAAATCGTTAAAACAACTTTTTTAATGTAAAAACTGTTTTTTTCTTTTACAATATAGTACATGTTTGTGTTACTCTTGTGTCTGCAAAATTCATGATTAAATGTTGTCTTGGCATACGCATACGAAACAAAACCTGATTCTCTACAACTACAAACGCATTAAAAAAAATTCCTCACAGGCATAACATGGACATCGACATTCACACAGCAAGTAAGAAGGTTGTGATTTCAAATCGTATTCTCCACAGTATCGTTGCACATCAGATCGAGCCGTACACCAAGTACATACAACCAATTGAAAGCCTAGTCCACATACAGGACTGAAACTTAATACATGGTTCTGATTTCAGAGCATATTCTCCACGCTGCACAGCAGATCGAGCCACACAAAGTACTTGCGACTAATTCGAACCGTGAACCATCCATACTCCGCATTAACATTGTTAAAAAAAGGAATTTTGCTTCGTGCTCAGAGACCATTTAATTTGCAGCGTAATTCTGTTCATGGATTAACGAAAATGTGCCCCCAACAGTGTTAAAGGTGCAGCAAGCGCTTTATCCTAAAAAAAGAGCTGCAACTTAGATTTGATAACATTATCTAACTCAAAATGAAATTAGTTCTCAGTTAACTGAGAAATAATCAAACCCTTAAAAAAAGGGCAATTGGAGAAGGAGGGTAATAGAAACTGCGTGGCCGAAGTTTTCATCATCATCATCATGGTGGTATATTACAATGGGGGAGCAACCAGCTGAGTTTGATGCCATGATTGTTGCAGAAAACACAAACACATGCCTGGCTAGCAAACCGTTGCAGCTACTAATTGGGACCCCAGCAGCTGAGGTACATGACGGTCCTCAACCCCTCCTCGGCCTTCTCCGCTCGCCGTTTCTCCACCACCGCCGCCCCGGAGGCAGGAAGCTGCTTCTTGCCCTGCGAGACGGCGGCGCGAACGCTGGCCTTGGTCTTGGCGGCCCGGTGGATACACCTGAGCGCGTAGTTCCAGCGGCAGAGTCCGGCCTGGTCCTTGAGCGCCTCCACGGCGCCGACGCTCATCGCCACCATCCAAGACGCCTTGCTGCGCCGGCCATCTCTTGTCCTTCCTGCTGCCTAGTGGACTTGGAGTAGCGAAAGTGTGAGACAATCGGAGCTGATGCTTCTTCCTGATACTTTGCTTGTGTTGATGAGATGAAAATGAGCTCGATTGCACAAGGTTATATAGAGGACATCAGGAAAACAGGTGGCTGCAGGTACGGAGGCACTGGTTTTCAAGGAAACCGGGTGCTTTCAGCAACTATCGCTATCTCCCCGGTACAGTGGGCAATGGTAGCTCAGCTCGTCTTGTTTATTTGCGGCACATGGCGTTTCAGGTTGTCTGAGGAGTTTCTGCTTGGGAAATGCGGCGTGCCGGCCGATCGTGTGTTGTCACTCTCAGTATGATATCCATTTTCCTGAAATCTCCACACATACGGCTTAGATACAATTATTTTCAGATTTTCACCACGAGCTCTTGGGGTGACCGCGAAAGCGCAGCTACGGGAGACATGGACGGGTGGCGGAAACCAGAGGTTACAGGCCATTGTTTCCACGATACCAGGGGCTTAGTGCTTCTATGTCAGCGTCTGCTGATGAGAGAGCATCGCGGATCTTCCGCGTTCGCGTCGCACCTGCACATCACGAGCAGACGACTCAGTGTTGTCTGTCCTCTGATTGTGAGGTCGTTATTTTTATAATTCACAGATTGATCGCGAAAAGTGTTTTTAGCTCCCGAGCTCCAGTGCTCTCGCTATGTTAAGAAAAATTTAAAAATATTTTTACAAGTTATAAATTCATGAAAATAATTCTGAAGACTGTCATTGATACATTCCACAATCATGCAAAATCCCAATCCGAAATTCTTTTTATTTTGAGCTAGATAAAAATGACAAAATCTGATATGTTTTGAAGATTTGAAAATGACTACTCGGATCTACAATTTTGTCATTTTTGTGTAGCTCAAAATATTAAGTATTTGAAATTGATTTTTTGCAGGTTTGTGGAATACATCATTGACTATGTGCGGATTTTTTTCCAGATTTTTTTGAAACTCAAAAATATGATTTTTGATTTTTTATTTAAAACGAGATCACTGGTGCCCATGTGCACCAACATCGATCGGGTTAATAATTTCAAAGAAGTAGAGTACCTCACAATTGCAAGTGGAGAGACTGGTCTTGATGTCAGAAACACACTAGGGGCAACAGTTCTCCTGGTCGTTAAATTAGTGTGGAGACTTGAAAGCGAACTGTGAGACTCTATGTGGCTCATTCTGTCATTCTGATGATAACATGGAGATGGATCCGGCCTGCTGTTTAATGTGGTTGGTCGGACGAAAGAACTGAAGGCCTGTTCCACGCACATGAATAAAAATGTGATCCCTTCAGTGGTGATGGTAGGAGAATTTTTATCATGTCAATTCAGCAAGTGCAGAATGAAGAAACAACTTAGGATTTCAGATAATATTCACCATGTTCTCACCGCACAGCAGTCGAACCACGGAACTACTCGCAACGAATTCAGATTCTCCACGTTCCCCGTGAACATGATCACAGAAGCAAATGAATGAGTGTAATGTAAAATCTCTTTTCTTTTTCCAAATGAGTGTAATATGAACTCAAGTGACTGAAAGTTTCATCATCATCAGGCTCGCCGTGGTATATACAATGGGGAAAGAACCAGTTTCAGGCCATGGCTGTTGCAGGCTTATAGCAAACACACGTAGCTTGTCATTGCCAATTGCAAGCTTGCAGCTACTAATTGGGTCCCCAGCAGCTGAGGTACATCACCGTCCTCAACCCTTCCTCGGCCTTCTGCGCTCGCCGCTGCTCCGCCACCGCCGCCGCGGACGCAGGAAGCTGCTTCTTGCCCTGCGAGAGGGCGCCGCGGGCGCTTGCCTTGGCCTTGGCGGTCCGGTGGATGGACCTGAGCGTGTAGTTCCAGCGGCAGAGTCCGGCCTGGTCCTTAAGCGCCTCCACGGCGCCCACGCTCATCGCCACCGTCCACGACGCCTTCGCTGCAGCCGCCATCTTCTCTTCTTGTTGTTGCGTTGGAGGGGATTGTTGACTTGACTAATCTGTACGAGCTCTGTGATTTCTCTGTTGTGGGGTGTGAAATTGGGCTGAATGCTGGTCGATCCTTGTGTTGGTGGGAAGAAGAGCGAGGATGGGATTGGTTATATAGAGATGGCAAGCTGTCAGGGCCGGAGCAAAACAGGCGGCCGTGGGCGTTGGTTTTCCAGGATACTGGGTGCTTTGAGAGCCATTTTGCTCGTGCACGACGCACATCTCGTCTTGTATATTCGCGGCAGATGGGCGGTTTTGTCCACTTTCGACAGGAAGCCGGTAGAGATAATATAGATTGGAGCTACAGCTGGGCATGGGCAGCCCGGCCCGAAAATCTCAGGCCAGGCTAGGTAGGGCTTGCACTTTGGGCCGGGCTTGGACTTGGTTTTTGAGCCCCATCGTTGGGCCGGGATTGGGCTTGCAATTTTTGCGATTTAGGCAAGGCTTGGGCTGGGCTTGTCGAGCCGGGTTGGGCTTTTGCCAGTTCATAGCCAAGCCGCGGGCTTGACATTTTAGCTTCGAGTTTTTTCGGGCTTGGCCTGAAACCCGGCCCGGCCCGAGTTTTGCCCAAGTGTGATTGGAGCAATGTATAGGGAACGCCCCAGGAAAAATACTATCAAAGAGTCACCAAGTAACTTCCTTGCAAAAGCGACCCAATTTAAATGAGTACACTGGCATGGGCAGCCGGCCGGATTGGTCGACCGCCAAAATCCCGTCCGGCCGGGGCTTGCATGTCGTTGTTCGGTCGATTTCCGAGCCCGAACGTCATGCTAAAACGTGACCTAAGCCTAGTTCGGGCCGGCTTTGTCGGGCCGGATTCGGGCCCGATTTGTAAGCCCGATTCGGGCCGGGCCTTCATTTTTTGGGCTTGGCAAAACCGGCCCCCCTGTGTAAATGGGAGTACTCCTTATTATTTCCTTCATATCATTACTTCTTCTATTTCCAGCTTCAGCTTTTTTGTGATTTCTGGAACTAGACATGGAATTCGAGCCGAATAGCGAGTGAACTCGACTAAACTCATTTAACAACTTGAGTCCAGATTTTAAACTTAGCTCGACTCACAAAGTCTTTGAGTTGCTCATTAGTAGCTCGTTAAAAACAAACAAATGTTTCTGATTATTTAGGCATAAACCACAATAATCAATAATTATATCAAAAAATAGATTATGATACAATGCATAAATCATATTAACCAGAAACGTTTAAAGGCAAGTCAACAAACCACCTATGTACTTGAGTTATCACATAACATAATTGAGCATTGGGCCCGTAGGAATTTTTACCGAGCTAAACGAGCTACTTGCGAGCTAGGTGAACTCGACTTGTTTAGCTTGAACCCGTTTGATGATAAAAGTTGAAACTTGGCTCGGCTCATTATATATTAAGTTCGAGTCGAGACGAGTTAGGTCGTGTCGCTGGTTACTCGTTTAACCTTGCAATTTTTGAATTTTAATTCCAGACCTATCTGGGAACTGAGAATTATCTACGTAGTTAATTTATAACAAAGGAGTAAGAAAGGAACTTTAAGTTGCTTCACTACACTATATTTCCATAGATTTTGCCAAACGGCTAGGCGGGAGGGAAGAAATTTGGCATGAGTTTTCCATGCATTTCTAAACCTTTACAAGACAGGAAACGTGTTCTCTTATATTAAAATGATATGATTTTGCATGTTGCTATATTGATCCAATTTTGATGATGATGTGGAAACTCAAATGTAAATATGAAAATTAGAAGGAAAATTTTAAAGTATGGAACTATATCACTACTAGGAAAATTATTATAGACATAAATAGAATTTGTGATGCATTTAAAAAGTTGTGCTCCACAAAAATATTTATTTGACGCATAAAAATATTCTCATAATTGTTGGAATTCAGTGGCGCATAAAAAAATGCGCCACAAAATTGACTATGGTGCATACATGCGCATATAGCTACATGCGGCATAAATTTTTCTGGATTTTAAAATTCTACATTTTTTTAAAATTTTCGATTTTTTAGAATTTTAAAATTTTAAAATTTTGTTCCAATTTTTGAACTTATAGGATTTTTTATATAAGTTTTCAAATTTTCTAAAATTTGTTTTTTAATATTTTTTAATTTTTATATTCTTTTGATATTATTGACATTTTTTAATTTTATTTATTTTTTGTTTTTTCCCAAGTTTTGAAATTTTGAATTTTATAATTTTGTTTTTTTGAATGTTGAAATTGTAATTTCTATATTCCATATTCTTTTGATATATTTTACTTTTCTCTGAATATTTTTGTTTTTAATTTTTTTTGTTACTTTTATTCTTAGTTTTATGTTCTTAATTTATTTTTTTATTTTCTAATTTTTCGATATATTTGTAAAAATTAATTTTTAATTTTTAATTTTTTAAAATTGATCCATTTTAGAAAAAAATACATTTTGAAAATTTTCATTTTTTGGTTTTATTTGATGTTTTCAAATTCATTTTCAAATTCTTGTCTTAAGAGGTTTGATATGATAGTAACATGAATAAGAATCATAGTAGCATAAGGGCAGCTTAATTGAATAAAACTTAGAAGTTAAGCGTGCTTAGGTTTGAGCTATTTCAGGATGAGTGACCTAGCTGGAAGTTGTTATTTCAATATGATTTGAGGTATGTTCCTAGTGTTACTAGATGTTTAGAAAATTCAAATATTTAGTTTTTTCCGTATTATTTCATTTTTTATATTTTCTAATTCCTTTTTATTTATTTTTTGATATTTTTTAGAATTTTGTGGAGCATATCATGGATATGCGCCACCGAAGTTTGATAATTCTGTTGCGCATGTAGATATGCGCCACAAAAAATAAAATTTAGTGGCGTGACTGAAAGAGCACGGTCTATAGCCCGTGTTTTGTGTGTTTGATAACAACACTTGAATGAATTTAACCGTGTGCAAAGATTGTCTTTGATAGATTTGCAGGTGCACGGTGCCCTCGCTGAACACGTCATGATCGGAAGACTGAAGCGTAGCTTATAGGTTTTCTGGTTTTGTGTGTGTGTCGCGAGGTGACATGGTTGAGATGAAAAGAGAAAAACAACAGTTTTTGCCTAACCGGTACTACCGGTACCAAGAGCGGTTGTACCGCTACCCTACTGGTACCACCCTATGGTACCGCTCTGGATATTTGCACTGAAAAGTCACACAGAGTGCGTTACGGTACCTCTACGGTACCATGAGCGGTAGTACCGCTTAAGAGCGGTAGTACCTCCTCAGTACCGCTTAGGTACCGTAACACAAGTTACGACACTACCGCGTTGGTACCGCTTAGGTACCGCGAGGGTCTAGGGACTCACATAGGTCATTGCGGTACCTCAAGCAGTACCGCAAGCGGTACTACCGTTGTGAGTCCACGTGGCGAATCTGTGGGGGGGGGGGGATTTCGAATCCAGAGCGGTACTACCGCTTGCCCAAGCGGTAGTACCAGTTGTGCGGAACTGCACATAACGGTTGGATTTGGAGGGACCTATAAAAGGGCCCTTCTTCCCCGCTCGATTTTATCTCTCTCTCTCTCCTCCATTGTTGCTGAGCTCAAACCTTGAGGATCTCCCCACCTACCCAATCAATCTTTTCCATATTCGGAGGAGTGGTGGAGGAGGCCCCGATCTATTCATCTACCAAGAGAGAATCCACCAATACCAGCTAGTCCTTAGTGGATCTTGAAGTTAGGGTTCCTATTGTGGGATCTTGGAGGAAGTGCTCCTATGGAGGCTAGCTTGGGGTTGTGCTAGCCCCATAGGGTGTTGGGAGCCTCCGTGTGTTGTGGAGCTCGCCCAACCTAGTGAAGGAATCGCCGCCTCGACCGGCTACTTAGTGGAGAAGGGGGAGCTCCTTTGTGGAGATTTCTCGAGGAAGAAGGTTAGGCCTTCCTTCGTGGTGTGGCCGTCTAGCCTTCGTGGCTAGTGATACGTCCAAAACGTATCTACTTTCCCGAACACTTTTGCTATTGTTTTGCCTCTAATTTGTGTATTTTGGATGCAACTAACACGGACTAACGCTGTTTTCGAATTGCTCGGTGTCTCGTTTTTGTGCAAATCTAACTTTCAGAAAATCCTAATTTATGCGAAAGGTCCTATTTTCCCAATATTGACGGAGCGAAGGGCAAGCCAGGTGGGGCCCGAGGCCCCACACACTAGGCCGACGCGGCCCGGGAGGGGCGCGCCGCCTTGTTGTGTGGGCCTCGGCGGCCCCCGACGCTCTCCTTTGGACTGCATATGCCTTTCGACCTAAAAACGCCGGGGGTTCGACCATATTTGAGCCATCCAAACGCCGCCGCCATCGCCATCCGCCACGGGACAACTCCGTTCCGGCACTCCGCCGGACGGGAATTGGAGAGGATCTTCACCGCCATCACCACCGACGCCTCTCCATCGACCAGCCATGTTTCCCCCATCCATGTGTGAGTAATTCCCCGCTAGGCTGAAGGGGATGGTAGGGATTGGATGAGATTGATCATGTAATAGTCACAAGATTGTTAGGGCATGGTGCCTAGTATCCGTAGATGTTACTTTTATGATATTGTTGCAACTTGTTATGCTTAATGCTTGTCACTAGGGCCCGAGTGCCATGATCTCAGATCTGAACATGTTATTGTTTCATCATGATATGCATTGTTTTATGATCTTACCAAGTTGTATACACACGTTGTGTCCGGAACCCGAGGCCCCAAAGTGACAGAAATTGGGAAAACCGGAGGGCGGTGATGTGAGGATCACATGTGTTCACGGAGTGTTAATGCTTTGCTCCGGTACTCTATTAAAAGGAGTACCTTAATTTCCAGTAGTTTCCCTAGAGGCCCGGCTGCCACCGGCTGGTAGGACAAAAGATGTTGTGCAAGTTTCTCATTGCGAGCACGTACGACTATATATGGAACACATGCCTATTGATTGATTAGTACTTGGATACGCTTTATTATTACCTGCAAATGCCCTACCATGATTGTTATATGAATTCTCTCATCCATGCAACGCCCGTTCATCCGTCCCTGTGCCTAGTATTTTAATCCTGCTGTTTACTATAATCACTACTGCTGTCTTTATTTCACCGTCAGTTATTTCACTATTCCTACGCTATAAACTTATATCGATAAACTCTTGCGAGCAAGTCTTTTCCAGTGCAGCTGAATTGACAACTCCGCGTTAAGGCTTACAAGTATTCTTTGTCTCCCTTGTGTAGAATCAATAAATTGGGTAATACTTCCTCGAAGACTGTTGCGATCCCCTATACTTGTGGGTCATCAAGACTATTTTCTGGCGCCGTTGCCGGGAGCATAGCTTTATTTGCAAGTTCACTTGGATTGATATTGTTCGCTGCAAATTCTCCATCATGGGTAAACCTCGCGATACTAAAGTCGCCATATTACCATCCACTACAAGAAAAGGTACAACTTGAGTACCTCTGCTGCTCTTGATTCACCATCTGTGATAAGTCAACTTGTTTCACCACCACAAATTTCACGTGTTGGTATTTCTGCTGAATCTGAAAATTCCTCTGATAATTTTGATGATGCTTCTACTGTGCTTGATAATACTGGTTCATTAGGTCCTTTTCTAGATGCTACAATTGCTAGGTCTAGACAAATTGAAAATACTGAAACTCCTAATGAAAACTGTTACACCTGTTAATTCACCTGAGATTGATGATCTTGATGAAGATTATGTGGAACTTGATGATGATTTTATTGATAAATGCAATGCTACTACTAGTACAAGTAACCTTAAAAAGCTTATTGCACAACATGCTGTTAAATATAAACTATCTCCTCATCCTAAATTTGCCACATCTCCTATAAACATTAAGGATAAATATTATGACTTTTCTATTGATTTATCTCATATATCTATTGTTGAGAAAACACCTTTTTGTGGTACTGAAAAAGAAAGTGCTGTAGAGCACATGAATGAGCTTTCTACTTTAAGTAGCTTGTTTTGATGATGTTAAGATGCGTACTTATTTTGTTGCTAAGATTGTCCCATTCTCATTAAAGGATGATGCTAAGATTTGGTATAATAATTTGCCTCCTGATTCTATTGATAGTCCAAGTTGTTTGCTTGATGTTTTCTTTCGGAAATACTTTCCCGCTAGTGCTCAACATATTGCTCTGCAGAGAATTTATAGTTTTGATCAAGAAGATGGAGAGAAATTGCCTGAAGCTTGGGCAAGATTTTGCTCTCTCATTAGAGCTCGGCCTGGACATGATTTGGAAAAGCATGATTTACTTGATATATTTTATAGTGGACTAACCATTGAGTCTAGGGCATACCTGGATAGTTGTGTTGATTATGTTTTCAGGAAGAGAACTCCGGACGAAGCTGAAGAATTATTGGCTAAGATAAGCAAAAATCATGATGATTGGTCTACACCTGAACCAACCCCGACACCAATACTGAAGAAGAGGGGTATGATTGAATTAAATGATGAAGATATGAGGGAAGCCAAGAAATCTCTTATGGAGAAAGGTATTAAATCTGAAGATGTGAAGAATTTGCCTCCAATAGAAGACCTATGTAAGATAATTCCCCCTTCATACACAATTGAGGTACATTCTCTTCAACGCTTTGATAGAGGAGATATTCCATATTCAAAACCTCCTGATCAATGTTTAGATGAATTTGATAATTATATTGTTAAGCAAAATAATTTTAATATGAGAGTAGAGAATCATCTAATGGAAAATTCTCAAGCTATTGGTAAATTGCATGATATTGTGGAGAGAACCTCCAATGATGTTAAGATGCTTGTTAAACATTTTAATATGATTCAAACTCAAATTGATCAACTTACTAAAGTGCAAAATGACTTGTTAAAAAATACTCATGAAGAGAAACATGCTTATGAAGTAACAACTAGAGGCGGTGTTTCTACCAGGATCCTCTATATCCTGAAGGGCACCCCAAAAGAATTGAACAAGATTCTCAACGAACTGAAGAAACTAGTAGTCCTTCTAAGGAAAAGAAGAAGAAACATAAAACTGTTGTAGAATCCTCTGAACCTGTTAATGATCCTAATAGTATTTCTATTTCTGATGCTGAAACTGAAAGTGGTAATGAACATGATGAAGATAATGATAAGAATGATACACCTGATAAAGAAGAAATTGAAAAAGAACCTGAAAAGCATGCTAAAAATAAAAAGTACACTAAAGAAGATTTTATTACAAAGAAACATGGTAATGAAAGAGAACCTTGGGTTCAAAAGCAAATGCCTTTTCCTGCTAAGAAACTGAAATCAAAGGAGGAGGAACATTATAATAAATTTTGTGATTGGATGAAACCTTTATTTTTGCAAATCCCTTTGACTGATGCTATTAAATTGCCTCCTTACTCAAAGTATATGAAAGATATTGTCTCTAACAAAAGGAAAATTCCCAATGAGGAGATTTCCACTATGCTCGCTAATTACTCCTTCAATGGTAAGGTTCCAAAGAAGCTGGGAGACCTATACCGACTATTCCTTGTTCCATCAAGAATAATTATGTTAGAACTGCTCTATGTGATTTGGGAGCAGGAGTTAGTGTGATGCCTTTTTCTCTTTACAAGAGACTTGATTTAGATAAGTTGATACCAACTGATATATCTTTGCAAATGGCTGATAAATCTACTGCTGTTCCTGTTGGTGTATGTGAAGATGTTCCTGTTCAAGTTACTCAAAATTGCTTGATATTAACTGATTTTGTTGTGTTGGAAATGCCTAAGATGATAATATGTCTATTATTCTTGGAAGACCCTTCTATGCAGGGGCTGTTATTGATTGCAATAAAGGCAAGGTTACTTTCAATGTTGATGACAAGGAACATACTGTCTATTTTCCAAAGAGGATTGATAAAGTATATGGAGTTAATACAATTTGTAATGTGAAAACTATCAAGGTGGGATCCATTGATTGTCCTATATATGAGCCTAAAGAAGAATATCAAACTCTTGTGATTGGATCTATATCAATTCAATATAAGGTAACATGATTGATTTGAGGTTTATTTCTTCTTATGTCATATAAAATTTATTTGGTAGCAAGACTTGATCAACCTTGTTAACAAGTATATTTTAATGCATGAGAGAGCTAAACAACATTTCTTTCTTTCTTTCTTCCACTTGTTTTACTTGCTGTAGCACTTTTTGTTTTGCAATATGCTTTAGTTGTTTAAGATTTTGGAAATCATTTTCCTGCGCAGTAATAATTACTTTAACACCCAGAAATGTGCATTTTTCGAAGTTCTCAAAAATTTACAAAAATTATACCGGTAGTCTTATTTTTCGAAGGGGCACTGGGAGCACTGGGGATGACTGGGGCACCCTGGGTGGCACCCCACAGCCGGCGCGCAAGGGGCGCGCCTGGTGTGTGGGCCCTCCTTGCCCCACTTCATCATCTCTTTCACCCATTCTCTTCTCTCTCCCGAAAAACTCGTACTCACTTTCTCTCACTCGCGTTTCTGCTCAAGAACTCGAGATTTCTCGATCTCTTTGCTCAGCCCAGATTTCTGAAATTTGGCACATTTTCTCTCCGGTATGTGACTCCTTTGATTATCCAATTAGAATTTTGTTTGGTTGAGTATATCTTGAATATTTTGCTGCTGTAGGTAACATGTTTAGTGAGCTTGCATGCTTGTTCTAAGTGGTAGAAACTAGTTTTGATGCATGTTTAGTACTCTAGCAAGTTCCTATAGTAGTTTTCCTCAATTATATACCTTGAAATCAAATTTTATAATGATTGTTGAAAAATTTCAGAAAAGGAAAATGAACAACTACAACTTTGGAGAGGTGTTCGAAGGAGAGACGACGAGCACGGGGAGGCCCTCAAGGGCATCCACTCGGATTAGACGATCCTATAATGAGGACGTGATTGCACCAAGCTTCGATGAGGACAATGGAGCCCCTAATGCTTCATCTTTTCCATGTTATAACTTTTTGAGCAATGCAGGGTTGCTGGATGATTTCTTGACTCTCGTCAGAAAGGCGGGTTTAACCGCCTATATGGAGGATGAGAGGAAGCAATACTACATGCTTACTAAAATCTTTGTGGAGAGCTTCAAGTTCAACAACAAGCACTTCCACCCGACGGTTGCATTCAAGATCTATGGTAATCCTGTTACTATGAAGTTGAAGGATTTTTGTGCTGCATTGGATATTGCCCCTGCAGGTACAGCAAGGAAGATCGAGGACAACCCCAGGGTTTTGCTGGAGCTCTATCGAGAAATGAAAAATGACGATTGCCGCACCATTCAGCGTGGCAAGATAAGAAACATTCAACTCCCCGCCATTAAGTATTTTGCTTATTACCTTGCTACTAGCATTCTTGGTAGGGAGAACACTAGTAATATTTCTAGTTATCATCTTGCTTTCTTAATTGCTGCACTCACTGGAGAGACACCTTATCATCTTGGTGCTCTTGTTGCTCGCCGTTTGTCTAACAAGGGGCCTATTTATGGGGGAATAATTGCATCGCGTATTTTAGCACGTCTAGATCTTCCTCTTGATCATACTGATGTAGATACCACCTGTTAGGTTAGATATTGCTGCTATGAAGAGTCACCAATTTGTTACAGCTGACTCTAGTATGGATAATATTGTTTATAGAATGTTATTTGCTGACGGGGATGAGAGGGAAGTCCTCTTGCCCCAAACAGATTTGTTCAATGGGAAACCATGGTCGCGCTCTAAGGAGGAGGTGGATGAGCAACTGAAGATACAAGGCTTCCACCAGCAACATGACTCCGAGGACGCTGAGCCCTCCTACGACTACACCGTCACGTACCTGTTGCTTCTTCCAGCACATACCTAGAACCGGGTCGTTCTTCGTCATACTACGGAGACACCACTTCATGGGGACCGTGGGAATGAACTCCACTTAGGCCAAAAGCCTAAGCTTGGGGGAGGTATACCGGCATCACTCATTCTTTGCATATTATGGTTGCTAGATACTTGTACATACTTGTTTAGTTTCTTAGAGTGGTTTTCTAATGAGAGGGGGATGATATTTGGGGAAGTGCTGTCCAAAAATAGATTCTGCGCTGTTACCACAAAAATTCGTACGCACAGCCAGAACGTTATTTTGAGTTGAAATTTTTTGACCATGTGCCCCAGGTTGTTATCTAACTTTCATTAGTTGAACACTTTTTGAGCTGAGCAACGGAAGATTTTTGTTAAATTCGATTTCTGTACTGTTTTGGCAGATTTCTGCCATCCTGCATTTCTGTGTTTCTGTTAGTTTGTATTCTCTTGTTTTCGCTTTGTTTCTTTCCTAAAACACAAAAATACCAAAAATATTTCTGTTGTATCTCTTCACCATTTGTTTATTTGGTTCTTTGCTCTTATTTTACTTTATTTGCTATCGTTGGTTTGCTATGAGAAAACCCAAAAAGATTTTGCTTTGTTTTCTTGTTTCCTTTTGTTCTTGTTTCTAACCCGAAAAACACCAAAAATATTTGTTGTTCTTCTTTGGTTTTGTAAAGTTCATTAGGGAGTTCAGAGGTCTCCTGGTTGGAGCTTGGTTTCATTTCATGTTATTATTCAAGCTGCACAAGTGAAAGACAATAATGACGATCTATGGCAACTTGACTGTGGTAAGAGGCTGGTATGAACTCTATTTGTTTTCATTTTTGTACATATACTCATCCATGTGAGCATGCTTAGTTGGTTCATGCGAGGTATATGTCATTTAATGAAAGTCTAGTAGTTTATGATCTCTCATGATTAGTTCCAATCTATTAATAATGAGTAGCATGTCATGGATATTCGCTTGCATTGTTTTATTCATAGATCAGTATGACATTGTGGTATCCTCCTCTGAATAATTCACCTGAATCGACTTGGCACATGCTCACGCATGCATATGACTTAACAAAAGTCAATTAAGCCTCGATGATCTACTTTGCTTCAGAGTTCTTGTATCACTTTTATGCCTCCATTAATTTTATTTTGTCGCAAGCATGATTATGATAGTTAATGCTCTCTTGATTGTCGCTTCCCAGTCTATTGCTAGCCTCCACTTGTACTGAGCGGGAACGCTGCTCGTGCTTCCAAATACCTGAAAACCAAGTTGTTCCAAAGTGTCCACCATAAATAGCTATGCATGGCATTTCAAACCATTCCAAGTAAATTCTCATGTGCTACCTTTAAACCTTCAAAATATTTCTCAATTTGTGTTAATGTTTTATAGCTCATGAGGAAATATGTGGTGTTTTATCTTTCAACCTTGTCATTTACTCCGGACAGACTTTCACTAATGGATTAGTGGCACATCCGCTTATCCAATAGTTTTGCAAAAAGAGCTGGCAACGGGGTTCCCAGCCCCAATTAATCAACCTTCATTAATAGTTCTCTTCACGTGTTTTGCTCGATTCATCAGTAAGCAACTTAACCTGCAAATAGACACTTCCCCATGGTATGTGAATTTTGGAAGGCACCCGAGGATTCGGTTAGCCATGGCTTGTGTAAGCAAAGGTTGGGGAGTGTCATCCATAATGAAACTAAAATACATGTGTAAACAAAAGAGAAGAGGCATGATCTACCTTGGTAGAGATAACTTCCTTCATGGGAGCCGCTCTTGAGAGTCTGGTTGGCGAGGTGGTTAGAGTACCCACTATCATTCGTTGACAACAACAAACACCTCTCAAAATAATTTTACTTCTGTCTTTGAAAAAGAAAAGCTCTAGCACATGTTAATCCCTGCTTCCCTCTGCAAAGGGTCAATCTTTTACTTTTATGTTGAGTCACCATCCTTTCTCTGAGCACTTTCTTGAGAGCATAACTGTCATTCTTAGTATAATATGCTTCTCCCAAAATATGATCAGCTGTGGTATAACTTTGATGCTTTTATCTTTGACAATTTTACTTCTAGTCTTTCTATGAACTTCAGAGGTGCCTGGGCATTTATGTTTTGCTACAAATACATGCAAGCGAGATACCACTTTATCATATCCTTCTATGCACATTGCAATCCTGCTTATTGAAGTGTTTCATGATGCTTGTTATTAGTTTGTTGGTATCTCTTTTATGATTGACACAGTTACTAGATGACTTTATTTGCATGTACCTTATTATGAATTGCTTAAGCACTTGCCATATCATGAGAATATTTACATCATATGAACAAATGTGTTCGTGAAAGTTCTTTTCGCACTCAGTTGTTAACTGAATTGCTTGAGGACAAGCAATAGGCTAAGCTTGGGGGGAGTTGATACGTCCAAAACGTATCTACTTTCTCGAACACTTTTGCTACTGTTTTGACTCTAATTTGTGTATTTTGGATGCAACTAACACGGACTAACGCTGTTTTTAGCAGAATTGCTCCGGTGCCTCGTTTTTGTGCAGAAATCCAACTTTCAAGAAAATCCTCGGAATTTATGCGAAAGGTCCTATTTTCCAAGAATATTAACGGAGCCAGAAGGGCAAGTGTGGGGCCCGAGGCCCCACACACTAGGCCGGCGCGGCCCAGAGGGGGTGCGCCGCCTTGTTGTGTGGCGCCTCGGCCCCCCCGACGCTCTCCTTTGGACTACATATGCCTTTCGACCTAAAAGCGCCAGGGGGTCGACCATATTTCAGAGACCATCCAAGACGCCGCGCCATCGCGAAACTCCGCGGGACCGAAACTCCGTTCGGCACTCCCGGGACGGGGAATTGGAGAGGATCTTCACCGCCATCACCACCGACGCCTCTCCATCGACCAGCCATGTTTCCCCCATCCATGTGTGAGTAATTCCCCCGCTGTAGGCTGAAGGGGATGGTAGGGATTGGATGAGATTGATCATGTAATAGTCACAAGATTGTTAGGGCATGGTGCCTAGTATCCGTAGATGTTACTTTTATGATATTGTTGCAACTTGTTATGCTTAATGCTTGTCACTAGGGCCCGAGTGCCATGATCTCAGATCTGAACATGTTATTGTTTCATCATGATATGCATTGTTTTATGATCTTACCGCAAGTTGTATACACACGTTGCTGTCCGAACCCGAGGCCCCAAAGTGACAGAATTGGGACAACCGGAGGGGAAGGTGATGTGAGGATCACATGTGTTCACGGAGTGTTAATGCTTTGCTCCGGGACTCTATTAAAAGGAGTACCTTAATTTCCAGTAGTTTCCCTAGAGGCCCGGCTGCCACCGGCTGGTAGGACAAAAGATGTTGTGCAAGTTTCTCATTGCGAGCACGTACGACTATATATGGAACACATGCCTATTGATTGATTAGTACTTGGATACCGCTTATTATTACCTGCAAATGCCCTACCATGATTGTTATATGAATTCTCTCATCCATGCAACGCCCGTTCATCCGTCCCCGTGCCTACGTATTTTAATCCCGTGTTTACTATAATCACTATCTGTCTTTATTTCACTGCTGTTATTTCACTATTCCTAATGCTATAAAACTGTTGCTACTGATAAACTCTTGCGAGCAAGTCTGTTTCCAGTGCCTGAATTGACAACTCCTTGTTAAGGCTTACAAGTATTCTTTGTCTCCCTTGTGTCGAATCAATAAATTGGGTAATACTTCCCTCGAAGACTGTTGCGATCCCCTATACTTGTGGGTCATCAGCTAGCACCTTCTCAACGCAGACATACTCCCTTTTGTGGGAGGAACTGCAGGAAACAAACATCGCCTCGTCTCCACGCCCCCCGGTTGTCTCGCTGATACGTCCAAAACGTATCTACTTTCCCGAACACTTTTGCTATTGTTTTGCCTCTAATTTGTGTATTTTGGATGCAACTAACACGGACTAACGCTGATTTCAGCAGAATTGCTCTGTGTCTCGTTTTTGTGCAGAAATCCAACTTTCAGGAAAATCCTCGGAATTTATGCGAAAGGTCTTATTTTCCCTATTGATGAGCTGAAAGCGGTGGGGGCCCGGGCCCCACACACTAGGCCGGTGCGGCCCAGAGGGGCGCGCGCCCTGTTGGGCCGCCTCGCGGCCCCCGATACGTCGCAAACGTATCTATAATTTCTTATGTTCCATGCTACTTTTATGACAATACTTGAATGTTTTATACATACTTTACAAATTATTATACATTTTCCGGCACTAACCTATTACCAAGATGCTGAAGTGCTAGTTGTGTTTTTCTGCTGTTTTGGTTTCAGAAATCCTAGTAAGGAAATATTCTCGAATTGGACGAAATCAACGCCCAGGGGATTTTTACACGAAGCTTCCAAGACCGAGGGGAAGGAAGGGGCCACGAGGTGGCCACACACCAGGCGGCGCGGCCTGGCCCGCGCGCCCTAGTGTGCCCCCGTCGCCGACCTACCCTTCCGCCTACAAATAGCCTTCGCGAAACCCCGTACCGAGAATCACGATACGGAAAACATTACCGAGAGGCCGCCGCCCAATCCCATCTCGGGGATTCAGGAGATCGCCTCCGCACCGAGAGGGGAATCATCACCGAGGGGCTCTACATCATCATGCCCGCCTCCGGATTGATGCGTGAGTAGTTCATCCTTGGACTATGGGTCCATAGCAGTAGCTAGATGGTTGTCTTCTCCGCTTGTGCTATCATTGTTTAGATCTTGTGAGCTGCCTAACATCATCAAGATCATCTATTTGTAATGCTACATGTTGTGTTTGATCCGATGAATATAGAATATTATGTTAAGTTGATTATCAATCTATCATATATGTGTTGTTTATGTTCTTGCATGCTCTCCGTTGCTAGTAGAGGCTCTGGCCAAGTTGATACTTGTAACTCCAAGAGGGAGTAATTATGCTCGATAGTGGGTTCATGCCTCCATTTAATCTGGGACAGTGACAGAAAGTTCTAAGGTTGTGGATGTGCTGTTGCTACTAGGGATAAAACATCGATGCTTTGTCTAAGGATATTTGTGTTGATTACATTACGCGCCATACTTAATGCAATTATCTGTTGTTTACAACTTAATACTGGAAGGGGTTCGGATGATAACCTGAAGGTGGATTATTTAGGCATAGATGCATGTTGGATAGCGGTCTATGTACTTTGTCGTAATGCCCGATTAAATCACATAGTAATCATCGTTGATATGTATTGAATCTTTATTTGTCAATTGCCCGCCCGTAATTTGTTCACCCAACATGTTAGTTATCTTATTGGAGAGACACCTCTAGTGAACTGTGGACCCGGTCCATTCTTTTACATCTGAATACATTCTACTGTTTTTACTTTTCTTTGCAAACAAACACCATCTTCCACTCGATACGCTTAATCCTTTGTTTTCAGCTGCTGAGATTGACAACCTCACACATGTTGGGGCAAAGTACTTTGATTGTGTTGTGCAGTTCCACGTTGGCGCCGGTTTCACTAGTGTTGCACCGCACTACATTCCTCCATCAACAACCTTCACGTGCTTCTTGGCTCCTACTGGTTCGATAACCTTGGTTTCTTTCTGAGGGAAAACTTGTCGCTGTGCGCATCATACCTTCCTCTTGGGGTTCTCAACGGACGTGTGCTTTACCGTCACAAGGAAGTTGTTGACTACGCGCCAGCACCCCCCGACGCTCCCCTTTCGACTACAAAGTCCCTTCGACCTAAAAACGCCAGGGGGTTCGACCATATTTCCAGAGACCATCCAGTACGCCGCCGCCATCGCGAAACTCCGCCTCGGGACCGAAACTTCGTTTTGGCACTCCGGACGGGGAATTGGAGGGGATCTTCACCGCCATCACCACCGACGCCTCTCCATCGACCAGCCATGTTTCCCCCATCCATGTGTGAGTAATTCCCCCGCTGTAGGCTGAAGGGGATGGTAGGAATTGGATGAGATTGATCATGTAATAGTCACAAGATTGTTAGGGCATGGTGCCTAGTATTCGTAGATGTTACTTTTATGATATTGTTGCAACTTGTTATGCTTAATGCTTGTCACTAGGGCCCGAGTGCCATGATCTCAGATCTGAACATGTTATTGTTTCATCATGATATGCATTGTTTTATGATCTTACCTGCAAGTTGTATACACACGTTGCTGTCCGGAACCCGAGGCCCCAAAGTGACAGAAATTGGGACAACCGGAGGGGCGGTGATGTGAGGATCACATGTGTTCACGGAGTGTTAATGCTTTGCTCCGGTACTCTATTAAAAGGAGTACCTTAATTTCCAGTAGTTTCCCTAGAGGCCCGGCTGCCACCGGCTGGTAGGACAAAAGATGTTGTGCAAGTTTCTCATTGCGACGCGTACGACTATATACGGAACACATGCCTATGGATTGATTAGTACTTGGATACCGCTTTATTATTATCTGCAAATGCCCTACCATGATTGTTATATGAATTCTCTCATCCATGCAACGCCCGTTCATCCATCCCCGTGCCTACAGTATTTTAATCTGTTTACTATAATCACTCGCTGTCTTTATTTCACCGTTATTTCACTATTCCTACGCTATAAAACTGTTTACCGATAAACTCTTGCGAGCAAGTCTGTTTCCAGGTGCGCTGAATTGACAACTCCGCTGTTAAGGCTTACAAGTATTCTTTGTCTCCCCTTGTGTAGAATCAATAAATTGGGTAATACGAAGACTGTTGCATCCCCTATACTTGTGGGTCATCAAGACTATTTTCTGGCCGTTGCCGGGAGCATAGCTTTATTTGCAAGTTCACTTGGATTGATATTGTTCGTTGCAAATCCTCCATCATGGGTAAACCTCGATACTAAAGTCGCCATATTACCATCCACTACAAGAAAAGGTACAACTCTGAGTACCTCTGCTTGATTCACCATCTGTGATAAGTCAACTTATTTCACCACCACAAACTTCACGTGTTGGTATTTCTGCTGAATCTGAAAATTCCTCCGATAATTTTGATGATGCTTCTCGTGCTTGATAATACTGGTTCATTAGGTCCTTTTCTAGATGCTACAATTGCTAGGTCTAGACAAATTGAAAATACTGAAACTCCTAATGAAAATACTGTTACACCTGTTAATTCACCTGAGATTGATGATCTTGATTATGTGGAACTTGATGATGATTTTATTGATAAATGCAATGCTACTACTAGTACAAGTAACCTTAAAAAGCTTATTGCACAACATGCTGTTAGATATAAACTGTCTCCTGATCCTAAATTTGCCACATCTCCTATAAACATTAAGGATAAAGATTATGACTTTTCTCTTGATTTATCTCATATATCTATTGTTGAGAAAACACCTTTTTGTGGTACTGAAAAAGAGAGTGCTGTAGAACATATGAATGAGCTTTCCACTTTAAGTAGCTTGTTTTCTGATGATGTTAAAATGCGGACTTATTTTGTTGCTAAGATTTTCCCATTCTCATTAAAGGATGATGCTAAGATTTGGTATAATAATTTGCATCCTGATTCTATTGATAGTCCAAGTTGTTTGCTTGATGTTTTCTTTCGGAAATACTTTCCCGCTACTGCTCAACATATTGCTCTGCAGAGAATTTATAGTTTTGATCATGAAGATGGAGAGAAATTGCCTGAAGCTTGGGCAAGATTTTGCTCTCTTATTAGAGCTCGGCCTGGACATGATTTGGAAAAGCATGATTTACTTGATATATTTTATAGTGGACTAACCATTGAGTCTAGGGCATACCTGGATAGTTGTGCTGATTGTGTTTTCAGGAAGAGAACTCCGGACAAAGCTAAAGAATTATTGGCAAAGATAAGCAAAAATCATGATGATTGGTCTACACCTGAACCAACCCCGACACCTATATTGAAGAAGAGGGGTATGATTGAATTAAATGATGAAGATATGAGGGAAGCCAAGAAATCTCTTATGGAGAAGGGTATTAAATCTGAAGATGTGAAGAATTTGCCTCCTATAGAAGACATATGTAAGATAATTTCCCCTTCATCCACAATCGAGGTACATTCCCTTCAACGCTTTGATAGAGGAGATATCCCTATATTCAAAACCTCCTGATCAATGTTTAGATGAATTTGATAATTATATTGTTAAGCAAAATAATTTTAATATGAGAGTAGAGAATCATCTAATGGAAAATTCTCAAGCTATTAGTAAATTGCATGATATTGTAGAGAGAACCTCCAATGATGTTAAGATGCTTGTTAAACATTTTAATATGATTCAAACTCAAATTGATCAACTTACTAAAGTGCAAAATGACTTGTTAAAAAATACTCATGAAGAGAAACATGCTTATGAAGTAACAACTAGAGGCGGTGTTTCTACCCAGGATCCTTTATATCCTGAAGGGCATCCCAAAAGAATTGAACAAGATTCTCAACGAACTAAAGAAACTGATAGTCCTTCTAAGAAAAAGAAGAAGAAACATAAAGCTGTTGTAGAATCCTCTAAACCTGTTAATGATCCTAATAGTATTTCTATTTCATGCTGAAACTGAAAGTGGTAATGAACATGATGAAGATAATGATAATAATGATACTCCTGATAAAGAAGAAATTGAGAAAGAACCTGAAAAGCATGCTAAAAATAAAAAGTTCACTAAAGAAGATTTTATTACAAAGAAACATGGTAATGAAAGAGAATCTTGGGTTCAAAAGCAAATGCCTTTTCCTACTAAGAAACTGAAATCAAAGGAGGAGGAACATTATAATAAATTTTGTGATTGGATGAAACCTTTATTTTTGCAAATCCCTTTGACTTATGCTATTAAATTGCCTCCTTATTCAAAGTATATGAAAGATATTGTCTCTAACAAAAGGAAAATTCCCAATGAGGAGATTTCCACTATGCTCGCTAATTACGCCTTCAATGGTAAGGTTCCAAAGAAGCTGGGAGACCCAGGTATACCGACTATTTCTTGTTCCATCAAGAATAATTATGTTAGAACTGCTCTATGTGATTTGGGAGCAGGAGTTAGTGTAATGCCTTTTTCTCTTTACAAGAGACTTGATTTAGATAAGTTGATACCAACTGATTTATCTTTGCAAATGGCTGATAGCTATTCCTGTTGGTGTATGTGAAAATGTTCCTGTTCAAGTTACTCAACATTGCTTGATATTAACTGACTTTGTTGTGTTGGAAATGCCTGAAGATGATAATATGTCTATTATTCTTGGAAGACCTTTTCTTAATACTGCAGGGGCTGTTATTGATTGCAATAAAGGAAAAGTTACTTTCAATGTTGATGACAAGGAACATACTGTCTATTTTCCAAAGAGGATTGATAAAGTATATGGAGTTAATACAATTTGTAATGTGAAAACTATCAAGGTGGGATCCATTGATTGTCCTATATATGAGCCTAAAGAAGAATATCAAACTCTTGTGATTGGATCTATATCAATTCAATATAAGAAAAGGAAAATGGACAACTACAACTTTGGAGAGGTGTTCGAAGGAGAGGCGACGAGCACGGGGAGGCCCTCAAGGGCATCCACTCGGATTAGACGATCCTACAATGAGGACGTCATTGCACCGAGCTTCGAACCCGAAGAAGACAATGGAGCCCCTAATGCTTCACCTTTCCCATGTTATAACTTTTTGAGCAATGCAGGGTTGCTGGATGATTTCTTGACTCTCGTCAGAAAGGCGGGTTTAACCACCTATATGGAGGATGAGAGGAAGCAATACTACATGCTCACTAAAATCTTTGTGGAGAGCTTCAAGTTCAACAACAAGCACTTCCACCCGACGGTTGCATTCAGGATTTATGGTAATCCTGTTACTATGAAGTTGAAGGATTTTTGTGCTGCATTGGATATTGCCCCTGTAGGTACAGCAAGGAAGATCGAGGACAACCCCAAGGCTTTGCTAGAACTCTATCGAGAAATCACCAATGATGATTGCCGCACCATTCAGCGTGGCAAGATAAGAAACATCCAACTCCACGCCATCCTTCTGCGCAAGGGCCTTATTATCACTCCATGTACGATCCACCGGCGTGGAACCCCGACCCTCGCTGGGGTTGATCTCCACTTAGGCCAAAAGCCTAAGCTTGGGGGGTATACCGGCATCACTCATTCTTTGCATATTATGGTTGCTGGATACTTGTATATACTTGTTTAGTCTCTTAAAGTGGTTTTCTAATGAGAGGGAGATGATATTTGGGGAAGTGCTGTCCAAAAACAGATTCTGGCTGTTACCAAAAAAATTCGTGCGCACAGCCAGAACGTTATTTTGAGTTGAAAATTTTTGTGCATGTCCCCCAGGTTGTTATATAACTTTCATTAGCTGAACACTTTTCGAATTGAGCAATGGAAGATTTTTGTTAAAATCGATTTCTGTACTGCTGTCAGGTTTTGGCAGATTTCTGCCATCCTGCTTTTCTGTGTTTCGTTAGTTTGCATTCTCTTGTTTTTGCTTTGTTTCTTTCCTAAAACACAAAAAGACCAAAAATATTTCTGTTGTTTCTCTTCAGCATTTGTTTATTTTGTTCTTTGCTCTTATTTTACTTTATTTGCTATCGTTGGTTTGCTATGAGAAAATCCAAAAAGATTTTGCTTTGTTTGCTTGTTTCCTTTTGTTCTTGTTTCTAACCCGAAACACCAAAAATATTTGTCGTTCTTCTTTGGTTTTGTAAAGTTTATTAGGGAGTTCAGAGGTCTCCGGTGGTTGGAGCTTGGTTTCATTCCATATTATTATTCAAGCTGCACAAGTGAAAGGCAATAAGGATGATCTACGGCAATTTGACTGCGGTGAGAGGCTGGTATGAACTCTATTTGTTTTCATTTTTGTACATATACTCATCCATGTGAGCATGCTTAGTTGGTTCATGTGAGGTATATGTCATTTAATGAAAGTCTAGTAGTTTATGATCTCTCATGATTAGTTCCAATCTATTAATAATGAGTAGCATGTCATGAATATTTGCTTGCATTATTTTATTCATAGATAGGTATGACATTGTGGTATCCTCCTCTGAATAATTCACTTGAATCGACTTGGCACATCCTCACGCATGCATATGACTAAACAAAAGTCAATTAAGCCTCAATGATTTACTTTGCTTCAGAGTTCTTGTATCACTTTTATGCCTCCGTTAATTTTATTTTGTCGCAAGCATGATTATGACAGTTATTGCTCTCTTGATTGTCGCTTCCCAGTTTATTGCTAGCCTTCACTTGTACTGAGCGGGAACGCTGCTCGTGCCTCCAAACATCTGAAAACCAAGTTATTCCAAAGTGTCCACCATACCTATGCATGGCATTTCAAACCATTCCAAGTAAATTCTCATGTGCTACCTTTAAACCTTCAAACTACTTCTCAATTTGTGTTAATGTTTTATAGCTCATAAAGAAATATGTGGTGTTTTATCTTTCAACCTTGTCATTTACTCTGGACAGACTATAGAAATAACCATACTTGCAAAGTTGTACTACCAGCTAAATGTATACTCATTGTCCACAGTGCAAGAAATGAGAAGAAAACTTCAACTGAACTATTCCCAACTAAGTAGATCACTGCATCTGGCCACGTAAATTTGTTGGGACAGATTTCAACTGAACAGTATAGGCTGTAGTAGATCAAATAAAATTAATTCCATCCCTTTTTCCTTGCAGCAAATATATAATCTAGATCAACTGAACTCCAGCTAAGCAAGAGCCCAAATTGATGAAGCAAGTAGTTTATGTGAAAAAATATATTTTGTCTCAAGGCGTGCCCACAAATTGTGCTGTAAAACATTAGCCACCTATCTGCCGCTTTAGCTGGGTATGAATAGCACACAACTAATGTATTTGTTCATGCCCTAGCAGTGCCAAAGACGGAAACAATCATCATCTTCTTTTCTGACGAGGACAGTGACACAAGGCACAGACAGGTAGCAGAGTTGGAGAATAGCTAGATCACCTTCCTTATGTTATCGTAGTGTAGGTCAGAAATATTAGATAATATCTCCCCTTTCAATATAAATCCATCTACTATATAATCCAGTAAACAAGCGTCATCTGGCTTACTGTTGCTATAAACTAATGTGTGTCCCATATATGCATCAGTTTTGTTAACGCTTTTTACTTATATCATCTGCTTATATTACCTCTGCAATAAATTCAAATTGTACAAAATATACACATTCGAAAATGTAGCACCACGGGCGCGGCGTGCCGCCGCGCCATTGCTTCCTAATAAGGGATACTATGAGAACTTGGATGTTTGTAGATGTAGAGAACCATCTACCACAGTAGGAAACCTTATGATAGTCATATGGGCTTAGTATTTAATTTGACCATTATGCATGAGTTGAATACTAATGGTTGTTATCTTTTATACTAAACATTTTTACTTCATTGTAGATCATTTTTTGTTATATTTGTATTTTGAACAAATATACCATTTGATAAATTAGTTCAATTTTGCCAAAAAATTTAATTAATTTTACTTTTTTTATAGTAAATTTAGGGTATTTGCACTGAAATAAATTGTGTCTAGATCCGAGTAAATAAATATCAAATTAATGTATGGAAGAGTTGGTGCTAGTTTGATGTACTATAATATATTTGTGTCTATTTTAGTATCTTTAACTATCCTAACATGTTGTTTTACAACATATGATTCTCATATCCTAGTACAAATTTTGTTAATTTAGTTTTGACCCATACAATACCACATCCGTTTATGTAGGGCCAACTTAAGGCTCAACTTCAAGCATTAATTTTGACAATAAAACATATTAAATTCCATAACAATTATAGCACTGATTTTTCTTTCTAGAATATATCAATGTTAAAATTTACATAACATGGGAATTGTGTATGATTTATTAAATACATGTTCAAAAGAGACAACGGCATACCAGATTGCCATGTAAGGGTTCTAGAGTCTACACAGTGTCATCGAGTACCTTATCCTCGCCTTTGCTGGTACTACCTCCATCCCAAGACGTAAGGCTTATATTTTTTTGGAAAAGTCAAAGCAAGTAAAGTTTGACCAAAAATTTAGAATAATCTATCAATAAATATGATATTTTGTAGATAGCACATGAAAATATATTTCATTATCTATCTAATAATATTATTTTTTATTTAACATGTTAATGATTTTTTTATAAAAACTTAGTCAAACTTAACATAGTTTGACTTTCTGAAAAAAATAGGCCTTAAACCTTGGAATGGAGGTAGTATTTACAAAAGGAGGGCAGCCTGCAATATCCAAGTTAGATGGCACGACCCCAACCCTAGCCCCCACCACACCTCCTCCTCCCGCCGCCGCCGATGGTGGCGCCTCGCCCGGCCCATGGCGCGGCGGGGGACTTCCTCGCTGCGCCGGAAACGCCCGCTAGTCTTCGCGTGGTCCTGGGACAGCGTCGAGATGGTGGAGGCGACGCCGCGTCGGAATAAGGATGCTGGAGCTCGATCCCCATCTCGGCAAGGCCACTTGTGGCGGCGCCGACGAGCTGCCGGCTGGTTTCCTCTCGATCTGCGGATCGGGGCAGGGTGGATTCCCCGGGCACGGTCAAACTTCGACCCTGCCGTGGAGTTTGCGGAGTCTATTCTGGAGTCGGAGGAGTGCCGATGTTGTTGCCTTCTCCTCGGCCGGCCGTGGTGGCGAGGGAGAGGAAGGAGATGGCACTGCCTTCCTTTTTAGGGTTTGTGTTCTTCGGTGGCTTGCGGGTGTCACGTTTTGAGGGGTGGCGGCGGGGTCCGACGTGGTGACCGGCCGATGGTCGGGAGAAAGACCCTTCTTCCTACTTGTCGGTATGATTTGTTGTCGTTCTTCTTCTTCCTTGGCGCGATGCCGGAGGGAGTTCCTGGTTGCCCGGCGGATCGGTGTTGGACCTGGTTGACTCGAGTTCCTTCCTTACGGAAGGGACACTTTTCGCGGTACTCAAAGCCAAAGATGGCGACGGCTGCTGCAGGCGTGTTGGATTGGTGTCCATGCCTTCTCGGCGCTGGTGTCAAGGAAGGAGGAAGCAGCGTGGTGGCAATTGCACCATGGTCGAAGATGATGACCTGCTTGTGCTTAGTTGTAGATCTTTCTGCTGCAGGGGTCTTCTCTCAAGTTTATGGCATGATGACACAGGGCTCCGGAGATTTTCATGGGTTATGGTGGTCTTAGGGTGTTCTAGGTGTTCTTGGTCCTTTGTGTTTGTGTTTCTCTGTGCTTGTAAGGGTCAACAACTTTATATCTTTCCGTGATATGAATGCAGAGAAATTCTCAAAAAAAAAGTTAGATGGCATGTCGATCACTACGATTAGGAACTACTAAAAAATACCAGCACTTTATTCCTAAAAAATAACTATTAGGTACTTTGTTGGAACCCCAACACCCGATGTAGATCATGGCTACATCTAGACCTTATGTAGGGAACAAGAAATATACTCCATATAACTATAATTGATTTCTGCTAGTATGTGCCATTTAGTTAGGAATTAATGTACTTCAAATAACTACAATGAAATAATAAAATTTCTATTCTAGTCACAATGCCTTTACCTTTTGTCTTACTAGGATAATTACACACACATTCAATCCATCTAATTGACATGGGTAAGACGACAAAAGGAATAGAAAGGTCCCCACGGATATCCCTCTTAATTGTTTCGTTGTTTGAAGTTGAATCCTAGCAAACAAGATGAAAAAATTCCAGATCCCCTCTATTTTCTGCAAATCACGGTGGAGAAGATTAACTAATGTATTTTTTTCCTATTCATGTGACCCAAACATCCAATTGGCAAAAAAATGGATTTTTATTATCTGTTTTTTGCAAATCCATTTCTACCAAATTGTTTTTTAATCCTCAAAAAAAATTATGTTTTTCGAATCTGCACATCCAATATAGGACAGTATTTTTTTCCCTTTTTGCGCATCACACATGTAAAAGAATCTGGTGGGTAGGATGGATGGGACATTTCAGCTTTACCAATTACCAAAAACACAACCATGGTCGCCTTGTGTCGACTAAATTGCAAAAAAGCACCATATTATAGCGGCAAATTTGAAAACCACTACTATTCGTCGAAATTGCAAAAAACACCGAAATTGAGTGAATTAGTTTCAATGTGGACTGATTGTCCATTTTAGGCATGCTAATAGTCACCCCCACATTGACAACAAGCAAGTGCGAGGGGTCTAGCGAGCCTCTCGGGCTATCCACGAGACCACGATGGCCTGGTGGCGCGCACGGACTGGGCGATAATTGTACTAATCGATCTGTACTGCAGTTGTACTACGCGATTGTACTGCACGCGAGCGAGCGAAAAAATACTCCGAACCTTTCCTTTCCTCTCAGTCTCAGCCTCGTTCTCTCTCTCCTCTGACCTCTAATTTCTCTCCCGTCCCAATCTGGCTGGCGGCGGCGAGCGGTCAGGAGCAGAGGCTACCGGCACTAGCGGGCGGCGAGCGAGCAGCAGCGGCAGCGGACGCCTCCCCCACCACCGGGAAAAGAAGAAGGACGACCTACGCCTCCAGATGTGCGGCCGCTGCGACATGGAGGCCGGCCTGCTGATGCTGCTCTCCTTCCGTGTCGGGGACGACGGGCTGCTGCTGCACGCCGGTGAATAGCGGTGATCGAGTACACTCCTTGGCATCACGTCTCTTCCCCTCTTGCTAATTTGTACTACCTCTGTCCATAAATAGATGCCAAAAGTTTGTCTAAATTTGAATGTATCTAGTCACGATTTAGTGTATAGATACATCCGAATTAAGACAAATTTTTGGCATCTATTTATGGACGGAGGATATTTTTGGCCACGCCGCCACCTCACGCCCCTCTCCTCCCCACACCATCGTCGACTCATGTTCCAGCTTCTACGTTGCGCCGCCTCCTCGGCGCCGTCACCAAGCGTCGTTTTATTTACGCCGCGGACGCCTTAGCGCAGCTGCAGCCGGAGGTCGGCGTGGGGGACGACGAACAAACAAGCAAGGCTGCCGGCTCGAGGTATACAACAAGGTGCTTGCCCACCTACGCACCGACGCCGTCCGCCTTGGTGAGTCCCTCCTCCCCGACCTGCCAATTCTTGCACACTGTACTGCTGGCGGCGCTGCTCATATTTGCTTGTTGCCCCTGCTCGCAGGTACGTGCTGCATGTGAACATGGAGAGGGCAGAGGATGTGGTGACGCACCAGCCGCTGCTCGAGGTCGAGAAAGGCGAAGATTAAGTTAGTGTGGTTCCAGTAATATTTAACCCTTTTTCATGAATATATGTATGGGATGTTTCTGCAGTACGAGGTGTGTCACTAACCACTGAAGCATGGCTTTGTTTCAGGTATGTCTTGAAGAAGATCCACCTAGCCTGCCGTTGATCAGCACACCAAGAGGTCTCCTGAACAACCTATGTTCCCTCTGTGTCACGGGGCACATCAGTATTAAGCTAGAATTTTTGCTAAAAGATGGTTTGACCTTTTGATGAGCATGCAAAATTCATGTCTCTGTTCATACTGATGGAGCTCATTGCAAAAATAAGGTACCCTTACATTGTGGAATATGGATTGGAGAAGGTGAGTATGGTCCTCGCTTCTTCTATATGTGCATATTGGCAGGGTCCAGAGAGCAATCTTTGCTCTTGTGCCCTCCCTTCATGTTTCACTGATTCAATTGAAAGATTTGTATGATCCTGAATGAATCCTTTTGTTGTTGTTATCAGGGTTGCTATTTGTGCTTTGTGATCGGCTACTGCAGGGGCGGAGACATCTATGTAACTTGTGAAGTAAACTCTCAATTGTATTTGAACCTGTAACAAAATTATGGTTATTTTCCATTGTAAAGGTTAGAGGCCATTAAAAGGTTTAACGCCAAGTACTTCTTGGAAGAGGTGGTTAATTAGTCTGTAATATGTGATGTTCAATAGCTGCAGTTTCTGATTATTGAAAATTTTGACTCCTTGTTGTGTTCATTTTATGCAAAGAAACTCTGTGTATGACTTCTGCAGCTCCTGACAACACTTGACTACTTCCATGCTAATCATGTCCTTCATCGCTATGTGAAGGTTGCTATACCCATAACCTTTATTTATTTCCTACTGAAAAAGCAGTTAAGCACCATGTATTGTATTGTTTTTCAGTGTTTCAATATATTTCTTACAAATGACAAAAATATACAGCTCATCGATGAGAGAAAAATACCTAGACTATGAAGTAGTTAAAATTGCTGATGACAATATCTTCTCTTTAGAATTTGTTGTTTGAAACAGATGATTTTGGACTGGTTAAACAAAGCACTGTATTTCTTTCTGAAGCTTGTAGGAACTCCCGTTTACATGTTGAACTTCTTGCGGATATTTCATATGGTTCCATGTCCGGAATATAGTCGCTACGTAAGTATTCCTTTCTAATATTCAGTTGTGTGCCTTGATCTCATTGTTGCACTGTGTTGTCAGCCTCCTCTTCGCCCTTCCATCAGCCCCGGTTGCAGGGGTTGACAGTTCCTAAGCTTGCAGATGGCGGCTGTGGAGGTGGCTCGCTCCCTACGTGGGGGGCGGCCGTGGGAAGGTGCAGAGCTCTCCTTTGTCTTGCTGCCAGCCCAATGTCGGTGTTGCCCGTCGGGCTGGCGAGTTCCTTGGTTTGCAGATGGCGGCCATGGATGCGGTGTCCTCCTATCCGGGAGTGCCGTGGCAACGGGGAGTTGGGTCTTCCGGTCAGTTTCTTGCTGCAGTGCTGTCCTCCTATGGGATATCTGGGCATGCCTTGTTTTGTGCCCGCGGCGCGGCCTCGGCGTGTGTCGCCCTTCGGCAGCGCCGGTGGACGGTTCGGCCTCGGTGATGCTCTGCCCTTCGAATGCGCGTGTGGCTCCAGACGCGGTGAGTGCGCGTGCTTGGTGAAGTTTTCAGCTGTGTGGACTCGGCCTTGTGATGCCTTTCGATATCGCCAGCGGCATCGTCGTCGTGTTGTGGACTCGGCAACGTGTGTTCGTTCGACTGCGTTTGTGTCACACCTGAGCTATGGGATTGTGATCTCTGCGGTGTGGCGGCGTAGACTCGGCATGTGTTGCCCTTCGTCCGCACCGATGGCTTGGAGATGCCAGGGTTTGGTCTCGGCGGATCAGAGCTTTTCGTTCGCTTGTTGGTGCTTCTGGTGCAATGTGCCTGCTGTTGGCTCTGTCTCTTCGGTCCCTGTGTGGCTTTGCTTGTAGTGTTGTGAACCTTACTCGGAATACCCTCGGGGCTTCACCCTGTGTGTTGTGTGAGTGTGTTGGTTTGTGTGTGTGTGTTCGTGTGTGCGGGTGTTTTTCTGGTTATCTCTCTTCTCTTGTAATCCCTATGTAACTCTGGTTCGCTTGAACCTATCTTGTACGAGGCTGCAAAGCCTCATAGGCAACATGAATGAAAAATATTCAGGTGGGGACTAGTCCCCCCCGGTGACCATTCAAAAAAAAAAATTGTTGCACTGTTATAATGGCTAAATATCTGCAATCTTCAGGCTACTGGATCTATGAGCTGGCTGCACTGAAGCATGCATTCAAAGTATTTGTAAGTAACTATGCTGACATGCTCTTTTAGTTATAGCTCCTTGCAAGTTGTAACATGTGATTTTCACCAAAAGTTGCATCTGCGATTTTAGTCGGTAAGAGCGGCGACAGACTTATTTATCTTGTCTATTGGTGTATGCATATTAGAAAGGAATACTAAAAGACTCAACACGATCTTTTAAGATGGTTTTCATACTGATATACTTTCTTTCAGTTTTGGCTCTGATACTTGCGCCGTTTCGTCGCAGATCATCGCTGGTGTCGTGACGTTGAAGTTATCAGTAAGTAATTGTTGAGGTATACTCTTGTTTTACTGGGTCCATTTGCCTGGGCATTGACGGTTTGCTTGAACAATGATCTGCTCTTTGCCTGCATACGTGCGTATCCTACCTGTTAAGTCAGCAGTTTCTTCATGTAGTTTATTTTCAGTTTAGTTAAAATAGTTCACCTTTTGCCATCTAGAGATGACTAGCTATTTGTAGTGACACGTAATTTGTTTCTGACCAACTAACTGGATTTTCCCCAGTTTGAGTTTTGCAGCTCCTTCAAACCAAATGTCTTATAAGAATTAATAATGTAAGCTCGTTTAGTTTCTGTTCACATGATGCTGCTTGTAATACTTCGGTTGTCTATATTTCTGTTGCCATTTATTTAAATTTCTGCGGTGGCCATTGGCATTATTTACTTAAGCTAGGAGGCTAATCTAACTTTATAACCAGTTGCGTCTTTGTGAAGGCTAGCAGACCTGCATTGAATGTCTACAATCATACACTATATTCTAAGTTTAATTCTCAGAGGCAATCGCATAAGTAAGAAGGTACGAGCTATATTTGCTTCTGTACTTGTTCTATATTTTTATCGCACCATTGTCGACTTGGCATTAGAGGTTTTGATGAGGAGCTTATGGAGTGCCTATAGTCACCCTGGAAGAGTTGTATGTTTCAGTCTAGCAATTCCCGAGCCATGGCTTTTTTTTGTAGTTTAGTTGTTTACCACTAACTTCAGGTTTAGTGTTTTTGCCGGCTGCTTTGCTACATACACCACCCAGGATGTTGTAATTGTAATTATTAGGATTATGTAAATTTCAATGTGACTTAACATAGAATCTAATGCCATTAACCATGATTACTTCTTTCCGCTTCAGTAGGAAATGCTTTTATGGAAGTGCATATAACCAATCTTAATAACTTTAATAGGAAATTTTGTTATATTTAAGAGAGAATTAAGTTTGGTAATTGTCTATTTTAATAGAAATTCCCGCCATGTTATTCTCTGAAATTTATAGCATGTATATGTTTTCTGCTTGAGAAGGTTGTATCAGAATTCAGAAGTACTGCTATCCATGTGCAAGACACGCATTATCACACTGCTACGAGGAGCTTATGAAAGCCTTATTTCATTAGGATTACAACAATATGATATGTATATATGCAAGACAATATTAGTTCAAAACTCAGTACAACTGTCCTTCTGAATTTCTTTTATGCAAGCTTTATTTTCTAGGTAATGCTTCAAGTCACTGTGTACTAGATTAGTTAACAGTTCGGCCAAGCATTCTTCATGATTTTATTTCTGTGTATATCTTTGCCAATGTAAAGTGCCAAGTATACTCATGGTATTGTCTTCTTTGTGAATTTGAATGTAAAGTTTGCGGTGCACAGTGAACATTTTGTGCTATTTTGGGCCAGAACACAACTCTAGAGTTTACCGTACAATCAGAACTAAGTAATAAATAAGGAAAGTAAACATGTAGCTACTCCTATTAATTGTCTGTTAGACCCACCTATTGATTTTTTGTTCAACCCTGTACATTTTACTTTCAAACTTTCATGCGCTGAAATTGGGACGCACAGCTCTGGTGAGGAGGCGCCCCAAGGGGCGCCCCAACCACTAGTGTCAGTGATAACGTGCGAGAGGTGAGACGCCTGTCTCGGATAGTTGCATCGTTTTCTAATGTGAGATTTTTTTTTGTCAATTTCCCTTTTCTCTCTTAAAAATAGAAAATCCCACACCCTCTGTCTTCCTCACCTGCGCAGCCCACATGCCGATGCCGCCACCATGCCCACCTCTGCACCTCCTTGACCTCCGACAGGCGTGCCGCTGGCGACCTCACCCGCTCCACGCTCGCTGCCATGGTCCGTCGTCGACCTCACCCGCTCCGGCAAGGGGACCACGAGCTCGGCGCCCGGGGCATGCAGGCGCTTCGCATCGTCGCTCAGACAAGGGCTCGCGCCGGTGGACGTGGCGACCTCCGCAGGGTACGGCCGGGGGCGGCGGGAGAGCTCGGGTAGGGGCGTGAGCGGGCGAGCTCCGATAGGGGCGACCGTGAGAGGTCGTGCAGGGGCGGGCGAGCTCCGGTAGGGGGACCATGAGTTCGACGCTCGGCGCCAGGGAGAAGGCCGCGGCATGTAGGTCCACCGCGGGGCGTACGCCGGGTCCAGGCAGTGGGTGGGGGCCGCTTGCGGACGACGGCAAGAACAGCTAGGTCCCCGTTGAGGGCGGGGACAGCGAGGTCCCTGCCGAGGGTGAGCTTCGTGGCGAAGGGGTGCCGGCTGCCACAGCTAAGTCCATTGAAAATTTACAAAAAAGACCAGGAAATAAACGGAATTGATAAATCTCAGTCGACTGAGATTTCGTTATGTCTCAGTCGACGAGATTAGCCAGTCGCATATCTGTGGTTATCGCTGATACGCGCAAGCCATCCTGGGCCTTTTCCTGTTTCAGAGATTCAGAGAACCGTATTAGGCTGTGTGGGATTTCTGTCTAGGTCGTGGGCATGCGGCCCTTTTTATTTTTCTATTTTCTGTTCTTTCATGTTTCTTCACTGTGGCTCCAAACAACAAGCCCCCTCACGTAGCTTTTTGCTGAAAATAAGTTCTCTCGTGTAAACTTCAAGAGAAGTTCTCCGGTGAATTTTATTTTTTATTTTTTTGTCTATCCCAAAGGCAAATTAGCAATCTTTTGTTATGATAGTGTTCCTTTTTAGTTTTTTTTTCTTTTGCCTTCTTTCTCTTTCTCTTATTCTTACTTTCATTATATTTTATTTTAAAATTTTATGTTTCTCTTTTTTCTTATAGATATTTATTCAGTTGCACTTTTCTAGAAATGCACAACTATTTAATAAAAAAATGCAACCTAGGTTCCATATGTATTTTCTAACTTTTGCCTAGTTATCTATATAGGCTGCACTTTTCCCCAATAACACATATAAATTTTTAAAATAATATGGAACTACCTCGCCTAAAAAATCTGAAACATCCGTATTGTACCTATACATACTTTTACATCTTATATATTGTATACTTAGAGCATCTCCAGTCGCGTCCCTCAAACCGTCCCCAAAGGATTTGGGCCGACAAAAAGAGTTCAGCCGCGTCCCCCAAAGCCCATTTTTGTCCGGCGCGCCTGATCTGTCCGGCGCCGAGCCGTCCCCGTCCCACGGGGCGGGGACGCCGACACAACGAAAGCGAGGCCAACCGACGCGGGCCCGACCCGTCGGCACAGGAAAATTCGTCTCACACTCCCGCCAAATCCCGCCGCTCGCCAAATCGCGCCTATACCGCCACGCACAGGCCTCCCAAAACATATTCCGCCGCCGATTCATTTCTCCTATCCCGCCGATTTCTTTCTCCCTCCCGCCGTCCACCCGCCGCCGCTACCCTCTCCCCATTCCATAGCGCCGCCGACAACCCCCAAAAAGATGGCGAAGAAAGCGGCCAAGAAGGCGCCGGGCAATGCGATGAAAGGGGCGAAAGCGCGCCGCGGGAAGGCGCCGGCTGCGAAGAAGCGAAGGAATGACCGAAGATCAATGGCGCAAGATTGCTGCGGAAGCTATCGACGGCGGAGCGGAAAGGACGAGGGCGGTGGAGCTGGAGAAGAAGGCTCGGGCGCGCGCCGGCCACCGCACGTAATGGCCGGGTGTATCGCCGCCACCAACGCGAGCCCATGGAGTACGTCCATGCCGGTCTACGTTCCGGAGTGATCTCTCCGTCGCAAGCCGCCTTCTACAACGGCCCCTCCGCCACTCCCGGTGCGTGACGCCTAACTTGTCGCCGCACTACCAGGATGCGCCGCACGGCGGCTTCAACCCCAACAACCTCTACTCCCGTACGAGCAGCGCGAGCCAGGACCCGTCCGGACGGCGACCCTTTCACCGCCGCAGGGGTCCGCTCGAATACGACGGCGCCGGCTGAGGAGGACGACGGGGTTGAGGAGGAGGACGACGAGGAAGAGGAGGAGGTGGAGGCCCTGGCAGCGGCATCGGCATCGGCGGCAGGCGGCAGAAGAAGCAGCTCGCGCACTGCGGCGGCCGCGCCGGCGACGGAGCGACGCACCATGCACAGAACAGGCAGATCGCGACGAGGTCGTCGTGCTCGACGGGCCTGCGTCGACTCAGGACACGACGCCGCGACCAACCCCTTCCCTTCTTCTAATTTGCATGCACCACCGGTCTGTAATATGATCGCGCGCCTAGTACTTTGATCGATCGCTTCTCGATCGCGACGAATCGCGGGAACGATCTCTTTTGAATGCAACAGTTTAAATTTCTGATTGGGGGACGCGCTGGGGAGCGATGTCCCCAAACGCGGCACGAACAAAACACGTCCCCCAAACGCTTGATCCGGCGCGGTTTGGGGACGGTTTGGGGGACGCAACTGGAGATGCTCTTACTAGTTGAATGCCCGTGCGTTGCCACGGCTTAACAAAATTATGCATAGATATCCATTAAATATTATAAGTTACTATATATGCAAGACATATAGCTTATGACTGCATTTGGATAAATTTCACCTCACATTTACTATCTCATAATGACTATCACGTGATAGTTTTCAAGTTTCTTTCCTCTCGTCATCCTTTTTGCATGTGAAAATTCCATGTTCGTGTATACCTTGTAGTGATGTTGGTCATGCTGATCTAACTATTTTGATTTTTAGTGTTTAACTTGTGCATCGTATATTTACATTTGACCTATGTTAGATGAAAACGGATGTGTAAATTTACGTGTATTTCAGTCGAAACCTTAAAGAAAATTCACATGGCTCCTACCATGAAACACTCCTTTTTTTCCATATCAAGACCTATGTTAGATGAAACTGATGTGTAAATTTATGTGTATTTCAATTGTAGACCTTAAAGAAAATCCACATGACTCCTCACATGAAACATTCCTTTTTTTTTCAAATCGAGAATAACTACATATGGTAGGAGAAACGCTTCGCCCCGACCTGTCGCTCCCCGCGGGCGACAGGCGGGCGATTCTCCAAACCCTAGCCCCAGACCCCTCCTCCCCGCTCCCCCTCCGCCGCCGGCGTCACCCGCCGTGCAAAGCCCAGGCGGTGCCGGCAGCGGCGGGCCCCTGGATCTTGCTCATGTGGAGGTGGCGCGGGGCCTCTCCCTCGGGCGGTGGAGATCCTCTACGAGGAAGCGACAGCACCTTGCGCAGCGGGCCGGCACGCCGCGGCGAGGCGTTTCCTCGAGGTCGAGGCGGCGGAGCTCGGCGGCGCAATCGCCTCCTCGCGGGCGACGGCTGCGGCTTCTCGGCTTCTACGGGTCGCTCCGGCGGTCAAGGGCAGGGGCCCTTCGATACGTGTGCGCGCCTCGGGGCGGTAGAAGGCGCCCTACGCGGCTGCTGATGGCATGGTAGGGCGGCCTTCTTCGTCTTCGGCAGGTGGTCAAGCTCCTTGTCGGCGCTCCTGCTGCCCTTGCTGCTGGCGGGTGTGGTGCGACGAGCTCGGCCCTGGCCATGGGATGGCATCGGCGGGCCTTGATCTGGGTAGGTGGGCCTAGGTTTCGGCCGCATCTGGATGTTCTCGATAGGGGCCAGGATATCCCGTTTCTCTCGCGGGTTTGCTTCGGCTCGGGAGAGCTTGGGACCCGTGGTTGGTAGGATGGTGCGGCTATGGCATGGTGACGGCTCGCCGCCGTTGATGTTTTGATCCCCTCCAGCCACATTGACAACCGTGGGGGCGGTTCGTCTCGGTTCTGCCCATCTGGGTTGGTATTGCGGGGTGCGGCCTGCAGAGACGCCTGCGGGTGTGATGGTGTGTCCGTGAAAGCACCGCAAGGCTTAGGCCACTCCCGGCGATGACGACGTCTACAGATGCTATTTACTTCCTTGGAGGCGTGGCCACGACACACATCCTGCTGCTGGTTGCCTCCCTTGGGCACTGTCTGCTGCCCTGTTGACTCACGAGTTCTCCGAGATCCTCCTCGGATCCCCTTCTCGTCGATGCACTGCGTCTTGATGCGACCGACTTCACATAGACGGTGTGCTCCAAGTTTGCGCGACCACTCTCGGACCTAGGGTGGCTGTAGGAGTTGAGGTCGGCGCAGGGGGACACTGGTGGTTTTCAATAGTTGGGTGATGTCCTGATGTCAGTTGCAAAGACAGAGGCTTTCCGTGGGGTGGGTGTTGAAGCCCATGTGAAAGCATTGCACGACTCCTCTGTGCCGACAGCGATGACGCTTGTGAGCGCCGTGTCCCTTCCTGGAGTCGCTGTTGTGAAGGTTTCCCCTTTGAACTCTGGAGTCTCACCTGCTCTCTTGCGCAGTTAGCTAGCTCCCTTGGGCGTCGGTGGTCTTCTGCTAGGCGGTCCAGTGTACTTCTTTAGTTTGGTGCAGTTCCTCGGAGCGGCGGCTTGGTGCGTGAAGTTTCCATCGGAGCTCCGGTGTTTAGCTGAGGCCTTGGGCTCCTTTGTTTTTATCTTTGTTTAGGCTTTAGCTTAGCACATGTGCTTGTACCGCTAGCTGGCAACCCCAGTTTTTCGCTTTCTTTTCCTGTTGTGGTTGTTCTTGTTGTACTCCTGGCCGTGATGGCTTTGTTAATTTAAAGTCGGGCTCGTCGAGCCTTCAGTTTAAAGAATAACTACATATTGAAATATGAAGAACGAAATGAGAAAGCAAATATAGATACTTGGTGCATACATATTATTTGTTACAAAATAAAATCAATTGATTTTACTGATCCTTGTTCAGCACAAATATAACTATCATCCATTGGCAGTGTCAAGTACTTCAGAATATTTCTTGATATAGCTCGGGAAAGAGTCATATACAACTATGCATGAAAACGAATAGGATCAGAGAGCAACGCACACTCTGAGTATGATGCCATATCATGTAAGCACAATTTCGTTCCTTAACAAATATCCAGAATAACATCCTGGTGAGTTGAGGTCTTCACAAAAGAACAACTCCAACCTATATTTCACAGTGAAGGATCTTCAATATCCATCACCATGTCAAAATGCTACTTGTATTTAGACACAGATCAAAGCAAGTGACACAATAAAAGCAAGTGCTCCACACCTTATTTCAACAGCTTCTTCTGCCAAAGAGATTTCTCCCGATCCTCCAAGGGTGTTAACACATTTGATTCTCCAATTGCAAACCTGACACACATATGAACAATGGATGTAGCGATTGGAACATTAAGAAAAACATATATGGCGGAAGAGAAAACAAATTGTGTATGAGCAACAAGGTGATTAGGGATGCAACAAACCAAGAGACATCTCTAAATCTTGAGGTGACACACCCATGAACCTAACCAACCAGATTATCATGTTACTACTTTTCTGATGGTTCTTAGGGAAATAAAAAAACAGGGATCAACACCTTTGCAGTGGAGAAGATTAGCCATGTGAGTATTAAAAGAATATATCTTATCCCCACACAAAAACAAATTAGCAGCAGAGCACAACAAAAAGAAAACACCGTTGACTGTGATGTCAGTTTATTCATGGCAGCTGCTTGTGGCAGAACACCTGCTAGCGTTTTGGGGTCTTGTGAAACAAAGACAATACCTGGCTGTGTCGATTATACAAATTAGCTGAAATCAGATGTAACAAAATCAAGAAAAAATGAGACATGAGCTAGAAGCACATTAATGAGAACATATGGTAGTTGCTAGCGCAGGCAATTGCCATATGCCATTCTTTTGCTTAATTACATCGTGTGATGCTTCATGGTCCTGAGCAAATAAAATTCGATGCAGCCATAGATTATGTTCTCCAACTACATGTAACCTATTGTTGAAGAGTACTACACACATAGGAGAACTCAGGGCATATAAAAGCATACCTTCAAAAATGTGGAGCAGACTAAGGCTTCTACAACGGAAGGGGAGGAAGATATCCTGCGTGCCTAGAGCTTGTGTTTCAGACAATTTAAGATAGCGGAAAGTGGCATAAAGGTTATTCACAAACGCGTTTTAAAAAAGCTGATTTGGAGTGTATAGTTAAATCACGATTTGGAGCGGTAAACCACGAACAATGGCAAATAGTGGTAATTGAGGAACCTTAATATACTTCAAAAATAAAATAAAACTTAAGATATACATAAAAAGATCTAAAGAAACTTTTACATATGTACAACACTGTTGGTTTTGTCTCCTTAGAGCAATACACGCTGGTTTCTAAATGAGATGAGGTATATGCAAGCAAATGATCCATGTACTAAACAGAAGTATAGCCGATCCATAAATTTTATAAGGAGGACTAAAGGGAACTGCAGTAATAAAATAAAGCAGTACATTAAAAGAAAAACAAGTCAGTCTCTATGCTAGTTTTAACATATCAACGGTTGATCAATCTAGTGTCTCTGCAACCAAGAGCCAAGTGCGCATCAAACCCTCACCATTATAGCTAAATAACCATATGCGTTAGTGTACCAATTTTTTTTCTTGGAATTGCAAAACCGATATGGTTCCAGAACAAGAACAACCATTCAATGGTAAGCATCCTATAGATTTAAAAGATATGTAAGACATAACCTTTTTCACACGTTAATGAGGCATGTCACGGTCGGCGAGCGGCGACTACTAACATTTGAAGCTAGACATAGGGGTCGGAAGGGCATGACCGGCGTACCATGAAGTAGGGGATCATGAGAGACCTGCAAGTTTCAGCTATCCCCTTGAAACAACGGTAGAAGACAACAATCAGGCAGATTAGTCATGAAGGCACATATTCTTGACATCATTTGAATCAGACGAAGAACAACATACTCAAGCAGAATAATCACCCTATGCATGACGCAGTCCATTGGCATCATCTTGTACATGCACTTGCCATAGTGCTCGCCCGCTCTATGGATGCCTTCGGTGCCACGCCGTCCAGTGCCAGAACTGTTATTGACACCACCCTTGCCGGTGCCAGCATCGTCGAAGCAGTCTTCAGTCAGCTAGGTAAAATATAATACAATGTTAAAACAATATCAATTGTTAACTGAAAACCAATCAACCATTATAGTGATTTAGGTATATGCTAAAGAAAATCAACTAACAAAAAAATCTTCAAATATATTCTCAAGTAACAACTTGCCCACTAACAAACATAACTAGAAGCAACGATTTTTTCATTCAACTCTTTTATCAGCTTCAAAGGATGATGGCTGGTGACCTTCAGATTTTCCAGATGCTACTTCAATGATTCAGAGGACTGTCAAATCATAGAGGAATGAATTTTATTGATATAGATAAAACATAATCAACTCCAGAGTAGAAAAACAGCTAAAGTATCTTTACCTTCCATCGGCCTCCGTCATGTGGTTGATGTATGGCTGTACAAGCTCGGTCTAAAAGGAGGAATGAAATTTGATAAATACATTACATCAACAACAACACCCACATTGTTTGTCAGTAAAAACTAACCCATAGATGTTGCTGTTGAGCCGTAGTTTGCTTCCTCTTGGGCCACCTTCTGGCCCTTGTTTTTGAATGCTCATCGGCGGCGGCGGCAAAAGCCTCGCGCTCCTTATGAAAGAACTCCTCCTACGACAAGCGCATCCCCTCCTGGCACCTATCGAAGTCGAACTCACTTCCTCTGCTCGCGTTGCTCATGTGCCTCTGTCAATGCGCACTGTTCTGCGTCACAAGCAACCACCGGTGCTTCTTCTTGGCAGAGTACAGTGACCTGGGCCTTGGCCGGATTCTTAGACGTGGTTGGGGGAGGCGAGGCGAGGATGTTGAGGTCATAGTTCTAGACCTGGAAGGAACAGGACCACATGGAAGGTGGGCTTGGACGGGGTCTTCCCTGCCGCCATGGCTGATAGCGCGGGCTTGGTCGGAGTCGTCAGCACGCATCCAACCGCGCGTTGGCACATGGGAGAGGTAACCCTACCTCGTCGTCGGGAAGCCGACCCATTCCTTTCGCCACATCTCTATCTGGCCTCGCTTCCTGGCGTGCATGTCGGCCTCGCTTCCCTTACGTACAGGCCTGCATCGCTTCACATTCGGTCCTAAAAATAGCTTGAAGCGGAGGCGTTCTTGACGTGATTCCCCCAGAATTGGGCCTTTGGCGGCGACCAAGGCAGTTCTCTAACGTCGAGCTGTTGCCTTCAGCCCCGGCGACGCTGAGGTGCGGAGCTGCTGTCTCGCGGGCGCGGCGGCGTCGATGCAGGATGATGATCTGGCGCCGACTGATGCATTCAGTTCATCGGGGTGGGGGATGTGGCATTGTGGCTTGAGCGTTCGCGATCTAATCCTTGGCGATATATCCTTCCTTTTCTAAAATTGATAACAAGGAAATGAATTATCTGATTTGCTAGCTTTAGGAAAAAAGAGACAACCATATTACGCTTGATTTGATTTGATTGAGTGTTAATGACCATGAAGGGTGCTGGCGTGATTTGATTTGATTGAGTGTGACCATGAAGGGTGCTGGCGCAAGTCAAACGAGGATATGCAGATGACATAACAGCACATGGATGGTTAGATATCGAGTGAAGATGCGGGATAAAAGTTGGATGGTCCGGATGCTTCCAACGACGACCATCAAACGCGTTGAGTGTTAAACGACCAACTCCAATTTAATAGTAAAGATTTACATTTACAATTTTTCCACCCCAAAGTTGGAAGCTTTTAGAAATGTAAAACTTCTCGACGAGAGAAGTGCAACCATAGTAATATATGTATTATTATTAAATAATTATGTTTATTTATATAGGTTGCACCTTTTCCCATGCCATAGCTTAGCTTTCTTAATAATCGTGCAACTAGCACCTTCGTTTTTCTTACCAGTTGCACTTTTCTTAAAAAATTGTATCTCTCGTCGTTTTTTTTTTGTTTCGGAATGCACTTTTTCAAGAAATGTACAACTCGTAATATTTTTTCAAAACGAGTTGCACTTTTCTAAAGAAATGTGCATCTCTAACCAGTTTTCCGTTACTAGTTGCACGTTCTTGAAAAATGTGATACTTTGACCAATTTTCTGAACGAGTTGCATTTTTCTCAAGAAATGTACAACTCCGACCATTTTTTCATTACCAACCGGTTTTAGAAATGAGTTGCGCTTTTCTCAACAATTGGTACCTCCAACTAGTTTTTTTATGAGTTGCATTTTTTCCATAACACATGCAACTATGTGCAACTCCAACCTGTTTTTCCTTTACCACTTGCACTTTTCATAAAAAATTGTACAACTAGCAATCAATCGAAATGAGTTACACCTTTCTCAAGAAACATGCAACTTAGGTTGGTTATCCGTCGCCAGTTGTACTTTTCTCAAGAAATGTGCAACTCCAACCGGTTTTCCAAACAAGTTGCACTTTTCTCAAGAAATGTGCAACTCCGACTAGTTTATCCTTAGGAGTTGCACTTTTCTCAAGAAATGTGCAACTAGATCCTGATCGAAGTGAGTTGGCCTTTTTCTCAAGAAACATGCAAATCCTATTGGTTTTCTATTAGTAGTTGCATTTTTCTCAAGAAATGTGCAACTCTAATCGGTTTTCTAAACCAGTTGCACTGTTCTCAAGAAATGCACAACTTCGACTAGGTTTCCCTCTGGAGTTGCATTTTTCTCAAGAAATGCGCAACTAGAACCTGATTGAAATGAGTTTCCTTTTTCTCAAGAAACGTGCAACTCCAATTAATTTTCCGGTACTAGTTGCACATTTCTAAAAAATGTGTAACTCTGACCGGTTTTCCAAATGAGTTACACTTTTCTCAAGAAATATGTAACTAGCACCTGACCAAAATGAGTTGCTCTTTTCTCAAGAAACGTGCAACTATGATTGTTTTTCCGTTACTAGTTGCACTTTTCTCAAGAAATGTGCAACTCTGACCGGTTTCCCAAACGAGTTGCACTTTTCTCAAGAAATGTATAACTCCGACCGGTTTTCATTACGAGTTGCAATTTTCACAAAAAAAGGTGCAACTAGCAACAAAAATGAGGTGCATTTTCATCTTACATAGTTGTACTGATTTAACTGAATGTGCAACCACCTTATCGCACAAACACATGTCTCATATGTAATTTTCACATCACTTTTTGTCTTGTTATATGTAGGTTGAACATTTTTTATACCATAATTGCATTTTATTTGAAATGTACACCTACTCTCATTAGATAAGTGCAACCGGTGTGATATATTGACCACACAAATAGGTAACAGATTTTGTGGTGTAACTAAAGTGATTGTAACCCAAAAGAATTGTTCATAAAAAGACATAGTTGGTCTATTGTTGTCGAATGCATGTCATGCCCCTGTCCACGTTATGAGTTAGTACAGATTACTTTTTAGGTAAGTGAGTTAGCATAGTAGGCAGTAGTACTCCTTGAGAAAAATGGTAAATGAGTTAGTACATGCAATTTACAACTAGGACCAACGGGCTGGGTTTAATTTTATTTCCTTTTTATTTTGAGGGAAGCGCATTTCTTTTTGAGGGTGGAGGGAGGCTTAGTCTGGGACATATATGTTCCAATGGACCACCTAGACGCAGCCCACAAATACGAGCCCGCCAAAAAATGGGCTGGATCAAAAAGAACGAAAGAATAGAATAGAAAGGAATCAAGAGGTGAGAGGAGGATGGAAATAGATGAAATCGCATGGTTGTGGTGGTCGACTGAGAACTAACAATTTCTCAGTCGACCGTGACCTAGGCACGCCCAGAAATAAAACCTGTCTAGCATATGTATGCTCTAATACTAACCTTTTCCCATGTCAGCCATGACAGTTTTTGTGGTAACACGGCTAAAAAACGCTATTTTCTTTTTAGATCAACAGGGGTCACCCCCCAGCTCCAATTTCATTGAAAGAGAAGCCAAGTTCATTACAGGAATGAAAAGCGCAAGCCAACGACAAGGAATAGATTTTGCTGGGGAGATTGGCTGCCATCCCAACCAACTCCGAAATACCAGCAAAAACCTGGAGTAAACAGAAAGGAAACATAGCCTAGACGGGAAGGAATCCTAAAGCCAAACTAATACAGGACAGTTCAACAGGTAAGGTAAAAACACACACTAGCCAAAATCTGCTCGACGCTCGCCAGAGCTTTTTCCTGGAATCCTTTGGGTCATCTTCATCTTCCACAGAGGTGATCAGGTGACCACATGAATCTTGTGAGATTCGCCAGGATTATCCAGGAGGTAGGCCAGCGTCGCCCTGCCTTCATAGCTTGAGTTCCAGGAAGATATCCAGTCGAAGGAGGGGCATCTCACCCCACTGGGAGGCAGAGAGGAGCTCTTAAATTGACTAGCAGCAGGTCCATGAACTGACCGTTTCTTCCAGATTCTAGCTCCTTGAAAGGTTTTAACCAATCCCGAAGTAGGAAGAGGACCCTTCGCCACACCTGTTTCACATTTATCCAAGTAGTTTTATTAAAAACAAGACTATTTCTATTGAGCCATAAACCCCACAGAACAGCAGAAGAAGCTACATTAAAATGCATGAATTTCTTATTACATAGCCATTTTGAAGCAATTGATTCAAAATTAGTAACATGCACTTCAAAAATTTCTGCAAACAAGTTTCAAATGGATTTAGCAACTACACATTCAAACATGAGATGATGAACTGACTCAAATTCAGAACACATCTCACAATTCATAGGTTTGGGAATACCTCTAGCCCTAAGATTATCTCTAGTCATGATTTTATTCTGCGAAAAAAACCACAGGAAGACTTGGATCCTAGGAGGGATCTTCAGTTTCCAAACAGCAGGTAAGTAGACAGGAGTAACACCTCTAAAATTAATAATAGCATACAAAGAACTAGAGGAGTAAACACCAGATGATGTGTACTGCCAGATAAGTTGATCCTCATCTTGAGAAAAGGAAATCGTTTTAGCAATTTCTATCAGTTCATACCATTGAGCCATCATATCCTGAGTGAAAGTTCTCCTAAAAGTACCTCTAATCTCCTGACCATCCCAGATATCAAAGATAGTTTTGTTTTGTTGGTTAGAAACAAAATAAAGATCCCAGAATTGAGTGGCCAAAGGAGAATTGCCAAACCAAATATCTTCCCAGAACTTTATGGATTTACCATTCCCTACATGCAATTTATAACCAAACTTCACTGCTTTAGCTGCCCACATAACCCCCTTCCAGAAGGTGGAAGGTTGAATATCATGGCAGGACAGAATGTTTGGGTTTTTAGTGTTGTATTTAGCATCTAGAACCCTTTTCCATAGAGCCCCTTCACTCTGGATGTATCTTTTAATCCAAGACCCTATCTAGCAAATGTTTAGATCTTGGAGATTTGGAATACATATCCCTCCAAAATCTTTTTTTCATGCAAATGGAAGACCAATTGGCTAAATGAATTTTGTGATTGCCTTCTTCATCATTCCACATAAAGTTGGCCATCTGTGCATCAATCAGATGCAGAGCCCACTTTGGAAATTTAAAGAAGGAAAGAAGATAAATGGGAATACTAGCTAAGAAAGACTGAATGAGAATTCTCTTGGCAGCAGAGGATAAAAGTTTCCCTCTCCAACCAGTAATTCTTTTGAGAATGTTCTCAATGAGAGGTTGCAAATCCTCTCTTCTCAGTATATCATAATGCAGAGGAATACCTAGGTATTTGAAAGGGAAGCCTCCCATGACACATTGGAAAATGTCCAGGAAAGGTTGAGTTTCAGTAATGTCCATATTAATAGGAATAAGCTCACTTTTATGAAAGTTTACCCTCATACCAGAAATCTGTTCAAAACAAGTAAGAATCCATCTCAAATTTAAAGCAACTCTAGGGTCATTTTTAAGGAATAGGAGAGTATCATCTGCATATTGAAGACTAACAATCCCTCCAGGTAGAAAATTAGGATAGAGTCCATTAATCAAACCATCTTCTGTCCCTTTAACTAGCATTCTAGAAAACACATCCAACACAATTGAATAAGAGAGGGGCAATGGGGTCCCCCTGTCTTAAACCTTTACCAGTTAGGAAAAAATCACCCTCAATACACCTTTACCCCAACAGACCCTCCCTGAGTAATCTGTCTAATAAACCTAATAAAAGTAGGGTTGAAGCCTCTAAGTTCTAAAACCTCATAAAGGAAATATAAATTAACCTTGTCATAGGCTTTTTCATAGTCAAGTTTTAAAACTAAACCTTTATCCTTATTTTTATGTACCTCATGGATTACCTCATGAGCTGTAACCACACTTTCTAAAATAAATCTCCCTCTAATGAAGGCAGATTGATGGTAAGAAATAAGCCTATCAATGATTTTAGCTAGTCTATTAGTCAAGACTTTGGTGAAGATCTTAAAGGAGCAGTTTAGCAGGCTAATAGGTCTAAACTTTTTCATGGATCTAGCCTCATTTTCTTTGGGAATAAGAGTAATCATGGCAAAATTCAACCTATATAAGTCTAGATCATCAGCAAACCAAGCATTAAACATATTAATCAGATCATTTTTAATCACCTCCCAAAACTTTTGGTAAAACATGAAAGGAATGCCATCAGGTCCAGGTGCTCCATCTGCATAGGATCCAAAAACTGCAGTTTTGACCTCTTCCTCAGTAAAGGCACTTCCTAACATAATATTCTCTTCCAAGGATACCTTCTCATCCTCAGAGAAGAAAGTATCCTGGAGTCTAATACCAGGTCTAGTTTCTTTTCTAAACAGATCTTTATAGTAGTCAGTAGCTACCTTGAGCATTTCCTTATTCTCAGTCACAGGGCCATCAGGACCATCTAAGACATGAATAAACTTCTTCCTCCTCCTCTGATTGGCCACAACATGAAAATATGCTGTGTTCCTGTCTCCCTCTATGATATTCCTATTTCTCGATCTCTGTCTAGCTTTAGTCTCCTCTAGGATCCAAAAGGAGTTCAACTCTCTAAGAATGTAGTCCCATCTCTCTCTCTCAGTGTGAGAAAGGACACAGGTTTCAGACTTAATATCAAGAACATCATATTCTCTCATTAAATCCTTCTTCTGCTTCCTAGCTGTAGCCTCATAATTGTTACTCCACCCCTTAGCTAATCTCCTAAACAACCTAAGCTTTTGTTGCCAGACATCAACTACATTATTACCGTGAACCTCTAAGTTCCAAGACCTGTTTACCAAACAAGTAAACTCAGGGATAGCTAGCCACCACTTTTCAAGTTTAAAACCCCCTTTCTTTGGAATTCTAGACTCACCGGAATCCCAAACAAGGGGTGTGTGATCACTACCTGATCTAGACAGCACCCTAGCACTAGCCAAGGGAAAGCAACTATCAAAAGAAGTAGAGCAGAAAATTTTATCTAACTTACACATAACATGATTCTCTTGGTTATTCCCCCAAGTATAGTTCCTACCAGAGACTCCTATTTCCATAAGGGCCCACATCTCTATCCAGGCATTAAATTTATCAGCCCATTTAAAATCTATATTATCATTATTTTTATCCTCAATAAATCTAACTAGATTAAAGTCACCACCTATCAGGGCAGGACCCTCCCAATTAAGGAAAAGCTCATGAAGTTCAGAGATGAACTCCTATTTTTTTTCCTCATATGCAGAGCCATAAACAGTAGTAATCCTACAAATAAAATCATTCCTCCTATTTTTAACTACAGCACTCACAGAGAAAGTTTTGATTTCCCGGGCTAGAACCTCTAAGAGATCAGCATTAATACCAACTAGAATACCACCAGCTGTGCCTACTGCTGGTAAGAAATTCCAAACAAAGTTCCTATTTCCTAGAAGGTTTTTCAGAAAGGAGTTAGAGAATTCTCCTTTCTTTGTCTCTTGAAAGCCAATGTAATCTAAATTCAAAGGCACTAAATTATCATTAATGAAAAGCTTCCTACCAGGGGCAGAAATACCCCTACTATTCCAAAAGACATAAATCATGGATAAAACTTCTTGGGGTGCTTGCCCCGAGATTTTCTAATAACATCTATCCATTCCTCAGCAAGCTCCTCTTGTTGTTCCTTATCAGACAAGGAAGCAGCTCTAGGGAAGGAGCATGCAGAATGATAACTATCAGTTTCTACATCTAAATTGATACCAACTATTTTGGCAGCATTATCTAATTCATTAACTTGTAAAACATTAAAAGGGTTGTTAGACATTATACCTTTCATCCTGGGAATCTCCAGGTTGTTGATTTTCTTCATCTCCTGTGCCTTCTCCATGATGTTCTTGGATCTGTCAATCCTGTTGCTCTACCTAACATGTTGCACAGGTCCCCACTTGGATCTTCTCTTGACAGGTTGTTCTTCAGTCACTTGATCAACAGATATAAAGGGAATCTCCACATCTGGCATGATATCATCAGGCAGGTCCACATCCTGGGCACCATCTCCTGGAGCAGCCTCTTCCATCTGGTTGTTCAAATTTCCCTGAAGCATTTTCTCACTGTACCAGAACTTCTTCACCTCCTCCTTGACAGTGCTAGAATCAGGTGTTTTGTCCCACACAAAGGCACCCTCTTGGTCAACTAGACCTCTCTGGAGAAGTATCTGGTAGACATCAGAAGCACTTGTCCCTTGAGGAGCACAATTCTCTCCAAGAGGAGTTTCCATCCCTTGGTCCTTCTGGGAGTATTGATCATTTGTAGAGGCTTGGGAGATGTTCCCAGGTGAGAAAGACTGAGGCCTTGCAGTAGCCCCTGAGCCTCGTCCATTATCCTGTCCACCCTGATTACTCCCTTCAGCATCTCTCCTGCTATGATCTTCCAGTTCTTCTCCAAGCAGATCATCATTATCTTCATTAGTAGGAATAACACTTTCCAAGGTGAAACCCAAATGTAAAAGGTTCCCATGATATCCAAACAGCCTCCCAGGGGGTAGTTTAGAGGGATCCCTGCAGTGAATTTTCACCCTGACTTCTTGGGCATTGTTTCTAAAAACACCGAGCCAATCAACTTCTAGCAACAAACCACAAACAGACACAGCTTGATCAAGACTAGTCCACTCACACCACTTTGTTTGCAGCCCAGTCACTTTGATCCAGGTTTCCTTGAGCACTTCTATAGGTTCTGGGTCATCATTCCATGCTTCCACCTTGACCCAGATGCCTTTCTTCTTAAGGCCAAATCTGGGATATCCAATAACCTCTTCTACCTTAAGGTGGGGTGGGAACTTAAACAAATACACATCTGACTGCCCAAGCTCCCTGATTTGCCATGGCCAATTGGTTTTATATATCTGAGCAAACTCTGTATATAGTTCTTCTCTAGTAACTTCTCCTCCCTCAATTATCACAATGCCACAGTTCCTAGTGGATCCAACTGGGTTGATCACTGTCTCAGGCATCTCAATGTGATAGAAACCCAAGCCTGGAGCTCCACTTCCAACATACTTAGCTAGCTGGTGTGGTCTTTTCCTGACTGGGCACTCATCCACCAGGTGAGAAGTTGCCTTACAGATGAAACACATAGCAGTCATACCACAAGCAGCTTGATGGTGACCTGGTTCTCCACAACACATACAAATAGTGTTAGTATAGCTCATCTGAACTGCATTGGAAGAAACAGCAGAAGGAGAATTCTGTTGGGTAGATCCAAGCTTCTTCTTTCCTCTAGCTGATTTTTTTGGCTTGCCTAACATATCTCCACCAGATGCAGGCTGCTGCTGCTGCTGTTGCTGCGGTTGTTGTTCTTGTTGCTGCTGCTGCTGAACTGGAGGTTGCTGGGACTGCTGCTGAAAACCAGGTTGCTGAGAGGCAAGCCATTGGTTAGATTGCATACCAAAACCAGGATTAGGGGGAACTGTTGGTATGATCCATTAAAAGCCCAAGGAGGAGGCATAGGTCCTGGAGCAAACCCAAAGGGCTGAGGATACCCATAAGCACCAGGGTGAGGACACTACATGGGCATCTGCTGTTGCTGTTGGAAGGGTTGCATCTGCCCTGGCTGCTGTTGCCATTGCTCTTGGTTGTTCCCTCCTCCACCTCTGCCTCTCCCTTTGTAGCCTCCACGGCCAGCCATAATTGCTATAGAATCTACAGAGCAAAGCTCCACTCCAAGGTGGCTCTCCCCAAAGATCTCCTCCGCCGCCACCCCAGAAGCCAAAAGAGGAACCCTAAAAGAGGAGGCTCCCTTTTTTATACTGGCTTTGCGAGGGGGATGGCCTGGTGGATGCCATGGAATATGCCAGAGTTGTTGGAAAAAGTCCTCCACACCACCCAAGCAATCTCCACCACCCACCAGCTGGGTCTCACTGGGTTCTGGACCCCTCCAGAGCACTAATCTTGATGTTTTTGGATCCCTCTGCTCAGAACTTCTAGAAGCTTGTACAGTTTCCACCATTGCTTTTCTCTGAACTTGGACATGTAGAGGAGCAGGTAACTGAAATTCATCATTCAGTGTTCTGGCGGTAACTGACGAAGCTGTTGGACGATCTCCTCCAAGAACCTGGCATGGTAGCTGATGCGCGTAAATGTACACGTCCGTTGGGAACCCTAAGAGGAAGGTATGATGCGCACAGTGGCAAGTTTTCCCTCAGAAAGAAACCAAGGTTTAATCGAACCAGGAGGAGCCAAGAAGCACGTTGAAGGTTGATGGTGGCGAAATGTGATGCGGCGCAACAACAGGGATTCCGGCGCCAACGTGGAATCTGCACAACAAAACCAAAGTACTTTGCCCCAACGAAACAGGAGGTTGTCAATCTCACCGGCTTGCTGTAACAAAGGATTAAACGTATCGAGTGGAAGATGTTTGCAAAGAAAAGGAAACACAATTGCAGTAGATTGTATGCTATGTAAAGAATAGGACCGGGGTCCACACCACTAGAGGTGTCTCTCCCATAAGATAAAAGCATGTTGGGTGAACAAATTACAGTGGGCAATTGACAAATAGAGAAAGGCATAAAAATGCATATACATGATATGATAAATATAGTGAGATTTAATTGGGCATTACGACAAAGTACATAGACCGCCATCCAACCGCATCTATGCCTAAAAAGTCCACCTTAGGTTATCATCCGAACCCCATTCGGTATTAAGTTGCAAAGCAATTGCATTAAGTATGGTGCGTAATGTAATCGACAACTACATCCTTAGACATAGAATCAATGTTTTATCCCTAGTGGCAACATCACATCACAACCTTAGAACTTTCTCACTGTCCCTGTGTCAATGAAGGCATGAACCCACTATCGAGCATAAATACTCCCTCTTGGAGTTAAGAGTACAAACTTGGCGAGCCTCTACTAATAACGGAGAGCATGCAAGATCATAAACAACACATAAACAATAGATTGATAATCACCATAACATAGTATTCTCTATCCATCGGATCCCGACAAACACAACATATAGAATTACATATAGATGATCTTGATCATGTTAGGCAGCTCACAAGATCCAACAATGAAGCACAACAAGGAGAAGATGACCATCTAGCTACTGCTATGGACCCATGGTCCAGGGTGAACTACTCACTCATCACTCCGGAGCGATCATGGCGATGAAGAGTCCTCCGAGATGAATCCCTCTCCGGAGGTGCCGGAGGCGATCTCCGAATCCCGAGATGGGATTACGCGGCGGCGTCTCGGAAGGTTTTCCGTATCGTGGCTCTCGCGGGTTTCGCGACGGAGGCTTTAAGTAGGCAAAGCAGCCACACGAGGGCCCCACACCCTAGGTCGGCGCGGCCAGGGGGGCCGGGGCCGCGCCGCCCTATGGTGTCGGCGCCTCGTGGCCCCACTTCCTTCCCTCTTCGGTCTTCGGAAGCTTCATGCAAAAATAGGACCCTGGGCGAAGATTTCGTCCAATTCCGAGAATATTTCCTTACTAGGATTTCTGAAACCAAAAACAGCAGAAAAAGAATCGGCTCTTCATCTTGTTAATAGGTTAGTTCCAAATGCATAAATATGACATATAATGTGCATAAAACATGTAGGTATCATCAATAAAGTGGCATGGAACATAAGAAATTATCGATACGTTGGAGACGTATCAGCATCCCCAAGCTTAGTTCTGCTCGTAAAACGATAACAAAGATAATTTCAAGTGACATGCCATCATAATCTTGATCATACTATTTGTAAACATATGTAATGAATGCAGCGATCAAAACAAAAGTAATGACATGAGTAAACAAGTGAATCATATAGCAAAGACTTTTCATGAATAGTACTTCAAGACAAGCATCAATAAGTCTTGCATAAGAGTTAACTCATAAAGCAATAAATCAAAGTAAAGGTGTTGAAGCAACACAAAGGAAGATGAAGTTTCAGCGGTTGCTTTCAACTTATAACATGTATATCTCATGGATATTGTCAACATAAAGTAATATAACAAGTGCAATATGCAAGTATGTAGGAATCAATGCACAGTTCACACAAGTGTTTGCTTCTTAGGTGGAGGGAGATAGGTAAACTGACTCAACAATAAAAGTAAAAGAAAAGTCCTTCAAAGAGGAAAGCATCGATTGCTATTTGTGCTAGAGCTTTTATTTTGAAAACATGAAACAATTTTGTCAACGGTAGTAATAAAGCATATGAGTTATGTAAATTATATCTTACAAGTTGCAAGCCTCATGCATAGTATACTAATAGTGTCCGCACCTCGTCCTACTTAGCTTGGACTACCGGATCTTTGCATGCCATGTTTCAACCAAGTGTCACAAAGGGGTACCTCCATGCCGCTTGTACAAAGGTCTAAGGAGAATGCTCGCATTTTGGATTTCTCGCTTTTGATTATTCTCAACTTAGACATCCATACCGGGACAACATAGATAATGGACTCCTCTTAAATGCATAAGCATGTAGCAATGATTATTATTCTCATATGAGATTAAGGATATATGTCCAAAACTGAAACTTCAACCATGGTTCATGGCTTTAGTTAGCGGCCCAATGTTCTTCTCTAACAATTTTGCATGCTCCAACCACTAAAATGATAGATCCTTCAGACAAGACGGACATGCATAGCAACTCACATGATATTCAACAATAGTTGATGGCGTTCCCCAGAAGCATGGTTATCGCACAACAAGCAACTTAATAAAATATAAAGTGCATAAGTACATATTCAATACTACGATAGTTTTTAAGGCTATTTTGTCCCATGAGCTATATATTGCAAAGGTGAATGATGGAATTTTAAAGGTAGCACTCAAGCAATTTACTTTGGAATGGCGGAGAAATACCATGTAGTAGGTAGGTATGGTGGACACAAATGGCATAGTAGTTGGCTCAAGGATTTTGGATGCATGAGAAGTATTCCCTCTCGATACAAGGTTTAGGCTAGCAAGGTTATTTGAAGCAAACTCAAGGATGAACCGGTGCAGAAAAACTCACATAAAAGACATATTGTAAACGTTATAAGACTCTACACCGTCTTCCTTGTTGTTCAAAACTCAATACTAGATATTATCTAGACCTTAGAGAGACCAAATATGCAAATCAAATTTTAGCAAGCTCTATGTATTTCTTCATTAATGGGTGCAAAGTATATGATGCAAGAGCTTAAACATGAGCACAACAATTGCCAAGTATCACATTATCCAAGACATTTTAGAATTACTACATGTAGCATTTTCCAATTCCAACCATATAACAATTTAACGAAGAAGAAACTTCGCCTTGAACATTATGAGTAAAGCCTAAGGACATATTTGTCCATATGCAACAGCGGAGCGTGTCTCTCTCCACAAAGTGAATGCTAGGATCCATTTTATTCAAACAAAAACAAAAACAAACCGACGCTCCAAGTAAAGAACACAAGATGTGATTGAATAAAAATATAGTTTCAAAGGAGGAACCCGATGATGTTGTCGATGAAGAAGGGGATGCCTTGGGCATCCCCAAGCTTAGACGCTTGAGTCTTCTTAGAATATGCAGGGGTGAACCACGGGGGCATCCCCAAGCTTAGAGCTTTCACTCCTCTTGATCATAGTATATCATTCTCCTCTCTTGACCCTTGAAAACTTCCTTCACACCAAACTTCAAGCAAACTCATTAGAGGGTTAGTGCACAATTAATAATTCACACATTCAGAGGTGACACAAACATTCTTTACACTTCTGGACATTGCATAAAGCTACTGGACATTAATGGATCAAAGAAATAAATCCAACATAGCAAAAGAGGCAATGCGAAATAAAAGGCAGAATCTGTCAAAAACAGAACAGTCCGTAAAGACGAATTTAAAGCTGGCACCAGACTTGCTCAAATGGAAAAACTCAAAACTAATGAAAGTTGCGTACATATCTGAGGATCACGCTCGTAAATTGGCAGATTTTTTCGAATTTTCTACAGAGGCCTGTGCCCAGATTCGTGACAGACAGCAATGCTGTTCTGCGCAGCAATCCCAATATAACATCAACTTTGACATAGAAACTTTACTTGGCACAAAAACATGATAAGGAGAGGTTGCTACAGTAGTAAACAACTTCCAAGACTCAACAAAACAAAAAATTGCTGTAGTAAAAACATGGGTTGTCTCCCATAAGCGCTTTTAACGCCTTTCAGCTAGGCGCAGAAGTGCAAATCAAGTAACATCGAAAGTAGAAGCATCAACATCATAACTTGTTCTAATAATAGAATCAAAAGACAACTTCATTCTCTTTCTAGGGAAGTGTTCCATACCTTTCTTGAGAGGAAATTGATATTTAATATTACCTTCCCTCATATCAATAACAGCACCAACGGTTCGAAGAAAAGGTCTTCCCAACACAATAGGACAAGATGCATTGCATTCGATATCCAAGACAACAAAATCAACGGGGACAAGGTTATTGTTAACCGTAATGCGCACATTATCAATCTTCCCCAAAGGTTTCTTTTTAACATTATCGGCAAGATTAACATCCAAATAACAATTCTTCAATGGCGGCAAGTCAAGCATATCATAAATCTTTTTAGGCATAACAGAAATACTTGCACCAAGATCACATAAAGCATTACATTCAAAGTCATTGAATTTCATTTTAATGATGGGCTCCCAACCATCTTCTAACTTTCTAGGAATAGAAGTTTCAAGTTTTAGTTTCTCTTCTCTAGCTTTTATGAGAGCATTTGTAATATGTTTTGTAAAGGCTAAATTTATAGCACTAGCATTAGGACTTTTAGCAAGTTTTTGTAAGAACTTTATAACTTCAGAGATGTGGCAATCATCAAAATCTAAATCATTATGAGCTACAGCAATGGAATCATTGTTCCCAAGGTTGGAAAAATTTCAGTTTTATCACAAGCAGTTTCAGCAGTTTTAAGGTTCAGTTTGTTAGCTTTGCACTAGAAGTAGAAACATTGCCAACACCAATTATTTTACCATTGATAGTAGGAGGTGCAGCAACATGTGAAGAATTAGCATTACTAATGGTGGTAATAGTCCAAACTTTAGCTACATTATTCTCTTTAGCTAGTTTTTCATTTTCTTCTCTATCCCACCTAGCACGCAGTTCAGCCATTAATCTTATATTCTCATTAATTCTAACTTGAATGGCATTTGCTGTAGTAGTAATCTTATTATCAATATCATTATTAGGCATAACTTTTAATTTTAATAGATTAACATCGAGGCAAGTCTATCAACTCTAGAAGCAATAATATCAATTTTATCAAGCTTTTCCTCAACAGATTTGTTAAAAGCAGTTTGTGTACTAATAAATTCTTTAAGCATGGCTTCAAGACCAGAGGGTACACTCCTATTATTGTTGTAAGAATTCCCATAAGAATTACCATAACCATTACCATTCGCAGAAGGATATGGCCTATAATTATTACCAGAGTTGTTCCTATAAGCATTGTTGTTGAAATTATTATTTTTAATGAAATTCACATCAACATTTTCTTCTTGAGCAACCAATGAAGCTAAAGGAACATTATTAGGATCAACATTAGATCTACCATTCACAAGCATAGACATAATCACATCAATCTTATCACTCAAGGAAGAGGTTTCTTCAACAGAATTTACCTTCTTACCTTGTGGAGCTCTTTCCGTGTGCCATTCAGAGTAATTTATCATCATATCATCAAGAAGTTTTGTAGCCGCCCCCAATGTGATGGACATAAAGGTACCTCCAGCAGCGAATCCAATAAATTCCGCGAAGAAAAATTTAGTCCTGCATAGAAGGTTTGGATGATCATCCAAGTAGTCAGTCCATGGGTTGGGCAATTCTTTACCAAAGTTTTCATTCTCTCCCATGCTTGAGCAACATGTTCAGTATCTAATTGCTTAAAATTCATTAAGCTACTTCTCAAAGATATAATTTTAGCGGGGGATAATATCTACCAATAAAAGCATCCTTGCATTTAGTCCATGAATCAATACTATTCTTAGGCAAAGATAGCAACCAATCTTTAGCTCTTCCTCTTAATGAGAAAGGAAACACTTTCAATTTAATAATATCACCATCTACATCCTTATACTTTTGCATTTCACAAAGTTCAACAAAATTATTGAGATGGGCAGCAGCATCATCAGAACTAACACCAGAAAATTGATCTCTCATAACCAAGTTCAGAAAGCAGGTTTAATTTCAAAGAATTCTGCTGTAGTAGCAGTGGAGCAATAGGTGTGCATAGGAAATCATTATTATTTGCATTTGTGAAGTCACACAACTTAGTATTTTCAGGGGTATTCATTTTAGCAATGGTAATTAAAACAAACTAGATAAAGTAAATGCAAGTAACTAATTTTTTTGTGTTTTTGATATAGAGAGCAAGACAGTAAATAAAGTAAAACTAGGAACTAATTTTTTTGTGTTTTGTTTAGGTGCAGCAAACAAAGTAGTAAATAAAATAAAGCAAGACAAAAACAAAGTAAAGAGATTGAGAAGTGGAGACTCCCCTTGCAGCGTGTCTTGATCCCCCAACGGCGCGAAAAAGTGCTTGATGCGCGTAAATGTACACGTCATTGGGAACCCCAAGAGGAAGGTATGATGCGCACGTGGCAAGTTTTCCTCGAAAGAAACCAAGGTTTAATCGAACCAGGAGGAGCCAAGAAGCACGTTGAAGGTTGATGGTGGCGAAATGTGATGCGGCGCAACAGGGATTCCGGCGCCAACGTGAATCTGCACAACAAAACCAAAGTACTTTGCCCCAACGAACAGTTGAGGTTGTCAATCTCACCGGCTTGCTGTAACAAAGGATTAAACGTATCGAGTGGAAGATGTTTGCAAAGAAAACAGTAAAAAACACAATTGCAGAGATTGTATGCTATGTAAAGAATAGGACCGGGGTCCACAGTTCACTAGAGGTGTCTCTCCCATAAGATAAAAGCATGTTGGGTGAACAAATTACAACGGGCAATTGACAAATAGAGAAAGGCATAACAATGCATATACATGATATGATAAATATAGTGAGATTTAATTGGGCATTACGACAAAGTACATAGACCGCCATCCAACCGCATCTATGCCTAAAAAGTCCACCTTCAGGTTATCATCCGAACCCCATTCAGTATTAAGTTGCAAAGCAACAGACAATTGCATTAAGTATGGTGCGTAATGTAATCGACAACTACATCCTTAGACATAGAATCAATGTTTTATCCCTAGTGGCAACAACACATCACAACCTTAGAACTTTCTGTCACTGTCCCAATGAAGGCATGAACCCACTATCGAGCATAAATACTCCCTCTTGGAGTTAAGAGTACAAACTTGGCCATAGCCTCTACTAATAACGGAGAGCATGCAAGATCATAAACAACACATAAACAATAGATTGATAATCACCATAACATAGTATTCTCTATCCATCGGATCCCGACAAACACAACATATAGAATTACATATAGATGATCTTGATCATGTTAGGCAGCTCACAAGATCCAACAATGAAGCACAACAAGGAGAAGACGACCATCTAGCTACTGCTATGGACCCATGGTCCAGGGGTGAACTACTCACTCATCACTCCGAGGCGATCATGGCGATGAAGAGTCCTCCGGAGATGAATCCCCTCTCCGGTGCCGGAGGCGATCTCCGAATCCCCCGAGATGGGATTCGCGGCGCGCGTCTCGAAGGTTTTCCGTATCGCTCTCGGACGGGGCGACGGAGGCTTTAAGTAGGCGGAAGGGCAACGCGGGGGCCACACGAGGGCCCACACCCTAGGTCGGCGCGCCAGGGCCCGGGCCGCGCCGCCCTATGGTGTCGGCGCCTCGTGGCCCCACTTCCTTCCCTCTTCGGTCTTGGAAGCTTCGTGCAAAAATAGGACCCTGGGAAGATTTCGTCCAATTCCGAAATATTTCCTTACTATGATTTCTGAAACCAAAAACAAAGAAACAAGAACTCTTCGGCATCTTGTTAATAGGTTAGTTCCAGAAAATGCATAAATATGACATATAATGTGCATAAAACATGTAGGTATCATCAATAAAGTGGCATGGAACATAAGAAATTATCGATACGTTGGAGACGTATCGCACCCTCCAAACCCACCGACGGGCAATGGCTGAGCAACACGAAGAGCGGAAGCTCCCAGGGCCGCTTAGTGGACCCCGGCACCTCGCGTCGTCCCGCAAATCTTCCGCCACGTCCCGGCGGTTGCTAGGGCGTGCCACCCGACCTAGACCCGATCAGGAAGGTGTTAGAGTGCCTCGATTGTTCTTGCATGGTAGACACGTAAACATTAAATACGAGCCCTATCGGCTCTCAGGTTTCCCTGTGGATCGGCTCAAGGAGCCGATCGCCCCATGTTTCACGTTGGATTTACAATGGCATGGGGATCCTGCTTGATCGGACAAAGCTAAAGCGATCCACGATTTTAGGGTTTTCACCGCATAACCGAACGTCCTACGTGTGATCGGGCCTAAGCTACGGAAGATGATGCAAACCACCCCTACGAGAGGCCTAAAAACCAACGTAACGTTGATTCCCAACATCCCTCGCAGGGACGGTGAACAACATCTAACGCACTACGGATCCTCCGACCTCAGCATAAGGCCTAACTATATAGATATTAAACTAATCCCTGCGGAGCAAGGAGCAACTATAACGGATCGAATCTACTAAGTAACGAACAAGCAAGATGCTGCCCTTACGTCTGGATAGACGTAAGGGCAGCTAGTGTCGAGGGACGGCATTGCCACGCAGATATGCACGTGAAAGCATCAATGCAAGCCCCTAAACACCTAAGGATAAATAGTACTGCTCGCCATCAACAAGGCTTCAACACGAGCAGTACAAGGTTGACGAATAAACGTATACTGCCTAGATCGCTAGATGCGATCTAGGCATCATGGTGCTTACCCGGAGAAACCCTCGAAGAAAGGGGTGGCGATGCGCCTGATTTGTGTTGGTTGAACGATGATTGTCCTCCTTTTCCGATAACCCTAGATACATATTTATAGTCCAAGGGACTTTCTAATTGAGGCGTGCACCTAACCGTGCACGGGCTCTATCTTTTAATCTAAATTACAATGCGATCTACTATATTATAGATACACGGGCAACTTAGCCCAAACTCTTAGCGCAAGGCCAAGATGCTCCACGTGTACGTCCTTCAAGCCCATCTTCACTTACGGCCCATCTCCTGATTTGGCCAAAATCGGGCTAACACATGCCCCCCGGTTTTGATAATGATAATTGCAAAACCATCTGTCTCCTTCGAAGGGTCATGTCGTGGCAACCGTTGCGCTTCATGATGACGTCTTGCCTTCTCAACTCCCCTGCACGACTTGACTGCTGGCACCACGTCCTCGAAACTGCTAGGCATTAAACCACTATATTCTCCTTTTTATTTGGCCACTTCCTGCAGTTCCCTCTCTGTCCTCCTCGCACTAGCACTCCCAAAAACCCTCGCCAGCATGTCGTCTTCTTCCTCCTCATCGGGTCTTTCCACGCAGTCCTCCCCCTTCCGCGAGCCGACGCCGGAGTGGAACCCGGAGGAAGCCCATGCGGCCAACATCCGCCGCGCCATCGAGGCCGGGGACAAACCAAGCCACGACTTCTCCATCTGGTCGAGGACGACCAATCGACCGATGGGGAAAGCGTCCTCCGCAGCCTCGCCAATGGGGCAGCAGAGAGCGACGACGACGACCTTCCCGGGAGGGAGTAACCTCCTCCGAGGAGGTGGAGGAGGAGGAGGACGATAGCTCCTCCGACGAGCCGCCGCCAAGCGCCACTGCCCCTGGCCCGGAAATCTCAGCGACTTCGACAGCGATGACGACGACGCTGATGAAGAAGACGAGGACGACGAAGGTCCTGCCGGCGGCCGCTATAGCAGCGACGACGAGCCGGCCGGGCGTAGCGCCGACGGCATGACGATGAGGGCAGCAGCGGCCCCTAGATAGGGTAGAGCTAGGAGTAGTAGACGGGGCAATGTATCCCCTAGCAACTTCCTTTTGAGAGCAATCGGCTCCTTCTATGTAAAAAATCTGGTTATCAATGAAGAAATTTCTCCAATTTGACTTTGTCGATCTCTTCCATATTAGACTAGCCGATTCTCCCCTTTGTTGAACTCGATGAGCCGATGGCAATGCATCAGCTTTTATAACAAATTGCAAGACAGACCAATCCAATCGCCTTCTCAGATGTTGACTTGCCATCCGTGAGGTTCAGACCCAAACTCCCAATCGAACGGGTCCAACGCGCAGCCTTGAGACCCCCAGATCTTTAGACTTTAAAATCATCCGATCGTGATGTTCGTCCTGATAGCAAAACTCCTGAATTAACGCCTCCAGGAAAGCTTCTAAGACCGTGGCTGAAATACCTTGCCGTCAAAGCTGATACACCTGTATAACAGGTACCATTTGCTCACAACTTCCCTTGTGATGCTCTGTTTTCTTGCAGCAACGGACTGGTCTAGAGCCTGATCAACGATGATGGCTCCTTTTTCCAACTCCTCCTGTCAATCTGGTGATTTTCCTCTGCAAGAGTCCTCCACCCTTTAACATGGTTATGATGCAGAGATAGCCAATTTCAACACCATCGGCTCTTCAGAATGAGGAATTCTCAAGGCCAGCTGCCCCCCGAGCCTCTGTCAAGGCGAGAATGAAAGTGAATCCACCGAATGGGCCACCATCGGCTTCCCAATTGTAGTGCAGCATCAGCCAATTCTAACCAAATCGGCTTTCAACAGCAAAGAACCTTCAAGGTGAGCTGCCCCCCGAGCTTCTTTAGTCCAATGAGGCAACCTCTCGGTGAGAATGAAGTTCAGTCCAACCGGACGATCGTCGGTTGTTCTCTGATCTCATGATCTGCATCCATACTGCCCTTGCTGCTGGCCAGGGCTACGATCCTCAAACTTGCCGGCAAATACCAGCAGCTTAAATGAGGAAAAGGGCCGTCTTGGACGCCCAAACTGATGCTTCTGCTGGTGCTGCCGAGCTTGAAGTCTTGCAGAAGGAGTTGGAAGTCCTTGAAGAGAGGGCCTGAATCGCCAAGCAATCCAGCAGATGACTGCTCTATTAGGCTTCCGCTTGTAACAGTTGCAAGGACTTGAGTCGATGGCCGTGCATCGGCTTTGAATTCTTAAGTCGATGTCTACGCATCGGCTTTGCCCAAAAAATTCTGTATTTTCGATTTTTTGCGGCCGGCCGATTTGTTTATGTATCGGCCCCATCTTTGAGCTGCTGGGCGTTTGGCATTCTCAGCTTCGTATCCTCGTGTCTTATCCATCTATGTGCCCCCCGATTCTGTCAAGACATTGATGGTATCGGCTCTTATCTCGTTGGATCAATGCTGAACACAGAAAAGGATGTTGATGATAATTTTGGCCGATTGCGGGAATCGGCCTCCTTTTCCGTTGCAATGCTTTGGCGATGGTTTGCAACTTCTTGGATTTCTACTGTAGCTACGTGGCATGCTGGAGATAAGATCCCTTGCTTTTCATTGAGGGCCGATCTCAGGGATCGGCCTTGCCACGTACGTCCAATGTCTTGGGTCTGCTACTCTGTTAGGCCGGTGGATAAAACCAGCCTTACCCCATTTTTCGAGGCTTCGATGCGCTCACAACCCTCTAAACTGATTCCAGAGAGCGGCTCTTGGTTATCTGCTTCCCACACGCTCATGGCAGCTAATGATATCTCGATTGAGTCATCCGCTCGAACGACTTCCACTTCATCTCTATCCCACTGTATGATGCATTGGTGCATTGTAGACGGGATGCAATAGCATGAATCCGTCCCTTCCCAATAGGACAGCGTAATTGCTTTTGTCGTCGACGATGAAGAACGTAGGGTATGGTCTTCCGGCTACGTAAGCTCTACATTCAGAACACCTTTCGCTTCGACGCCGGCCGTTGAAGTCGCTTAATGTGATGTTGGTCTTGATCAGATCGTCGCTGGAATGCCCCAAACGACGTAGCATGGAATACGGCATTATGTTGACTGCCGCTCCGGTATCAACCAACATCTTGCCGACAGTTGCCCGTTGATGTAACCCCTCAAGTATAGGGCTTTCGATGCCTGTAGCTTCTATCTCGTGGCTTTTCAAAGATAACGGTCGTGGACCGCAGTAATTGAGCCACTGAAACTTCCTCGTCGTTTGGAGCGCGAAACTCGACGGGAGTATAAACACCATGTTTGTGTCACCGATGTCTCGATCGGCATCAGCCGATGCCCGTGCATCGGCTTTCGCTGTTTTGGGCGCCATACTTTCTTTGGCGGGCGCGCGCTTCGTCTCCAATGTTTGCTGGATTTTCACGGCCAGATCGGGCCGTGCTCTTCTCAACGTGTACAGTGCGTGCCTCGGCTTCTTCCAGGTTTCGCGGCACTCTACGCTTCTGAGAATGGCTGAGTCCATCAGGGCACCACCTTGGTCGGTGATACCTATCTTCTTCCCCATCTGACTCCTCGAAGTCCTCTTCTTGAGATGACTCAGCTCGTTTGTTATGAGGTGGGAGAGATCCTAGACGCTCGAACACTGAAACTTCGTTTGTCCTTCTCCTTTGTTGTTTGCATTCTGGGCAATTCTCGATTGTTGGCAATCGGCTCATTCCCGAGTCCCAACAATGTTTGAAGAAGGGACAGTTCCAGTGCTACCCACGCGTCTTGCTCCCTTGACCTCCCTCTAGCGCGACGTTCGTACCGTCGTTGTTCCTGTCGTGCCGACGATACCTCGTTTTCTGCATCGACCGACGATATTTTTCATCGTCTTCGTCGTAGCGCCGACGTCGGTCATACTGCTGCTCATATTTGTTGAGGAGATGCACGGAGAGTGGGCGCTGATACCGTATGCTTCTCACCTCCTCCTCGGTACCGTCTATCATCATCTTGGGGCCGGCGCGTGGAACGGCCTCCTCTTTATCCTCGCCACGAGAGTGGCTGCTCTCCGCTTTATCTTTGCCATGGCGGATCACAAACCCTGCCATATTGACATCAAAAGAGAACCCAGGTTCCCTTATAGAGTGGCTTAGGTCCACCATGTTGACGTCCGGAAACGGACGCATGTCTACCTTCATGGCAAACTGTCCGAAAGTTAATCGGCCTGATTCTATCGCCATCTGAATTTGTGCGCGCAACACTTTGTAGTCGTTGGTGGCGTGCGTGAACGTATGATGCCATTTGCAGTATGGCCTTTTGTTCATCTCTTGTGCCGTAGGGATCTTGTGGCCTTCAGGGAGCTTCAACTGTTTCTCTTTCGAAGCAGATCGAAGATTTGTTCGGCTGCTCACATCAAAGTCCAATCCTCTTGGAGGCCCTGGGTTCACCCATTTGCAGACACAGTCGCGCGTCCGAGTCCACTCGGCCATCGCGACTTCTTGATCTTCCGCATGATCTTCATCCTCATCGGCGTTGACCAGGGTTATCGCGCGCTGAACTTGTCCGGCATGCTGATGGCGATGTTCATATAAGGTCAGCCTCTGACCAGGTGCGCCAACGAGTTGTACTCCACTTGGAACGTCGATCTTTGAATGACGCAAGGCCTGCCACGTCCAGCTGATCGCTTCTTTCTCAGTTAAATGAACCGAGTAGCATCGGTTCTTGACAGTCTGAACGCTGAATGTACTCAGCCACTGTCTCTCTCGTCTCGCCGAACCTGTGCTAGTTCGGCAATACCAGCTTCAGAGCTTCGAATGATATTGGGTGTGAAATTGTTCCTCCAACTGCTTCCATGATCGTGCGAGTTCAGCGAGGTGTACCATCCAAAAGCTGGACCGGTAAGGGATTGCGAGAAGCACCTCACCCGTAGCTGATCCGATGCCGAAGCCATGCCCAGCTGGGCCAAGTATCGGCTCACGTGCTCAATGGAGCTAGATCCTTCGACCCACTGAATTTGTTGAAGTCCGGAAGCCGGTACTTAGGTGGTAGTGGATCAGGTCGAATTCATTGGGGTACGGCTTGGAATAGCCGATTATCTTCTTCTTCGGCAAGATGCCGAACCGATCTCTCGGGCTGATCTTCATGTGGAGGTAGTGGCAGTGAGCTTTCCTGGACGGTGCAGTGGTATACTTGGCTAGCCACGCTGTTTCTCGCTTCCGCTCCCAAACTCCCCGCTGCAGTGCTCCTCCCGCCGGAACAATGGCTCCCGCTCCGCAATCCTCCCGCTGGAGCCTGGATCGCCCGTGTCCAGTTGTTGCAGTCCGCACAAACGTGCACACGTATCCGTGTGGGATCTCCTTGGGCGGCTCATATAAGAACTGGTAGTCGCCCGGATCACCTCCAACCTTGTAGACAACGTATGCCGGTGAACCTTGTTGCTGTGGAGCTGCCATAGCGTACGGCAATGGTGGCCTGGTGTGGAGTTGCACCTCTCCTTGGTGAGTCCCTAGAGCAGGTCCCGAAGGGGAGTACCGACGCTCCATGATCTCTTGGACCACCCGGAACGCAACGCGCTCCAAAGAATTCACCAGGCTCTCGAATGCCGATGCTGAATGGGCCACCACGTAGTTGATTTCTGTCGCAGGGCTCGGCACGTTCATCGAAGGGAGAGCAGATCTACCTCGAGGACGCTTGTGGCGTGAATCCTTTGAACCCGATACCGTGCGAACGGGTCTTCTCAAAGGAGCCGATGAGTTCGGCTTCAACGATGGCCTTCACTCATCGTACTTCTTCTGATCAGGGAGGAAGATCCTCGTATGTGGTTCCTCCGCCATCTCGGATGCCGATGTTGACGTGGATATTGCGAAGGTTGTCCCACCGGGCGTGCAGAATGTGTTACCCTCCAAAACCCACCGACGGGCAATGGCTGAGCAACACGAAGAGCCGGGAAGCTCCCAGGGCCGCTTAGTGGACCCCGGCACCTCGCGTCGCCCCGCAAATCTTCCGGCCACGTGGCGGTTGCTAGGGCGTGCACCGACCTAGACCCGATCAGAAGGTGTTAGAGTGCCTCGATTGTTCCTGCATGGTAGACACGTAAACATTAAATACGAGCCCTATCGGCTCTCGGTTTCGTGGATCGGCTCACGGAGCCGATCGCCCCATGTTTCACGTTGGATTTACAATGGCATGGGGATCCCGCTTGATCAGGACAAAGCTAAAGCGATCCACGATAGTTTAGGGTTTTCACCGCATAACCGGAACGTCCTACGTGTGATCGGGCCTAGCTACGGAAGATGATGCAAACCACCCCTACGAGAGGCCTAAAAACCAACGTAACGTTGATTCCCGGAACATCCGCAGGGACGGTGAACAACATCTAACGCACTACCGTATCCTCCGACCTCAGCATAAGGCCTAACTACAGATATAAAATCTGCGAGCAAGGAGCAACTATAACGGATCGGATCTACTAAGTAACGAACAAGCAAGATGCTGCCCTTACCCGGATAGACGTAAGGGCAGCTAGGTCGAGGGACGGCATTGCCACGCAGATATGCACGTGAAAGCATCAATGCAAGCCCCTAAACACCTAAGGATAAATAGTACTCTCGCCATCAACAAGGCTTCAGCACGAGCAGTACAAGGTTGACGAATAAACGTATACCGCCTAGATCGATCTAGGCAGCATGGTGCTTACCCGGGAGAAACCCTCGAAGAAAGGGGTATGGCGCTGCGATTTGTGTTGGTTGAACGATGATTGTCCTCCTTTTCCGATAACCCTAGATACATATTTATAGTCCAAGGGACTTTCTAATTGAGGCGTGCACCTAACCGTGCACGGGCGACTCTATCTTTTAATCTAAGTTACAATGCGATCTACAATATTACAGATACACGGGCAACTTAGCCCAAACTCTTAGCGCAAGGCCGCTTCGAAGATGCTCCACGTGTACGTCCTTTAAGCCCATCTTCACTTACGGCCCATCTCCTGATTTGGCCAAAATCGGGCGGTAACAGTAGCTGAACTGAATCAAGCCATTTATCGACTGAACCTCTGATTTGTTGAACCCCTGAGCACTCTGCACTGGTTGCCAGATCCTGGGGGCGCTGCCGTGAGCTGCTTCCTGGGCCAACTCGAAAGCGGTTCGTGGCTTTCGCGGCCTCCCTGTCTTCGTCTTCCTCGTGCCGCTGGGTCTGGCCGACTCCGCAGACGAATCCACGCAGGCCGTCTTCTCCTTGCATTCCTCCTCCGAGGAGCTGGACATCGCCAGAAGCTTGGAGAGCTTGACGAATCTCCTCGAACCAGGCTTCACCTCCTGCGCCTCCACGCGAGGCTCCGGCACAAGCCGAGGACCCGGCACGCCAGGGTGTGTTGATGATGATGGAGCCGATGCGAAGCTCGCTCTCTGCCGGAGTTGGAGAAGTGGTTGGGCCTGCCCTCTCGGCGAGCGTAGACCAAACCTTCCCCAATCGCCAACGCCAACCCCGCTGGATTCCGGCGCTTCCACGAGCGCCTCCTGTTCCTCCGCCGAGCTCCACCTCCGAGTACATCTCCTCTCCCTGCGCCTCCTCTCTGCCATCCGCTGACACTGACGCCAGAGTAAACCTCCGCCGAGTCGCCGCGGATCTAGGTGGATCGAGCTTGGCGGTGAAGGTATGAGCGGTGGAGGAAGTGAAGTGGGTGGAGAACAGTGGATGAAGGGGAAATCTGTACTTCTCTCATCGCCCCGCGTGGGGTTTCCATCCTGGCCGCCATGGCGCGCCATGGTAGGAGATCGAGGAGGCCCCGCCATGAACAGGGTGCTCGGTCGGGTTGGAGCCCGAGACCGGTCCGGTTCCACCATGGAACAGGACATGGTGCTCCGTCACATCTCCCTTCGTGCAGAAGAGCGAGACATGGCGGCGCTGCACCACCGGATGATTTACGGCGGTGGGATCCCATTCCCCCGCTCGCCGGCCGCGCCTCCAGGTAGCGGATCTGCCTCGGAAGATCTCGGGGAAGTGGGGGGCGCCACCCAACAGGCTCGCACATCGCATCTCGTTCCTCCGGCGAAGCTTGCATGAGGTAGAGCAGGTAGTAGCGTCGGATCAGCTTGGCATGGAGATCAAGTTCCAGCGCGCTCCCCCTCCGAGAGTCCTCCCGAGATGGCTCGGAGTCTCGACGGGTCGAGCCCCTGCGCGATCTGCTCGGAGAAGACATCCGCACCCCCCGGCCGCCGCGCTACGGAGTCCCTGGGGAACAGCGGCGACGGCGGAGGCGCGGTGGATCGCCGTCGGCGAGAGGCGCATCCAGAGCGAGCACGGGAGGGAGCCTGCTGGTCCAATCTCTTTCTAAAAAAAACGATAATCAGTAGACATTGAAACGAATTCTCGCAATACAACTGGTTTCTTGCAATTTCGCAATAGTGGTGGGTTTGCGAACTTCACTCCATAATGTGGTGGTTTTTTGGAATGTACTCGCGTGTATCCTTGATTCCTTGATGAGATATCGTTTTCCCACCAATTGCTTGTCCGTTCATCGCTAAACAAACGACGATGAATTATATGAAGGTTTTGTTTCTCGCACAAATTATACTGAGGTCCAAGGCATTCACGCCCGATGCTGCAAATTCAGTGAAAGCTTTAAAATTGGAATGAGGCCTGAATGGATGTCAACTTTTATTTCTGAAACCCTTCCAGATTTTTTTCTTTGAGAGACTGAAACCCTTCCAGATGTCCATGTCATAGCAGCATTGTCAAGGATTGTAATGGTTTCGAGTAATAATCATGAAAGATCAAGCAGTGGGGTGGGCGGGTGGCACGCAATCACCCAATCGTATACGCTAAACACACAGTTGATCTTGGTTCTTGTACCGTATGTCCGTATCTGACACAACACAAGCCCGAGAATGTGCATGCAGAGTTCACATCCATTCCAGCCGCACGAACCGGAGCAACTAGCACCCCAATCTAGCCAATAGCCATCTAATTGAGAAGATCTAGCTGTTGGTTCATTAGTTAGTTGTTGGGGCCCCAGTTGCTGAGGTACATGACAGTCCGGAGCTCCTCCTCCTGCTCCTGCTTCGCCTTCCTCCTCGCCGCGGCACCACCGGCAGCAGGCACCGCCTTGCTCTTGCTGTTCCCGGCCGCCGCAGTAGTGCTGCCGCGCTGCTGGACTGACCGGAACGCGTGGTTCCAGCTTGACAGCGGCATGCCGATCCTTGAGCGCCTCGGCTCTGCCCGCGTCCACGCTCATCGCCGCCGCCCACGACGACGCCGTCGCCTTGCCGCTCGCCATCCGATCGTATGGTCTCGTATCGACGATGTCCTCGAGTTCTTCGTTCGGTGCTGTGTGTGTGGTAATTGAGCTGCGAGCTGGCGGTACTAGTGGTGGTGGTTTTATAGGAAAGGCCGGCTGGAGTTGCACTGTAACTGTGCTGTGTGCTTGCCGGCCGTCGCTACCTCGTACGTACGGGCACGGGGCACGCGCATGGTTTATGAACTGGTGGGCGGAAACCGGGTGCAGGACGCTCCGGCCTTGGCGTTTCAGGTTGTCTGCGGCGTGCCGGCCGATCGTGTGTTGTCACTCTCAGACTCTCAGTATGATATCCATTTTCCTAAAGTTCAGTCAGCATCCTGAAATATCCACACGTCCGGGTTAGGTAGTACAAGTATTTTCAGATTTTCACCACATGCTCTTAGGGTGACGGCGAGAGCTAGCGGAGGTATGGGAGACGCGGACGGGTGGGGAAAACCAGAGGCTACAGGCCATTGTTTCCACGATACTAGGGGCCTAGTGCTTCTATAGTTCTATGTCAGCGTCTGCTGATGAGAGCATAGCGGACTTCCGCGTGCGCAGCGCACCTGCACATCAGGAGTAGTAGACACCTCAGTGTTGTCTGCCCTGTGAGTGTGAGGCCGTTACTTTTATAATTCACAGATCGATCGGGTTGATAATTTGCATGGACCTCGTGTGTGCTTTACAACTGCAAGTGGATTGGTCTTGATTCAGTAGCATCGTCAACTGGGCTGGTCTGCAACAGGTCGTCCCTCTCATGGATCGGTCGTTGAAGGAATCAGAGCCCGTAAACGGGTCAAAATCGAAAAATAACCGTTAGTTTGCGCGTCGGGCTGAAAATTGGCGCCGATCAGTGACCCTAAAAGGATCAAAACCGAAAAACTTTTTTCGGCCGAGACCGAAAACTCAAAACGGCCTGTATTTGTAGGGGTCGATCGAGCGAACCGAACGCTCGATACCTATCTAGGGCGCGCTGAAATTTCAGCTGACGCAACCGCTCGCTCGCTCCTTCCCCGCACCGCCACCACACTCCGCCACCCCGCCCGATTCGCCTGAGCCCCGCATCCCGGAGGTAGCGCCGGTCGCCCGCACCCGCCCGCTGCTCTCGCCCAACTCCGCCGGCGCCCCCATCGCGCCGCCGTCCGTCCAAATCGAGGATGAGCTCGGCGACGAGTTCGATCTGTCGGATTCGTCGAGCTCCACGATTCCGACCTCGACGAGCTGCTCCAGACGACGAGATGGAGGCCACCATGCTCCTCCTCTCCGTCAAGGACTGGAGGACCGCGCGAAGCTGCTGAATCGGAGGCGTGGCTCAGTGTTCGGCCGGAACCACATCCAGCGGAATCGCCTCCTCGGCCACGAGCAGCTGATAGAGGACTACTTCGCCGAGGTACCTACCTATCCTCCCCATCTGTTCCGTAGGAGGTATCGCATGTGGTGTAGCTTGTTCGTCCTAATCGTCAAGGCCTGCGAATTGCATTCGAATTACTTCAAGCAACGTAGGAATGCTGCCGGGTTGATGGGTTTCAGCGCTTTCCAAAAGTTCTCTGCTGCCATGAGGGTCATTGCGTATGGCATCCCTGCGGATTACACCGACGAGTATCTTCGAAGATACTACCACGAAGTCGGTCCGCAGGTTTGCTCGCATGATTATCAAGTTGTATGGGCCTACGTATCTCTGAGCTCCCAACGAGGATGACACCAAACAGTTGATGGAGATAAATGAGAAAAGAGGTTGGCCTAGCATGCTTGGTAGTCTTGATTGTATGCATTGGACATGGAAGAATTGTCCAAAGGCATGGCATGGACAGTACTGTGGCAAGAGCAAAGATGCAACCATTGTACTTGAGGCCGTTGCATCACAAGATTTGTGGATTTGATACTGGTTTTTTGGTTTGCCGGGGACACTCAATGACATCAACGTCCTGCAAAGGTCTCCTTTGTTTGCTAAATTAGCAAATGGGGAAGCACCCACTTGCAACTACAAGGTCATGAACAATGAGTACACAATGTGATATTACCTAGCCGATGGCATCTATCCAGATTGGGCAACTTTTGTTAAGTCTGTCAAGGATCCCCAAGATAGAATAGAAGCTGAATTTGCCAAGGCTCAAGAAGCAGCTCGCAAGGACATTGAGAGAGCTTTTGGTGTTTTACAAGCAAGGTTTGCTATTGTTCGTGGCCCAGCCCGATTTTGGGACAAAAAAACCCTTGTAAACATCATGACATGTTGTGTGATTCTTCACAACATGATCATCGAGGATAAAAGAGACTTGAGCTTGCCCTATTTCTATGACAATGTTGGCACCCGAGTGGAACCCGAACGCAATCCGGACCGCATTGAAGCTTTCCTTGAAACACATCGGCAGATTGAGAATGCCAATACCCATGCCCAGCTCGTCTATGATCTAAAGATGCACCACTAGCAGCGACATGGTCGTCGCCTTTGATCCTACCATTCCATTCATTTGTTTGTCACATGTATCATTGTTGAGGCATTTGTGCATTTGTCCAATTTTCCCGAAGTTGTTGTAATTTGGTTGAGACATTTTACATTTGTCCAATTTTCCCGAAGTTGTTGTAATTTGGTTGAGATATTTTACATTTGTTCAATTTTCCCAAAACTGTTGTAATAATTTGGTTCAAATAATTATTTATGTGTTGTAATAATTTGGATAATTATTTGATTAATTATGATACATTGTTGTATGTGTTGCATATGAATTCTATGAAAAACCCTGCCTTTTACGGGTTCGGAACCCACATGCGCAGAACAGAGACTGTAAACCGAAACTGAAAAACAGAATATTATGTTTTTCAGTTTTCGTTACGGGCTCTGTTCTGCCATTTTCCGGCCCGTAAATACGAGTTCGGTGCACTGAACTCGTGTTTTTCGGTTCGCGTTTTTACGGGGTCTGCTAGAGATGCTCTAACCTCCATTGTGATTCAGGTCTCATGGTCGATCGGGTGTGAAAAGAATTCCAGGGTTTTTTGACAAGGGGTACAAGCCTGTGAATGTGCTGATCGATCAGATCAAATCGAAGCCAAGTGCTAGGCAATAACTACTGTTGGTTGTTTATTGATCATCGATAGTTAGCCTTTTATCTGTCTGTTTTTTTGTAGCTCTGTGTTGAGCTTCTGAATCTTGGGCTAGCGGGTGCCTATTTTGGTTTCTGAACTTTGTGTCGTTCTTGATGTGTGGGTCGGTCGTTCTGGGAGTAGTATAATACAGTACATGCAATGCTCTTGCATGGTTCAAAAAAAAAAGAAATTTGAGAAATTTTCGCAAGAAGAAAAGCTCTTTGCATGGTTCGAAAAAAAAGAGATTGGTCGTGTTCCCAGAAAGACACTAGGCGACAGTTCTCCTGGTCGTTTAATGTTGAAACTGGAACTGTGAGACTCTGATGTGGCTAATTCTGTCATTTTGATGATAACATGGAGATGGATCCGGCCTGCTGTTTAATATGGTCGGTCGGGCGAAAGAACTGAAGGCCTGTTCCTCCCAAATAACTAAGAATATGATCCCTTCACTAGTGATAGGAGAATTTTTATCATGTCAATTCAGCAAGTGCAGAGTGAATAAACACTACATAAGATTTCAGATAATAATCGCCATGTTCTCACCGGCCGCACAGTAATCGAGCACAGGAAACTACTCGCAACCAATTCAGAATGTCCACGAAAACGATCGCAGAAGCAAACGAACAAGGAGGGTAGTATAAACTCTCTTTTGTTTTTGCGACTGAGCGTACTGAAAAGTTTCATCATCATCGTTTCGTCGTGGTATATTACAATGTGGAAACAAGTAAACAACCAACCAGCCAAGTCTGAGGCCATGGCTGTTGCAGCAAACACACCTAGCTAGTGATTGCTAACTGCAAGCTTGCATCTACTAATTGGGTCCCCAGCAGCTGAGGTACATCACCGTTCTCAGCCCCTCCTCGGCCTTCTCTGCTCGCCGCCTCTCCGCCACCGCCGCCGCGGACGCAGGAAGCTGCTTCTTGCCCTGCGAGACGGTGCCGCGGATGCTGGCCTTGGCCTTGGCGGCCCGGTGGATGGACCTGAGCGCGTAGTTCCAGCGGCAGAGGCCGGCCTGGTCCTTGAGCGCCTCCACGGCGCCGACGCTCATCGCCACCGTCCACGACGCCTTCGCTGCAGCCGCCATCTTCTCTTCTTGTTGTTGCGTTGGAGGGGATTGTTGACTGATCTGTACGAGCTCTGTGATTACTCTGCTGTGGGGTGTGAAATTGGGCTGAATGCTGATCGATCCTTGTGTTGGTGGGAAAAGAGCGAGGATGGGATTGGTTATATAGAGATGGCAAGCTGTCAGGGCCGGAGCAAAACAGGCGGCCGTGGGCGTTGGTTTTCCAGGATACTGGGTGCTTTGAGAGCCAGTTTGCTCGTGTACGACGCACATCTCGTCTTGTATATTCGCGGCAGATGGGCGGTTTTGTCCACTTGCGACAGGAAGCCGGTAGAGATAATATAGATTGGAGCAATGTATAGGGAACGCCCCAGGAAAAATACTACGGAGTATCAAAGAGTCACCAAGGGTGTGTTCGGTTTCAGAATGAGGAGGAATGGGATGGAACGGTTCTGCACCTAGATCCCATTCCAGTGTTCGGTTGTGCGGAGGAACGGAACCAACTAGTTCCACAAAAAGGAATATTCTCTCTATATGCGGAACCAACCCATTCCACCAAATCGGTGGAATGTGGAGGAACGGCTGGCTAAACAACTTTGTCAACCCACTGTCAACAAGAAAACGACATAATCTCTCCCTTGCCCCTCGTCTCTCCCTTGCCACACCGTCTGGCGGCTAGCAGGAACCACGCGCGGCGGCGACTTCGGGCGCGGCGGCTGCGGCGGATTCAGGCGCGGCGGCAGCAGCTCCAGGCGCAGCGGCGGCTTCATGCGCGGCGCCCGCGGCGGATTCAGGCGCGGCGGCGGCGGGCGGCTTCAGGCGCGGCGGCGTCTTCTTCAGGCACGCGCGGCAGCGGCTTCAAGCTCGTGCGGCGGCGGCTTCAGGCGCGGCGCCGGCGGTGGATTCAGGCACGGCGTCGGCGGCTTCAGGCGCGCGACAGCGGCGGCGGCTGCTTCACGCGCGGCGGCGTCTTCTTCAGGCGCGGCGACGACAGCTTCAGGCACGCGCGTCATCTTCTTCAAGCTCGTGCGGTTCCTGCGGGCGGCGGCGGGGCTGCTGTGGCGGCGGCGGTTCCTGCGGGGCGCGGGCGGGCAAATCTCGGCCTGGTGCTGAACAAAACTAGTTTAGCACAAAGTAAATTCAGTTTAGGCTCAAAATTAAGCTTAGATGGAGACATTCCATTCTACCTATTTTCCTCCCAACCGAACACGCGAATGGAGTGGAATGGAACCGTTCCGTTCCAGTGGAATGGAACCATTCCATTCCATTCTATCTCATCCTACAACCGAACACACCCCAAGTGAACTTCCTTGCAAAAGCGACCCCACTGTTAAATGGGAGTACTCCTTATTATTTCCTTCATATCAGTACTTCTTCTACTTCCAGCTTTAGCTTTTTTGTGATTTCTGGAACTAGGCCTGGAATTCGAGCTGAGCTGAGCCACCGAAGCTCAGTCAAATAGCGAGTGAACTCGACTCAACTCATTTAACAACTTGAGTCCAGATTTTAAACTTAGCTCGACTCACAAAGTTCTTGAGTTGCTCATTAGTAGCTCGCTAAAAACTAACAAAAGAAACATGTATTGTTTCTGATTATTTAGGCATGAATGATACACAACAATCATAAAAAATGTTGTTGCACAAAAATATAGTCGATAAACCACAATAATCAATAATTATATCAAAAAATAAGATTATGATATAAGGCATAAATCATATTAACCAGAAACGTTTAAAGGAAAGTCAACAAACCACCAGTGTACTTGAGTTATCACATAACATAAGTGAGCATTGGACCCATAGGGACATCGGACCAGAAAACGGAACCCTAGCACCTGAGCCGCTCCCGCGAGCGGCCTGGGAGCTCCCGATGGCGCCTCTCCTCTCGCCCAAGAGCCCCTCCCCTCCCCCTCGCCACCGCCCGAGGGCGTCGCGGGCGAAGCCTGTGCGGCGCCGGATGGGCCTTTCTTCGCGGGTGCGCGGGGGCACGCGGCCCAGCGTGGGCGGCGTGTGTGTTGAGATATGCCCAAGAGGCAATAATAAAGTGGTTATTATAATATCTTTGTGTTTATGATAAATGTTTATATACCATGCTATAATTGTATTAACCGAAACATTGATACATGTGTGTTATGTAAACAACAAGGAGTCCCTAGTAAGCCTCTTGTATAACTAGCTTGTTGATTAATAGATGATCATGGTTTCGTGATCATGAACATTGGATGTTATTAATAACAAGGTTATGTCATTAGTTGAATGATATAATGGACACACACCCAAATGAGCGTAGCATAAGATCAAGTCATTAAGTTCAATTTGCTATAAACTTTCGATACATAGTTGCCTTAATCCTTCGACCATGAGATCATGTAAATCAGTTTACACCGGAAGGGTACTTTGATTACATCAAACGCCATTGCGTAAATGGGTGGCAATAAAGATGAGATTAAGTATTTGGAAAGTGTGAGTTAAGGCATATGGATCAACAGTGGGATTTGTCCATCCTGATGACGGATAGATATACTCTGGGCCCTCTCGGTGGAATGTCATCTGATTAGCTTGCAAGCATATGAATAGTTCATAAGAGATCACATACCACGGTACGAGTAAAGAGTACTTGTCGGTAACGAGGTTGAACAAGGTATGGAGATACCGATGATCGAACCTCGGACAAGTAAAATATCGCGAGACAAAGGGAATCGGCATCGTATGTAAATGGTTCAATCGATCACTAAGTCATCGTTGAATATGTGGGAGCCATTATGGATCTCCGGATCCCGCTATTGGTTATTGCTCGGAGAGGAGTCTCGACCATGTCTGCATAGTTCACGAACCGTAGGGTGACGCGGTTAAGGTTCCATGTCGCATAAGTAGATTCGAATATGAGATGGAGACCGAATGTTGTTTGGAGTCTCGGATGGGATCCAAGACATCACGAGAGGACCGGAATTGTTCTCGAAGAATTCTGCTTTTGTATTTCAAGAAAAGTTGTTCGGGAAACATTCTCGAATTGGACGAAATAAAAACAGGTTCTTATTTTTGTCACGTAAACGGAGTCCAAAGGAGAGAAGGAGAAGAGCCAGGTGGGCCACACAACAAAGCGGCGTCCCCACCCAAAGCCGCGCTGGGTGTTGTCCGGCCACCAAAGCGCCGACACTAGATGGGTTTTGTGAAACCCTAACCCTAGTTCCCGACTATAAATAGTGGGATAGTTTGGCGGCCATTGCTGCTCCGTACGAAACCCTAATGTGCCACCTCTCCTCCCTCCCGCCTCGCTCCGGCTTAGGCGAAGCCCTGCAGTTTTCTTCTCCACCACCACCACCACGCCGTCGTGCGCTGGGATTCCGTGGAGATCTACCACACCTCCGCTGCCCGCTGGAACGGGAGAGGAAGGAGCTTCATCGACACCGTACGCGCGACCGAGTACGGAAGTGCGCCGGATTGCAGCACCGGGGACGATCGTCTACACCAACAACGAGATTAATCTCGTAGGCTTTGGAATCTTCGAGGGTTAGTATCATCTCCATCTCGTTGCTTAGATCTAGTAGATTGGATCTTGGGTGTTCCATAGATTAGATCTGTTGGTTTTATTCGCTTTGCGGTAGGAAATTTTTTGTTTTCTATGCAACGAACCCCATCGGTCTGAGCCACGTCTATGCATAGATCTGTTGCACGAGTAAAACACAATGGTTTTGTGGGCGGTGATGCTTTTGTTGCATTAGTTTGTGTACTTTGCTTCTTGCGGGATGGTGGGATGAAGCGGCCCGGGCTAACTTTACATGACCGCGTCTCATGAGACTTGCTCCACGCTTGACATGCAACTTGTATTGCATAAGTGGCTTTGCGGGTGTCTGTCTCTCCCACCATAGTGAAGATTGTAATTTGCACTTCTATTGTCAACACTAGTATCACCGTTGTGGTTCATGTTCGTAGGTAGATTGGATCTTGCTCGAAACCCTAAACCACGTAAAATATGCAAACCAAATTAGAGACGTCTAACTTGTTTTTGCAGGGTTTGGTGATGTGATATGGCCATGATGTGATGATGATTATATTTGATGTATGAGATGTTCATTATTGTATTATGGCAACCGGCAGGAGCCTAATGGTTGTCTTTAATTTTTGATAAAGACCTGCGTGTCTATTCATCATGTAATAGCTTTATTTCAAGTAGTTGTTATAGTAGCTATAAGTGATGGACAACCATGAAGCGGCGCCACTGACCTTGACGCCATGTTGGTGATGATGGAGATCATGCCCGTGCTTTGGAGATGGAGATCAAAAGCACAAGAAGAAAGGCCATATCATATCACACATTATGAATTGCATGTGATGTTAATCCTTTTATGCATCTTATTTTGCTTAGATCGCGACGGTAGCATTATAAGATGATCCCTCTCACTAAATATCAAGATAATAAAGTGTTCATCCTTAGTATGCACCGTTGCTAAGACTTGTCGTTTCGAAGCATCTCGTGATGATCGGGTGTGATAGACTCTACATGTGCATACAACGGGTGCAAGCCAGATTTGCACACGCGATACTAAGGTTGCCTTGACGAGCCTAGCATGTACAGACATGGTCTCGGAACACGGGATACCGAAAGGTAGAGAATGAGTCATATGAATGATATGATGAACACTTTGAGTGTTCGCCTTTGAAGCTACATCTTTTCTCGAAGATCGGACTTGGTGTAGTGGATTTGGTTCGTGTAATCACTAAGACAATGCGAGGGATGTTGTTTTGAGTGGGAGTTCACCTAGTTAATTTAAGAATTAAAATTGAACTCATTTTATCATAAACTTAGTCTAAATTCTTTGCAAATATGTTGTACATCATGGCGCCCCCTCCATCAATTTTAACCAGTTCCTAGAGAAAGAAAAGCTTAAAGGCAATGGTAGCAACTTCATTGACTGGTCCCGTCATGTGAGGATTTGCCTCACTGGCGTAAGCATGCAATATGTGCTCGTAGCACCGCTAGGTCCCCCACCACCTCCGGCAGTGTCCGAGGACATAAAGAATGTTTATGAGACTCGGGTAACTCGGTACTCCAAATTCAGTGTGCCATCTTGTGCAGTTTAGAGGCAGAGCTCCAAAAGCGTTTTGAGCACCACGACCCATGTGAGATGATGCGTGAGCTCAAACTTATCTTTGAGACTCATGCAGCCGTGGAGAGCTATGAGGCCTCGAAACAGTTCTTTAACTGCATGATGGAAGAGGGCAGCTCCGTTAGTGAGCACATGTTCGCCTTGTCCGGACATGCGAAGAAGCTCAGTGACTTGGGGATTGTGATCTCTAACAAGCTGGGTATTCATCGTGTCCTCCAATCACTGCCACCAAGTTACAAGAACTTCGTGATGAACTACAACATGCAACATGAACAAAGAGTTACCCGAACTCTTCTCCATGCTGAAGTCTGCTGAAGTAGAAATAAAAAGGAGAACCAAGTGTTGATGGGTCAACAAGACCACCAGTTTCAAGAAACAGGGCAAGCCTAACAAGGGCAACTTCAAGAAGGGCGGCAAGAAAGTTGCAGCGCCTCCTGAGAAGCCTAAGGCTGGTCCTAAGTCTGAGATGTGTGCTACTACTGCCAGGGGAAGGGGCACTGGAAGCGAATTGCACCAAATACTTGGCCGATCTGAAGAGCGGCACGTCAAGAAGAAAGGTATATTTGATATACATGTTATAGATGTCTATCTTACTGGTTCTCGTAGTAGTGCCTGGGTATTTGATACTGGTTCGGTTGCTCACATTTGTAGCTCGAAATAGGAACAATAAATGAAGCCTGGCAAGGGACAAGGTGACGATGCGCGTAAATGGATCCAAGGTCGATGTGATCGCCGTCGGCACGCTCCCTACATCTACCTTCGGGATTAGTTTTAAACCTTAATAATTGTTATTTGCCTCTCGTTGAGCATGAACATTATATCCGGATCTTGTTTGATGCAAGACGGTTATTCGTTTAAGTCCGAGAATAATGGTTGTTCGATTTATATGAGTAATGTCTTTTATGGCCATGCACCTGAGATGAATGGTTTATTCTTGTTAAATCTCGATAGTAGTGATACACATGTTCATAACATTGATGCTAAGCGAATTAAATTGAATGATAATTCTACTTATATGTGGCACTGTCGTCTTGGTCATATTGGAGTGAAGCGCATGAAGAAACTCCATTCCGATGGAATTCTTGAGTCACTTGACTTTGAGTCACTTGACAGATGCGAAGCATGTCTAATGGGAAAAATGACTAAGACTCCATTTTCTGGCACAATGGAGCGAGCTACAGACTTATAGGAAATCATACATACCGATGTATGCGGACCGATGAGTGTAGCATCGCGCGGTGGTTATCGTTATGTTCTAACCTTCACGGATGATCTGAGTAGATATGGGTATATTTACTTTATGAAACACAAGTCCGAGACTTTTGAGAAGTTCAAGGAATTCCAAAGTGAAGTAGAAAATCAACGTAACAAGAAGATTAAGTTTCTGCGTTCTGATCGCGGAGGCGAATATCTGAGTTATGAGTTTGGCATGCATTTAAAGAAATGCGGAATACTTTCACAGTGACACCGCCGGAACACCACAACAAATGGTGTGTCCGAACGTCGTAATCGAACTCTCTTAGATATGGTTCGTTCTATGATGTCTCTTACCGATTTGCCACTATCGTTTTGGGTTATGCTTTAGAGACAGCCGCATTCACTTTAAATAGGGCACCATCTAAATCCGTTGAAACGACACCGTATGAATTATGGTTTGGGAAGAAACCTAAGCTGTCGTTCCTTAAAGTTTGGGGTTGCGATGCTTATGTAAAGAAGTTACAACCTGACAAGCTAGAACCCAAAGCGGAGAAATGCGTCTTCATAGGATACCCTAAAGAAACAATTGGGTATACTTTCTATCACAGATCCGAAGGCAAAATCTTTGTTGCCAAGAACGGATCCTTTCTTGAGAAGGAGTTTCTCACTAAAGAAGTGACTGGAAGAAAAGTAGAACTCGACGAGGTTGATGAACCTTCTCTCATAGATCGAGTAGCGCAGGAAGAAATTCCTGTGCAGCTGCACCGATAGGAGAGGAAGCAAATGATGAAGATCATGAAACTTCGAACGAGGAAGCTACTGAACCTCGCAGATCGACGAGGGAACGTACCACTCCTGATTGGTATGATCCCTGTCTAAATGTCATGATTGTGGACGACAATGATGAGGACCCCGCGACGTATGAAGAAGCGATGATGAGCCCGAGATTCCAACAAATGGCAAGAAGCCATGAAATCCGAAATGGGATCCATGTATGATAACAAAGTATGGACTTTGGTAGACTTACCTGATAGCCGCAAGGCTGTCGAGAATAAATGGATCTTCAAGAGAAAAACAGATGGTGATGGTAATATCGTCTATAAAGCTCGACTTGTCGCAAAGGGTTTCCGACAAATTCAAGGAGTTGACTACGGTGAGACTTTCTCACCGTAGCGAAGCTAAAGTCTGTGATGATTTTGTTAGCAATAGCTGCATTTTTGATTATGAGATTTGGCAGATGGATGTCAAAACGGCGTTCCTTAATGGAGACATTGAGGAAGAGTTGTATATGGTACAACCCAAAGGTTTTGTCGATCCCGAAAATGCTAACAAGGTATGCAAACTTCAGCGTCCATTTATGGACTGAAGCAAGCATCCCGGAGTTGGAACCTACGCTTTGATAGAGTGATCAAAGACTTCGGTTTTATACAGACTCATGGTGAGGCCTGTATCTACAAGAAAGTGAGTGGGAGCTCCGTAGCGTTCCTATTATTATATGTAGATGACATATTATTGATTGGGAAGGATATAGAACTATTAAGCAGCATTAAAGGTTATTTGAATAAGTCTTTTTCAATGAAAGACCTTGGTGAAGTAGCATACATTTTAGGCATCAAGATTTATAGAGATAGATCAAGACGCCTAATAGGCCTTTCACAAAGTACATATCTGGACAAGATTCTAAAGAAGTTTAGAATGGATGAAAGCAAGAAAGGGTTCTTGCCTATGTTGCCAGGTCTTGAGTAAGACTCAAGGTCCGGCTACGGCAGATGAAAGAGAAAGGATGAGCAAGATCCCTATTCTTCGGCAGTAGGCTCTATCATGTACGCCATGCTGTGTACTAGACCGGATATCGCACATGCTGTTAGTTTGACCAGCAGATATCAAAGTGATCCAGGGATGGAACACTGGACAGCGGTCAAGAATATCCTGAAGTACTTGAAAAGGACTAAGGATATGTTTCTTTGTTATGGCGGTGACCAAGAGCTTGTTTTAACCAGTTACACCGATGCAAGTTGGAACACCGACCCTGATGACTTAAGTCTCGCCTGGGTACGTGTTTATATTGAATGGTGCGGCAGTAAGCTGGAGCAGTTCACGGGGCGAAATCTTCAACAGAATCTGAATATATAGCGGTTTCAGAGGCTTCATCGAAGCGGTATGGATGAAGAGGTTCATTGTTGAGCTTGGTGTGGTTCCTAGTGCATTGGACCCGCTAGTCATTTATGTGACAACACGGGTGCCATCGCCAATGCAAAGGAACCAAGGTCACACAAGAAGAAGCATATCAAGCTGCGTTTTCATTCGATTCGCGAGTACATCGAAGATGGTGAAGTAGAGATTTGCAAAGTACACACGGATCTGAATGTTGCAGATCCGTTGACTAAAGCTCTCCCAAGGGCAAAGCATGACCAACACCAGAATGCCATGGGTGTTAGGTACCTTACAATGTAATCTAGATTATTGACTCTAGTGCAAGTGGGAGACTGTTGGAGATATGCCCAAGAGGCAATAATAAAGAGGTTATTATAATATCTTTGTGTTTATGATAAATGTTTATATACCATGCTATAATTGTATTAACCGAAACATTGATACATGTGTGTTATGTAAACAACAAGGAGTCCCTAGTAAGCCTCTTGTATAACTAGCTTGTTGATTAATAGATGATCTGGTTTCGTGATCATGAACATTGGATGTTATTAATAACAAGGTTATGTCATTAGTTGAATGATATAATGGACACACACCCAAATGAGCGTAGCATAAGATCAAGTCATTAAGTTCAATTTGCTATAAGCTTTCGATACATAGTTGCCTTAATCCTTCGACCATGAGATCATGTAAATCAGTTACACCGGAAGGGTACTTTGATTACATCAAACGCCATTGCGTAAATGGGTGGCAATAAAGATGAGATTAAGTATTTGGAAAGTGTGAGTTGAGGCATATGGATCAACAGTGGGATTTGTCCATCCTGATGACGGATAGATATACTCTCTCTCGGTGGAATGTCATCTGATTAGGTTGCAAGCATATGAATAGTTCATAAGAGATCACATACCACGGTACGAGTAAAGAGTACTTGTCGGTAACGAGGTTGAACAAGGTATGGAGATACCGATGATCGAACCTCGGACAAGTAAAATATCGCGAGACAAAGGGAATCGGCATCGTATGTAAATGGTTCAATCGATCACTAAGTCATCGTTGAATATGTGGGAGCCATTATGGATCTCCAGATCCCGCTATTGGTTATTGCTCGGAGAGGAGTCTCGACCATGTCGCATAGTTCACGAACCGTAGGGTGACGACTTAAGGTTCCATGTCGCATAAGTAGATTCGAATATGAGATGGAGACCGAATGTTGTTCGAGTCTCGGATGGGATCCAAGACATCGAGGAGGACCGGAATTGTTCTGGAAGAATTCTGCTGTTTTGTATTTCAAGAAAAGTTGTTCTGGAAACATTCTCGGAGTTGGACGAAATAAAAACAGAGGTTCTTATTTTTCTGTCAAGTAAACGGAGTCCAAAGGGGAGAAGGAGAAGAGCCAGGGGTGGGCCACACAACAGGCCGGCGCGGGCCCCCCCAGGCCGCGCCAGGGTGTTGTCTGGGCCCACCAGGCGCCGACACTAGATGGGTTTTGTGAAACCCTAACCCTAGTTCCCGACTATAAATAGTGGGATAGTTTGGCCGGCCATTGCTGCTCCGTACGAAACCCTAATGTGCCACCTCTCCTCCCTCCCGGTTCTCGCTCCGGCTTAGGCGAAGCCCTGCAGAATTCTTCTCCACCACCACCACCACGCCGTCGTGCTGCTGGGATTCCGTGGAGATCTACCACACCTCCGCTGCCCGCTGGAACGGGAGAGGAAGGAGCTTCATCGACACCGTACGCGCCCGAGTACGGAAGTGCTGCCGGATTGCAGCACCGGGGACGATCGTCTACACCAACAACGAGATTAATCTCGTAGGCTTTGGAATCTTCGAGGGTTAGTCTCATCTCCATCTCGTTGCTTAGATCTAGTAGATTGGTTCTTGGGTGTTCCATAGATTAGATCTGTTGGTTTTATTCGCTTTGCGGTAGGAAATTTTTTGTTTTCTATGCAACGAACCCCATCAGCGCGGCCGCTCCCCAGCGGCGTGGCGGCTTCACGGCGGTTCTATGGCGTGCTCATGGCAGCTACGACGGTTCTTCCGCGTGGGGCGGCGGCGGGCGGCGCGACCTCGAGGCGTGTGTGGTCTGACACGGTTGGGCTTGGCAGGAGACGTCGTTCCGTTGGGCCGGCGGTGTGGATGTTCCCTGCGGCGGCAGTAGGCATGGCGGATCCAGATGTGGCCGTCCTCGTGCGGGCAGGGGCACCGGGCCCATTCGAGCCCCCGTCCGTTGCTCCAGAGTTGGAGGGCACATGGCAGCCATGGGGGCTGTAGGTTGTTGCTCTGGATGTGGATCTTGCCCCTGCCGGCGCAGTGGTGGTTGCCGAATTCCTACCCCGACGTGTGGTGTTCTCGCAGTGGTGTCCTCTTTTCGGCTGTTCTCGGAGTTGGATTCCCGAGGCGGTGGCCCTGGACGGTTGGGAGTCGGATTGGTTGGCGGGCGTGGCACAGACTCTGATGCTGGTCGGCTTCCTCGATTGTGTGGACGGCGGGGTGCCAGCCAGCCGAGTGGTGTGACGGTGGTACGGTTGTTGCGAGGGCGACAGCTGCTACCCTGTGTGGGCTTGACTACACCTGCCGGGGGAAACCCTTGCCCTCCTGGGCCATGACGGCGGCGTTCGTGGACATCGTTACCTTCTTGAAGGCATCGTGGTGGCGGTGTTCGGTCCTTCCCACGTTTTTCGGGTGAAAATCCAAGATCCCCGGATCAGGTGGCAGCGGCGCTTCTGCGTTATGCTCTTCTTGAAGATGCCACCATGGAGATCTCATGCCGTGCCGCTCTCCGTTCTTTGCGTTGGCAGAGGTCTTCCTCAGTCTGCCCTCCTCGGCAAAGCTACCTTTAGTGCTCTGCACCCGCTGTGTTTCTCGAAGCGTTCCCTCCTGGTGCCCTCGCCGGTGTGTGAGCGGTGTTGGTCGATTCTCGGTGGTGGCCGACTTCTGGTGGAATATGCGGCGGCGGTGCTGTCTCGTGGTGTGGTGGTTGTCGATTCGCCCGTGCTAGGGTGAGCTCCGGTCCGACAACGTATCCTGCCCTACTACGTTTGCTCTTCCTCATCGTAGACTGTAATAGTCGTGCCGGCTGCTCGCGTTGTCGGCGGTTGTGGCCTAGGTTGGACCTTGTCTTGTGTGTGTGCACTGTTATCTTGTAAGCTGGGTTCAACATCGTGTATCTGTTTCGCCGTTAAGGACGTTATTAATTTAACATCGGGCTTATGGCCTTTTATCTAAAAAAGCATTGGACCCTTAGGAATTTTTACCGAGCTATGTGCATCTCTAGCAGAGCCCGTAAATAGCCGAAAACCAAATAATAACCGCTAGTTTACGGGTTCGGTTCGAAAAGCGGTGCAGATCGTAAACGAGCCAAAACCCGGAAAAAAATTCAGGTCGAGACCGAAAACCCAACTCGGCCTTTATTTGTAGGGGCTGAAAGGGTGAACTGAACATAAACCTCTACTCGTGGCGCGCTAAAACTTCAGATCAGGCCAACTGCTTCCGCCGGTACCTTCGCCGGACTCCGGCCAAATTCCGGCGAATCTCAACCTAATCCGACCAAGATGTAGCATCGCGACCTTGCTGGACTACAGCAGGACAGCTGACGGTAGGTGGGGCGAGCTCGGGAAGAGGTGAGCTCGCAGCAGCGGGGGGTAGGGCGGCGCGCGGGGTGGCGCGGGGCTGGATGGCGCGGCGCCGGGCTGGGCATGGTCGGGACGGGGCGGGGCGGGTCGGGGATGGCGCGGGGATGGGGGCGCAGGGGGCCGACACGGCGCGGCGCGGGGCGGGCGCGGCAGGCGCGGGCCGAGGGCGGCGGGGGGCATACTTAGGAAATATGTTGTTTTACAGTTTTCGTTTACGGGGTCTATTCTGTGCCATTAATTTTTCGAGTTCGATGAACTGAACTCGGTATTTTTTTTTGGTGCGCGTGTTTACGGGCTCTGCTAGAGATGATCTAAACGAGCTACTTGCGAGCTAGGTGGACTCAGCTAGCTTGAACCCGTTTGACGATAAAAGTTAAAACTTGGCTCGGCTCGTTATATGTTAAGTTCGAGTCGAGACGAGTTGGGTCGTGTCGCTAGTTACTCGTTTAAGCTTGCAATTTTTGAATTTTAATTCCAAACCTATCTCGAACTGAGAATTATCTATGTAGTTAATTTATAACAAAGGAGCAACAGAGGAACTTTAAGTTGCTTCACTACACTCTATTTCCATAGTTTTTGCCAAACGGCTAGGCCCGAGGGAAGAAATTTGGCATGTGTTTTCCATTATAAACCTTTACAAGACAGGAAACGTGTGCTCTTATGTTAAAATGATATGATTTTGCATGTTGCTATATTGATACAATTTTGATGATGATGTGGAAAATCAAATGTAAATATGAAAAGTAGAAGGAAAAATTTAAAGTATGGAACTATATCACTACTAGGAAAATGCTTATAGACATAAATAGATTTTGTGGCGCATTTAAAAAGTCATGCTCCACAAAAATATTTTAAGTTACATGTAAGAGCATCTCTAACGGTACTCGTAAAACTGGCCGAAACCGAAAAAGTCCGGCAGAAATACAGGTTCAGGACGAAACTGGCCCAGAACGGAGCCCGAACTCATGGCCTGGCCCGTAAAACGAGTTCGGGGGCACAAGAAACTCGGCGGCCGCCGTATGGAAAGAGGCAGCTTAGGAAAGTTCGGTTTCCAAACCCTACTCCCCTCCGCCGCTTCCACCCCCTCCGTCGCCGCCTGCTTCGATTCCGACGAGCAATCCAGCTCGCAACAGCCACCACTCCCCCTCCTCCGCGGCGTGATGGCCTCTCGTGGTGGCTCAGCAGGGCGCGGCGTGGGATTGGGCGGCGGGGACTCGCCGCCGCGGCCCCCCGTGTTCTGCACCGACGCAGAACGCCGGAAGTGGAACCTGTCGGAGGGCGCGCGCAAGCGCAGCGCCCGCTGGTGGACGAACTGGGGGCTCACGCCCCCAAGGAAGCTAGCGAGGTACGCCAACGGCGGCGAGGCTCGTCGTCTGGCGGCTCGAGTCGCCCACCGCGCCCCCCATCTACGACAGCTCCGACGACGACGAGCTCGTCCCCGCGCGGGAGCCGACGTTCTCTGCGGGCGACTACGTCCACGGCTCCGACGAGGAGGACGTCGTGGTCGCGCAGGTGGAGGTGATCTCGACAGCGGAGGCCTACGCTCGCTCTCGCCGGGAGGAGGCGGACGCCGTCCGCCAAGTGCGCGAGTACAAGCGGCGCGCCGGGAGGCGCGCGTCCGCTGCGTCAAGCTCGAGATAGTCGAGCTTGATGCTGAAGAGTGAAGCTCCTCACCAGCGTCGACGCCTTCGTCCGCCTTGACGCTCCGCCACCACCGGCACTGCCGCGCGCAGAGGGCAATTATGCTGCATTTTGCCTAAAACTAGTTAGGGCGGTTAGGTGTAATAAGTAATTTAGGTTTTCTTATCGAATTATGTAACTTATGATGCTCGATTGGAGCATCAAACCATCGATATATATGATCATCGATCAATTTCCCCGCGATATTTGAAATGCAATTTTTCAGTTCGTGTTTTAGGGTTCTGCTCTGTGCCAACGATTTTTCGACCCGTAAACACGAGTTCGGTGAACTGAACTCCAAATTTTCAGTTCACGTGTTTACGAGCTCTGCTAGAGATGCTCTAAGGTACATGTTGAAAGGACACGGATCTCGCCTAGAGGGGGGGGGGGTGAATAGGCGGTTTAAAACTTTTACGAGATGGGCTTAACAAATGCGGAATAAAACTAGCGTTTACTTTGTCAAGCCCAAAACCTATATACTATGGTTCACCTATGTGCACCAACAACTTATTCTAAGCAAAGGTTCACCTATGTGCACCAACAACTTAAGCTAAGCAATACAAGCAAGTATGTGATAGCAAGATATATATAACTTCAAGCACGATGGCTATCACAAGGTAAAGTGCATAAGTAAAGAGCTCGGATATAGAGATAACCGAGGCACGCGTGAGACGATGATTTATCCCGGAGTTCACACTCTTGCGAGTGATAATCTCCGGTGGAGAGGTGCGGTTGCTTAGTGCTCCCGAACGCCACAAGAGGCTCACCTTGAGGTGTGGTTGCTCGATGCACACCAACGCCACAAAGGCCTCACCCCAAGATGCGGTACTCACACCACACACCGAACGCCACGAAGGCGCCTCACCTAAATCTCCGGTGACCCTCGCCACAAAGGCCTAGGTCACGGTTCCACTAAGGGATTTCCTTCGAGGCAGACCGGGCCTTACACAAAGATTGGGGCACACATCCACAACTTAATTGAGGCTCCCAACAAATCGCCACAAAGGCGTAGAATCCGTCTAGGGTTCCAAGAACCCAAGAGTAACAACCTTCTTGCTTTCACCACCACGAATCACCGTGGAGAACTCAAACCGATGCACCAAATGCAATGGCAAGAACACCACAAAGATGCTCAAGTCCTTCTCTCTCAAATTCCAACAAAGCTACAAAAGCTATTGGGGGAATAAGAGAGGAAGAACAAATAAGAGGAGGAACACCAAATTTCTCCAAGATCTAGATCTAGTGGATTCCCCTCACAAAGAGAGGGATTTGATTGGTAGGAATGTAGATCTAGATCTCCTCTTCGTTTTCCCTCAAAGAGATTCAAGAAGCATGGGAGGAGTAGAGGGAAAGGGAAGCTCTCAAGGTCAACAATGGTGGAGAGCACAAAGGGGAAGAGGTAGCTGCCCAAGGAGGAAGAAGGGGGGCTTAAATACCCCCTCCCATCGAAATATGACCGTTTGGGTCAGCTCAGGCCGGATTTTCCGGGCCGGATATTTGCAAAATATCCGGGCCCCGAAAAACGGCTAAGGACCATGAGAAAACATGCCCCTGGATGGGGGCCGGACATTTGGCCGGATATTTGCCCGGATTTGTCCAAAAACCGGATTTTTCCGGGGGGCCGGATTATCCGCCCCAAACTTGGGCCGGAATATCCGCCCCGAAAACGGGCATCAAACTTTAGCATCCGGACTCCGATTTTGATGATCTTGGGCTTGTTTTAAAGCTAGGAACAAGCTCTACAAGATCATGCAGGAAACCATCATAGTCCAACAAGGGAGGATAGAAACAAATGATGAAGGGTTTGACCTATCTAAAAAAGACATACCGGTAAAACCTCCAATCTTGAAAATGCAACAAGTTGCCCGTGCAAAAACCATTCTTGATGAACTAGAGCTTGTCATGAGAATAAGCACAAGCTCTAAATCATCACATGGATAAGATCCAAATAATAACCAAGAAAGATGATGCAAGGATGCAAAGGTTTGAGCTCTCTCCGAACTATACGATCGAGTTACTCACTCGAGAGCCCTCTTGATAGTACGGCAACTAAACTATAAACCGGTCTCCAACTACACTATGAGACCGGTGAGAAAGAAACCCTATCAAGAGCAAACCTTATACTTTCGCATTCCACTTGAGCTCGATGACGACGATCTTGACCTCAACAAGATGGAACGCCTTTCTTGCTTGTGTTTGCTTGACGAAGTCTTGTGGATTGCTCCCCATAATCCACCATGGGAGAGCTTCTTCTTCGCATCTTCACATAACCATGACCACCATGTGGATTGCTCCCCATAATCCACCATGGGATAGCTTCTTCTTCGCGCATCTTCACATATCCATGATCACCATATGGATGGCAAGACTCAAGCAAAGGACCTCTTCGAGATGGCTCATCTTGAACTTGCACTTCATTTCTTCATTCTTCATCATGTTGATGTCTTGAAGTAACTCTAGGGCTCACTTCATCTTCATCTTCAAGACATACTTGACACTTGATATACTTCATCAATTTCTTCTTATTGGAACCTAATACAAACATGTTGATGTCTTGAAGTAACTTGAGGGCTCACTTCATCTTCATCTTCAAGACATACTTGACACTTGATATCCTTCATCAAATTCTTCTTATTGCAACCTTGAAGCCAACATATGGTTCAAGAATTGCCTATGGACAACTCCTACAAATATAACTCAATGCAAACATTAGTCCATAGGGATTGTCATTAATTACCAAAACCACACATGGGGGCTCCATGCACTTTCACATGTAAGTTACAAATTTCGAAACTTACTTGTATAGTTTGCGTATTTTTATCTTTTTTATACAGGTAACAAGTATACACATTTAGGTTTCAAACTTCATAAACATGTATCTACGTGCAAATATATTTTCCGATTTTTTTCAAATCCTACAAATACACATTATATAAGCGGCAAAAGTAATATATGTTGTATTACGGGCCTGCTGCTCCTAATGTGCAAATAAACCACCACCACACATTTATCCAGCCTGGGCGGACATCGTCCGCGTTGTAGTGCTTCAGCACTATTTTGCTTGTCCGTGGGAGTATATACTAATGGTTGTTATTTACTTATACTAAACACTTTTACTTCAATATAGTGCACACGACAATACATACTAATTGGTTTTCATGGATACAAAATTTAATAACCAATTTAATTCATATTAGAAAAATAAATAGTTTATACATTTAATTTTCAACTTGGTACATAACTTCATCTTTTATAAAAGTTATGCTATTTTAAAACTTCGTGTGAGATATTTCATTGAAATAGATTTTGCCTAGATTCGAGCATACAAAAAATTGCATTCATGTATGAGTTTTTTAATGCTAGTTGGATGTACTATAACGTGTTTATGCCTATATTAATAACTTTAAATATCTTGATACTATGTTGGGAGTTGGGACTCATACTATGTTCCACAATTTCAAAACCTCTAGAAGACACGAAGTGTGTTCCCTTATTATTTTGAGGCATACTATATACCGCCAAAATTTTATGTTTGGTCTTCAAACAATAAAATGATAAGATTTGGTCCATTGCTGTGTTGATATAATTTTTTATAACGCTGCGGCAAATCAAATCCGAAAACTACATGAAAATATTAAAACTAGGGAAGAGTATAATGCTCTTGTAAGTTTACCAAAGAATTTGTGAATTTAAATGGCATATCATTCAGACAATGTCCAATAATATACCGCTGAATTCGGTATAAACTGAAAAATGCCCTAAAGCATCAATATTTCTCATTTCTATAATTTCCATATATGTCAAAATTTACTTAAGAATATTCTCGATTGGACATTTCATTTTCATTTTCTTATGTGCTTTTTTATTTGTAATTATTCTTTTAGAAATATTTTTTGTATTTCTAAAACATATTTTTTCTAAGTTCTCTTTGTATTGAATATATTTCGAGCAAATTCACTACCACATCATGTTTTTTTTTTTGAGAGAACTGCCACATCATGTTAAAACAGTTGTAAGTAGAACAAAATAGCAAGAAGAAAATATGGCATTTATGATTAAAACTTGGGCAATGACCGACTGATCGATTGGCCTTGGACCGAACCAATATTTTCTTTTAATCTTTTGAAACTAAAAAAATATGCGTGTATTATAATGAATGAGACTGCATATGTCCAAAATCATTGTCACACTGTCGAAAAGGAAAGGAATCCCATGTTTTATCTTCGGAGCATCTACTGTCGGGGGAAACAACAAAATCATTAAAACAACTTTTTTTTAATGTAAAAACTGATATTTTTTGTTTTACAATATACATGTTTGTGTTACTCTTGTGTCTGCAAAATTCATGATTAAATGTTCTCTTGTCATACGCATACGAGACAAAACCTAATTCTCTACAACTACAAACGCATTAAAAAAAATTCCACACAGGTATAACATGGACATTGACATTCATACACCAAGTAAGAAGAGGTTGTGATTTCATATCATATTCTCCACAGTATCGTTGCACATCAGATCGAGCCGCACACCAAGTACAAACAACCAATTGAAAGCCTAGTCCACATACAGGACTGAAACTTAATACATGGATGATCCCTTCGGGCTTCAGTACATCGATGTATGAGAATTTGTCGTACCAATTAAGCAAAGCGCAGAGTGAAAAGGTTCTGATTTCAGAGCATATTCTCCACGCTGCACAGCAGATCGAGCCACACAAAGTACTTGCGACTAATTCGAACCATGAACCATCCATACTCCGCATTAACATGATTAAATAAAGGAATTTTGCTTCATGCTCAGAGACCATTTAATTTGCAGCGTAATTCGTTTTAGTCATGAGCTGCAACTTAGATTTGACAACATTATCTAACTGAAAATGAGATGATCTAAACGAGCTGATGCTTCTTCCTGATGCTTTGCTTGTGTTGATGACATGAAAATGGGATCGCACAAGGTTATATAGAAGATATCAGCAAAACAGGTGGCTGCAGGCACAGAGGCACTCGTTTTCCAGGAAACCGGGTGCTTTCAGCAATTGTCGCTATCTCCCCGGTACAGTGGGCAACGGTAGCTCAGCTCGTCTTGTTTATTTGGCTGAGGAGTTTCTGCTTGGAAAATGCGGCGTGCCGGCCGATCGTGTGTTGTCACTCTCAGTATGATATCCATTTTCCTGAAATCTCCACACATACGGCTTAGGTGCAATTATTTTCAGATTTTCACCACGAGCTCTTGGGGTGACCGCGAGAGCGCAGGTACGGGAGACGCGGACGGGTGGGGGAAACCATAGGCTACAGGCCATTGTTTCCACGATACCAGGCTTAGAGATCTTCACGCGTCAAAGCATTTTGTCAGATCGAAAATGTTTCGCGTTAAAGCCATTTTCCAGGCGCCGATGGTGCCCGCCGAGGTCCCCCCCACAGGGACGGGCACCCGGACACACAACGAGGAGGAGCGGGCCGACGTCAGCGACAGGAAATTCGTCTCCCACTCCCGCCAAATCTCGCCTCTCCCGCCAAATCGCGCATATCCCGCCGCGCATTTCAGACCTCCCAACACATATCCTGCCGCCGATTCATTTCTCTTATCCCGCCGATTTCTTTCCCTCCCCCGCCGCGCCGCTACCCTCTCCACATGGCGCCGCCGCGCCCAAAAATGGCCAAAGCGGCCAAGAAGCCGCGGCAATGGGACGAAAGGGCGAAAGCGCAGTTCGCGGCCGCGGAAGGCGCCGGCTGCGAAGAAGAAGCGGAAGGATGGACCGACGATCAATGGCGGCAAGATTGTCTGCGCCAAGCTATCGACGGCGGAGCGGAAAGGACGGAGGGCGGCGGAGCTGGAGAAGAAGGCTCTGGTGGCGCGCCAGCAGCAGCACATAATGGCCGGGTGTATGGCCGCCACCAACGCGAGCCCATGGAGTACGTCGGTGCCGACGTACGTTCTGGGAGTGATCTCTTCGTCGCAAGCCGCCTTCTACAACGACGGCCCCTCCGCCACTCTCGGGTGCATGACGCCTAACTTGTCGCCGCACTACCAGGATGTGCCGCCCGGCTTCAACCCCAACAACCTCTACTCTCCGGCGTACGAGCGCGAGCCAGACCCGGTCCGGACGGCGACCCTTTCACCGGCCGCAGGTCCGCTCGGGTCGGCGCCGCCGTGCGACGAGGACGACGGGGTTGAGGAGGAGGACGACGAGGAAGAGGATGGGGTGGAGGACGAGGACGAGGAAGAAGAAGAAGAAGAAGAAGAAGAAGAAGACTCCATCATCGGTGCCAACCAAAAATACGGGAAGTACCGGGCGAGGATCAAGGCCGGGTTCGATGAGCGCAATCTCATCAACAGCGACTACAACAAAGTGACAATGAAGAGGAGCCAAAAGGCAATGTCGACGCGATGGGCCATCATCCAGGCGTCGGTGAACTCCTTCCATGGGTACCATCACGACTTAGAGACCAGTGGCGACAAGGCGCCGACGTCGCCCAACTGGTACGACTCTTTCTTCCATAATCCGTAGCGCCTACATTGTGTTCGATGAAATGACTCTGCTTCCTTTGATTAGTTTGATAGGGCCATGGATTTGTACTCGAGGAACTCGGAAGGTCACACGTCTTTCTGCTCATGCATTGCTATGGCAAGCTCAAAATGAATGAGAAATGGCGGTTGACGCGCTTGTCGCTGTCCAAGGGGAAGGACGCCATTGATCTGGACGCGCCGCTGGCAACTTCGATAGGGCGTCCTACTAGCAATAAGGCTGCCAAGGCCGCCTTGGCCGACGCTGCGTCGAGAAGACGCAGCGTCGATCACGAAATGCCTCGCCGACGTCTCTCGACCTTTCTCTCCCGCGACAAGAAGGCCGACGAAAGGTGGGCCGAGCTGCTCAAGAGGCAAGAGGAAAGTTGGAGCTAAAGAAACGCAGGGACGACATGTCCCTGCTGAGAACGTTGAGAGGAATGTCTCCACGCGGCGGCGCACAACTTCTTCAAAGCAGATCCTCGACGACAACGAAGCCAAAATGGCGGCGCGACATTGCCTGGCAGGGCGGGCGGCAGCGGCATCAAGACCGGGCGACGCGTCTTCTGCGCTAAACTGCGTCGGCCTCTGCGGCGACGGAGCGACGAGCATGCACGCAACAGACGCGACGAGGTCATCGTGATCAACGGGCATGCGTCGACTCAGATACGCCGCCGCCCAACCCCTTCTTCTAATTAGCATGCACCACCGGTGATATATATTCGGCCCGATTTTCATCGCCGCTACTCGATCGCGACGAATCGGCGGAACGATCTCTTTGAATGCATCTATTTGAATTTCTGATTGGGGTCGGCGTTTGGGGGCGGGCAAGTCCCCAATGCGGCAGAAACAACACGCCCCCAAACGCTCGATCCAGCGCGGTTTGGGGGAAGCTTTGGGGACGCGACTGGAGATGCTCTTAGTGCTTCTATGTCAGCGTCTGGTGATGAGAGCGTCGCAGATCTTCCGCGTGCGCGGCGCACCTGCACATCAGGAGGAGACGAATCAGTGTTGTCTATCCTGTGAGTGTGAGGTCGTTATTTTATAATTCACAGATCGATCGGGTTGATAATTTCAAAGAAGTAGAGTACCTCACAATTGCAAGTGGAGAGACTGGTCTTGATGTCAGAAACACTAGGGGCAACAGTTCCCCTGGTCGTTAAATTAGTGTGGAGACTTGAAAGGGAACTGTGAGACTCTATGTGGCTCATTCTGTCATTCTGATGATAACATGGAGATGGATCCGGCCTGCTGTTTAATGTGGTTGGTCGGACGAAAGAACTGAAGGCCTGTTCCACGCACATGACTAAAAATGTGATCCCTTTAGTGGTGATGGTAGGAGAATTTTTATCATGTCAATTCAGCAAGTGCAGAGTGAAGAAACTACTTAACGGAAAAGTAGGAAAAACTCTTTGCTTTGGATCTAGTTATACTTTGCGAGTATATTGACAATTCCAAAAAACTGCTCATACTATGATTATAGTATAATCACAGTATAATCGCGAGGATTTCAGATAATATTCACCATGTTCTCACCGCACAGCAGTCGAGCCACGGAGCTACTCCCAACCAATTCAGATTCTCCACGTTCCCCGTGAACATGATCACAGAATAAATGAATGAGTGTAATGTAAAATCTTTTTTTCTTTTTCCAAATGAGTGTAATATGAACTCAAGTGACTGAAAGTTTCATCATCATCAGGCTCGCCGTGGTATATACAATGGGGAAAGAACCAGTTTCAGGCCATGGCTGTTGCAGGCTTATAGCAAACACGCGTAGCTAGTCATTGCCAATTGCAAGCTTGCAGCTACTAATTGGGTCCCCAGCAGCTGAGGTACATCACCGTCCTCAACCCCTCTTCTGCTTTCTCCGCTCGCCGCCTCTCCGCCACTGCCGCCGTGGAGGCAGGAAGCTGCTTCTTGCCCTGCGAGACGGCGCCGCGGACGCTGGCCTTGGCCTTGGCGGCCTGGTGGATGGACCTGAGCGCGTAGTTCCAGCGGCAGAGCCCGGCCTGGTCCTTGAGCGCCTCCACGGCGCCGACGCTCATCGCCACCATCCACGACGCCTTAGCTGCACCGGCCATCTTCTCTTATTGTTGTTGATCACCGATCTGTATGAACTCTGTGATTTCGATGTTGTGGAGTTTGGAATTGGGCTGAATGCTGATCGATCCTTGTGTTTGTGGGAAGAAGACTGAGGGTGGGGCTGATTATATATGGATGGGGATGGCAAGCTCGCGGGGCCAGAGCCCAGAGCAAAACAGGCGGCTAGGCGTTGGTTTTCCAGGATACCGGGTGCTTTGAGAGCCCGTTTGCTCGTGACATCTCGCTGTCTCCTGTGGAGTGGCTGCCTACCTCTTCTAGCATCTCTTCTTGTTTATTCACGGCAGACTGGGGCGGTTTTGCCCACTTGCGACAGGAGCAAGCCGGCACCGGCAGATAAGATAGACTTTCTTGCAAAAGTGACCTAACTGTTATTTACGATAGTACTCCGTACTTTTTATTTCCTTGTGATATGAACGGAAATTCAATTTGCCTCCCGGGTGTGTATGCTCCCTCTATCAAAAGATCATATTTTTAAATGTTAAAAAATTTGATAAAAAAATCTACATGTACATCATAATATATAATATATGTGTGTTCGTCAAGTTTCACGAAAAACTTATAATTTTGTGGTCTATGTAGAAAGGAGAAAGTTTATTGAGTGTGGATTTTGTACACCCAACCATGGGTGTGGGTGTACTCTTTGCCATTGATTTTGATCTTGAGATTCGTGCAAAGTCTGGTAAAGTGGAACATTTTCTTCCAATTCTCTCATTTTCGTGTCACCTCGGTTGCTCCTTTTATCCCGGCTTTTGGCCGCGCGACACGGTACGTGCTGTTCGTGTCGGGGACAGGAGACGTCGTGACCATCAGAAAGTACAGGCCCTGTCCTCCATCCCCAACCTCTCTCCCCTGTGTTCCCCAACCTCTCTCCCCTGCGTTTCCTCACGCTGTATCCGCCGACGTCGCCAGGGAGTTTTCCACACCATGCCGCCGACGCGCAGATAGCTCACGCCTTCTCTGTCCCCGTGCGTCGTCGCCGCCGTCGCAAGGGAGCCGTCCACGCCGCCGACGCGCAGATAGAGCCTTAGCCGTGCGCCGTCCCCGTGCGCCCTCGACGCCGAGGCGCAGATAGAGTACGTCAACGCCGTGCGCCGGCACCGTGCGCCGGCGCCGCCGTCGCCAGCGAGTCGTCCGCGCCGCGAATTGCAGGTACATATCGCCCTCGACGTGCGTCGTGCGCCGTCGCCGTCTCCGCATTTTCTGGGATCGGGAAGTCGAGTTCAAAAACAAAAGAGTAAGATCATACAGCCCTGTACTATTCTGTCAATTCCAATTCACTGCAAGATTTAAGTAGTGTAGCAAATTTTATGAGGCGAAATAATCAAAGGCTGGGCTCCCGATTTCCACTCTGTACCACTTCATCCGGCTTTTTCTTGTGTGTTGAGTTGGGAGATGCAAATAGCCTGAAATTCTCACTAGATAAAATGTCATGGAAGACTTCTTTCCGGTGCCCACTATAGATTTGTCTCCTCCAGAAAGGAATATACCAGGAGAAACGGGCAATAGTTTCCATGATTGTTCACATGTCCTGAAATCTGTTCTTGTTTAGTCAACGGGTAGATGTCTCTTCTTCCTCTTCAGTTCTCTCAAAAGTGAAATGAATGAAAACAGGTTTATTCTATTAGAACTTAAAGAGTACTGTCATTTTCTACAGGGAAGAAAAGAAAACGAACAAAACATTATGTGCCACGGATTAATTCAGCTCCTTAAGAAGAGACGTTGACAGTTGATTTTTCGTCAGGGAAATGCATAGAGAGAAGGATTTTATGACGAGGCAAGAGAGATGGTAAGAAAACAACAAAGAAAGACAAGAGTGATGCCGGTGCTTGGCCGGAAGGTCGTTCCCAGCAGACAACATTTTGTAAGCACTGCAAGAAGTCTGGACACAACTCTTCTACATGCACGGTGTTTCTTTCCTGATTACCGGACTGATCCTGATCTGGGGAGTCTTCAAAAGCAGGCAGAACAGATGTAGGAACTGCGAATGCTTAGGACATAAATTCAGCAACATGTACTGCTGAATTGGAAGAACAAGATGTTTAGTTCAATGATTCAACTCCTACATTGGTCATTCAGAGATATTGTTCGGTTATTCCTTTTGTATTAGCCGCAGCTCCGGCCAAAGATGTCATTTGAATGGCTGTATGCTGGCATTTTTATGTTTTTTTCTGAACTCTGTAACGCACAGCTTAGCCATTGAGAATGCTTAATTATTGTCGAATTTTCATTGTTACTGAAGGAAATGGTGCCTGCGTGCAAAGTGTTCCATAGTGTTTCAGAATAACTGAGCAACTGCCATAGAGGAAGTCCTTAAGAAAATGATGGATGTGATTTGAATGGCTTATGTTGCATTTTCTAGAATGGTGAATTGGTGATACACCGAGCTGCTTCTGTTATTGACAATTTGATATGCTGGTGCAACAACGTTGGGCTGTTCAGTTGAAGAGATTATGTGCCACTTATCTTGAGTTTTATTTTAACAGAACTTTTTTGCCGATTCATTTGACATTTACTGTGTTCTTATGTTCCAGTTTAGAAGGATGTCATTTTTACATCTAATGAATTAGGATAATTATGTACACAATCACAAATGTAGGAATCTTTGGTGAGATTCCATTGCAGCGCGCTCCACGCCACTGCAATTGAAATCTGCATTTTGCTCATCCCGTTTATGGTAGACTACCGTTTGGTGGTTCCTGTTTTTCTGTCAGTCCACTTCAGACATCATCCTCCTCCTTCTCAGCTCGGGCAATCTTCTTTGTCGTCGACGAGTATCTTCTTGCAGGCCTCGTAGAACATGGAGATACCGGCGGCGGGAATGAGCTTGACCCAGCAGGGACCGAGACCACGGTACAACCAATACCGGTGGCATTTTTACTAAGGATGCAGTACACGGCGTGCATGATGTTCCTGTACACCTGTCGATGAGGGCGCCCACGAAGGCGAGCGCCTCGGCTGCCGATGCGCCGGCATGGCCGCCACCCACCACGGCCACACGCATCAGGCGCGCCGGGCGGAGGAGGAGCAAGAGATGGAGAGGCAAGCTGGAGAGCAGCAACCAGCGGGCGGCGCATGAGAAGAAGCTCGGGGGAGAGGAGGAAGACGACGCGCCGTACGCCATGGTTCATGTCCTGCAGATGTACACGCAGCCATGCTTTGAGTCAACATGCTCAACGGTATATCGACGCATCCGCTGCCGCATCCTCCGACGGAGCCGCACCCGCCGCCGCGTCCTCCGACGGAGCAGCACCCCGCCGCCGCGACCTCCGGCGGAGCCGCACCCGCCGCCGCGACCTCCGGATCCTCCGACGGAGCAGCACTCGCCGCCGCACCCGCCCCATCCTGCGGCGGAGCCGCACCCACCGCCGCATTCTACTGCTCCGGCGCTTCCGCCGCCGCCACCCAATCCGCCGCCACCGTCGGTGGTGCTACTCGGGTTGACAGTTGAGAGATGTTGGTGGAGGAGAGTGGGGAATCGGGAGCTGCCGGCCGTGTCGGGTGAGAAGCGAGATGCAGCAGCGCATCGTGTAGTCAAAGCCGTGTCTGGTGGCTTTCGGCATCTGTTCATGGGACCCACTAATTATAGAGAAAAGAGTGAAAAAGAGCAAAACAACTTCTCTTACCTAACATCTTGTCCGAATCTCAAAGCATCCAACGGTTCTGGTAACACCCACACCCATGCTTGGGTGTACAAATGTATTTCCGAAGTTTATTTTGTGAAAAGCATTATTTTTAGCATTAAATTTTATTTTTTTACACACGTCACATGATAAGTCGATTTTTTATGAAACGAATTTGTGAGCACGTAGCACGTGAAGATGTACGTGCGAAATTTTTGTTTCAATTTTTGTAATTTAAAATGTGTATTAGATGCATTTCAAAATAAGATATATCATTGCTTCTTTTGTTCTCATATTTAATTTTTTGTGATTATCTATGTAGTTTATTTATAACGAAGGAACAACAGAGAAACTTTCAAATTGCTTTACTACACTCTTTTTGTAGTTTTTGCCAAGCCCAAAGAAAGAAATTTGGCATGTGTCTTTCATGCATTTCTAAACCTCTACAAGACACCAAGTGTGCTCTCTTATCATTTTAAGGCGCACTATCTACTGCCAAGTGCCAACGATGTATTTTTGGTCCTTAAATATGAAAATGATATGGTTTGGGCCGTTGCCGCATTGATAAATCGAATGTAAATACGAAAAGTCAGATGGAAAATTTTAAAGTAGGGAATACTATAATAGTCTCGTAATTTTATCAAAGATTTTGTGAATTAAAAAAGCATATCAATCAGAAAATGTCCTGAAATATATCATTGATTTTGGTATAAATTTAAGAATATTATTGTCCTAAAATATTAATTTTCCCATTTTATAATTTACATATTTGTCAAAAAATTCTTAGACTGCCGTTCGTTTCATTTATCATTTTCTTATATTCATTTTTCTATTAAATTAATTTTTAAAATATTATTTTAAGTGGCTGCAACTACCTATTTTTCTATTAAAACAAACAATCAGCCAGAGCAACTTAAGCGACTTGACTTTTATCATCAGACTTTTATCATCAGCCTGATACATTGATATGATATATATAACATTTATATTAAAACAGAGGGCTAGAGTGCTACAATCAGGTCTTGTCTTGCAAGTTTAAGAAACGATGTGCTTTGGTATCCGACATAATAATAGTATACTTGGTCAGTCTATTTTGTTCGTCCATGGGGTGTATAAAGTAATGGTTGTTATTTACTTATACTAGACATTTTTACTTCATTATACACACGACAATGCACACTAATTGTTTTTCATTGATAAAAATTTAATAACCAATTTAATTAATATTGAAAATATTTTATCCATTTTCCTTTCAACTTGGGTACATAACTCCATTTTTATAAAAGTAATGCTATTTTAAAACTTTTTGTGAGATATTTCATTGAAATAGATTCTGCCTAGATCCGAGCAAACAACATATTGTATTCATGTATGTTTTTTATGCTAATTAGATGTACTATGATGTGTTTATGTCCATATTATTATCTTTAAATACCTTGATACAATGTTCCACAATTTCAAAACCTCTAGAAGACACAAAGTGTGCTCTCTTATCATTTTGAGGCATACTATATACCGCCAACATTGTATGTTTGGTCTTCAAATATGAAAATGATAAGATATGGTCCATTGCTGCGTTCATACATATTTGATGATGATGCGGCAAATCAAATATAAATCCGAAAAGTAGATGGAAACTTTAAAATTAGGGAAGAGTATAATACTCTCGTAATTTTACCAATGATTTTTTGAATGATTTTCCGAATTTAAAAAGCATATCATTAGAAAGTGTCCGAATATATCGTTGAATTCGGTATAAATTAAAAAAGTGCCCTAGAATATTAATACAATTTTATTTTACATATGTGTCAAATTTTACGTAAGAATATTCCTGACTACCATACATTTCCTTTTCATTATCTTATGTTATTTTTCTCTGTAATTATTCTTCTAGAAATAGTATTTAAATAATTTTTCATATTCCTAAAACATATTTTTTTAAGTTCTCTTAGTATTGAACATATTTCGAGAAAATTCACCACCACCTCATGGTAAAACAGTTATAAGTAGAACGAACTAGCAAGGAAAAATATGGCATTTCTGATTAAAAGGTTGACAATGACCGATTAGTCAATTGACCGTGGACCGAACCAATATTATCTTTGAAAGAAAAAAATGCAGGGATGTTATGTGTTGTAATGAGTGAAACTGCATATGTCAGAAACCAAACCATTTGTTACACTGTAGAAAAAGAAATTAAACCCATTTTAGCTTCAGGGAGCATCTGTTTTCGGTGTAAAGAATAAAATTGGTAAAATACCTTGTTTTTTTAAAAGAACATATGTTTTACAATATACTCCCTACGATAAAAAGCGATAAAAACATGTTTTAACCTTTTTAAATTTAGATGTATCTAAACACTATTTAGCATCTGAATACATTCAAATTTAGACAAAGTTAAGACAAATTTTATAGGACGGCTGTTTTTATTTCTCATGTGGCCAGCAAAATTCAGGAATAAAAGATGTAGTGTCCTAGGCATAAGGGAAAAAATCTGATACTCTGCAAACACAAATTTTCCAGCACAAAGTTTTTCTTTCCACAGAGGCATAACATGGACTTCTATATTCATACACCAAGTGAGAAGGTTGGGATTTCATAACAGACTCTCCACGGTATCGTTGCACAGCAGAGCGAACCACACCAAGTACTTGCAACCAATTCAAAACAATCCATACTCAGAAGGCAAATGGGGAAGGAGGGTAATGTAAACTTAGTGGCATCTTTCAAAAAAAAAAAAAAATCTTTCAAAAAAAAAAAACTTAGTGGCCGAAGTTTTCATCACCATCATCATGGTGGTATTAGCTGGGTTTCAGGCCATGATTGTTGCAGCAAGCACAAACACACGCCTAGCTAGCTAATAGTTGCAGCAACTAATTGGGACCCCAGCAGCTGAGGTACATGACGGTCCTCAGCCCCTCCTCGGCCTTCTCCGCTCGCCGTTTCTCCGCAACCGCCGCCGCGGAGGAAGGAAGCTGCTTCTTGCCCTGCGAGACGGCGGGGCGTGCGCTGGCCTTGGCCTTGCCGGCCCTGTGGATGGACCTGAGCGCGTAGTTCGAGCGGCAGAGTCCGGCCTGGTCCTTGAGCGCCTCCACGGCGCCGACGCTCATCGCCACCATCCAAGATGCCTTGGCTGCACCGGCCATCTCTTGTCCTTCCTGCTGCGGTGCTGCCTAGTGGACTTGCAGTAGCGAAAGTGTGAGACAATTGGAGCTGATGCTTCTTCCTGATGCTTTGCTTGTGTTGATGACATGAAAATGGGATTGCACAAGGTTATATAGAGGACATCAGCAAAACAGGTGGCTGCAGGCACAAAGGCACTGTTTTTCCAGGAAACCGGGTGCTTTCAGCAACTATCGCTACCCCCCGGTACAGTGGGCAATGGTAGCTCAGCTCGTCTTGTTTATTTGCGGCGCATGGCGTTTCAGGTTGTCTCAGGAGTTTTTGCTTGGGAAATGCGGCGTGCCGGCCGATCGTGTTGTCACTCCCAATATGGTACCCATTTTCCTGAAATCTCCACACATACGGCGTAGGTACAATTAATTTCAGATTTTCGCCACGAGCTCTTGGGGTGACCGCGAAAGGGCAGCTACGGGAGACATGGACGGGTGGCGGAAACCAGAGGTTACAGGCCATTGTTTCCACGATACCAGGGGCTTAGTGCTTCTATGTCAGCGTCTGCTGATGAGAGAGCATCGCGGATCTTCCGCGTTCGCGTCGCACCTGCACATCACGAGCAGACGACTCAGTGTTGTCTGTCCTCTGAGTGTGAGGTCGTTATTTTTATAATTGACAGATCGATCGGGTTGATAATTTCAAAGAAGTAGAGTACCTCACAATTGCAAGTGGAGAGACTGGTCTTGATGTCAGAAACACACTAGGGGCAACAGTTCTCCTGGTCGTTAAATTAGTGTGGAGACTTGAAAAGGAACTGTGAGACTCTATGGGGCTCATTCTGTCGTTCTGATGATAACATGGGGATGGATCCGGCCTGCTGTTTAATGTGGTTGGTCGGACGAAAGAACTGAAGGCCTGTTCCACGCACATGACTAAAAACGTGATCCCTTCACTGGTGATGGTAGGAGAATTTTTATCATGTCAATTCAGCAAATGCAGAGTGAAGAAGCTACTTAGGATTTCAGATAATATTCACCATGTTCTCACCGCACAGCAGTCGAGCCACGGAACTACTCCCAGCCAATTCAGATTCTCCACGTTCCCGTTGAACATGATCACAGAAGCAAATGAATGAGTGTAATGTAAAATCTCTTTTCTTTTTCCAAATGAGTGTAATATGAACTCAAGTGACTGAAAGTTTCATCATCATCAAGCTCGCCGTGGTATATACAATGGGGAAAGAACCAGTTTCAGGCCATGGCTGTTGCAGGCTTATAGCAAACACACGTAGCTAGTCATTGCCAATTGCAAGCTTGCAGCTACTAATTGGGTCCCCAGCAGCTGAGGTACATCACCGTCCTCAACCCCTCCTCGGCCTTCTCCGCTCGCCGCCTCTCCGCCACCGCCGCCGCGGGGGCAGGACGCTGCGTCATGCCCTGCGAGACGGCGCCGCGGACGCTGGCCTTGGCCTTGGCGGCCCGGTGGATAGACCTGAGCGCGTAATTCCAGCGGCAGAGTCCGGCCTGGTCCTTGAGCGCCTCCACGGCGCCGACGCTCATCGCCACCATCCACGACGCCTTAGCTGCACCGGCCATCTTCTCTTCTTGTTGTTGCTCACCGATCCGTATGATTGTATGAACTCTGTGATTTCTCTGTTGTGGAGTTTGGAATTGGGCTGAATGCTGATCGATCCTTGTGTTTGTGGGAAGAAGACTGAGGGTGGGGCTGGTTATATACGGATGGGGATGGCAAGCTCGCGGTGCCAGAGCCCAGAGCAAAACAGGCGGCTGGGCGTTGGTTTTCCAGGATACCGGGTGCTTTCAGAGCCAGTTTGCTCGTGCACGACACACATCTCGCTGTCGTCCCGTGGAGTGGCCGCCTACCTCGTCTAGCATCTCTTCTTGTTTATTCACAGCAGATTGGGACGGTTTTGCCCACTTGCGACAGCAGGAAAGCCGGCACCCGGTAGAGATAAGATAGTTTGGAGGAAATGTATAGGGAACGCCCCAGGAAGCGCTCTATCAAAAGTTACCAAGTAACTTTCTTGCAAACGTTTACACCTAATGGACAATACACAATACACGACCAAGTCGGCTTACAAGCTACACTTCCTCGGGTGCACCATCTCACCTATGTATAAGACAATATGGAAAGCATGGGCTCCACCAAAGATGAATTTTTTTGCATGGCTTGTCAACCAAGGAAGGATTTGGACGGCCGACCGGTTGGCCAAGCGAGGGTGGCTAAGTTGTGGGCTTTGTCCTCTTTGCAAACAATGCACGAAATCTATTGACCACCTCTTCGTCCATTGCCGCTTCACTATCCGCATTTGGGGTCTTCTAAAAGAGTCGGCGGGTCTCAACGAGCTTCATGCTATGCAATGGGCAAATCTGGTCCTTCATGGCGGGAGGGGGCATGCCCAACTGCAAAGCCATGGCTTCTATCACCTTACTAATTGCTTGGGAAGTGTGGAATGAAAGGAATGCTAGGATCTTCCGGGCTAAAAGCGCGTCGGCGCAAGTAGTCTTCGATAAGATTAAGCATGAGGCACACCTATGGATTTTAGCAGGTGCCAAGAATATGGGCAATGTAATGCCGCAAGAGTAATTCATGTTAGCTTTATGTCATGGCACGTACTTTCATGTCGAACCTTCTTCTTAATTAATAGAATGGGCAAAGCTTTTTCCCCCGTTTTAAAAAAATCTTGCAAAAGTGACCCCATTGTTATTTACGATAGTACTCCTTACTTTTTATTTCCTTCATATCATTTTGTTCTCATATTTAATTTTTTGTGATTTCAGGAATTATGAGAATTATATATGTAGTTTATTTATAACGAAGGAACAACAGAGAAACTTTTTAAATTGCTTTACTACACTCTTTTTGTAGTTTTCGTCAAGCGGTTAGGCCCGAAGAAAGAAATTTTGCATGTGTCTTTCATGCATTCCTAAACCTCTACAAGACACCAAGCGGGCTCTCTTATCATTTTAAGGCTCACTATCTATTGCCAAGTGCCAACATTGTATTTTTGGTCCTTAAATATGAAAATGATATGATTTGGCCCGTTGCTGCATTGATAAAATGAATGTAAATATGAAAAGTAGATGGAAAATTTTAAAGTAGGAAAAAACTATAATACTCTCATAATTTTATCAAATATTTTGTAAATTAAAAAAACATATCAATCAAAATGTCCTGAAATATATCATTGAATTTGGTATAGATAAAAAATATTATTGCCCTAAAATATTAATATTTCCCATTTTTATAATTGACATATTTGTCAAAAAATTCTTAGACTGCTGTACATTTCATTTCTCATTTTCTTATGTTCTTTTTCTATTAAATTTATTTTTTAAATATTATTTAAGTGGCTGCAGCCACCTGTTTTTCTATTAAAACAGCAATCAACCAGAGAAACTTAAGTGACTAGACTTTCATCATCACCGTGATACATCTATATGATATATATACAACATTTATTTTGAAACAAGTAAAAAAACAAGCTTGAAAGTTCGTAATCAAGTTACATATTCTAATTAACATAGGTCTAGCCAGCATGGCTAGAGTGGTACAATCAGGTCTTGTCTTGCAAGTTTCAAAAACGATGTACTTTGATACCCGACGTAATAATAGTAATACTTGGTCGGTCTATTTTGTTCGTCCATGGGGTGTAAATACTAATGGCGGTTATTTACTTATACTAGACATTTTTACTTCATTATACACACGACAGTGCATACTAATTGTTTTTCATTGATACAAAATTCAATAACCAATTTAATTAATATTAAAAAATATCCTTTTTCCCTTTCAACTTTGGTAAATAACTCAATTTTTATAAAATTTATTCTATTAAAACTTCTTGTGAGATATTGGATTCTGCCTAGATCCGAGCAAACAACATATTGCATTCATGTATGTTTTTATGGCAGTTAGATGTACTATGATGTGTTTATGTCCATATTATTATCTTTAAATACCTTGATACAATGTTCCACAATTTCAAAACCTCTAGAAGACACGAAGTGTGCTCTCTTATCATTTTGAGGCATACTATATACCGTCAACATTGTATGTTTGGTCTTCAAATATGAAAAATGATAAGGTTTGGTCGGTTGCTGCGTTCATACAATTTTTATGATGATGCGGCAAATCAAATATAAATCCGAAAAGTAGATGGAAATTTAAAACTAGGGAAGTGTAGAATACTCTCGTAATTTTACCAACGATTTTTTAAATTAAAAAAGCATATCAATCAGAAAATGTCTGAATATATCGTTGAATTCGGTATAAATTTAAAAAAGTTCCCTAGAATATTAATATTTCTGATTTTATAGTTCACATATGTGTCAAAATTTATGTAAGAATATTCCTAACTACCGTACATTTCATTCTCATCATCTTATGTTATTTTTCTCTTGTAATTATTCTTTTAGAAATTGTTTTTAACTATTTTTTCATATTCCTAAAACATACTCCCTCCGTTCCTTTCTATAATGCCTATTGTTTTTTCGCATTTGTTTCAGAATATAAGAGTAAAGCTATGATTTTTTTGCAAACAACCCCTTCCACCGATCAGGTCAAGTCCAGAAAATCTGAAAACCGATCTGGTCATGTATTTCTAAGATCTGTTTTCATTTCCTTTTATTATCTTATGATTTTTGTCAAAAAAAATCTCTAAAATTTTAAAAAAACATATAGAAAAACGGAGATATTTTTAAGTTCTCTCTGTATTGAACATATTTTCAGAAAATTCACCACCACATCATGGTAAAATAGTTATAAGTAGAACGAACTAGCAAGGAACAAATATTTCATTTTGATTAAAAGGTTGACAATGACCAACTAGTCGATTGACCGTGGACCGAACCAATACTATCTTTAAAAAAGGAAAAAAATATGCAAGGATGTTATTTGTTGTAATGAGTGAAACTGCATATGTCAAAAAACCAAACCATTTGTAACACTGTAGAAAAGGAAAACAAACCCATTTTAGCTTCAGGGAGCATCTGTTTTTGGGGTAAAAAATAAAATTGGTAAAACACCTTGTTTTTTCTAAGAACAGGCGTTTTTACAATATACTTCCTGCGATAAGAAACATGTTTTAACCTTTTTTAAAATTTAAATGTATCTAGACACTATCTAGCATCTGAATACATCTAAATTTGGACAAAGTTAAGCCAAATTTTATAGGAAGGCAGTTTTCATTTCTCATGTGCCAGCAAAATTCAGGAATAAAAGATGTCGTGTCCTAGGCATAAGAGAAAAAAATCTGATACTCTGCAAACACATTTTTTTCAGCACCAAGTTTTTCTTTCCATAGAGGCATAACATGAACTTCTATATTCATACACCAAGTGAGAAGGTTGGGATTTCATAACATACTCTCCACGGTGTCGTTGCAGAGCAGATCGAACCACACCAAGTACTTGCAACCAATTCAAAACAATCCGTACTCAGAAGGCAAATGGGGAAGGAGGGTAATATAAACTTAGTGGCCGAAGTTTTCATCATCATCATCATGGTGGTATTTACAGTGGTCAATGGGGGAGCAACCAGCTGGGTTTCAGGCCATGATTGTTGAAGCAAGCACAAACACACGCCTAGCTAGCTAATAGTTGCACGAACTAATTGGGACCCCAGCAGCTGAGGTACATGACTGTCCTCAGCCCCTCCTCGGCCTTCTCCGCTCGCCGTTTCTCCGCAACCGCCGCCGCGGAGGAAGGAAGCTGCTTCTTGCCCTGCGAGATGGCGGCGCGGGCGCTGGCCTTGGCCTTGGCGGCCCTGTGGATGGACCTGAGCGCGTAGTTCCAGCGACAGAGTCCGGCCTGGTCCTTGAGCGCCTCCACGGCGCCGACGCTCATCGCCACCATCCAAGACGCCTTTGCTGCGCCGGCCATCTTCTCCTTCTTGCTGCCTAGTGGACTACTGGAGTTGGAGTAGTGAAACAACCGGAGCTAATGCTTTTTTCCTGATGCTTTGCTTGTGTTGATGAGATGAGAATGGGATTGCACGAGGTTATATACGGGAGGACAGGAGCAAAACAGGTGGCCGCGGGCACTGGTTTTCCAGGAAACCGGGTGCTTTCAGAAACACTCTTTTGCTTGACTACGCCGCATCTATCTCTATCGGCCCGGTACAGTGGGCAGTGGCACGTCAGCTTGTCTTGTTTATTAGCAGCGCATGGCGGGTTTTGTCCATTGCGACCGTTCTAAACCGGCAGAGTCGCCGGGATAGGAATGGTGACCCGACGGAGAACGTTTGCCAGGATTCAATGAGCGCAAATAATTCTCCTGTGATCAAGAGTTAAAGACTTCTATCAGATCTTTGACAAATAAAAAAAGGTTGTATGCATATTTTTAATGCAGAGGCTGAGGATAGTACCTCCATTTTAAAAGAAAAAAAAAAGAGTTCAAGAGTCGGCACAAGTTATGTTTAAAGAAAACACTATCTCATTTCGGAAAAAAAAAAGAAAACACTGTCTAACTTTGATTTCCTGCACAGTGTTTTGTTTGTTCTAAGGGTCAAGAGAAATTCTAATTCTATACTTAACTAATACAAATGTATCTGCACACTGAAACATTGAAATACATTTCGATACATATACATTTAGATAAAGTTATGATACTTAATTTGGAACAAGGGAAATACGATTTCTTCTGATGTGAAATTGCTTTAGAGCATCTCCAATAGATGTAATGAAATACGGCTCGGAAGAGATCTACCAGATGCCTAGTCCTGGAAAATGTGCAATTTTTTTTTTGGGAGTGACCCAAAAAGTCCGATCCCGTGGTGCGTGCCATAAGATCTAGCCGCTCATGCACTCATGCGCACAACCAACCGTCCATGAAATTTCCCTACCACCTGCGACCGCGCAGCGCCGACGCCGATTTTCGTCGCCAAAGCCCCTCCAAGCCGCCATATGCATAGATCCGGCCTATACAAGCTGCCACGGAGTCCCACCACGTCGCTTTGCCTCGATTTCGCCCAAAACCACTGAGCCCTAGCCCTCACTATCGTGATGTCTCTTCGTTGTTGTGCCCCCCTAAGCCATTGACTTTCACGGCGTGCAGGAGCATTCCTCAAGAAAATTTGTGGCCAAAATAGAGCCGACGGCATGCACGTGCGGCTTGGCACCTTCGGCAATAAGAACAAGGCTGCACCCGCGTATGGCGCCACAATGTGGCATTCTTTCCGCCCCCGCCATGACATGAACTTCCCGGAGATCGAGTCTCGGGATGAGCCGACATGGTCGCTCTGCAGGCGTTGCTTCTATCGCGCGAGGACGCGTAGTACGTGTTCTGTCGACGATCGACGAAAACAGTGATAAGTGGCTGGACATTCTCCTCACTACCGACGTGGACATCGATAGCGGTGAGGGTAGTGAACTAGTGATAGATGAATGTGAGTAGTTTATTGTTGGCTTGTGTTGATGAACACCGGTCGTTTTATCTAGTTTGTCTATCTAGAGTATTGATTTGTTCGTGTTATCTAGTAGCCGATAAATATATTTCTAAATGTGTCAAACTAGTGTCGAGGAACTAAAGTTGAATATGTTTCTGAATGTGCTTCTATGTTTTTCTAACTATGTACTTGCTTTGTGGTGCCTTATTTTAAACCATCTAGAAAACCAGTGGCCGGCTGTGTGTCCTCGGTTACGACATATGGAATAGCTGAATGTTCTAGCTGTGATAGTGGATACTGCTGACTGTGAACTCCACGACTTATGAAGATTAGGTAAGTTCCTTTTTTGCTTGGTGTACTTGCGGGGATCAATTCTAACGGTTCTTATTTTTTTTATGCTAAACATTTTTGCTTATTTACCAAGTATTATTCGCTATATATAAATTGTTTCACTAGTTTAAAATAATTTTAATTAGCTTTTCCTATATCTAACAACATTAACCACATGTAATAACATAAAGTTCATTTTGATACAATACAATTAGTTATTTTTTTCTCTAAAAGAAGGATTGCCCCCAGCCTTAGGATTGAATGATACAGACAACCATCGATCGGGTCTCTTATCATAAAAGATTAGGCAAAACAGCAAAGTAGTTGTACTTTTCATAATAGTTATGTTATTCTTAGTGTTTCTTTGATACATCTCAATGAACAAAATTATTTCTATTACTGAGAAAAGATGTAAAATCATACATTATAATTTGTTTGTTTCTATTTAAGTGGCTTTAAATATCTTGATACATGGGAGATGACTATACGGTACATGAGTCTAACAAATTTTGAGTGTACAATATGATTATGTTACTTGGTTGTAAGAAATTCGACATTCTAGAATGTTTGAGAGGTCAATAACAGTTTACTCTAGTAGTGACAATAAGGAGCCAGTAAATTACAATCTCCTTAGGACCCCCAAGCACATAGTGAGACTGATGCAGAATAACATGTGTTCACTAACTCGCTGGCACTCCAAGCAAAGAGCGATGCATGAATATGACTTAAAATTGAAAGAACTAAGTGATAGCAAAATAAAATAAAAAATCGAAATGGGAGCATCGCCCAGCCCTCTGCATCCACACAGCTTTTCTTAATTAAATTATTCGCAAACCCTTACAAGGGAGATACAAAGATCAACTCGAAGCCACCTTTCCATCGACAACTCGCTATGCCTACAAGAGCGATCAAGGGGGTGACCATGAACGTGACCATTACCCTGACAATACACCAACGCACATCATCTTAAAACCTGAATGCCTTCACAAGCCGCCCACTAACGGGTGAGAAGCACAACCAGTCAAGCGGACCCTGAGCGCACGCTACTACACACGCCACAGAAATCGCTACCGCCATCTTCCTCGCACCCATCTTCAAGAGGGATCACCACATTGACCTTGCCAGACCTGCCGTCGATGTCACCATGGCGCCAGACAGCTCCACCATCCTGCACGTGTCCAGCAGTCCGCGCCCGTCTTCGATACCCACTCCACGCCGCCGAGAATCATCGACGTCAACGTGGTAGATGAACACCACTCCACCAAGATCCACCTCCATCCAGCCGCTGCTCCAAAAACGATGCCCCAACAGGTAGAACGACGCAGTAAGAACCGTCATCATCCGATCCGGGAGACCGGGATCTAGGGTTTCCCCCGGAGCAGCATGAGTGAGTAGCCGCAGACTGCAACGACGATGCCTTCAAGAAGGAAGCGACGCTTAACGCCGCCAACGCCCGCCAATCGTGGCATGTTTTTCACCGACAACCGCGAGTCCCCAACTCGGCAAGAGCAAATGAAGAGGCCAACAAAGATGATGCTTCGCAAGGGAACGACGCCAATAGCCGCCGCCATCATCAGCCAAGAACGATGTCAAGGCGCGGTTTTCACTGGTGTCCCCTTCACTGCTAGCTCGTCGTCGACTAGATCTTCATCGCCGGAGTAGACGGATCTCGTGATCCGCCACCCCAGCAACCAGCCGACCTCCTCCGGCGAAGAAGGAAGCCACCACCACCAAACCCGGATCAGATCACGGTCTCCCTATGTGACTCAGAGATAGCCAAGAGGAAACCCTGCAACCGCCGAAGGTCGGCAGCGCCGCCGCCCGCCGAGGCCCAAACGGCTCGGGGCCAATGACCACCACGAACGTCGCCGATGCGTGATCTCCCCAGTCGCTGCCATCTCGGATCGCTGCCGCTTGAAAGGAGTGGAGGTACGCTGCCGCACCCCGATCGCCAGGCTGAGGAAGGCCGCCGCCGCGCCGCAGAGGCTTTGCCCGGCGACGCTCCGGATGGCGGCGGCGGAGAGGAGACCGCGTAGAGGAAGGCTAGGGGAGGGAGCAAGGGGCGCGCCGGCGCGGCGCGCCGGCCGCCGCGCGGACGCGAGACCTGGACGCGAGGGTGTTTTGTGTTATCCAGGTCCTGGACTCGGATAGCAAAATAAATTGAGTAGTTGATATCCATTCATATGGGCATCACGTCCTATCACTGAAATGATACTACACATCCCATTAATACTCCGTTGGAAACGAAAAAACTTCTCAAAACAAGTTTATCGCTGTTGTTGTTGCTCCGCGTCAAACGCCGTGTGGGCCTCGTGCTCCGCGTCAACCATGAACTATGTGTTCATCGCCGCGTCGATGACGTCATCTCTGGTGGCTTCGTTCTCGTTGAATTCGTCGAAATCGTTGGTGTCGGGATGTCAGGACACGTAGGTGGAGACAAAGGTGGAGGCGGAGGAGTTTGACCGCCGCTGGCGCAGCCCAGCATGGCGAAGGGGGTGGCTAGGCGACGAGGCATGTTTTGGTGGAGGTGGAGAGAAGGATTGCCGACAGCTATGGTGGCGATAGCGAGCGGAGGCGGCCTTTTATAGCCCGGAGGCGACGCGGGAAGAAGAGGTGGGAAAACGCGGGAAGCGGCGGGGAAAAACGCGGGAAGCAGTGGAGAAGCCGCGCGAAGATGCGCAAAAATGCGGACGATAACGACGTGGGTAGCTTCTGTTTGTGTCACTGATGAGACTAGCCCACCGTGCACGACACGGTTTTTCGTTGTGTCCGGCGTCCCCAATATCTCGAGGATGGATTCAGTGAGCCGGATATTGTACGAGGCCACGCCGGATATAAAAAGGGTTTTGGGAGCGCGGCTTGAAACAGTCAAACGTCCAACGAATCCCAAATCCTTTCAGAAAACGCTTTGGAAGACCCGGTTTGAGATGCTCTGAATACTCGGAACCAGATCAAAGCAAATGGACAAGCAAGGAAATGGTAAACTCAGCTAAGTGACTGAAATTTTCATCATCATCATCGTGGTGGTATATTACAATGGGGGCAACCAGCCAAGTCTCAGGCCAGGCCATTGCTGCAGCAAAACGCCTGTACCTAGCAGTTGTCGCTACTAATTGGGTCCCCAGCAGCTGAGGTACATCACCGTCCTCAACCCTTCTTCCGCCTTCTGCGCTCGCCGCTTCTCTGCCACCGCCGCCGCAGAGGCGGGAAGCTGCTTCTTGCCCTGGGAGATGGCGCTGCGGGCGCTGGCCTTGGCCTTGGCGGCCCGGTGGATGGATCTCAGCGCGTAGTTCCATCGGCAGAGTCCGGCCTGATCCTTGAGCGCCTCCACGGCGCCGACGCTCATCGCCACCATCCACGATGCCTTCGCTCCAGCAGCCATCTTCTCCTTCTTCTCCTTGCTGGGTTGGTCAAGAGTGGAAAGTGATTTCTGATCGCTGTGTGCTTGTGTCAAGTATTGGACTTGCAGTAGAGAGAGAACTGGTTCGATGCTTGTTGTGTTTGGAGTGAGGAGTGTGAGTAGAGTGGATTTATATATACTGGAGACCTGCAGCAAAACAGGAGGCTGCAGGCACTGGTTTTCCAGGATACCGGGTGCTTCAGAGACACACTGCACCTGTTCGCTATCGTCTCAGGTGGCTGCCAACCTCTTATCGCCTTTGTTTATTTGCGGCAGACGCGGTGAGTTTTGTCCCTTCGGGGCCATACCAAGCCGGCCGCGATAAGATAGGAGTGACGCGTAGAGAACGTGCGTGAAGATTCGATGGACATAACCAATTAGCAAAATGAAGAGATAATAGCACCGTTCGGTCCGTTCATACATAAACTTATGAGGTGGGAGCAAATTTGTACAGCTACTTACAAAATGTGATGGACTGGTAGAACAAGTTGTGACGTGGGTGCAAGTTGGTATAAAACTGTTCTAAAGCTGACATGTGGTGTTGTTATTTTTGCAAATAAGTTTGGTATGTTCCTCTCTCACAGCCGTGATATTTTTCTAGTTTTTCCAAAATTATCGCTGCCCACCGCCGTGCGAGTTCGCACTGTCGTGGAGTTCCTCATCTTCATGGTGCTGCAATTTCGCATCGCTTCCACAGAGCGCGGGGTGGTTGTGCTCGGTGGCATCAATGCCGTTGTCCTGCTTGTCCTCATCTTGGCGAGTGGCGTCATCATCATAAACTTATGCACATTCCCGCATGCTCGCCTATATAGCTAGCCACTCTCTTCCACATGCTCCTCTCACTGTGCGGGCATCCGATGGGCCACCAACACCTCCTAACCCAGAACGGCGCCATCAGCTAGACCTCCTCCGACGCCGTATTGGGTCTTGCCATGGGAGCCACCAGTCTTCATCAACCTCGGCGGCGATGAATAGGCGGCCATGACGCGAACCCTAATTAGCTATGATTTTATCTATTTTATTTATGTTTTTTATGTTTCGTCCCTATGTAAATTAAGCTTTCTACTAATGAAAGTTATAAAATAAAATTGCATGGCAAGATTTCCTGAAAGGAAACTGTTACATGGCTCATTCGGTCACTCTCATCAAAGAACATGGGGACGGATCATGAAAATTAATTGACCAATTAAAGTGGTCTAACAAAGGAATTGAACGCTTGATCTCTGTACATGACTGAAACTTAATCGACGAAACCCCTTTAGCAATGCTGTCAGAATTCATAGTGTCAGTGATTGCAGACAAAATCGATTTTATTATGTCAATGCAGCAAAGTCCAGAGTAAGGAAATTCAGTTTTCGGAAATTAATCACCAACGACCTGTTGCGCAACAGATCGAGCCACGGGAACTACGCACTTGGAACCATTCAAATCAAATGGACAAGGAACGAAATGGTAAACTCAGCTAAGTGACTGAAATTTTCATCATCATCATCGTGGTGGTATATTACAATGGGGGGCAACCAGCCAAGTCTCAGGCCAGGCCATTGCTGCAGCAAAACGCCTGTACCTAGCAGCTGTGCCACTAATTGGGTCCCCAGCAGCTGAGGTACATCACCGTCCTCAACCCTTCCTCGACTTTCTCCGCTCGCCGCTGCTCTGCCACCGCCGCCGCAGAGGCCGGAAGCTGCTTCTTGCCCTGGGAGACGGCGGCACGGGAGCTGGCCTTCGCCTTGGCGGCCCGGTGGATGGACCTGAGCGCGTAGTTCCAGCGGCAGAGTCCGGCCTGGTCCTTGAGCGCCTCCACGGCGCCCACGCTCATCGCCACCATCCAGGATGCCTTTGCTCCGGCAGCCATCTCTTCTTCTTGCTGGGTTGGTCGAGACTCGAGAGTGGAAACTGATTTGTGATCGCTGTGTGCGTGTGTAGTATTGGACTTGCAGAGTAGTGAAAGAACTGAGTCGATGCTTGTGCTGTTGGAATAAGGGGTAGGAGTAGGCTGGGTTATATAACGGAGGAGGTGAGCAAAACAGGTGGCCGCGGGCACTGGTTTCCCAGGATACCGGGTGCTTTCAGAGGCACTCTGCTTGTGTAAGCCGCACCTCTCGCTATCGTCCCGGTGCAGTGGGTGGCTGCCTACCTCGTCTCGTGGCTCTCGCCTTGTTTATTTGCGGGGGACGGGGCGGTTTTGTCTGCTGCGGCCAGACCATGCCGGCAGAGACAAGATGAGAGTGACGTGTAGAGAAGGTGTTTCCACCAAGACTTAAAATAGCGTGCTAAAATGGTGCAAAAACCCTAATCATAGTGTTAAAAATATATTAGTATGATGGGTTCCCGCGACTCCCAGGCGACCTAGCTTTTCCCCCGCCGCCGCCCGGCCGCCGCCGCCCCTGCGCCCACGCCCCCCAGCCTCCGGCCGCTCCCCACTCCGGTGGGCGGACGCCACTCCTCATGGTCCGTCCTCTCTAGCTCTCTCGACGGTCTTTTCCCCTCTGCGGCAAGTTCTTGGCGGTGGCGCCTCCCCGGGCTCGATCTGCAATTCCACCCTTTGCCTCGCCGTCGTGGTGAGTTTGCAACCTTTACCTCGCTAGTCTAGACCGGCGGTGGCTTCCCTCTACCTGTTTTGCGTCCGCGGGCCGCATTTGGGGATTAGTGGAGATCTTATTTCATCTTTCGGTGCGGGATTTAGTTTTGCCAGTGCTGCTTGTTAGTATGGACGGGGAGAAGATCTTGGTCGGGGCTCCAGAGGTGGGTGCCGAGGATGGGGTGAACTCCATGATGGGGCGCCTCAATCTGCTTGCGGATGAAACGGAAGTCGTGGAGATGAGCGATGACGAAGAGGATGGAGCTGCTGCGGCGGAGCTCTGGGCTCTGGACGGCAAGGTTCTTTCGCCCCAGGTGACGCACATCCAGACGATCCGGGCTGCTATGAAGCCTGCCTGGGGCAACCCTCGCGGTCTGCGGGTGAGGCCCGCGGGAGACAATGTGTTCGTCGCTGTTTTTGCGACCAGAGCTGATCGGGACCGTGTCCAAGAGGGCACGCCCTGGATGGTGGGAAGGCACGCCGTGCTGCTGCAAGCTCATGATCCTCGCCTCCGGCCGTCCGATGTCAGGTTTGTCTCGATGACTATCTGGGTGCGGATTTTGAATCTGCCTTTCGAGTGGATGAACAACAAAAAAGGCCTGAAGATCGCAAGGCTCATTGATAAGAATTGCTTGGTGGATGTTGACGAGTTCGGTGTGGCGTCTGGCACATTTCTGCGTGCCCGGGTGGCCATCCCCTTTGACCAGCCCCTCCGGCGCTGGGTGACAATTCGACGGGATGGCCGCGACGAAAGCTTCAACCTGCAATATGAGAAGCTTCCTTTCTACTGCTACAGCTGTGGTCTCATCGGCCATGGGGAGCTTGAGTGCAAATCTCCTGCTGATAGGGATAGCCAAGGCAAGCTCCCTTTCGACCGTGGCCTGCGCGCCCCGAAAGAGAGGAGGAGGAGGCTCCAATCCTTTGAGCAAGCCGCTGCTTCTGCTTCATGGAACAGCGGCAGCAGGAAGTCTGGACCTGGCTCGGCCACCAGCAGGACCTCCGGGGACGGGGACGCTCTGAAGATTGGGGAACAGGTGGTCAATTCTCCGCCGGGAAAGGGAAACAATGGCAAAGACAAATCGAAGGTTTCAGAAATTGCGCGACAGCTCTTCCCAGACGCTTCTGTCCTGGGGCAACTTCCGAAAAAGAGAAAGCCAGGGGAGACCAGTGTTGTAGGGGCTGCTGCTGAAGGAAAGCTGATCGAGCAGATCGACATGGATCTGTCGCTTGCAGTGATACCTGTGGGGAGACCAAGGGAAGCTAGAGGTGTGCCTAATGCAGCTGGCTTCGATACGGGTCAAGGGAATGAAAAGAAACCCAGAAGTGGAAACGGACTTAATAACTTGCAATCTTCGAAGGAAGTCAACTCAAACGCGGGGCTGCCATTTCAGCCCTGCAATAACCAATGAAAGCCATTGCTTACAACTGCCGGGGGCTTGGGAACCAGCCGGCAGTTGATGGCCTTCTTGATCTCATGAAGGCAGAAGATCCTGACATCCTCTTCTTGTCAGAAACAAAGCTGGACAGGGAGGGTATGAAGCGAATCAAGGTTCTTCTCAACATGAAGAACATGGAGGCAAAAGAGTGTGTTGGCCGGAGCGGGGGTCTGGCCCTGTTCTGGAAGGACGATGTAAATCTGGTGGTTAATCCGGGGATGTCGCGTTACCACATTGACGCGGTCGTCACCGGTGACGATGGTTTCACGTGGAGACTCACGGGTATCTACGGTGAACCGCAGACGGGGGCAAAGGAGAAGACCTGGAAGCTCATGCGCATTCTCCACGGGCAGTCTAATCTGCCTTGGATGTGCTTTGGCGACTTCAACGAGGTCCTTTTTGCCAGCGAGAAGCAAGGCGGTCAGGCCAAGAAGCAGGCCTGCATGGACAAATTCAGAATGGCTCTTGAATTCTGTGAACTTGAGGACTTGGGGTTCGTCGGTGACCCGTATACTTGGCGCAATCATAGCCACCGTGCTGATACATATATCAAAGAGAGGCTGGACAGGTCGGTGGCCAATCTCGAGTGGAGGACTCATTTCCCTACTTACAAAGCCATTAATGGCGATCCTAGACACTCCGACCACAGGCTGGTAATCGTCATCCTGGACCCCGACCCCCATCTCTCTTGCCATGTTGGGGTGAGAGAGCAGCCTAAGTTTGAGGCTTGCTGGCTCGAGGAGGAGCAGTGCGAGGAGGTGGTGCATAATGCCTGGTGATGTCTACGGGTGCTTCTATTCTTGTAGACAGTGTTGGGCCTCCAAGAGCAGAGGTTTGTAGAACAGCAGCAAGTTTCCCTTATTACCCAAGGTTTATCGAACTCGGGAGGAAGAGGTCAAAGATATCCCTCTCATGCAACCCCGCAACCACAAAGCAAGAAGTCTCTTGTGTCCCCAACACACCTATTAGGTGCACTAGTTCGGCGAAGAGATAGTGAAATACAAGTGGTATGAATGAATATGAGCGTAGTACGCCCAAAAATAGCTTGTGCGTGAAGTTGATGGTAGTAATATTGTAGGAAGTAAACAAGCGTAGTAACGCAGCAGTAGTAACGCAAAGTAAAACAGTAACAAGCAGCGATAGCGTATTTAGGAACAAGGCCTAGGGATTAGACTTTCACTAGTGGACACTCTCAACATTGATCACATAACAGAATAGATAAATGCATACTCTACACTCTCTTGTTGGATGATGAACACATTGCGTAGGATTACACGAACCCTCAATGCCGGAGTTAACAAGCTCCACAATTAAATGTTCATATTTAAATAACCTTAGAGTGCATGAAAGATCGACACGACTAAACCAAGTACTAACTTAGCATGCACACTGTCACCTTCACGCCATGTAGGAGGAATAGATCACATCAATACCATCATAGCAATAATTAACTCCATAATCTACAAGAGATCATAATCATAGCCTACGCCAAGTACTAACACGAGTGCACACACTGTCACCATTACACCGTGTAGGAGGAATAAAACTACTTTAATAACATCACTAGAGTAGCACATAGATAAATTGTGATACAAAACATATTGCAATCATAAAGAGATATAAATAAGCACTTCACTACGCCATTCATAACAGTGAATAAGTATTCTGTGAAATATAGCCTAAGAGACCCACACGGTGCACACACTGTCACCTTTACACACGTGGGACAAGGAGTCTCCGGAGATCACATAAGTAAAACTCACTTGACTAGCATAATGACATCTAGATTACAAGCATCATCATATGAATCTCAATCATGTAAAGAAGCTCATGAGATTATTGTATTGAAGTACATAGAAGAGAGATGAACCACATAGCTACCGGTACAGCCCCGAGCCTCGATGGAGAACTACTCTCTCCTCATGGGAGCAGCAGCGTTGATGAAGATGGCGGTGGAGATGGCAGCGGTGTCGATGGAGAAGCCTTCCGGGGCACTTCCCGCCCCGGCAGGTGCCGGAACAGAGACTCCTGTCCCAAGATCTTGGCTTCACGATGGCGGCGGCTCGAAGGTTTCGTACCGTGGCTTCTTCCGTCGGGTTTTTAGGTCGGGGACCTTATATAGGCGAAAGGGCAGCGTCGGGGGGTCGAGGGGACGACACCATAGGGCCGCGTCGGGGGTGGGCCGCGCCACCCTATCATGGGGCCTGTGGCCCTCCTCTGGCGGCTCTCCGGATGCTTGCGGGCAAAATAGGAACACGTTGATTTCGTCCAATTCCGAGAATATTTCGTTACTAGGATTTCTGAAACCAAAACACAGGAACGCACGCATCTTGTTAATAGGTTAGTTCCAAAATGCACGAATATGACATAAAGTGTGCATAAAACATGTAGATATCATCAATAATGTGGCGGGGAACATAAGAAATTATCGATACGTCGGAGACGTATCAGCATCCCCAGCTTAGTTCTCGTCCCAGGGTAAACGATAACAAAGATAATTTCAAGTGACATGCCGTCATAAACTTGATCATACTATTTGTAAACATATGTAATGAATGCAGCGATCAAAACAATGGTAATGACATGAGTAAACAAGTGAATCATAAAGCAAAGACTTTTCATGAATAGTACTTTCAAGACAGGCATCAATAAGTCTTGCATAAGAGTTAACTCATAAAGCAATAAATCAAAGTAAAGGTATTGAAGCAACACAAAGGAAGATTGAGTTTCAGTGGTTGCTTTCAACTTATAACATGTATATCTCATGGATATTGTCAATGTAAAGTAATATAACAAGTGCAATATGCAAGTATGTAGGAATCAATGCACAGTTCACACAAGTGTTTGCTTCTTAAGGTGGAGAGAGATAGGTAAACTGACTCAACAATAAAAGTAAAAGAAAGGTCCTTCAAAGAGGAAATCATCGATTGCTATATTTGTGCTAGAGCTTTTATTTTGAAAACATCAAGAGAGTATAAAAGTAAAGTTTTGAGAGGTGTTTGTTGTTGTCAACGAATGGTAGGGTACTCTAACCCCCTTGCCGACAAACCTTCAAAGAGCGGCTCCCATTTGATTTTATTTTTGGTGGCACTCCTTCCAACCTTTCTTTCACAAACCATGGCTAACCGAATCCTCGGGTGCCCCAACAATCTCATACCATGAAGGAGTGCCTTTTATTTTAGTTTTATGATGACACTCCTCCCCACCTTTGCTTTCTCAAGCCATGGCTAACCGAATCCTTCGGGTGCCGTCCAACAATCACATACCATGGAGGAGTGTCTATTTTTGTTAATTAATTTGGGACTGGGAATCCCATTGCCAGCTCTTTTTGCAAAATTATTGGATAAGCGGATGAAGCCACTAGTCCATTGGTGAAAGTTGCCCAACAAGATTGAAAGATAAACACCACATACTTCCTCATGAGCTATAAAACATTGACACTACAAGAAAAGTTGCCATGGCCAACGAAGTTGAAGTCGCGCCGTGGTTGCTGGTGTACCATGGCCGACGATTTTTGGTCCCTCCGTGGTGCATGTCAAAACTTTTTTTTTCTCGTTTTTGAGGCCACCTAGCCCGACGAAAGCGGCCAAAACGTATGGTGGCCGGGACGTGGTGCATCTCGAAATCTCGGGTTCGCCGGCCGAGTCAACGCAAATCCGCACCGCCGAGGGATGTAGGGCCCAGATGGCAGCCTCTGGCATTGTTTTTTCTAGATCGCGCCATCTCGTTCAATGTTTTCCGATCGAGCCGTTTACGATGCAGATCATGGGTCCCGCATGTCATCCTCTATGAACCAAAATTCTTTCTATTCTTGGATTTTTTTGACCCCCTGATTTCTCTTTTTCTTTTTGATCCCTTGCCGCCTTGGAAACGTTGAGACCGGCGCTAAATGGGACCCGCATGTCATCCTCTATGTGCAATCAACTTTCTTTTCTTGGAGTTTTTTTGGCACCTCAAATTTGGTCACTTGCCTTTTTCTTTCGATCCCCCCGCCTCTCAAACGGTGATACCGCCTTCTGACCCGCATGTCCTCTATGTACTATAAAACTTTCTTTTCTTGAATTATTTTTGCACCTCATATTTGGTCACTTACCTTTTTCTTTCGATCCCCCGCCTCTCAAACGGTGATACCGCTGCTGCTAAATGGGACCCGCATGTCATCCTCTATGTACTATAAAACTTTCTTTTCTTGGATTTTTTTGGCACCTCATATTTGGTCACTTGACTTTTTCTTTCGATCCCTGCCTCTCAAACAGTGATACCGCTGCTAAATGGGACCCGCATGTCATCCACTATGTACTATAAAACTTTATTTTCTTGGATTTTTTGGCACCTCATATTTGGTAACTTGACTTTTTCTTTCGATCCCGCCTCTCAAACGTTGATACCGCTAAATGGGACCCGCATGTCATCCTCTATGTACTATAAAACTTTCATTTTTTGGATTATTTTTGGCACCTCATATTTGGTCACTTGACTTTTTCTTTCGATCCCCGCCGCCTCTCAAACGGTGAGACCGCTGCAGCTAAATGGGACCCGCATGTCATCCTCTATGAGCAATCAACTTTCTTTTCTTGGAGTTTTTTTTGCACCTCATATTTGGTAACTTGACTTTTTCTTTCGATCTCATGCCACGTTTGAAACGTTGAGGTACCTGCGGCTCATGGGACCCGCATGTCATCCTCTCGTGCTATAAAAGTTTCCTTTGTTGGTTTTTTTTCACCCTCTGATTTTTGGCTTGCCTTTTTCTTTTGATCCCCTGCCCCCTTTGAAACGTTGAGTAAGCCGTTGGTTCAAGGGACCCGCATGTCATCCTCTATGTCCATCAACTTTCTTTTCTTGGATTTTTTTCACCCCCTAATTACTAGCTACTTTCTTTTTCTTTTGATCTCAAGCCGCATTACAAACATTGAGACCGCTGCTGCAAAATGGGACCCACATGTCATCCTCTATGTACAATAAATCTTGGATTATTTTTGGCTCCTGATATTTGGTCACTTGCCTTTTTCTTTCGATCTCATGCCGCCTTTGAAACGTTGAGTAAGCTGCTGGCTCATGGGTCCCGCATGTCATCCTCTACGAACAATAAAAGTTTCCTTTCTTGGAGTTATTTTTTACCCCTAATTTCTGGCTATTTGCCTTTTTCTTTTGATCCCCGCCCCGTTGAAACGATGAGGACGTGGCAGGTCGGTCCCACATGTCATCCTCTATGAACAATAAAAGTTTCCTTTGGTGGATTTATTTTTGACCCCTAATTAATTTCTGGCTATTTCCTTTATTTTTCTTTTGATCCCCGCCGCCTTGGAATTGTTGAGAATGCTGCCTCATTTTTCTTTTGGTCCTGTGCCGCCTGGAAACATTGAGACCGCTGCTACAAAATGGGACCCGCATGTCATCCTCTATGTACAATAAAGTTTCTTTTCTTGGATTATTTTTGGCTCCGATATTATGTCACTTGCCTTTTTCTTTCGATCTCATGCCGACTTTGAAACGTTGAGGATGTCTTGCCTCATGGGTCCCACATGTCATCCTCTCGGAACGATAAATGTTTTCTTTTCTTGTATTTTTTACCAACTGATTTTTGGCTTTTTATTTTCGATCCCCTGCCGCCTTTGAAACGTTGACTCCGCTGGGTCATATGTCATGCCCTCCCCGTACAAGAAACATGTGATATTTTATTTTGCAGACAATAAACGTTGTATTTCGCTCTGAGCTATTGCAAACGGATAAATTAAATCTTTATATCTACATAAACAAACTTATATGTTGAATCTCCTTGTTTTTTGTTTTTGCGAAGCATAGGACTTTTTTTTTTGAGAAAAATCCGACCTTTCCTGTTTTGGAGTGGGCTGAAATTGTACGAGTCAAAAGGCCCAGATAGTTCGAAGGCCCGATGTCCAGACAAACCAATTGAAATCTTTCTTTTCTTGGATTTTTTCACACCGATTTCTGGCTACTTCATTTTTCTTTCGGTCTGTGCCGCCTTGAAGCGTTGAGACCGCTGCTACAAAATGGGACCCATGTCATCCTCTATGTACAATAATGTTTCTTTTCTTGGATTATTTTGGCTCCCGATATTATGTCACTTGACTTTTCTTTCAATCTCATGCCGACTTTGAAACGTTGAGGAAGGCTGCTCATGGGTCCCGCATGTCATCCTCTATGAACAATAAAAGTTTTCTTTGTTGGATTTATTTTTCCCCTAATTTCTGGCTATTTGTCTTTTTCTTTTGATCCCCCCCTTTGAAACGATGACACAATGGCAAGTCGGTCCCACATGTCATCCTCTATGAACAATAAAAGTTTCCTTTGATGGATTTATTTTTGACCCTAATTAATTTCTGGCTATTTCCTTTTTATTTTGATCCCGCCGCCTTGAAATAGTTGAGGATCCGCTGCCTCATGGGTCCCGCATGTCATCCTCTCGAAAGGTAAATGTTTCTTTTCTTGAATTTGTTTACCAACTGATTTTTGGCTTATTTTTTCTTTCGATCTCCTGCCACCTTTAAAACGTTGACGACGCTGCTGGCTCATGGGTCCCCAATGTCAGCCTCCCCATGCAAATCCTCTTTCGCAAAGGTTGTATTTCTAGATAGATAAGGTGGATTCGAATCTGCCATGGTTCAGGCAGCTCAGGTAAGCCTTCTTGCACTAATTAATGGAAGTAGTGTATCGCAAGGTCAAGACATGTGGCTCGGTGTAATGAATCTATATGAATCATGTTGTGGGTTCAATCTGATAGTTCTCTAAGGTCAGCCAAAATAGAAATTAAGTTTTTTTCTAAAAGGGAAATGCAAATTAAGATGAACACAAACATTAGTTATCATAATAGCTGATCATACATACATACATTGCTAAGAGCAAAAGCTTGCCAGAGTTTTACCACCCATACAATTAATTAGCAGTTCAGATAAGATAACCTTATATAAGTATAACTACAAATGCATTTGCTAAGGGCTCATGGGACAACAGAACTAGACAACCGCGAACTTTATGACCAGCATGTCACAGCGGCATCGAAAGATCTTGACCTTCAACTTTGATCCAATGCGAAGTTTGGCACCGTCAATGAACTTTTTCCACCTGGAAGTAACAGCCAAGCGGCCATCTGTGGGACTGACAGAGTACCGTCCCTCCACGGTGAGACCTTCACTCTCCATGACGAGGGATATCTTGCCCCTTCGGCCAGCATTGAGATCCTTGGAGATACTTTTAGGCAATTTCGATTCAAAGCAAGAGATACCACCAAAAATTAGTCAATGGCACCAATGCACCGAACCATGTGAGACTTTGAGCAGAGAAGACATCAAGATAAGAGCAGTTATGTCATCATATACTCACGAACATAGCCTTCGGATGCGTCCTGGTCACCACACGGGTGGCCACACAATGAGCTGAGACCTCGGTGATCGGGCAGGTGCATGAGCTGGGCTGGTACACGAGCCAGGCCGATGTGAGACTCATGGCGAAAGAACGGTGCCTCTAGAGGAACCGGTGCGAGGCAGAGATCACAAGGTGCAGAAACGTGCTAGAGGAACCAGTCGATGCAGGAGCCCGCTGGCATGTGTAGTATATGGGGCCTCTACAGGAACCAATGGATGTAGGGGACTGCGGGTAGATGCCGGAGCGGTACAGGAACCGTGCTGATGCAGAGAGTGGGCGGTGCGGGGTGTGGTTGCCCTTTGTGACATCCGCTCTGTTCCATCAGGGGATCTGCAGCTTTGATCATGTTAAACCCGCAAGCTAGAACGAGGAATGGTTTAGAACAACGCAGAATGCAATTATCAAAAGATATGAGTAGAAAAAGTTACATATTATATATTTGGAAGTGTCTCCAACTCTGTAAGCAGTTACGTATATCTGCCCGTTTGAGTTTCTGATCCTCAGCTCGTCGCCCTTCTTCAGACCGTAGTCAAAAGCAAACTTTCTCCAATCATGTCCATACAAATATGTGATGGCCTGCGTCTTGTAGACATACACCTCATAGACCGTGTAGGTGTTCATCAATTTGCCACATGCATAGTGAAAGATCCTTCATGCGGACATCTGGTTAATCATTGGACGAAGTTCACAAGGTACAGTCTGCATGTGAAAATTGATACAAATGTAAGAAGCAGGAAGACTAAAAACAAGACTTTACTATATGCCAATTCATGCTAAACCACCTGTAACTCTGTGAAGGAGCTACTAGAAAGGTAGATAGAGCCATAGGAGGTGTTATATGCGGGGTATGTACATGGGCCCGCCATATTCCCGCAAGCTCGGCATCGGGATGGTGAAGGAAACATGGGAGGTACTACTGGTGCGTAGCGCTGAACGTAAGTGGAAGAATTAGGTTGTGTAAAGTGCATAGTTCAGAGCAATGCAAATGTTGACAAGCAAGTGCATAACACTATGTTACAAACTGAACAGTGAAAAATTAGTGTATGATGAATATAAGCATGCTAATTTGGTGTTTCCGAATTCCAAAAAGCATTAGACAGAGCCAGTGATAATATCAGACATAAATCATGGCATGTATATGTGGCTTAAGAAAATATACCCGAACCCTTGGATGGTTACGGCCCGGCTGATCCTTGGACTTGAGCTTATATAAGCATCCAGAAGGTTGGTGGCAGCCTCTGCAGATGCCTCATCAGCAGCAGCAATCCTTTGACCAATGAAGGCTTAGCAGTTTCAGTCTGCATATAAAAATTGAAGAGCAACAGACATCAACAGTGATATATAAAATGAATCTATGAGACACTGATGCATATAGTGCTGGATGTAAGTGGAAGAATAGGTGTGTGTGTTTCTGAACTATTGGTAAGCATTAGACAAAGCCGGCAATAAACAGACAAAAATCAAATCATGTATGAGGATTAAGAAAATATACCTGCTTGAAAAGGGTACCACCCAGCTGGCCCGTGGCCTTGTGCTTGAGGAGGTTTTCAAGATGGTGGCAGCACCATCGTCTTCACAGCAGCCTCATCAGGATCATTTTTTATCCATTTGAGTAGAGGAATGGTTTCATCCTGCATATGAATAGCAACAGAACTCATCATTGATATTTAATAAATCTATGAGATAGACTGATGCAAATAGTGCGGGGTGTAAGTGGAAGAATAGGGTTGTGCATAGAGAACAGTTGACAACAATGCAAATGATTACAAAAGAAGCCAATGGAAATCAACAGTTTATATACTGGATGAGACAGACTGAAAAGTGAAAAATTAGTGTATGATGATTGTAAGCAAACGCAGTTTCAACTTTTGGTAAGCATTAGACAAAGCCAACAGTAATTAAACAGATAATAATGAAATCATGTATGTGGATTAAGAAAATATACCAGATTCATTAAAAGGTCACCACCCAGCTGGCCCATGGCCTCGTGCTTGTAGAGGTTTTCGGAAGATGGTGCCGGCACCATCGTCCTCACAGCAGCCTCATTAGCCCCATTTTGCATCCACTTGAGTAAAGGCGCAGCAGTTTCAGCCTGCATAAGAATGGGAACAGATCTCAGCAGTGATATTGAATGACTCTGAGACAGATGATGCATATAGTGCTAGATGTAAGTGGAAGGGTATGGCCGTGTATGGACAACAGTTCACAACAATGCAAAGGTGTGTTCGGTTCTGAAACAGCGTGGAATGGAATGGAATGGTTCCATTTCAGAGGAATGGAATGGTTACATTTTTGTTCGGTTGGGAAAAATGGAGAGCAGAAGAGATCGAGGTTAAACTAACCAATTGTCTCAAAATTGTAATTAACAATTGCAAATGACATTTTAATCTCAAAGTCGTAATTAACAGCGCCTAATGGTGCTCTTTTAATCTAAAAATCGAAATTAACATCATTTTATGTTGGGTTAGGGAACTGGAGTAGATGAACATTACTGTATGATGATTGTAAGCAAACGAATTTGGTGTTTCTAAACTTTTGGCTTCGAGATCTTATGGGTTTCAACTCTAGCCTACCCCAACTTATTTGGGACTGAAAGGTTTGGTTGTTGTTGTAAACTTTTGGCAAGCATAGAAAAATCCGACAATAAACAGAGAAAATCAAGGCATGTTTTGTGGATTAAGAAAATATACCATATTCATTAAAAGATCACCACCCAGCTGGTGCGTGGCCTTGTGCTTGTAGAGGCATTTAGAAGATGGGGGCGATGACCCACAAGTATAGGGGATCGCAACAGTCTTTCGAGGGAAGTATTACCCAATTTATTGATTCGACACAAGGGGAGACAAAGAATACTTGTAAGCCTTAACAAATGAGTTGTCAATTCAGCACGAAAGACTTGCTCGCAAGAGTTTATCAGAGTAACTTTTTTATGGCAGAAATAGTGAAATAACAGCAGCGGTGAAATAAAGACAGCAGTAGTGATTATAGTAAACAGCAGATTAAAATCCTAGGCAGGACGGATTTAACGGGCGTTGCATGGATGAGAGAAACTCATGTAACAATCAAAGCATGGGCATTTGCAGATAATAATAAAACGGTATCCAAGTACTAATCAATCAATAGGCATGTGTTCCATATTTAGTCGTACGTGCTCGCAATGAGAAACTTGCACAACATCTTCTGTCCTACCCGGTGGCAGCCGGGCCTCTAGGGAAACTACTGGATATTAAGGTACTCCTTTTAATAGAGTACCGGAGCAAAGCATTAACACTCCGTGAACACATGTGATCCTCACATCACTACCATCCCTCCGGTTGTCCCGATTGTCACTGGGGCCATTGGTTCCGGACAGCGACATGTGTATACAACTTGCAGGTAAGATCATAAACAACGAATATCTTCATGAATCAATAACATGTTCAGATCTGAGATCATGGCACTCGGGCCCTAGTGACAAGCATTAAGCATAACAAGTTGCAACAATATCATAAAAGTGACATCTACGGATACTAGGCACTATGCCCTAACAATCTTATGACTATTACATGACCAATCTCATCCAATCCCTACCATCCCCTTCAGCCTACAGCGGGGGAATTACTCACATGGATGGGGGAAACATGGCTGGTCGATGGAGAGGCGTTGGCGGTGATGGCGGTGAAGATCTCCTCCAATTCCCCGTCCCGCGGAGTGCCAGAACGGAGACTTCTGGCTCCCGCGGCGGAGGAGTCGCGATGTGGCGGCTCTCTGGAGGGTTTCTGGTGACTTCGACTTCTCTCTGTGCGTTTTCAGGTCGAAACCAATAAGTAGTCCGAAGGGGGCGCCGGAGGCCGGCCGAGGGGCCACACCACATGGCCGCGCGGCCCCCGGCCGCGCCGCCATGTGGTGTGGGGCCCTCGGGCCTCCACCTCCTTTGCCCTTCTGGCTCCGTCAATATTTTGGTAAAATAGGGCCTTCGCATGAATTCGAGGATTTTCCCGAAAGTTGGATTTCTGCACAAAAACGAGACACCAGAGCAATTCTGCTGAAAACAGCGTTAGTCCGTGTTAGTTGTATCCAAAATACACAAATTAGAGGCAAAACAATAGCAAAAGTGTTTGGGAAAGTAGATACGTTTTGGACGTATCAACTCCCCCAAGCTTAGCTTATTGCTTGTCCTCAAGCAATTCAGTTAACAACTGAGCGATAAAAGAACTTTCACGAACACATTTGCTCATATGATGTATATATTCTCATGCTATGGCTAATACTTAAGCAGTTCATAATAAGATACATGCAAATAAGATCATCCAACAGCTATGTCAATCATGGAGAGGTACCAACAATTAATAATAAGCACCATGAATCATGTATATAAGCAGGATTGCAATGTTCATAAGAGAATATGATAAAGTGGTATCTCGCTTGCCTGTATTTGATCGGCAAAACATAAATGCCGAGGCACCTCTTGAGTTCATAGAAAGACTAGAAGTAGTGATTGTCAAAGATAAAAGCATCAAAGTTATACCACAATCAATCATATTTTGAGACAAGCATATTATACTAAGAATGACAATTGTGCTCTCAAGACAATGCTCAAAGAAAGAATGGAGACACAACATAAAAAGTAAAAGATTGACCCTTCGCAGAGGGAAGCAGGGATTAACATGCGCTAGAGCTTTTCATTTGTAAAGCAGGAGTAAAATTATTTTGAGAGGTGTTTGTTGTTGTCAACGAATGGTAATGGGTACACTAACTACCTCATCAACCGGACTCACAAGAGCGGCTCCCATTTTATTTTTGGTTGGCACTCCTTCCAACCTTTCTTTCACAAACCATGGCTAACCGAATCCTCGGGTGCCTGCCAACAATCACATACCATGAAGGAGTGCCTTTTTATTTAAGTTTTATTATGATGATGACACTCCCCCAACCTTTGCTTACACAAGCCATGGCTAACCGAATCCTTCGGGTGCCGTCCAACAATCACAAACCATGGAGGAGTGTCTATTTAAGTTAATTAATTTGGGACTGGGAATCCCATTGCCAGCTCTTTTTGCAAAATTATTGGATAAGCGGATGTGCCACTAGTCCATATGAGAGTCCGTCAAAAGTAAATGACAAGGTTGAAAGCTAAACACCACATACTTCCTCATGAGCTATGAAACATTAACACAAATTGAGAAGCATTTTGAAAGTTTTAAAGGTAGCGCATGAGAATTTACTTGGAATGGTTTGAAATGCCATGCATAGGTATTTATGGTGGACACTTATGGAACAACTTGGTTTTCAGGTGTTTGGAAGCACGAGCGGCGTCACCGCTCAGTACAAGTGAAGGCTAGCAAAAGACTAGGGAGCGACAAATCAAGAGAGCAGTAACTGTCATAATCATGCTTGCGGCAAAATAAATTAACGGAGGCATAAAAGTGATACAATAACTCTGAAGCAATATAAATCATCGAGGCTTAATTGACTTTTGTTCAGTCATATGCATGCGTGAGCATGTGCCAAGTCGATATAAATGAATTATTCAGAGGAGGATACCACAATGCCATACTTACTTATGAATAAAACAATGCAAGCAAACATCCATGACATGCTACTCATATTAATAAATTGGAACTAAACATGAGAGATCATGAACTACTAGACTTTCTCAAATAACATATACCTCACATGAACCAACTAAGCATGCTCATATGGATGAGTATATGTACAAAAATGAAAGCAAATAGAGTTCATACCAGCCTCTCACCACAATCAGATTGTCGTAGATCGTCATTATTGCCTTTTCACTTGTGTAGCTTGGATAATATGAAATGAAAACCACGCTCCAGCCACCGAAGACCATTGAACTCATGATGAACTTTACAAACCAAAGAAGAACAGCAAATATTTTTGGTGTTTTCGAATTAGAAACAAGAACGAAAGAAAACAAGCAAACAAAGCAAAATCTTTTTGGGTTTTCTCATAACAAACCAACGATAGCAAATAAAGTAAACTAAGAGCAAGGTACCAAATAAACAAATGGTGAAGAGAAACTACAGAAATATTTTTGGTCTTTTTGTGTTTTAGGAAAGAAACAAAGCGAAAACAAAAGAATGCAAACTAACAGAAACACAGAAAAGCAGGATGACAGAAATCTGCCAAATCCTGACAGCAGTACAGAAATCGAATTTAACAAAAATCTTCCATTGCTCAGACCAAAAAGTGTTCAACTAATGAAAGTTAGATAACAACCTGGGGAACATGCTCAAAAATTGGCAACTCAAAATAACGTTCTGGCTGTGCGTACGAATTTTTTTGGTAACAGCACAGAATCTGTTTTTGGACAGCACTTCCCCAAATATCATCTCCCTCTCATTAGAAAACCACTCTAGAGACTAAACAAATATGTACAAGTATCCAGCAACCATAATATGCAAAGAATGAGTGATGCCGGTATACCTCCCCCAAGCTTAGGCTTTTGGCCTAAGTGGAGTTCATTCCCACGGTCCCCATGAAGTGGTGTCTTCGTAATATGACGAAGAACGACCCGGTTCCATGTATGTGCTGGAGGAAACGTCGGGGTACGTGACGGTGTAGTCGTAGGAGGGCTCGGCGTTCTCGGAGTCATGTTGCTGGTGGAATTCTTGTATCTTCATATGTTCCTCCACCACCTCCTTTGTTAGCGACCATGATTGCCTGTCAATATTAAACAAACCCTGCTGGGGAAGAGGGATTTCTTTCTCATTCCCATCAGCAAACAACATTCTATAGACCATATTATCTATAGTGGAGTCAGTAGTAACAAAACGATGGCTCTTCATAGCAGCAATATCTAGCTTCCTAGGGGTTAATGGTACATCATTAGAATCAAGAGGAATATCTAGATGTGTTAAAATGCGCAGTGCAATAGTTCCTCCAAAAATAGGCCCCCTGCTAGACAGGCGGCGAGCAATAAGAGAACCAAGATGATAAGGTGTCTCTCCAGTAAGTGCAACATTCAAGAAAGCAAGATGGTAGCTAGAGATGTTACTAGTATTTTCTCTACCCAAAATGCTAGTACCAATGTAATATGCGAAATACTTAATAGCGGGGAGTTGAATGTTTCTTATCTTCCCTCGCTGGATGGTGCGGCAATCATCCCCGGTGATCCCTCGGTAGAGCTCCAACAAGTCCCGGGGGTTGTCATCAATCCTCCTTGCTGTACCTACAGGGGCAATACCCAATGCACAACAAAATTCTTCCAATTTCATGGTAACAGGAATATCATAAATCTTGAATGCGACTGTCGGCTCATATTCCGTGTTGTGGAACTTGAAGCTCTCAACGAAAACTTTGGTGAGCCTGTAATATTGTCCCCTCTCGTCTCCCACGTAGGTGGCTAGGCCTGCCCTGTTGACAAGGGTGAAGAAGTCATCCAATATCCCTGCATTGGTCAGAAACTCATAACAGGGGAAGGATGAAGCATTAGGAGCCCCATGGTCCTCCTCGGGCGCGAAGCTAGGCGCGATGACATCCTCATTGTAGGATCGCCTAATTTGAGTAGACGCCCTTGAGGGCCTACCGGTGCTGGTTGTTGCTTTCTTGAACAACTCTCCAAATTTGAATTTCTTCATCTTCCCCTTCTGAAATTTTCAACAATCATTATAAAATTTGATTTCAAGGTGTGTAATTGAAGGGAACTACTATAGGAACTTGCTAGAGTACTACACATGCATCAAAACTAATTTCTACCACTTAGAACAAGCATGCAAGCTCACTAAACATGTTATCTACAGCAGCAAAATATTCAAGATATACTCAACCAAATGAAATTCTAATTGGACAATCAAAGGAGTCACATACCAAGGAGTAAATGTGCCAAATTTCAGACAGAAATCTGGGCTGAGCAAGGAGATCGAAAAATCGCGAGTTCTTGAGCAGAAACACGAGTGAGAGAAACTTGGTACGAGCTTTTTCGGGAGAGAGAAGGTGCTGGGAGGAAGAGATGATGAAGTGGGGCAAGGGGTGCCCACACCATAAGGTGGCGCGGCCCCCTTGCTGGCCGCGCCGGCCTATGGTGTGGCACCCCCTGGTGCCCCACAGGTCATCCTCTGGTGCTCCCAGGTGCCTCGTCGAAAAATAGGACCAACGGTGTAATTTTTGTAATTTTTAGAGAACTTCGAAAAATGCACATTTCTGGGTATTAAATTAATGATTACTGCGCAGGAAAATGATTTCTAAAATCTTAAATGACTAAAGCATATTGCAAAACAAAAGTGCTACAGCAAGTAAAATAGGTGAAGGGAGAAAGAAAGAAAGAAGTGTTGTTTAGCTCTTTTATGCAATAAAATATACTTGTTAACAAGGTTGATCAAGTCTTGCTATCAAATAAATTTTATATGACATAAGAAGAAATAAACCTCAAATCAATCATGTTACCTTATATTGAATTGATATGGATCCAATCACAAGAGTTTGATATTCTTCTTTAGGCTCATATATAGGACAATCAATGGATCCCACTTTGATAGTTTTCACATTAAAAATTGTATTGACTCCACATACTTTATCAATCCTCTTGGGAAAATAGACAGTGTGTTCCTTATCATCAACATTGAAAGTAACCATGCCTTTATTGCAATCAATAACAGCCCCTGCAGTATTAAGAAAGGGTCTTCCAAGAATAATGGACATATTATCATCTTCAGGCATTTCCAACACAACAAAATCAGTTAATATCAAGCAATGCTGAGTAACTTGCACAGGAACATTTTCACATAAACCAACAGGAATAGCAGTAGATTTATCAGCCATTTGCAAAGATATATCAGTTGGTATCAATTTATCTAAATCAAGTCTCTTATAAAGAGAAAAAGGCATCACACTCACACCTGCTCCCAAATCACATAGAGCAGTTCTAACATAATTATTCTTGATGGAACAAGGAATAGTCGGTATACCTGGGTCGCCCAACTTCTTTGGAATCTTACCATTGAAGGAGTAATTAGCGAGCATAGTAGAAATTTCCTCATTGGGGACTTTCCTTTTGTTAGTAACAATATCTTTCATATACTTTGAATAAGGAGGCAATTTAATAGCATCAGTCAAAGGGATTTGCAGAAATAAAGGTTTCATCCAATCACAAAATTTATTATAATGTTCCTCCTCCTTTGATTTTAGTTTCTTAGCAGGAAAAGGCATTTGCTTTTGAACCCAAGGTTCTCTTTCATTACCATGTTTCTCAGTAATAAAGTCTTCTTTAGTATACTTTTTATTTTTAGCATGCTTTTCAGGTTCTTTTTCAATTTCTTCTTTATCAGGAGTATCATTCTTATCATTATCTTCCTCATGTTCATTACCACTTTCAGTTTCAGCATCAGAAATAGAAATACTATTAGGATCATTAACAGGTTCAGAGGATTCTACAACATTCTTATGTTTCTTTTTCTTTTTCTTAGATGGAGCACTAGTTTTAATTAGTTGAGAATCTTGTTCAACTCTTTTGGGATGCCCTTCAGGATATAGAGGATCCTGGGTAGAAGCACCACCTCTAGTTGTTACTTCACAAGCATGTTTTTCTTTAGAATTATTTCCCAACAAGTCATTTTGCACTTTAGTAAGTTGATCAATTTGAGTTTGAACCATTTGAAAATGTTTAACAAGTATTTTAACATCATTGGAGGTTCTCTCCACAATACCATGCAATTCACTAATAGCTCGAGAATTTTCCATTAAATGATTCTCTACTCTCATATTAAAGTTTTCTTGCTTAACAATATAATTATCAAATTCATCTAAGCATTGAGCAGGAGATTTTGAATACGGAATATCTTCCCTAGTAAAGTGTTGAAGCGAGTGTACCTCAATCATGGATGAAGGGGGAATCGTCTCACATATATCTTCTATAGGAGGTAAATTCTTCACATCTTCAGGTTTAATACCCTTCTCCTTAAGAGACTTCTTGGCTTCCCTCATATCTTCATCATTTAATTTAATCATACCCCTCTTCTTCACTATCGGTGTCGGGGTTGGTTCAGGTGTAGACCAATCATCATGATTCCGGCCTATTTTAGCCAATAATTCTTCAGCGTCTCTGTTCTTTTCCTGAAAACACAACCAGCACAACTATCCAGGTATGCCCTAGACTCAATAGTTAGTCCACTATAAAATATATCAAGTAAATCATGCTTTTCTAAATCATGGTCAGGCTGAGCTCTAATAAGAGAACAAAATCTCGCCCAAGCCTCAGGCAATTTCTCTCCATCTTCCTGGTCAAAATTATAAATTCTCTGCAAAGCAGCATATGTTGAGCACTAGCAGGAAAGTATTTTCGAAAGAAAACATCACGCAAGTCAGTTGGACTTTTAATAGAACCAGGAGGCAAATTATTATACCAAGTTTTAGCATCATCCTTTAATGAGAACGGAAAAATTTTAGCGACAAAATAAGTACGCATCTTGACATCATCAGAAAACACGCCACTAAGAGTAGATAACTCAGTCAAGTGTTCAACAGCACTTTCTTTTTCAGTACCACAAAAGGGTGTTTTCTCAACAATAGCTATATGAGATAGATCAAGAGAAAAATCATAATCTTTATCCCTAATGTTTATAGGAGATGTGGCAAATTTAGGATCAGGAGATGGTTTATATCTAACAGCATGTTCTGCAAGCAACTTTTTAATTTTTCTTGCATCAGTAGTAGCATTGCATTTTTCAATAAAATCATCATCAAGCTCTACATAATCTTCATCAGGATCATCACTAGAATAATCAAGTTCAGGTGATTTAACAGGTGTAGTAGCATTAGGAGTTTCAGTATTTTCAATTTGTCTAGACTTAGCAATTGTAGCATCTAGAAAAGATCCCAATGAACCACTATCATCAAGCACAGCAGAAACATTATCAATATTATGAGAATTTTCAGATTCAGCAGAAGTACCAGCACGCGAAGCATGTGGCGGTGAAACAAGTTTATCAATCACAGATGGTGAATCAAGAGCAGCAGAGGTACTCAGAGTTGTACCTTTTCTTGTAGTGGATGGTAATATGGCGATCTTAGTATCGCGAGGTTTACCCATAATGGAGAATTTGCAGCGAACAATATCAATCCAAGTGAACTTCCAAATAAAGCTATGCTCCCCGGCAACGGCGCCAGAAAATAGTCTTGATGACCCACAAGTATAGGGGATCGCAACAGTCTTCGAGGGAAGTATTACCCAATTTATTGATTCGACACAAGGGGAGACAAAGAATACTTGTAAGCCTTAACAGCGGAGTTGTCAATTCAGCTGCACCTGGAAACAGACTTGCTCGCAAGAGTTTATCAGTAGTAACAGTTTTATGGCAGTGGAAATAGTGAAATAACAGCAGCGGTGAAATAAAGACAGCAGTAGTGATTATAGTAAACAGCAGGATTAAAATACTGTAGGCACAGGGACGGATTTAACGGGCGTTGCATGGATGAGAGAAACTCATGTAACAATCAAAGCATGGGCATTTGCAGATAATAATAAAACGGTATCCAAGTACTAATCAATCAATAGGCATGTGTTCCATATTTAGTCGTACGTGCTCGCAATGAGAAACTTGCACAACATCTTCTGTCCTACCAGCCGGTGGCAGCCGGGCCTCTAGGGAAACTACTGGATATTAAGGTACTCCTTTTAATAGAGTACCGGAGCAAAGCATTAACACTCCGTGAACACATGTGATCCTCACATCACTACCATCCCCTCCGGTTGTCCCGATTTCTGTCACTTCGGGGCCATTGGTTCCGGACAGCGACATGTGTATACAACTTGCAGGTAAGATCATAAACAACGAATATCTTCATGAATCAATAACATGTTCAGATCTGAGATCATGGCACTCGGGCCCTAGTGACAAGCATTAAGCATAACAAGTTGCAACAATATCATAAAAGTGACATCTACGGATACTAGGCACTATGCCCTAACAATCTTATGACTATTACATGACCAATCTCATCCAATCCCTACCATCCCCTTCAGCCTACAGCGGGGGAATTACTCACACATGGATGGGGGAAACATGGCTGGTCGATGGAGAGGCGTTGGCGGTGATGGCGGTGAAGATCTCCTCCAATTCGTCCCGGCGGAGTGCCGAACGGAGACTTCTGCTCCCGCGGCGGAGTTTCGCGATGTGGCGGCTCTCTGGAGGGTTTCTGGCGACTTCGACTTCTCTCCGTGCGTTTTCAGGTCGAAACCAATAAGTAGTCCGAAGGGGGGCGTCGGAGGCCGGCCGAGGGGGCCACACCACATGGCCGCGCGGGCCCCCCCTGGGCCGCGCCGCCATGTGGTGTGGGGCCCTCGGGCCTCCACCTCCTTTGCCCTTCTGGCTCCGTCAATATTTTGGTAAAATAGGGCCTTCTGCAAGAATTCCGAGGATTTTCCCGAAAGTTGGATTTCTGCACAAAAACGAGACACCAGAGCAGTTCTGCTGAAAACAGCGTTAGTCCGTGTTAGTTGTATCCAAAATACACAAATTAGAGGCAAAACAATAGCAAAAGTGTTCGGGAAAGTAGATACGTTTTGGATCGGGGGCATCAACATACTGGCAGCCTGATCAGCCGCAGTTTTGATCTTCCTTTTGAGTAAAGGCCCTAAAGTTTCAGTCTGCATATGAATAGCAAAACAAAAGGCAGACCTCAGCAGTGATATTGAATTACTGTATGAGATAGACTGATGCATATAGTGGATGCTCTTAGCCTTTTGCAGCGTGAACACTAGCTATGGACAGACAAAAAAACTAGTTAACTCAGCTTTGTCTAGATATGAATGTACTACCACCATCCAAAAGCTTAAGCCTTATTTATTTTTGAGAAATCAAAACAAGCAAAGTTTGACCAAAATTTTAGAACATTCTATCAACAAATATAATACTGTGTAGATACCGTAGGAAAATATATTTTATTATCTATTTAATGATATTAATTTTGTATTTTGCATGTTACTGATTTTTGGTAAAAGCTTAGTCAAACATGGTATAGTTTGACTTTCTAAAAATAATATAAGCCCAAAGCTTTGGGATGGAGGCAGTAGTATCTAGAGCTAAAACACATCTAGATACATCCGTATCTACAGATAGTTGAGTCAATTAATTTGGATCTGAGGGAGTATCAGATTCAGACTACATCATGGTAAGTTGGTTAAAAAAATTACCCCTGGGCGGTCCCTGCCCAGCTCGGCAGTGGCATTTCGCTTCTTGTGCTGCAGATCGGGCCATGCTCCTGCAGCAGGTGGGGCGCTATTCTCGTTCCCCATAGCCTCAGCACGGAACCTGGAGGTACCAACCTGATACAGAGAATATAGAGCATGGTGTCACAGAGGCTTTACGCACAAACAGCTGAAGACATGTGCTACTTTAAGCATATTCCAGAACAGGAACAGATTGAGGATGCAGAGACCAGAGAGACACTTAAAAGGTAAAGAGTGGATAAGCAAACGGAGTACCTGCTTCGCGGGGCTGGGGACGCAGCTCAGGCTCAGCCAACTGCCCACATGCGTGGTGGCCTTACGCTCCATTGCCCCCACCGCCGAGGTCTTACCTTTCCTGTACAAGCTGACAAAAGATACAGTGAGGATCAGCAGAAACTACAAAGGTTGCAAATGTCGACAAATAAAGGAAGAACACCCCAATCCAAGCAAAGGTAGCCCCCGCCCCCCACCCCCATCAATCACTCCCAGCTCGAGGGTGACCAGAAAGACACCCCTTCGCCCAGAATAGGAAAGAGATGCGCAAGATATCGAGGAGAGGAAAAAAGAACCGATCTCGAGAAAGGAGAGAACATTACTAGTCCTACCTAATCCGCTTGGGCTAGATGCAGCTTGCCCCTCCAAGCTGGATGCCTGGACGGTGGAGGCGAAAGGAGGGGATCGAGCTAGCGGCTTGCATCCGTCGGCAATCGGCACTCGATCGGGAGAGAAGGGGTGCTACATAAAGGGGAGGGGTAACATATTTTATTACACAGTGAACTTACTGATGTGACTAGTCATTACATGTCTCACTGAAACTAGGGCCCATAGTGTGGCACCCCAAATTTACTTGAAGCTGCCCGGCGGGACGCATTGGCGCGTCAAGAAACCCCCGAATTGTAGCGGGGAAATGAAACATTTCACAAAAATTCGAAATTCAAGCACACCGCCACGCGCCAAGCACGCGGCTGTTCCTTCCTCTTCCTCGGTTCCTCCTCCCCTATCCGAAAAAACCCCAAATCCCAAGCTCAAACCAAAAAAAAAAAACAAAAAACAAATCCCCTGGCCGCCATGCATGTCCTCGTTAACCCGCTGGAGATCGTTCCCGGACGATGCGGACCACCCGCCCTGAGATCCAGAATTCCGTCCACCTCGAGGCACTGCGTGCTGTCTCGCAGCAGCGGCTTGAGGGCGCTGAAGAGGAAGTTCCGCCGGAAAGTGCTCATGGCAACCGTGCAAGCTCACCGGCGTGCTGTATCCCGAGAGGAACTGGTCAAAGCTTTGCTATTCGCCACACAAAAAAATTGCGGGCCAAGATCTGGTCAAAGCTTCGTCGATGGCTTGCCGCGAGAGGCTTGGAGTCCAGAGTCAATAAACTAGCTGCTCGAGGACTTGGGCGGTTTACACGGATTCATATTAACTGACTCAAGTTTGTTAGTCTAGTTAACAAATGCATCTAGATACATCCATATCTAGACAGAATTGAGTCAATTAATATGAATCAGAGGGGAGTACCTGAAAGTGTTTCATGCTACCAACTAATGCGCTGGCAGGAATCGCTGTAGAAGTAATTGTGCTACTACTCATACGATGAACTGATTGTGTGGGTGTCGAATTTTGCAACGCGATCATCCACTGAATGCTTAATCTAGCGCCAAAGGCGTACAAATCATAACATACTACAGCACCAGAACATAAGAGTACGAATCATAAAGTAGCTCAACATTTTGCATCAGGGCTGGGTGGTCCTGAGACTACCGGGACGCCCCTGATGATCTCCGGGTGTGCATCCTCTTCAACGCAAAGCTGTGTACTCGGTCCACGGCCTCCTTCTGTAGGCTGGATAATCTCAGGTGCAGGACCTTCGTCTATGAGAGGCTCGTCATCAGTACCATCCACAGGTGCATCAGGGCTGGGTGGTCTTGAGACTACCCGGACGCCCGTGATGATCTCCGGGCGTGCATCCACTTCAACGCAAAGCTGTGTACTCGGTCCACGGCCTCCTTCTGTAGACTGGATAATCTCAGGTGCAGGACCTTCGTCTATGAAAGGCTCGTCATCAGTACCATCCACAGGTGCATCAAACTGAGATTCATCTTCAAATCTCCCATCAAACTGAGAGACCTCTTTAACTCTATGCTTCTGCAATTAGTACATCAACCGATTAGACAAACATCTAAGGGATGCAACCTGAACAAATGCCGTTTTACATATTTACCTTCTCATCTGGCACAACACATGTCCCAGAGCTGAAACCCGTTTCCTGAAGCAAGCGCTTTTTCTCTCCTTCCCGTCCATCCATCTGCAACAAGTTAAATTTGAGTACAGAACCTTGCACAGCAATGCAAACTATTGATTGAAACAGCGGCAGCATCAATATAAATAATTAACTACATATGCCAGCACACATACAGTGTGAGCAAGATCTGCTTCTCCTGCTAAAGGATCATTATATGGTTCACCATGCTAAACCCGCCTAACATATGTGCGGTCCATCCCAAAAATGTGTAAATGATCTGCCACTACAGGGTGAGGCCTCTTCTCACCATTCATACATGTGCAGCGCGGGCAATACACGTCCAGGTTGTGACCATCATGAGCTCTAATAAACCCCATAAAGGGTTGAACACCATTTATATATGAAGGGGAACATAAGTGTCCATGCAGTATCCAAGTTCTGTCCATCTGTTTAATTATGAGATACAGTGGTTGGTGATTAATTTAAGGCGAAGTAGGAAATGTATATCCATCGAGTACAAAACTATACTACATGATTATGCATTTCAGCAATCATGTCGAGTACAAAACAAAAAATGCCCATCGACATTTTAGCAAACAGATCGTGTACAAAACTCTGCCATGGCATTTCAGCAAATTAACGGATCGAGTGCAGAACTGACTCTATATGCCCACGCAAATGAACAAATTGATCGATGACAAATCGAGCGGAAAACTATAAAGTGCCAATTAGTTCGAGCATACTGACGAATTTTTTTAGCAGCATCAAGAAAATATAAATCGTTAGGCTGTCTTGCCCGATACATGATTGAGCTAGAGATAGCAGCCCTACCGTGGATCAACTTGACCGCCGGTGCGTCTCGAGAAGAACGACGGGGAGGGGAAGCTTCTTCTTCGCACGGACGGGACGGGGAGGGGAAGCTCTTCGCACGGACGGGGATAAGTTGTGTACGGGTGGGTGGGGGGTCATGCGGCCGGGCCGCCGGGGTGATAATTAAGGTCGGTAGGTGGCGTTTAATGGAGTTGCGTGTGTAATTTGCCGTGCACAAGGTTGAGGAATAGGCGGTTCCCTTTGCCGCGCGCACAATTCAAACTATCCCGCCCATGTAGTTTAAATTCGCCATATTTTCGTTAAATCGACATAAAGTCATGTGAGTGGGGGAAAATTAGCAAAGTTGCTTGAAAAATAGTAAAACTCTGGAATTATCCTTTAAATATGCTCTACTTCGTGTGAAAATCGGGGTGTGGAAGCATGTTGAGCTGTTTTATTTGTACTTTCTTCATTAAAACTCCCATTTTATGCACTTTGGATGGAAAGAAATCATTTGTACATAAATTTTGACAACGCCATTTGCAAACACTAATTGTTTACATGCCAAGATGCACCCATCCACCAAATATATATGTGGCAAAAGTTTATCACAATCTAGCAGATATGCATAATTAGTGAGGGACCCCTTTTGATTTTGTGCAATTTCCACTAATTAGGTAGAGATCGAGAAGGGTTAATTAATTAGGCCATGTTAGGGGTTATGTGTTTTAGATTAGGTTGTGTGGATTCAAATACAACTTCTTTATTTGTGTGCTATGATTAATCAAAACTAGATCGATCGACTGCGCACACATTATTAGAGGCGCATGCCTTTGCGCACAAAGTGCATGTGTGTGTTGTTGGCCACCAACGAGAGAGAGAGAGAGAGAGAGAGAGAGAGAGAGAGAGAGAGAGAGAGAGAGAGAGAGAGAGAAAGAGAGAGAGGTAGAGAGAGCTACATACGAGAGAGCGATTGAAATCCCCAAATTAAACACATATATATGCATGGCACATTTAATTTAATTAGAGGACCGCGAGGCACCCCTGGCCTGCTTGATGCATAATTAAGTGTCATTGGCCTATATATAGGGTTTAATTAGGGTTTAGGGTTTAGGGTTAGGAGGTTAGGGTTTAGGGTCTAGGGTTTAGGGTTTAATGTTTATGGTGTTTAGGGTTTAGGGATTAGGGATTAGGGTTTATTTAGGGTTTAAGGTTTAGGGATCATCGATCGAGTGCGCACACACACATTATTAGAGGCACACGCGCCTTTGCGCATAAAGTGCATGCGTATATGTGTGTGTTTTTTGGCCACCAACGACATATAGATGATCGAGAGAGAGAGATTGAAATCCCCAAGAATATGTTCAAATATATATTAAAATATATGCACGAATGCATGCATGGTAGGCCATGCATGCACACTAATTATATATATATTATGAGGAAACTTAATCAAATGTGTTTTCATTCGAGAGAACTTGTCAAAATTCAAGTTAATTAATTTATCATCGATAATTATATAATTAATTAATGAATCTCAGGGAGATGTTATACAACATATGATCGATATATAGGCCATGTATATATTAATTGGTTTTAATCTACCGTTTAATTTGCTAGCTAGCTGCATGCTATATATAGAGCATGTTTTTATTAGATCGGGTTATAGCTAGTATAGTTTAGGGTTATGTGTTTTAATTAACTAGGGTTTGATTAGCTAGGGGTTAGTTATATATATATGGTTTAGGGTTAATGCATGTCACATTTAATTTAACTAGAGGACCGCGAGGCACCCCTGGCCTGCTTGATGCACAATTAAGTGTCGTTGGCCTATATATATAGGGTTTAATTAGGGTTTAGGGTTAGCTAGCTGGGTTTAGGGTTTAGTGTTTTGGGTGTTTAGCTAGGGTCTAGGGTTTAGTGTTTAGTGTTTACTGTGTTTAGAGGGTCTAGGGTTTAGTGTTTAGGGTGTTTAGGGTCTAGGGTTTAGGGTCTAGTGTTTAGGGTCTATGGTTTAGGGTTTAATTAGTGTTTAGGGTGTTTAGGGTTTAGGGTTTAGTGTTTACGGTGTTTAGGGTCTAGGGTTTAGGTTTAGTGTTTAGGGTCTAGGGTTTAGGGTTTAATTAGTGTTTAGGGTGTTTAGGGTTTAGGGTTTAATGTTTACGGTGTTTAGGGTCTAGGGTTTAGGGTTTAGTGTTTAGGGTGTTTAGGGTCTAGGGTTTAGTGTGTTTAGGGTGTTTAGGGTTTAGGGGATTAGGGATTAGGGTTTTAGGGTTGTTTAAGGTTTAGGGATCATCGATCGAGTGCGCACACACATTATTAGAGGCACCCCGCGCCTTTGCGCATAAAGTGCATGCGTATATATATGTGTATTTTTTTGCCACCAACAACGATATATAGAGCATCGAGAGAGAGAGATTGAAATCCCCAAGAATATGCATGTTCAAATATATATATATCAAAATATATGCACGAATGCATGGTAGGCCATGCATGCACACTAATTATATATATATATATATTATGAGGCAACTTGATCAAATGTGTTTTCATACGAGAGAACTTGTCAAAATTCAAGTTAATTAATTTATCATCGATAATTATATATATAATTAATTAATGAATCACAGGGAGATCGATAATTAATTTAGGGTTTTAGGGTTGTACGTTTAAGGTTTAGGGATCATCGATCGAGTGCGCACACACATTATTAGAGGCACCCGCGTCTTTACGCATAAAGTGCATGCGTATATATGTGTGTGTTTTTTGCCACCAACGTTATATATAGATGATCGCGAGAGAGAGAGAGATTGAAATCCCCAAGAATATGTTCAAATATACATTAAAATATATGCACGAATGCATGGTAGGCCATGCATGCACACTAAAATTATATATATATTATGAGGCAACTTAATCAAATGTGTTTTCATTCGAGAGAACTTGTCAAAATTAAAGTTAATTAATTTATCAAGATAATTATATAATTAATTAATGAATCTGAGGGATATGTTATACAACATGATCGATATAATAGGCCATGTATATTTTAATTGGTGTTAATCTACGGTTTGCTAGCTAGCTGTTATATATATAGAGCATGCTTTTATTAGATCGGGTTATATCTAGTATAGTTTAGGGTTATGTGTTTTAATTAAGTAGGGTTGATTAGCTAGGGTTAGTTACATATATATGGTTTAGGGTTAATGCATGTCACATTTAATTTAATTAGAGGACCGCGAGGCACCCCTGGCCTGCTCGATGCACACAATTAAGTGTCGTTGGCCTATATATACATAGGGTTTAATTAGGGTTTAGGGTTAGCTAGGGTTTAGGGTTAGGGTTAGGGTTAGGGTTAGGGTCTAGGGTCTAGGGTCTAGGGTTTAGTGTTTAGGGTGTTTAGGGTTTAGGGATTAGGGATTAGGGATTTAAGGTTTTAGGGGTTGTTTAAGGTTTAGGGATCATCGATCGAGTGCGCACACACATTATTAGAGGCACCCGCGCCTTTACGCATAAATTGCATGCGTATATATATATATGTGTGTGTTTTTTGGCCACCAACGATATATTGATGATCGAGAGAGAGATTGAAATCCCTAAGAATATGTTCAAATATACATTAAAATATATGCACGAATGCATGGTAGGCCATGCATGTACACTAATTAATTATATATATATTATGAGGCAACTTAATCAAATGTGTTTTCATTCGAGAGAACTTGTCAAAATTCAAGTTAATTAATTTATCACGATAATTATATAATTAATTAATGAATCTGAGGGATATGTTATACAACATGATCGATATATATATATAGGCCATGTATATTTTAATTGGTGTTAATCTACGGTTTGCTAGCTAGCTGCTATATATAGAGCATGTTTTTATTAGATCGGGTTATATCTAGTATAGTTTAGGGTTATGTGTTTTAATTAAGTAGGGTTAATTAGCTAGGGTTAGTTACATATATATGGTTTAGGGTTAATGCATGGCACAATTAATTTAATTAGAGGACCGCGAGGCACCCCTGGGCTGCTCGATGCACAATTAAGTGACGTTGGCCTATACATAGGGTTTAATTAGGGTTTAGGGTTAGCTAGGGTAGAGGGTTAGGGTTAGGGTTTAGGGTTTAGGGTTTAGTGTTTAGGGTGTTTAGGGTTTAGGGATTAGGGATTTAGGGGTTTTAGGGTTGTTTAAGGTTTAGGGATCATCGATCGAGTGCGCACACACATTATTAGAGGCACCCGCGCCTTTACGCATCAAGTGCATGCGTATATATGTGTGTTTTTTGGGCCACCAACGATATATAGATGATCGAGAGAGAGAGAGAGATTGAAATCCCCAAGAATATGTTCAAATATACATTAAAATATATGCACGAATGCATTGTAGGCCATGCATGCACACTAATTATATATATATTATGAGGCAACTTAATCAAATGTGTTTTCATTCGAGAGAACTTGTCAAAGTTCAAGTTAATTAATTTATCACGATAATTATATAATTAATTAATGAATCTCAGGGATATGTTATACAACATGATCGATATAGGCCATGTATATTTTAATTGGTGTTAATCTACGGTTTGCTAGCTAGCTGCTATATATAGAGCATGTTTTTATTAGATCGGGTTATAGCTAGCTAGTATAGTTTAGGGTTATGTGTTTTAATTAAGTAGGGTTGATTAGCTAGGGTTAGTTACATATATATGGTTTAGGGTTAATGCATGGCACATTTAATTTTATTAGAGGATCACGAGGCACCCATGACCCGCTCGATCGATGCACAATTAAGTGTCGTTGGCCTATACATAGGGTTTAATTGGGGTTTAGGATTAGCTAGGGTTTAGGGTTAGGGTTAGGGTTAGGGTTAGGGTACGTTTAGGGTCTAGGGTTTAGGGTTTAGTGTTTAGGGTGTTTAGGGTTTAGGGATTAGGGATTTAAGGTTTTAGGGTTGTTTAAGGTTTAGGGATCATCGATCGAGTGCGCACACACATTATTAGAGGCACCCGCGCCTTTACGCATAAATTGTTGGAGATATGCCCAAGAGGCAATAATAAAGTGGTTATTATAATATCTTTGTGTTTATGATAAATGTTTATATACCATGCTATAATTGTATTAACCGAAACATTAATACATGTGTGTTATGTAAACAACAAGGAGTCCCTAGTAAGCCTCTTGTATAACTAGCTTGTTGATTAATAGATGATCATGGTTTCGTGATCATGAACATTGGATGTTATTAATAACAAGGTTATGTCATTAGTTGAATGATATAATGGACACACACCCAAATGAGCGTAGCATAAGATCAAGTCATTAAGTTCATTTGCTATAAGCTTTCAATACATAGTTGTCTTAATCCTTCGACCATGAGATCATGTAAATCACTTACACTGAAAGGGTACTTTGATTACATCAAACGTCATTGCGTAAATGGGTGACAATAAAGGTGGGATTAAGTATTTGGAAAGTGTGAGTTGAGGCATATGGATCAACAGTGGGATTTGTCCATCCTGATGACGGATAGATATACTCTGGGCCCTCTCGGTGGAATGTCATCTAATTAGCTTGCAAGCATATGAATAGTTCATAAGAGATCACATACCACGGTACGAGTAAAGAGTACTTGTCGGTAACGAGGTTGAACAAGGTATGGAGATACCGATGATCAAACCTCGGACAAGTAAAATATCGCGAGACAAAGGGAATTGGCATCGTATGTAAATGGTTCAATCGATCACTAAGTCATCGTTGAATATGTGGGAGCCATTATGGATCTCCAGATCCCGCTATTGGTTATTGCTCGGAGAGGAGTCTCGACCATGTCTGCATAGTTCGCGAACCGTAGGGTGACGCGCTTAAGGTTCGATGTCGCATAAGTAGATTTGAGTATGGTATGGAGAAGAAGTTTGTTCGGAGTCTCGGATGTGATCCAGGATGTCACGAGGAGGTCCGGAAGAGTCCGGAGAATAAGATTCATATAAGGGAAGTTGATTTCTGGGTTTTCGGAAATGTTCGGGATTGTTCCGGTGTTGACTGGAAGGTTCTAGAAGGTTCCGAAAGGGTCCACCATGGGGCCCACGACCCGGGAGGCCCACCGTGGGCCGAGGGGATGCTCCCTGGCCTAATGGGCCAGGGGCACTTGGCCCCCAAGGCCCAGGCCGGCCAACCCCCTAGGGTTTCCCTGGGGGATGGGGGAGGGGAAAGCCCCTCTCCCCCTTGCCGCCGCCCCCCCAACCCTAGATGGGAAGGGGGGCCACCTTGGCCGGCCAGCCCCCTATATAAAGAGGGGAGGGGGTGGCCGCCATCCATTGCCCCTCCTCTGGCCGCCTCTCCCTCCACCATACGCTCCGGGCTTAGGCGAAGCCCTGCAGTTTTCTTCCTCCACCACCACCACCACGCCGTCGTGCTGCTGGACGTTGGAGGAGATCTACCACACCTCCGCTGCCCGCTGGAACGGGAGAGGAAGGAGCTTCATCGACACCGTACGCGCGACCGAGTACGGAAGTGCTGCCGGATTGCAGCACCGGGGACGATCGTCTACACCAACAACGAGATTAATCTCGTAGGCTTTGGAATCTTCGAGGGTTAGTCTCATCTCCACCTCGTTGCTTAGATCTAGTAGATTGGATCTTGGGTGTTCCATAGATTAGATCTGTTGGTTTTATTCGCTTTGCGGTAGGAAATTTTTTGTTTTCTATGCAACGAACCCCATCAGTGGTATCAGAGCCACGTCTATGCATAGATCTGTTGCACGAGTAGAACACAATGGTTTGTGGGCGGTGATGCTTTTGTTGCTTTAGTTTGTGTACTTTGCTTCTTGCGGGATGGTGGGATGAAGCGGCCCGGGCTAACTTTACATGACCGCGTCTCATGAGACTTGCTCCACGCTTGACATGCAACTTGTATTGCATAAGTGGCTTTGCGGGTGTCTGTCTCTCCCACCATAGTGAAGATTGTAATTTGCACTTCTATTGTCAACACTAGTATCACCGTTGTGGTTCATGTTCGTAGGTAGATTGGATCTTACTCGAAAACCCTAAACCACGTAAAAGATGCAAACCAAATTAGAGGCGTCTAACTTGTTTTTGCAGGGTTTGGTGATGTGATATGGCCATAATGTGATGATGATTATATTCGATGTATGAGATGTTCATTGATGTATTATGGCAACCGGCAGGAGCCTAATGGTTGTCTTTAATTTTTGTTAAAGACCTGCGTGTCTATTCATCATGTAATAGCTTTATTCCAAGTAGTTGTTATAGTAGCTATAAGTGATGGACAACCATGAAGCGGCGCCACTGACCTTGACGCCATGCTGGTGATGATGGAGATCATGTCCGTGCTTTGGAGATGGAGATCAAAAGCACAAGAAGAAAGGCCATATCATATCACACATTATGAATTGCATGTGATGTTAATCCTTTTATGCATCTTATTTTGCTTAGATCGCGACGGTAGCATTATAAGATGATCCCTCTCACTAAATATCAAGATAATAAAGTGTTCATCCTTAGTATGCACCGTTGCTAAGACTTGTCGTTTCGAAGCATCTCGTGATGATCGGGTGTGATAGACTCTACATGTGCATACAACGGGTGCAAGATTTGCACACGCGGATACTAAGGTTGCCTTGACGAGCCTAGCATGTACAGACATGGTCTCGGAACACGGGATACCGAAAGGTAGAGAATGAGTCATATGAATGATATGATGAACACTTTGAGTGTTCGCCTTTGAAACTACATCTTTTCTCGTGAAGATCGGACTTGGTGTAGTGGATTTGGTTCGTGTAATCACTAAGACAATGCGAGGGATGTTGTTTTGAGTGGGAGTTCACCTAGTTAATTTAAGAATTAAAACTGAACTCATTTTATCATAAACTTAGTCTAAACTCTTTGCAAATATGTTGTAGATCATGGCGCCCCCCTCCATCAATTTTAACCAGTTCCTAGAGAAAGAAAAGCTTAAGGGCAATGGTAGCAACTTCACTGACTGGTCCCGTCATGTGAGGATTTTCCTCACTGGCGTGAGCATGCAATTTGTGCTCGAAGCACCGCTAGGTCCCCCACCACCTCCTGCAGTGTCCGAGGACATAAAGAATGTTTATGAGACTCGGGTAACTCGGTACTCCGAAATTCAGTGTGCCATCTTGTGCAGTTTAGAGGCAGAGCTCCAAAAGCGTTTTGAGCACCACGACCCATGTGAGATGATGCGTGAGCTCAAACTTATCTTTGAGACTCATGCAGCCGTGGAGAGCTATGAGGCCTCGAAACAGTTCTTTAACTGCATGATGGAAGAGGGCAGCTCCGTTAGTGAGCACATGTTCGCCATGTCCGGACATGCGAAGAAGCTCAGTGACTTGGGGATTGTGATTCCTAACAAGCTGGGTATTCATCGTGTCCTCCAATCACTGCCACCAAGTTACAAGAACTTCGTGATGAACTACAACATGCAGAACATGAACAAAGAGTTACCTGAACTCTTCTCCATGCTGAAGTCTGCTGAAGTAGAAATTAAGAAGGAGAACCAAGTGTTGATGGTCAACAAGACCACCAGTTTCAAGAAGCAGGGCAAGCCTAACAAGGGCAACTTCAAGAAGGGCGGCAAGAAAGTTGCAGCGCCTCCTGAGAAGCCTAAGGCTGGTCCTAAGCCTGAGACTGTGTGCTACTACTGCCAGGGGAAGGGGCACTGGAAGCGGAACTGCACCAAATACTTGGCCGATCTGAAGAGCGGCCATGCCAAGAAGAAAGGTATATTTGATATACATGTTATAGATGTCTATCTTACTGGTTCTCGTAGTAGTGCCTGGGTATTTGATACTGGTTCGGTTGCTCACATTTGTAACTCGAAACAGGAACTGCGGAATAAACGAAGCCTGGCAAGGGACGAGGTGACGATGCGCGTTGGAAATGGATCCAAGGTCGATGTGATCGCCGTCGGCACGCTCCCTCTACATCTACCTTCGGGATTAGTTTTAAACCTCAATAATTGTTATTTGGTACCTGCGTTGAGCATGAACATTATATCTGGATCTTGTTTGATGCAAGACGGTTATTCGTTTAAGTCTGAGAATAATGGTTGTTCGATTTATATGAGTAATGTCTTTTATGGCCATGCACCCGAGATGAATGGTTTATTCTTGTTAAATCTCGATAGTAGTGATACACATGTTCATAACATTGATGCTAAGCGAATTAAATTGAATGATAATTCTACTTATATGTGGCACTGTCGTCTTGGTCATATTGGAGTGAAGCGCATGAAGAAACTCCATTCCGATGGACTTCTTGAGTCACTTGACTTTGAGTCACTTGACAGATGCGAAGCATGTCTAATGGGAAAAATGACTAAGACTCCATTTTCTGGCACAATGGAGCGAGCTACAGACTTATTGGAAATCATACATACCGATGTGTGCGGACCAATGAGTGTAGCATCGCGCGGTGGTTATCGTTATGTTCTAACCTTCACGGATGATCTGAGTAGATATGGGTATATTTACTTTATGAAACACAAGTCCGAGACTTTTGAGAAGTTCAAGGAATTCCAAAGTGAAGTAGAAAATCAACGTAACAAGAAGATTAAGTTTCTGCGTTCTGATCGCGGAGGCGAATATGTGAGTTATGAGTTTGGCATGCATTTAAAGAAATGCGGAATACTTTCACTTGACACCGCCGGGAACACCACAGCGAATGGTGTGTCCGAACGTCGTAATCGAACTCTCTTAGATATGGTTCGTTCTATGATGTCTCTTACCGATTTGCCATTATCGTTTTGGGGCTATGCTTTAGAGACAGCCGCATTCACTTTAAATAGGGCACCATCTAAATCCGTTGAAACGACACCGTATGAATTATGGTTTGGAAAGAAACCTAAGCTGTCGTTCCTTAAAGTTTGGGGTTGCGATGCTTATGTAAAGAAGTTACAACCTGACAAGCTAGAACCCAAAGCGGAGAAATGCGTCTTCATAGGATACCCTAAAGAAACCATTGGGTATACTTTCTATCACAGATCCGAAGGCAAAATCTTTGTTGCCAAGAACGGATCCTTTCTTGAGAAGGAGTTTCTCACTAAAGAAGTGACTGGAAGAAAAGTAGAACTCGACGAGGTTGATGAACCTTCTCTCATAGATCAGAGTAGCGCAGTGCCGGAAGAAGTTCCTGTGCAGCCTACACCGATAGGAGAGGAAGCAAATGATGATGATCATGAAACTTCGAACGAGGAAGCTACTGAACCTCGCAGATCGACGAGGGAACGTACCACTCCTGATTGGTATGATCCCTGTCTAAATGTCATGATTGTGGACAACAATGATGAGGACCCTGCGACGTATGAAGAAGCGATGATGAGCCCGATTCCAACAAATGGCAAGAAGCCATGAAATCCGAAATGGGATCCATGTATGATAACAAAGTATGGACTTTGGTAGACTTACCTGATAGCCGAAAGGCTGTCGAGAATAAATGGATCTTCAAGAGAAAAACAGATGCTGATGGTAATATTACTGTCTATAAAGCTCGACTTGTCGCAAAGGGTTTCCGACAAATTCAAGGAGTTGACTACGATGAGACTTTCTCACCTGTAGCGAAGCTAAAGTCTGTGAGGATTTTGTTAGCAATAGCTGCATTTTTCGATTATGAGATTTGGCAGATGGATGTCAAAACGGCGTTCCTTAATGGTGACATTGAGGAAGAGTTGTATATGGTACAACCCAAAGGTTTTGTCGATCCTAAAAATGCTGACAAGGTATGCAAACTTCAGCGTTCCATTTATGGACTGAAGCAAGCATCCCGGAGTTGGAACCTACGCTTTGATAGAGTGATCAAAGATTTTGGTTTTATACGGACTCATGGTGAGGCCTGTATTTACAAGAAAGTGAGTGGGAGCTCTGTAGCATTCCTGATATTATATGTAGATGACATATTATTGATTGGGAATGATATAGAACTTTTAAGCAGCATTAAAGGTTATTTGAATAAGTCTTTTTCAATGAAAGACCTTGGTGAAGCAGCATACATTTTAGGCATCAAGATTTATAGAGATAGATCAAGACGCCTAATAGGCCTTTCACAAAGTACATATCTGGACAAGATTCTAAAGAAGTTTAGAATGGATGAAAGCAAGAAAGGGTTCTTGCCTATGTTGCCAGGTAAGGTCTTGAGTAAGACTCAAGGTCCGGCTACGGCAGATGAAAGAGAGAGGATGAGCAAAATCCCCTATGCTTCGGCAGTAGGCTCTATCATGTACGCCATGCTGTGTACTAGACCGGATATCGCACATGTCTGTTAGTTTGACCAGCAGATATCAAAGTGATCCAGGGATGGAACACTGGACAGCGGTCAAGAATATCCTGAAGTACTTGAAAAGGACTAAGGATATGTTTCTTTGTTATGGCGGACCAAGAGCTCGTTGTAACCAGTTACACCGATGCAAGTTGGAACACCGACCCTGATGACTCTAAGTCTCAGTCTGGGTACGTGTTTATATTGAATGGTGCGGCAGTAAGCTGGAGCAGTCCAAGCATGCACGGTGGCGAAATCTTCAACAGAATCTGAATATATAGCGGCTTCAGAGGCTTCATCGGAAGCGGTATGGATGAAGAGGTTCATTGTTGAGCTTGGTGTGGTTCCTAGTGCATTGGACCCGCTAGTCATTTACTGTGACAACACGGGTGCCATCGCCAATGCAAAGGAACCAAGGTCACACAAGAAGCTGAAGCATATCAAGCTGCGTTTTCATTCGATTCGCGAGTACATCGAAGATGGTGAAGTAGAGATTTGCAAAGTACACACGGATCTGAATGTTGCAGATCCGTTGACTAAAGCTCTCCCAAGGGCAAAGCATGACCAACACCAGAATGCCATGGGTGTTAGGTACCTTACAATGTAATCTAGATTATTGACTCTAGTGCAAGTGGGAGACTGTTGGAGATATGCCCAAGAGGCAATAATAAAGTGGTTATTATAATATCTTTGTGTTTATGATAAATGTTTATATACCATGCTATAATTGTATTAACCGAAACATTAATACATGTGTGTTATGTAAACAACAAGGAGTCCCTAGTAAGCCTCTTGTATAACTAGCTTGTTGATTAATAGATGATCATGGTTTCGTGATCATGAACATTGGATGTTATTAATAACAAGGTTATGTCATTAATTGAATGATATAATGGACACACACCCAAATGAGCGTAGCATAAGATCAAGTCATTAAGTTCATTTGCTATAAGCTTTCAATACATAGTTGTCTTAATCCTTCGACCATGAGATCATGTAAATCACTTACACCGAAAGGGTACTTTGATTACATCAAACGTCATTGCGTAAATGGGTGACAATAAAGGTGGGATTAAGTATTTGGAAAGTGTGAGTTGAGGCATATGGATCAACAGTGGGATTTGTCCATCCTGATGACGGATAGATATACTCTGGGCCCTCTCGGTGGAATGTCATCTAATTAGCTTGCAAGCATATGAATAGTTCATAAGAGATCACATACCACGGTACGAGTAAAGAGTACTTGTCGGTAACGAGGTTGAACAAGGTATGGAGATACCGATGATCAAACCTCGGACAAGTAAAATATCGCGAGACAAAGGGAATTGGCATCGTATGTAAATGGTTCAATCGATCACTAAGTCATCGTTGAATATGTGGGAGCCATTATGGATCTCCAGATCCCGCTATTGGTTATTGCTCGAGAGGAGTCTCGACCATGTCTGCATAGTTCGCGAACCGTAGGGTGACGCGCTTAAGGTTCGATGTCGCATAAGTAGATTTGAGTATGGTATGGAGACGAAGTTTGTTCGGAGTCTCGGATGTGATCCAGGATGTCACGAGGAGGTCCGGAAGAGTCCGGAGAATAAGATTCATATAAGGGAAGTTGATTTCTGGGTTTTCGGAAATGTTCGGGATTGTTCCTGTTGACTGGAAGGTTCTAGAAGGTTCCGGAAGGGTCCACCATGGGGCCCACGACCCGGGAGGCCCACCGTGGGCCGAGGGGATGCTCCCTGGCCTAATGGGCCAGGGGCACTTGGCCCCCAAGGCCCAGGCCGGCCAACCCCTAGGGTTTCCCTGGGGATCAACTGGGAAAGCCCTCTCCCCCTTGGCCGCCCCCAACCCTAGATGGGAAGGGGGCCACCTTGGCCGGCCAGCCCCCTATATAAAGAGGGGAGGGGTGGCCGGCCACCCCATCTCACAATTGCCTCCTCCTCTGGCCGCCTCTCCCTCCACCATACGTTGCTCCGGAAGCCCTGCAGTTTTCTTCCACCACCACCACCACGCCGTCGTGCTGCTGGACGTTGGAGGAGATCTACCACACCTCCGCTGCCCGCTGGAACGGGAGAGGAAGGAGCTTCATCGACACCGTACGCGCGACCGAGTACGGAAGTGCTGCCGGATTGCAGCACCGGGGACGATCGTCTACACCAACAACGAGATTAATCTCGTAGGCTTTGGAATCTTCGAGGGTTAGTCTCATCCACCTCGTTGCTTAGATCTAGTAGATTGGATCTTGGGTGTTCCATAGATTAGATCTGTTGGTTTTATTCGCTTTGCGGTAGGAAAATTTTTGTTTTCTATGCAAGGAACCCCATCGTAAATTGCATGCATATATATGTGTGTTTTTTGGGCCACCAACGATATATAGATGATCGAGAGAGAGAGATTGAAATCCCCAAGAATATGTTCAAATATACATTAAAATATATGCACGAATGCATTGTAGGCCATGCATGCACACTAATTATATATATATTATGAGGCAACTTAATCAAATGTGTTTTCATTCGAGAGAACTTGTCAAAGTTCAAGTTAATTAATTTATCATGATAATTATATAATTAATTAATGAATCTCAGGGATATGTTATACAACATGATCGATATAGGCCATGTATATATTAATTGGTGTTAATCTACGGTTTGCTAGCTAGCTGCTATATATAGAGCATGTTTTTATTAGATCGGGTTATAGCTAGTATAGTTTAGGGTTATGTGTTTTCATTAAGTAGGGTTGATTAGCTATGATTAGTTACATATATATGGTTTAGGGTTAATGCATGGCACATTTAATTTAATTAGAGGACCGCGAGGCACCCCTGGCCTGCTTGATGCACAATTAAGTGTCGTTGGCCTATATATAGGGTTTAATTAGGGTTTAGGGTTAGGGTTAGGGTTTAGGGTCTAGGGTTTAGTGTTTAGGGTGTTTAGGGTTTAGGGATTAGGGATTAGGGTTTCAGGGTTGTATAAGGTTTAGGGATCATCGATCGAGTGCGCACACACATTATTAGAGGCACCCGCGCCTTTGCGCATAAAGTGCATGCGTATAGTTTAGGGTTATTTGTTTTAATTAAGTAGGGTTTGATCAGCTAGGGTTAGTTACATATATATGGTTTAGGGTTAATGCATGGCACATTACATATAGTTTAAATCTCAAGAATGTTTATACATGATAGGCCATATGTGCAAAGGAATTTTTTTCCCCGTGAACTTGTCAAAATTCAAGTTTATCAGTGCCAATGGAAACTAGTCCAAAAAATTACATAGAGGACCAAAAGTACTAGACAATAACTAATAGAACCTGCAACTTTACAAAAAGGACCCCAAAACATATAGAAGAAAATCAATCGAGTCCTTCTCGACCGCACATCAGATCTCTGCTCCGCATCCTTTCCAGCAACTCCGTCGCCGGGGACGCACCACTTGGGACGGTGTCGCCGGTAGTCGCCAGGACGAAGGAGAAGAAGGGCCTCAGCAACGGCATATTGGCTCTGAGAAGGGTCGCTGAAAGTCCAAGATGTGCACGGGCAAGACGGATGACGCCGTCGTATGCCCCGAGCTTGTGAACTTTAGCAGCTTGACTTCCCCATTGGCCAGATCTGAAGCACTGACCAAAGCAAGCCTCACCGTTAGCGCCATCACATTGATGGCACCAGATCGGGGTTTGGCCGGCAAGATCCGCCAGATTCACCATAGGCCAGATCTGAAGCCGATGACGAGATCCCCGACTCCATTGCGCCATTCTGCTCATGGGAAACACTGGATCTAAGCTTACAACAACACTAACTCCCTCGGATCCAAATTAGCTGACTCAACTTTGCTTATCTAAATATGGATGTATCCACACATGTTTTTACTCTAGATACATACACGTCTAAGGAAAGTTGAATCAATTAATTTAGTTCGGAGGGTGTACAATATACAGAGAGAAGTCGGCCTCGTCTCCGGCCGGCGAGGCCGCCGGAGAGAAGGGGGAGAGGAGCCGGGGGAGTGGGAGAGACTCGAGAGAGAAAGAGAAGAGGAAGAAATGAGAGCTCCCTGGGAAGAACATTATTTTTGTCGTTCTGCTCGTAGCTTGAAACTGAAAATTTCGGCCGCGCCAAATCATCCCGCCGCATCCATTCGAAAATCCCGTGACCAGTTTTACCCTTTTAACCCTGGTCCGGAAGCTACAACCCACCGACCATGGAGGGCTCATTCGGTAACAATGAAATATCTTGCCTAGATCCCGAACCCTCCCCACAGGCCCACACCCACCCACCAACCATTCGCCCCATTAGCTCAAACATACTCTCACACGCCAAAGCTCTGACTCTCTACAGTACTAGATCTGCTTCGCCGCCGGCATACTCCTCCACAGCGTAGCCTTGATCGTGTTGGCTGTCCACCCACCTGATCCGCTCCCCCGCCCTCGTCACCGACGGATCTGCTTCACCGCCGACCTCGCCACCGACGGATCTGCTTCACCGCCGACCTCGCCACCGACGGATCCGCTTCACCGCCGACCTCGCCACCGACTCGCCGCAGCGGCTGTATCAACTTCACCGAATACCTTGCCAGCCAACCAGATCTGCTTCACTAATGCCCGCTTCTACTGAAACAGGGTCGATTCATCGTCTCCCGCGTTCGCCGCCGGAATGCAAGTTGCCGCCCCGTCCACCCCGCCGCAGCTTGGTTAGTACGCTGGCCCGTTAGATCGCGGTGTTTCTTTAGCCATGTTTTGTGTAGTTATTTGCAGATCTCATATGCCGTTAACTTTCTTGATGTGTTGCTTCGCATGAAGTTTGTTTAAATATTGTACAGTACAAAAGCATTATCCGGTCGCTACCATCCTGTTCATTCTACTGACACCTGTGCATCCACATATTTATAGCCTTGTACCCATTCATTTGCTGCCAACTGTTTTTGTACTGCATGCTATTGTCGCACTGCTTTTATAGTCGTGCTATGGGCATTTCCAATCTGCTTGTTCTTATACCACGTCATTAGCTCACCGCTAGCTGTTTTCTCGTGTCTGCTATTCTCACACTGCTTTTATAATCATGCTATGTGCATTTCCAATCTGCTTGCTCTTATACCTCGTCTTTAGCTTATATAGTTATTGCTGCGTGCATGTCTGGTCTTTGTATTATCGTAGACTGACTTGTCAATGTTATTTTTCCTAGGGATTGATCATGCGAACCACTTATTAGAACATCCAACATTAACAGCGGGGACGCTAGGTAAGGTTGGAATCTGAGTTCGTGGTTGGTAATTTTGGCAGTTTACTTCCGTTATTATCTATAACCTATATGCATTGTTCCTTATGCAAGAGATTAACACTTGGAACCCTGCCATAGCAATGCCATTCATGCTTTACTATGTTTCTGCCTATTTGATATGCTTGTCTTGGAGAAACTTCGAGGGTGATTTGAACCCGACATTTGGTCATTCTTAATGCCAGTTTACTTTATGTGTAAAACCTTGGCATTACCCTACTCTAAATCTGAATGTCTGAAATTCGTATCTCATGCAAAGCAACATCTAGTTGGTTTTAATCTGATATCTGGTAAATATTGGCTTATTCATTTGGCAGCTCAAGTTTTTTGTTATTTGAAACCACCTGACTTGGTCTTAAATGTGATATCTAAACACAGATTAAGGACAATGGAGCAGGAGGATTAGCATTTCACTTGATGGCTGAACCTAAAATGATAGGCATGTTGACCACGACTAGTGCACGCAAGAGAAGGACCTGCAGTGAGCCAGTATGTGCTTAGTACATGCATCTTATCTTATCTTGTGCTTATTTCTGCTACATGCTGTTATCTGATCTCTACATTGCGTAATACATGTTTGAATAGTTAATTGTTGTAACTATGTTTACAATGTTACCAGAATGCAGTTTTAATGAAGCAGTCATCATTAGAAGATAGTCGCCAAAAAAGGATCTGTAGCGACCCTGTGCAACATTATGATGTAAGTTTGTGCTTAGTACAAGTTCCATACATGTCTTATTTATGCAACTTGTTATTATCTTATATCTACATTGCATAATAAATGTTTGCATAGTTCATCGTTTAACTCTTTTTGCATTATTATCAGAATGCAGTTGTGATGAAGCAATCTTCATTACCAGTGAGGCCCACAAAAAGTTCTGATCTTTCTTCTGATGCATCTTCTCATAGCCGTCAACCTAGACAATTTCTTTCATCAGACAGTAAATATCTCAAGGTTGTACTTTATAAAAGACATGGTATTGCTGCTTTAAGATCTGTAGCTGATATGTTGACAAAGAGTACACAAGATTCAATCAAGGCGATTGCCAAATGTCAACGTGTTATTGATGATGCTAATAGAAGTCCTCAATGATTCTATGTAATTTTTTTATTTGGGCACATTAATTGCCTTGTAATTTTCCTATTTGTTTTATTTGTGTATGTACTTGTGTGTATCATTGAAATCAGATTTTAGGCTCATGAAATTTAATGCAAGTTGACTAGTCAAACAAGTAGGGCCCTACAACAGATTGGGCCGGCCCACTTACAGTAGTGTGGGACCCACTTTCATTTTGGGCCCCCACTTCTTTAGTAGGCCGGCCCGGTTACACGATAATGGGCTCCACATGCTTATTGGGCCGGCCCACTTGCTCTATGGTGGTCCCACATGGTAAATGGGCCGGCCCTTAAGGTGGGACCCACCGTGTTTTTGGCCGCCCACTATCTTGTTGGGCCGGCCCACTTTCTATATGGTGGACCCCACACACCAAATGGGCCGGCCTTTTAATAGGAAGGTGGGACCCACCTGTATTTTTGGCCCGCCCACTATCTTGTTGGGCGACCACTTTCTATATGGTGAACCCCACATACCAAATGGGCCGGCCCATTAACAGAATGTGGGACCGCGTGCTCTTGGGCGACACCCACTTGCTATATGGTGGGCCCCACATACTAAATGGGCCGCCCTTTAACAGAAAGTGGGACCCACTGTGTTTTTGGCCCCCCACTATTTTGTTGGGCCGCCCACTTGCTATATGGTGGACCCCACAAACTAAATGGGCCGACCCTTTAACTGGAAAGTGACCCACTGTTTTTGGCCCGCCCACTAGCTTGTTGGGCCGGCCCACTTGCTATACGGTGGACCCCATACACTAAATGGGCCCTTAACAGAAAGTGGGACCCACTGTGTTTTTGCCCGGCCCACTTGCTTTTTGGGCCCATTGCTGTAAGGTGGACCCCACATGTTAAATGGGCCGGCCCATTTAAGTTTTGACCAGTCAACCTTAGAGGTTAGGCCCGGCCCACGTAACTAATGGACCAGCCCAGCTATATAGTTGACCGGTCAAACTATGTCATCTGGCCCGGCCCGCTTAAGACGTGGCAGGCCTCGTGTGGGCCTACCATCTACCACGGGGTTTCAGCCGGTTAACGCCGTTAACTGGCAGTTAACGGCGTCTGCCACGTGTCAGTTGCATGACGTCAGCAGTCAACGGGCTCCCGAAAACACTTCCGCAACGGTCCGATTTTCCGTGGCGGAAGGGCGCCCAAGCGCGACGGACCGAAAAAAGTCGTTGGACTTTGCCTGACGCAGTTTCGACAACGGAACCCATATCGTCGGGTTAGGCCCATAGGCGACGAAAAATGCCCCTTAGTTGACGATTTTGGGACGTTGTCTATCAGAACTTTTCTTGTAGTGTGACACAAATAAGAGGTAATAACTTTTGAATTGTTTAAAGGTAGCACTCAAGCAATTTACTTTGGAATGGCGGAGAAATACCATGTAGTAGGTAGGTATGGTGGACACAAATGGCATAGTGGTTGGCTCAAGGATTTTGGATGCATGAGAAGTATTCCCTCTCGATACAAGGTTTAGGCTAGCAAGGTTATTTGAAGCAAACTCAAGGATGAACCGGTGCAGCAAAACTCACATAAAAGACATATTGTAAACATTATAAAACTCTACACCGTCCTCCTTGTTGTTCAAAACTCAATACTAGAAATTATCTAGACCTTAGAGAGACCAAATATGCAAACCAAATTTTAGCAAGCTCTATGTATTTCTTCATTAATGGGTGCAAGTTTATGATGCAAGAGCTTAAACATGAGCACAACAATTGCCAAGTATCACATTATCCAAGCCATTTTACCAATTACTACATGTAGCATTTTCCAATTCCAACCATATAACAATTTAACGAAGAGGAAACTTCGCCATGAATATTATGAGCTAAGAACACATGTGTTCATATGAACCAGCGGAGCGTGTCTCTCTCCCACACAAGGATGAACTTATTCAGAGAATGAAAATAACAAAACAAAAATAAAAGCACACAGACGCTCCAAGTAAAGTACATAAGATGTGACCGAATAAAAATATAGTTTCAAGAGAAGGAACCTGATACTTTGTCGATGAAGAAGGGGATGCCTTGGGCATCCCCAAGCTTAGACGCTTGAGTCTTCTTAAAATATGCAGGGATGAACCACGGGGGCATCCCCAAGCTTAGAGCTTTCACTCCTCTTGATCATAGTATATCATACTCCTCTCTTGACCCTTGAAAACTTCCTTCACACCAAACTTCAAGCAAACTCATTAGAGGGTTAGTGCACAATTAATAATTCACATATTCAGAGGTGACACAATCATTCTTAACACTTCTGGACATTGCACAAAGCTACTGGACATTAATGGATCAAAGAAATTCATCCAACATAGCAAATACGGCAATGCGAAATAAAAGGCAGAATCTGTCAAAAACAGAACAGTCCGTAAAGACGAATTTTAAAATGGCACCAGACTTTCTCAAACGGAAAAACTCAAAACTAATGAAACTTGCGTACATATCTGAGGATCACTCACGTAAATTGGCATAATTTTCTGAGTTACCTACAGAAATAGGCCCAGATTCGTGACAGACAGCAATGCTATTTCCCGCAGCAATCCAAATCTAGCATCAACTTTACCATAGAGACTTTACTTGGCACAACAATGCAACAAAACTAAGATAAGGAGAGGTTGCTACAGTAGTAAACAACTTCTAAGACACAAATATAAAACAAAGTACTGTAGTAAAAACACATGGGTTATCTCCCAAGAAGTTCTTTCTTTATAGCCATTAAGATGGGCTCAGCAGTTTTAATGATGCACTCGTAAGAAATAAGAGTTGAAGCAAAAGAGAGCTCAAGAGGCAAATTCAAAACACATTTAAGTCTAACATGCTTCCTATGCATAGGAATCTTGTAAATAAACAAGTTCATGAAGAGCAAAGTAACAAGCATAGGAAGATAAAACAAGTGTAGCTTCAAAAATTTCAGCACATAGAGAGGTGTTTTAGTAACATGAAAATTTTTACAACCATATTTTCCTCTCTCATAATAACTTTCAGTAGCAACATGAGCAAACTCAACAATATAACTATCACATAAAGCATTCTTATCATGAGTCTCATGCATAAAATTATTACTCTCCCACATAAGCATAGTCATTCTTATTAATTGTAGTGGGAGCAAATTCAACAAAGTAGCTATCAAATATAGGAGGTATATTGTAATCATAATCAAATTTATCCTCCATAACAGGTGGTAACAAAAGACTACTATCATTATAATCATCATAAATGGGAGGCAAAGTATCATCAAAGTAAATTTTCTTCTCAATGCTTGGGGGACTAAAAATATCATGCTCATCAAAGCCAGCTTCCCCAAGCTTAGAATTTTCCATAGCATTAGCAACAATAGTGTTCAAAGCATTCATATTAATATGTTCCATGGGTTTTTTAATTTTCGCATCAAACCATCCATGTCTTAAATCAGGAAATAGAATAAGAAGCTCTTTGTTGTCCATTATGCCTAACTAGTGTAAACAAGAAACCAAATGTCGCAATTGCAGAGTCTAAAGGAAATAGCTTCGAGTACTTACAACGGCGCCGAGAATAGCTTAGTAGCCGAGATCCGGAGTGTGAGTACCTTTTACCTTTCCTCCCCGGCGCCTAAAGTGCTTGATGTCTACGGGTGCTTCTATTCTTGTAGACAGTGTTGGGCCTCCAAGAGCAGAGGTTTGTAGAACAGCCAAGTTTCCCTTAAGTGGATTACCCAAGGTTTATCGAACTCGGGAGGAAGAGGTCAAAGATATCCCTCTCATGCAACCCTGCAACCACAAAGCAAGAAGTCTCTTGTGTCCCCAACACACCTATTAGGTGCACTAGTTCGGCGAAGAGATAGTGAAATACAAGTGGTATGAATGAATATGAGCAGTAGTACGGCGCCAGAAAATAGCTTGCTGGCGTGCAGTTGATGGTAGTAATATTGTAGGAAGTAAACAAGCAGTAGTAACGCAGCAGTAGTAACGCAGTAAAACAGTAAACAAGCGATAGCAGTATTTAGGAACAAGGCCTAGAGACTAGACTTTCACTAGTGGACACTCTCAACATTGATCACATAACAGAATAGATAAATGCATACTCTACACTCTCTTGTTGGATGATGAACACATTGCGTAGATATACACGAACCCTCAATGCCGGAGTTAACAAGCTCCACAATTAAATGTTCATATTTAAATAACCTTAGAGTGCATGAAAGATCGACACGACTAAACCAAGTACTAACTTAGCATGCACACTGTCACCTTCACGCCATGTAGGAGGAATAGATCACATCAATACCATCATAGCAATAATTAACTTCATAATCTACAAGAGATCATAATCATAGCCTACGCCAAGTACTAACACGAGTGCACACACTGTCACCATTACACCGTGTAGGAGGAATAAAACTACTTTAATAACATCACTAGAGTAGCACATAGATAAATTGTGATACAAAAGATATTGCAATCATAAAGAGATATAAATAAGCACTTCACTACGCCATTCATAACAGTGAATAAGTATTCTGTGAAATATAGCCTAAGAGACCCACACGGTGCACACACTGTCACCTTTACACACGTGGGACAAGGAGTCTCCGGAGATCACATAAGTAAAAATCACTTGACTAGCATAATGACATCTAGATTACAAGCATCATCATATGAATCTCAATCATGTAAAGCAGCTCATGAGATTATTGTATTGAAGTACATAGAAGAGAGATGAACCACATAGCTACTGGTACAGCCCTCGATGGAGAACTACTCCTCCTCATGGGAGCAGCAGCGTTGATGAAGATAGCGGTGGAGATGGCAGCGGTGTCGATGGAGAAGCCTTCCGGGGGCACTTCCCCGCCCGCAGGGTGCCGCAGAGACTCCTATCCCCGATCTTGGCTTCGCGATGGCGGCGGCTCGGAAGGTTTCTCGTACCGTGGCTTCTTCCGTCGGGGTTTTTAGGTCGGGACCTTATATAGGCGAAAGGGCAGCGTCGAAGGTCGAAGGGGCGACGATACAGGGCCGCGCGGCCGGGGGTGGGCCGCGCCACCCTATCATCTGGGGCCTGTGGCCCCCTCCGGCGGCTCTCGGTGTTGATGCTTCCGGCAAAATAGGAACTGGGCGTTGATTTCGTCCAATTCCGAGAATATTTCGTTACTAGGATTTCTGAAACCAAAAACAGCAAACAGAACGGCACTTCGGCATCTTGTTAATAGGTTAGTTCCAGAAAATGCACGAATATGACATAAAGTGTGCATAAAACATGTAGATATCATCAATAATGTGGCATGGAACATAAGAAATTATCGATACGTCGGAGACGTATCACCTGGCAGTTGGCTTTTCTTTCGGGCGATGTGGCGATCGCCGATGCCATTAGGAAAGTGGGTGCTGAGCTCCAGTCTTGGAGCAAGGATATTCTTGGTGACGTCCAGAACCGTATCAAGAAGGCGAAGAAGGAACTTAACCGATGCAGAAAGCGTGACATCTCCCAGGAGCAGGTTTCTCTAGAGCAAATGCTTAGATACAAGCTTGAAAGATTGCAAGATCAAAAAAATATTTTCTGGAAACAAAGAGCCAAGGCCCACTGGTTGAAAGATGGTGACAAAAACTCAAGCTTTTTTCCATGCATGTGCCTCGGAACGGAGGAAAGTCAATCTGCTCAAGAAGCTCAAGGCTGATGATGGAAGGGTGGTGGAGGGCGATGAAAACCTGCGATCGCTCATCTCTAACTATTATCAAAACCTCTTTACCTCCACTGCAGGTACTCGGGAGGCTGAGCTATTGAACTCTGTTCCTTCGGTGGTCACCTCAGAGATGAACTCTTTTCTGAGAAAGGCTTTTACTGTTGATGAGATCAAGAAGGCTCTTGGCTCTATGGGGGATCTCAAGGCGCCAGGTCCTGACGGCATGCCTGCTATTTTCTTCAAGAGATTTTGGGATCTGATTGGCTGCAGGGTCCAACAAGAGATTCTGAGCGTTCTGAATGGTGGCCCGATTCCAGCTGGCTGGAACGAGACTGTAATTGTTCTGATCCCCAAAGTCAAGGACCCCGAGCGCATCAAAGATTTACGCCCCATCAGCCTCTGCAACCTGGTTTTCAAGATTGTCTCCAAGGTAATTGCCTGACGCTTCAAGGAGGTTCTGGACGATAGCATTTCTCAAAGCCAAAGAGCTTTCGTGGCTGGGAGACTCATCACCGACAATATCCTTATTGCCTATGAAACCACCCATTACATGCACCTGCGCAAGGGGGGGCGCGAGGGGCTCGCTGCTGTTAAGCTTGATATGAGTAAGGCCTTTGACCGCGTGGAGTGGTCCTTTCTGAAGAACATGATGCTGAAGCTTGGTTTTGACACCCAATGGGTTCAGCTGGTGATGAACTGCATTACCTCGGTCACCTACAGGGTTAAGGTTAACAAGAACCTGACTGAGGTTATTGTCCCCCAGCGTGGGCTGAGGCAGGGCTGCCCTTTATCGCCTTACCTCTTCATTCTGTGTGCCGAGGGCCTCTCCGCCCTCTTTAAGAAGGCTGAAGAGGACGGCTCGCTCCAGGGCGTGCAGGTCTGTCCCACCGCCCCGCGCATCAACCACCTATTTTTTGCGGACGACTCCCTCATTTTTCTGAAGGTCAACGATTCGAGTGCCAAGAAACTTCAGGACATCCTCGACCTTTATGAAGACGCTTCAGGTCAAATGGTCAACAAAGAGAAGTCTGCTGTCATGTTTAGCAAGGGCACTTCGGCTGCGGCTAAGAGGAAGTTCAAAGGCCTCCTCCACATTGCTGATGAGGCTTTCTCTGATCGCTACCTTGGGTTGCCTGTCCATCTTGGCAGGTCTGTCTCCACATCCTTTGGCTACTTGAAAGAAAAAATCTGGAAGAGGATCCAGGGGTGGAAAGAGAAGTTTCTTTCCAGAGTTGGGAAGGAAATCCTGGTCAAGGCGGTGGCTCAGGCGATCCCCACTTATGCTATGTCCTGCTTCGACATCACCAAGACCTTCTGCGACGATGTCAGCTCTATGGTTTGCCGTTATTGGTGGAACAATCAAGAGGAGGAAAGGCACCATTGGATTAGTTGGAAATTCTTAACAAAGGCCAAATGTGAGGGGGGCCTGGGTCTGCGTGATCTCCACCTCTTTAACATGGCTATGTTGGCCAAGCAGGGTTGGAGAATTCTTCAGGACCCCAACTCTTTGTGCGCCAGAGTTCTAAAGGCAAAGTATTTCCCAAATGGTAACATTTTGGAGGCTGAGGCTTCACCAGGCATCTCGTACACTTGGCGCAGCATTCTAAAAGGAGTGGCTCTCCTCAAGGAGGGCCTCATTTGGCGCGTCGGAGACGGCACCAATATCAGGATCTGGCGTGATCCTTGGCTCCCTTCTGGTGACACACGCAAGCCCAGATCCTTGAGAGGTCACACCCCTATCTCACTTGTTGCTGATCTTCTGGATCCTACTACTGGAGACTGGGATGCTGATGTTGTGAGAAGTATTTTTCAGCCGGAGGATGTGAAGTCTATTCTTGCGATCAGCATCCGGGATGGCATGGTGGATCATCTCGCCTGGCACTTTGATCCTAGGGGTCTTTTCTCTGTCAAGTCTGCTTACAAGCTGGCTGTTTTGCTTAGAGATAGGCACTCGGGCTCTGAGGCTGCCTGCTCCGACCAGGGTGCCACACTGGAGGCAATGTTTGTAAAGATGTTTGGGCGTCTGGCCCACAATAGCCTGGCTAACCGCATGAAAATCCACAAACTTGGAATCGATCTCGACACCAGATGTCCTCTTTGCAATAGGTTGGACGAGGATGGCGGCCATGTGTTTCTGAAGTGCAAAAAAGCCAAGACTTGCTGGCTCATCCTTGGCCTGGGCGAGCTTTGGGAGCGGCTGCTCCCATGCACCTCCTCTCGCGACCTTCTCCTGGAGCTTTGGAAGTGTTCCAAGGACGTCCAGCTCAAGGCCGTTACCTTCATGTGGGAATGGTGGAACAACCGGAATAGGGTGAATGCTGGGAAGAGCAGCTTAGACCCAAATATTGTGTGCTCCCAGGTCGAGCGCCTTCTGGTTGACTTCTTGTCGCTAAGAAAACCGGAGAAGGCCCCAGATAGCTATGTTAAGATCAACTTTGATGGTTCTTTCAAGGCCGACACTGGGAATGGCGGCTGGGGCTATATCATTCGTGACCAGGCTGGGAACTTTGTTGCAGCTGGTGCGGGTAGGTTGATGAACCTGGGAAGTGCTCTTCAGGCTGAAGCGGAGGCCTGCCTCGCTGCGATTCAGGGTGCAGACAAGATCGGCGCCAACCGCGTCATCTTCGAATCTGATGCGTCCAACCTGGTCCAAGGCCTTAAGAGCAGCGACTACGACAAGTCTGAGATCGGTGTGCTGGTCAAGGAGGCTAGAAGCTCATGTATTTTGAACTTTGCCTCTTTTGAGTTTGCTTTTAGTCGTCGCTCTTGTAACAATGCTGCCCATGAGCTTGCTAAGCTGGGAGCAATTTCTGAGTCTGAGGACTCCTACTGGGATGCTTTTGCTCCCAGATGTATTGCCACTATTTTGGACAGCGATCTTGCTGGGCCAGTTTAATGGAATGTCCATGTTTAACGTCAAAAAAAAAATAGCGTGCTAAATGAAATAGTGGTAACCTCTTAAAAATGCTATGGACGCTATATCGTGCTAATAAAGTGGTATATTTTAAATAGTATTTTTAAAATAATAATAAATATAATTTAAAAATAAATAACTTTACTAGAACGAATGGATATATAGTCCAAAAGTGACTGAATCATACATACATAGCCACATATAAAATTAGATCTCAAATATTTTAGACCTAACATTACGTTTCACAAGGCAACAACATAGTATAAATTATTTATTAAAAATTATTAATATTAGCGATATTATCTTCTGATTTAGAAATGGAACCAACAGATTGCAATTCATCACCACGAAAAATTGTAAGCAACTTGCCTGAAAAAATAGCGCGCTAACACTATGAAGTTTTAGCGCGATATAGCATGTTATTTCGTAAATAGCGCCACCGCGAGGAAAATTGCTAAAATTTAACGTGAACCCTCTAGATGTGCTATAGCGCGCTATTAGCGGATAAATAGCGTGCTATTTTAAACCGTGTTTTCAACATTCAATCAACATAACCAAATTCTGTTTTCCAACTTTAGTTTCATTTATGGTATACTATTTTTTTCCCCTATAAGAGCATCTTCACCGATGACCTGCAATAGTAGCTGCCATCACACATGCTGGCGTATTGGACTCACCCGAATCAAGTGCCGGCAAATTTTTGTGAATACCCACACCGGCTCTGCTCGAAATCTGCTCCCAATAGGGGAAGAATGGTGGAGGCAGAGCTCACACCAAAACAGCTCCAGGCGCAGCGTACGAAGGGGTCCTGGCAAAGTGCTATGCGCTGAGGCGGTCGGAGCGGCGAGTCCGCCTGGGCTGCAGCGCGAGATGACCGAGGAGGGTCTTGAGCGCCCCGCGATCTGGTCTAGGCTGCAGCGCGAGATGGTCGAGGAGTGTCTTGAGCGGCCCGCGACCGGGTGGGTCGGCGTTGGGCTCGATGGCCACCCTGTTGGAGGAGGGGTCCCGGAGCGAGTAGGATAGCTGCATAGAGAGGGGATCCTGTTGGGCTGCGCCTCCATCCCCGGAGAAGGATAAGCCAACTGCAAAGAAGGATGAGAATCGATGCCGAAAGAACGAGGTCACATGTGCTAGCTTCATTAACCTTGCAGACTATGATTAATTTACGTGAACTTGTCATTGTTTTATCCATCAAAGCGAGAAATAGGCCAAGTTTAATTAGCACAAAATTAATTGCAAACTAACATTTAGAACAATATTAAAAAATGGACTTGCTTTGGAGGCCTAGATGTTTATTACAACCATGATGGATGTCCTATATATATATACAATCGGTAACAACGATCAATATAAAAAGCATGTTCAATTAGTCTTTAAGTTGAATATTCGTATTAACTCAAGCAAAAGCGCACACGAGTACAGAAAGTAATCATGGGGAAATTGCCGCGATCTGTAAAATTGCTGACTGGTTGACATGTGGTTTGACTTAGAACCAAGTCATTCATTTTATGTCAAATCCATTACCATAAGCTCAAGCACACCGGAAATTTTTAGAGAAAGTGGGGAAGAAGTTTTTTTTTCTCAAATAGCAAGGTCATGTTGCACGCGGCTTTGCTTGTCATTCTCCAGTTGGACATGGCACAAGAGACCGTCTCCTTGGCAATGAGAAGAGGGAACTCCGGAGTAGTTTGAAAAGAATGGTTGTCGCCCTTGCCGTGGTTGAGAGGGCTAGCAAGAAGCAATGCGCTCGGATCACAAACATTAAAGAGGGGGATGCAAACACAATTTTTTCCACCTAAGGGTCAAGGAAGAACCACATCTACCGCCTAAAGCACAACCAAGGACGGGTTACGGATCATGATGCCAAAGAGGTGGTGGTTCATAACCACTTTCATAGAGTCATTACACGTGGGGAGCCAAGGAAGCAAGATTTCAATTGGGATGAGTTCATTTCGAGAATCCAGAATTTGATGCACTAGGGGACCCCATTACCCAAGACGAGGTCAAAGAGGCAATCAACCAAATGCTCGGCGACAAGGCGTCCGGGCTGGATGGGTTCACCGGTCTTTTTTTAGAAAGTGTTGGGGCATCATAAAAAAGAATTTAATGAAGGTGATGAATTATTTTGGGAACCTTTATGTGGCAAACTTTCATTGGCTAAATTCCGCTAACATTTCCCTCTTGCCTAAGGAGGATGGGGCGGAGGACATTTTGGACTATCGACCCATTAGCCTCATTCATGCCATTGCCAAGATCATTGCTAAGGTGTTCGCTCTGCGGTTGAGCCCTCTCATGAATGACCTTGTCTCCAACGCTCAAAGTGCATTCATCAAGAAGCGGAGCATTCACGACAACTTCCTCTATGCAAGGAACCTTGACAAGCGCTTTCACAAGAACAAGACCCCGACGCTTCTTTTCAAGCTTGATATCCGAAAGGCCTTCGATTCTATCCGCTGGGAGTTCATTGTCGACCTTCTCCAATGACGGGGTTCCCCTAGTAGATTTCGCAATTGGATTACCGCATTGCTCACCCCACGTCCTCATCTCGCGTGCTCCTCAATGGCATCGCCAGCAATCCTATTGTGCACGGACGCGGGCTTAGGCAAGGAGACCTGCTCTCTTCGCTTCTTTTTATCCTCGCCATAGAACCATTAACCAAATTTCTTGATGGCGCTACCCGTCACGGTCTCCTTCACAAACTTTGCTAGTGTGGAAGCATTATGAGAACCTCCCTCTATGCGGATGACGCGGCGGTTTTTGTTGCTCCCATCCACGAGGACATCATCAACTTGGCGAGAATCCTTGAGAGTTTTGGGGTGGTTACCGAACTTTGCACTAAGTTCCAAAAGAGCTTTGTGGTCCCTATCCGGTGCAATGGGATCAACATCGATGACATCCTTGAGGGCATATCGGATACAAAAACCTCCTCCCTTTGAAGTATCTTGGTCTCCCGCTCTCGGTTTGGTAACTTAAGAGAGTAAACTTTCAACATCTTGAAGACAAATGCTCCGGGAAGCTTCCGTCTTGGGGTGGGAGGTACATCACCATGGCCGGGCTCATGGAGCTTGTTAGATCGGTGATTACCTCGCAACCTACCTACTACCTCACAACGCTTGCCCTACCGCCGGGTACTACAAAGTTCATCAATAAAATTGAGAGGGCTTTTCTTTGGTTGGCAAAGGATACTACTACCGGCGCCAAATGCAAAGTTAATTTGGAAACCGTGTGCTGCCCGAATAAGCTTGGAGGGCTTGGTGTCACGAACTTGGAAAAAATTACCGCGACACTTCGTCTACGTTGGCCTTGGCTTGAGTGGAAGTATAGCACCAAAATTTGGGCAGGCTCCATCAACCCATGCTCCGAGGAGGACATGGAAATTTTCTACGCCACGACCACTATTACTATTGGAAACGGTTGCAAGACACCTTTTTGGGACACCCCTTGGCTTGAAGGGAGGAAACCCAAGGACATTTCCCCACTCATCTTCACTTCTTCGAAAAGGAAATCTTGGATGGTCTATACAGCGTTCGAGGACAATGCTTGGGTACGGAAAATCATTTTAGATGAGAACTTCACCACGGACCATCTTTCGCAATTCGTGGAGCTTTGGGCAAAGTTACAAGGTGCGCACCTAAACGAGGAGGTGGTCAATGATATATTTTGGAAGCTCACGGCAAATGGACAATATTCGGCCAAGTCGGCCCTATGAATTGCAATTCCTTGGCCCAAATATATCCTCTCTACATAAGACGGTGTGGAAGGCTTGCCCCATAAGGTTAAGTTCTTCACATTGCTTCTCACACAAAATAGGATTTGGACCGCGGACCGCCTTCAAAAGTGGGGTTGGCAAGCCTTGTTAGGGATTGGTTAATGCCCACCACATGAAGAAAAACGCTCTTTGTTAGGGATTGGTTGGGCATTTCTGGTATCCTCCCAAGCCAATGGGCGGATCTATCCATCAAGATGTGGTGGGACTACATGACAACCGATGTCGCTCTAAACCGCAAAGCCATCACCTCCCTCTTTTTTCTCGTCCTTTGGGAAATCTGGAACGAGCGAAATGCGAGGGGTTTTGCAACAAGCATGCCCCACACTAAGTTATCCTCAACAATATTAAGAGAGAAGCCCGTTTGTGGGCAATTGCGGGCGCAAAGCGTTAAGAAAAATCTCGTCGGGAGAGTCATCCTTCGAACTTTGGCTTTGTACCATTTTGTAAGGACTATCCTGTCCAAAATCTTCCTCTTTGTTAGTAAAATGAGGCAAAGCTCCTGCCTACGTTATAAAAAAATGTTTCCTGGACTCCTGTGGACGGAATATTTTATAGTTGTTGTCTATTTATACTAAACACTCTTAATTATTTATTGATCATTTTCACTGTATATAAACTGAATTTCATTGATAACATATAATTTTAATTAGATTTTACTATACATCACAATGCATGGAATAACTAGAATTTCATTGTGATACAATGCAATTTGATATTTTATCATTAAAAATAAACAACGGCAAAGTTATTTTTTCATAAAAATTTATGTTTTTGTTTGGTCGAGACATCTCAATGAACTAAATTATGTCTAGTACTGAGAAAACGTAATATCACACACTATAATATGTTTATATGTATTTTAGTATCTTTAAATATCTTGGTACATTGGAGATGACCATAAAATCTATGCATCTAACAAAGGTCGACTACAGATCAGTATGATTATCTAGTTATATTCTACAATGTCTGAGATGTCAACAAGAGTATACTCTTCCGCGGTTTAGGAGCCAACTTGAAGAAGATAACTCATGTTGCCCGGAAACTCGAAACTGATCCCAGGTGCATATGCACCCTGTATACAAAAAACATATTTTAAAAAGTTAAAAGTTTAGAAAAAATACTTATATAGAGGGACAAGTTTTATGTGCGCACGCTAAATTTACACATAAAACCAATTTTCTGTGTCCTTTTGTCTTTTTTACACGGGCCACAAAACAATGTCGGTTTTTTGCTGAAATAACTTTGTGAGCATGTAGCATGTCAAGGTATACATGAGACATTTTTCTTTGTATTTTTTACATTTTTAAATATATTTAAAATGCATTTCAAATAAAGGGTGCATATGCACTCAGGTGCAGAAACACCCTATCCAAGTATTAGAGAATCTTTAGCCAATTACTTAGAGCATCTCCAGCCGTGTCCCCCAAAGCGCCCCCTAAACGGCGCTGGATCGAGCGTTTGGGGGACGTGTTTTGTTCGTGCCGCGTTTGGGGGACGTCGTTCCCCAGCCGCGTCCCCCAAGCCGCCCCCAAACTTTTTAAAACATTAAAATACTCTCTTTTGCATTTTTATTTCAATAGAGAGAAGAAACATTTCACAAACTAATACATAATTCGGAACATGGTTTATACAAATGAAGATATAGTTTGGAACATGGTTTCCACAAACTAATTCATAGTTTCAACCATGGTTGACACAAATTAAAACATTGGAAAATAAGGAAACCTAACTAGTGTTGTCATCACAGATTTCTTGTGTTCGCTGCTAAGAAAGAACACTCTCAGGCACTCCCAATCATCCAAACTGGAAAATCCAGCTGGTGATGATAGCCATGTTGGTCCTTTCGAGGAAGAACATCCAAAAACATGAGTGCCTATTTTCGCTGCGAAGAAACAACACTCAGTCGTCCTCCTCGTCGGTATCGTCGTGGTAGTGCCACTACTAGGAAAAGGCCTATAGATGAAAATAGCACTACCGGCGCACCAGCAAATCCATGCGTCGGTGGCAAAATACCGCCGGCGAGCCATGTTAGGCCGCAGCGAAGAACCTATACTGCCGCACAAGCAAATTTAGTGCGCCGGGAATAAAATTCGAAGAATTCTGGCCGGAAAAAATGGGCCCCGCGCGCACCTCTATGGTGGTGCGCCGGTGGTACACAATTTACCACCAGCGCACCACCATAGAGGTGCGCCGGGGTGCCCTAGATTTTTCTCTCCACCCCCCCCCCCCTTTTCAGTTTCGAAAAATAAAAGAAAATGATAGAAAATTCAAAAAATAAAATCCTTTGAACTGCCCATGTATTATGTAATCTACCTTTAATAAAAATTTGAAAAAATGAATTTCGATATATTATGCAAAATGGCGTCATCTTTCGGTAAAACGGGATTTCTGGTTGCATACGACCTCCGATGAAAAACTTTTTTATATCAAAATCTATCTACGCGAAATTTCCTATCCGAATTACCTACGGCGTTTACCGATTTTTTTGATTCCCAAAATTCGAAAAGGAAAACAGAGTTTTTTGAGGTTTTAGATTTGGATGAAAAAAAAAAAAGTACCCCGGCGCACCACCATACTAGGTGCGCCGGCAGTAACCTCTACTATATAGGCGCAGACTAGCCTCCTCCTCCTCCTCTTCCACTTCTCCTCCTCCTCTCCTCCTCCTCCTCCTCTTCTCCTTCCTCCTTTTCTCCTCCCTAACGGGCTCCTCCTCCTCCTCCTCCTCCTCCGACGACGACGACCTCCTCCGGCGACCTCAACCTCGGGCCTCCTCCGGCGACCTCAACCTCGGGCCTCCTCCTCCTCCTCCTCCTCATCCTCCTCCTCCTCCTACTCCGGTGACATCCTCCCTCCGGTGACATATTCCTCCTCCTCCTCCTCCTCCTCATACTACACATCGGGCCTCCTCCTCCACCTCCCTCCTCCTACTCCGGTGACATCGTCCTCCGGTGATATCCTCCTCCTCCTCCTCATACTCCACCTCCGGTCACCTCCTCCTCCACCACCACCTCCGGCCTCCTACACCTCCTCCTCCACCACCACCTCCGGCCTCCTACACCTCCTCCTACTCCTACCTCGGCGCAACAACGACAGGCCCACATTCATGGTTTTCGAGGACGAACCCGAGCTAGATCTAGATCGAGATCTAGATCTAGATCGGCCTTTTTAAAAAATTGAAAATCATACCGCCGGCGCACTGGCTGTTCGCCGGGATAATTCATGTTACGCTGGCGCACCAGGTGCGCCGGCGGTAACTCATTATCACCGGCCTGTTCCCACCGGCGGGCTCTGGTGCGCCGGCAATAGCCGTTTTTGGTGCGCCGGCAATAAGGCTTTTCCTTGTAGTGTGCCGGCGGCAGCGCGTCTCGTTGAACACCTTGACGCTCATATCCCCCTCGCCAAGGTAGGAGAATGTGAGCACGCAGCCGGCTTCGAGGTCGTGGTACCGCGCGAACTTCTCCCAACCGTTGTGGAGGTACATCTTGTCGTGCCCGTCGAAGAGCACCTCCACCGGCCACCGGCAGCAGTTGCAGGCAGCCTCCCGCAGATGCAGCAAGGTCGGCTCCCACATTGATGCGGCGATGGAGAGCGTGCAGCTCTGCCGCGGCCGCGACCACGACCACGGCCGCGACCTCGGCCTCTTCCTCTACCAGCCATGGCGCCGACTCTTGAGATGGTGGCGGGTAGGGTTTGGGAGAGAGGCGCTAGGGTTTGTGTGTGAGAGACGATGAGAGAGCACCCCTTTTTATAGGCTGGAGGGAGGCGGGGGAGCGGTGGCGCTCATTAACGCCGTCACGCAGAGCTAGGCGCGACGAAACGCTTCGCTGCACCTCTGCGGAAACTACATCGTCGCTGCGCGCCAATAACTTTCGTCGCGAGGTAGGCGACGGTTAGGTTAAACTCCAATGTGCCGCTGACGCGTCGGTTCCGCCACTCCTCGCCTCGCTTTTTGTTATGTTCGGCGTGCCCGGAGCGTCCCCTGTGTAGCGGGGACGGGCTCAGGGCGCCGGACACCGTATTGGACCGCGCCGAACAAAAAGGGCTTTGAGACACGCGGCTGGAAACATTTTTGGTCCGACGCGACATAAATCTCTTTGAGAGACGCTTTAGGGAACGCGGCTGGAGATGCTCTTAGTTGACCCCATCGAAGGTTCATAGATGCCCTAATCGCTTAGTTGGCTTTATTTGCTTGCTGCTTCTCTACCACTGCCTTCACAACATAGCTTTTACTAGTAAAACACTGGTTATTACAAAGAGTAAAGTCTATTTTAAACCTTTAACTCATACATGGTGTCTGAATTGAACCCTGTACTCCTTATCCCGGAAATCAGCACCCTGTAGTTAGCAATCCCGGCCAAGCTCAACCCTCTAGCAACTTGGATTAGTTTGTCACACCGGGCTAGTTTGTCACACCGGGTAAGCTAGCTAGCTACAAAGAAATTACTGGCAGTGCTTGGAAATTATTGTTGTTACTCTTCAGCGAGTGACACTCATTCACTGGCTGCTGACACGGTGGTCGGGGTGGTTTTGCAGCACGAGCTGACGGTGGTGGAGGCGGACGGCAACCAAGTGGAGCCGTTCAAGGTGACGGACATGGACATCTACTCCGGCGAGAGCTACTCCGGCCTGCTCACGACCAACCATACGCCGAACTTCTACATGCCAGGAGCTTTCTGGATCTCCGTGCGCGTGAGAGGGCGGCACCCCAAGACGCTGCCGGCCACCGCCGTCCTGAGATACACCCACAACAAGTTTGACTGGCCGGGCAGCGCGCCGCCGGAGACTCCGGCGTGGGACGACATCCCTGGCGCTGCCGGCCACCCCGTACCTGGGCGCTTACTTCTAAGGCCTCCAGGGCAGCACCTTCGACGCCGCGGGCGAGGCGCCGGACGGGCTCTCGAGTCCCCGAGGCGTACAACGTGAGCCAGCGGCCGGGGGAGAACAAGGGGTACGCGGCGACGTTGAGCGACCAGGTGTACGAGCTATCGCACGGCGCGCTGGTGGACTTGGTGCTGCAGAACGGGGACATGATGAAGGAGAAGGCGAGTGAGACGCACCCGTGGCACCTGCACGGGCACGACTTCTAGGTGCTAGGCTACGGCGACGGGCGGTACGACGCCGGGAAGGACTTGGCGAGGTTCAACACGGAGGAGGACCCGCCGCTGCGGAACACGTGGCGGTGGTGTTCCGGCACGGGTGGACGGCGCTGCGGTTCGCGGTGGACAACACCGGCGCCTGGGCGTTCCACTGCCACATTGAGCCGCATCTCCACATGGGCATGTCCGCCATCTTTATCGAAGGGGTCGACAAGATGCGCGAGCTCAACGCAGGAAGGGCCATGATGTGCGGGGTGATCAGGACGTCCGCCGCGGTGCTGACATGTGGGCCATCTTTGTCATTCAAGGTAAGGATTAATCCTGGTCGGGATCGTTGTGCCAAACTAGTCTAAACTGGATCGGGTCTAGGTTGACCGGGATTGAGAAGTCTAGGGTGGTGATTACTGGGATTAGGAGTTCAAGGTTCGATCTCCACGCCCTATATAAGTTAAAGGTTCAAAACAGACTTTACTCTATTACAAACAATAAAAAAGTTAAAGCAGCCCAAGTGGTTATGCCGCCGTTCGCTGTGAGGGGTCACTTATTCCCAAATTGCGTACAATAGATGTTGGTATGTGTGTACCATACACATTCCATAAGAGCAATTCCAATAGTATAGCCAACTGTTGGCTATAACAAGATGCCATGTCATTTGTAGTCACCATATAGCTAACATGTATATAATAATTATAAGAATGGACACTTTACTAACACATGCCCACCTTCACTCTCAATCTAGAGCACGCGAGAATTGCATAGTTCTCTTCTCTTCTCCCCTTCTCTCTCCTCCAACTCATCTAAGATATATTATTTAATGTCTTATAGCCAGCTGACTGGACTCTATTGTACTTGCTCTTAGACTACTCATAGTGGGAGTAACATAGCTAGTAACATCACACACCCCAAAGCATTTTGGTGACATGGCATGGTAATAAATGAAGAAAGAGAGTGGGGTGGTAACTAGCTATGTTACCATAACATCACACTTCCCAATACAAGATGAGTCTACAACCTAATTAATATGGTTTTGCATGACACCACATATATGTTACTACCCACTATGGAGCTAGTAACATAGAGTAGTAACATGTGCATGTTACTACTATATGTTACTCCCCACTATGACTAGTCTTACGGTTAGTGGTTCGTTTGGGATGTGTATCAACTCCTCAAATGACACAATTAGTGGAGCCATTTGTAAATATGTAGAGAAAAATTCCAAGTAGGATATAAAACACCAACACAACCAAAATATCCACATAACATATACTATATGTAAACTTCAGGATTCATAAATCCAAAACAAAGTTCAACATAATCTCAATTAAACTTCATAACCCATAATTTCATCAAATTTATAAAAGATGATGTCGATCATATCCTATATTTGTCGCTCGGGTAGAGCTGTCCCCCCGTCTCGCCCGGAGGGAACCCTAACCGCGCCGCCGACCGGATCTCCTCGTGGCGCACCCTCCCGCCGCTGCCGACGTGTCGCGGTGGCGGCGGCCCCGGCCTCCAAAGGCGGCGCGGGAGCTCGCGGTGAACGCAAAGGCGCCGGGCGTCGGCGGCCGCCGGTGGTGTCGGGCGGGATGCCGGGGGCGGCGGCCCTCTTCGACGGTGGTGGTGGCTGCCTGGGCGTGGTGCGGCGCGGGCTGCGCGCCCGGCGTGTGATACGTCCAATTTGCATCACTATTTTGTATCATAATTTGCTGTTATTCATTGATATATTTCATATTGGGACACAATACTTATGTTATTTCATCTATTTTGCATGTTTCATCATCATTGGAGGATCAAGCACCGGAGCCAGGATTCTGCTGGAAAAAGCACCGTCGAACGCAATATTTCGGAAGATCAACTGTGGAAGGGAATTTCACGTAAATTCCTATTTTTCCAGATGACGGAGGGAGCCAAAAGGGGGAGCAGAGAGGAGCCACGGCCAGGACCACAGGCGGCGCGGCCCAAGGCCCGGCCGCGCCACCCGTGCTCGGGGCCCCACAGCCCTTTCGCCTCCTTTTCTTCGCGTACTCCTTCGTCCCGAAAACCTAAGCCACAGAGAGGACCTCACGAGGGTTACAGCCGCCTCGCGGCGGAGAACACCGAGAGAAAAGAGCTCTCCGGCGGGCAGGAATCCGGGAAATTCCCTCCCGGAGGGGGAAATCGACGCCATCGCCATCGTCATCGAGCGGGACATCATCTCCATCATCATCATCATCATCTCACCATCTACACCGCCATCACCACCGCTGCACCTCGTCATCGCTGTAGCAATTCGGGTTAAATCTTGATTGTTTGATAGGGGAAACTCTCCCGGTGTTATTCTATACTTGTTGTAGATGCTATTGAGTGAAACCATTGAACCAAGGTTTATGTTCAGATTGTTATTCATCATCATATCACCTCTGATTGTATTCCATATGATGTCTCGTGAGTAGTTCGTTTAGTTCTTGAGGACATGGGTGAAGTCTAAATGCTAGTAGTGAATTATGGTTGAGTAATATTCAATGTTATGATATTTAAGTTGTGGTGTCATTCTCCTAGTGGTGTCGTGTGAACGTCGACTACACGACACTTCACCATTTATGGGCCTAGGGGAGTGCATCTTGTATTCGGTTGCTAATTGCGGGGTTGCCGGAGTGACAGAAACCTGAGCCCCCGTTAGTATATCGATGCGGGAGGGATCGCAGGATCTCGAGTTTAAGGCTGTGGTTAGATTTATCTTAATTACTTTCTTGTAGTTGCGGATGCTTGCAAGGGGTATAATCACAAGTATGTATTAGTCCTAGGAAGGGCGGTGCATTAGCATAGGTTCACCCACACAACACTTATCAAAACAATGAAGATTATTAAACCACATGAAGCGAAAGTACTAGACTAAAATCCCCGTGTGTCCTCAGGAACGTTTGGTCATTATAAGTAATCAAACCGGCTTGTCCTTTGTGCTAAAAAGGATTGGGCCACTCGCTGCAATTATTTCTCTCGCATTTTATTTACTTGTACTTTATTTATCCGCAATATCAAAACCCCCGAATACTTGTCTGTGAGCATTTACTGAATCCTTCATCGAAACTGTCAACACCTTCTGCTCCTCGTTGGGATCGACATTCTTACTTATCGAAGATACTACGATACACCCTATACTTGTGGGTCATCAAGACTATTTTCCGGCGCCGTTGCCGGGGAGTGAAGCTATTGGTAAGCGGAATTGGTAAGGAAATTTACTGTTTGTGCTGATTTTATTTCTGCCTGCTGCTATAAATCATTATGGAGAGATCCTCTCTTCAATTTCTATTTGGGAAATCTACTACTACTGCAACGGTAGTGGATGAAGCGCCAGGTGAGGAAGTAGTACCATATAAAATACCTATGAAAATTATTGAACGTGTTATGGATAACCGTTATGAAGGGGATGGAACTGTTCATCCTGGTGATCATTTTGTTTTTGCATGAATTATGCGGGTTATTCAAATGTGCAGGTATTTCTATGAATGAAGTTAGGAAGAAACTATTCACTATATCGCTGTCTGGTAAAGCGGCGCACTGGTATAAATTGCTGAAGAATGGTGATTCTATTGATTGGGAGGACATTGTGCCTTTATTTTATTCCAAATTTTATCCTCCAAGTGAAATTCACAAAGATCGGAACCGCATATATAATTTCTGGCCTCATGACGGAGAAAGTATTGCCCAAGCTTGGGGGAGATTGAAGTCTTTAATGCTCAAATGCCCCATTCATGAGCTTCCTGGTAATGTTATTATTGATAATTTCTATGCAAGACTTTCTTTTCAAGACAAGACCTTGCTGGATACTTCTTGTTCTGGATCATTTACACGCAAGAATGAAGAGTTTAAAAGGGACCTTCTTGATCGGATCCAAGAAAATACTGAAGGATGGGAGAACGACAAAGATAGAGAATCGGTATAACTTATGATTATAAATGCATTGAAGCTTTTATGAATACTGATAAATTCGTAATATGAGTGCTACATATGGTCTTGATTCCCAAGTTGTTGCAAATCTTTATAAAGCTTTTGCCTCTCATTATGAACTGCCTAAGAAGAATTTTGATAAGTATCATGAACCGTATAAAGATAAAATTGATTCATCTTAAACAAATGTGTAGTGGTTGAAACTGTTGATAATGTTATTCCTGAAGCTTATATTGAAAAAACTCCTTTCCCTGCTAAAATGAAGGAGTACTCTCTCATATCTAGTGCGGTTAATAAAAGTGAAAAGAAACCTAAAGAACCTGAAGAACAAATTAAAATTGAACCTGCTGTTGCAATAGTTAAAGATCTTGTGACTGAAAATGTGGAGGATGGTCATATTATTTTCTGTGAAGATGCTTCTAATATTGTTTCACATCCTAATAAATCCAAACAAGTTAGTGTTCCTATGCTATCTGTTAGAATTGGTGATCATTGCTATTATGGTTTATGTGATATTGGTGCAAGTGTTAGTGCTATTCCTTATGAGCTTTACACGGAGATTATGCACGAAATTGGTTCTTGTGAACTTGAAGATATTGATGTGGTTATTCATCCGGCTAATAGAGAAACTATTTCTCCAATTGGTATTGTTCGAGATGTGGAAGTTCTATGTGGTAAGATTAAATATCCTGCTGACTTTTTGGTACTTGGTTCTGCTAGTGATCATTGTCCTATTATTTTTGGTAGACCTTTTCTAAATACTTGTGGAGCGATTATAGATTGTAAGAAAGAGAAAATTTTGACTAGATTTGCTGGTGAACCTTATGAATTTAACTTTTCTAAATTTACCAAAACTCCTTATAAAACGACTTGCCTAGTAATGATTTTAAAATGGAGCGGTGTGCATCTATTGTTCTTGTTCCTAATAATCCTTTGCAGCAACATTTGGAGAATAGTGAAAGTGAAGCTTTTAGGAAAGAAAGAGATGAGCTTGAGGAAATTTTTCGTCGCCAACCTATTCTCAAGCATGATTTACCGGTGGAAGATTTGGGTACAACACCGCCACCAAAGGAAGATCCTGTTTTTGATTTAAAGCCTTTACGTGATAATCTTAAATATGCTCATATTGATGATAAGAAAATATATCCTGTTATTATTAGTTCTAAGCTTTCAGAGATTGAGGAAGAAAGGTTATTGGAAATATTGAAGAAACACCGAGGAGCTATTGGCTATACTCTTGATGATTTGAAAGGGATTTCTCCTTCTATTTGCCAACATGCTATTAATATGGAAGATGATGCAAAACCTGTTGTTGAACATCAACGTCGTCTAATTCCGAAGATGAAGGAAGTGGTAAGGAATGAGGTATTAAAACTCCTTGAAGCTAGTATTATATATCCTATTGCTGATAGTAGATGGGTTAGTCCTGTTCATTGTGTTCCTAAGAAAGGAGGAATGACTGTTGTGCCTAATGATAATGATGAGCTTATTCCTCAAAGAATAGTTGTAGGTTATAGAATGTGCATTGATTTTCGAAAAGTTAATAAAGTTACTAAGAAAGATCATTACCCTTTACCCTTTATTGATCAAATGTTAGAGAGGTTGTCTAAAAATACTCATTTTTGCTTTCTTGACGGTTATTCTGGGTTTTCACAAATTGCTGTTAAAGCTAAAGATCAAGAGAAAACCACTTTTACTTGTCCTTATGGAACTTATGCTTATAGGCGTATGCCTTTTGGTTTATGTAATGCTCCTGCTACTTTTCAAAGATGCATGTCTGCTATTTTTCATGGTTTTTGCGAAAGTATTGTAGAGGTGTTCATGGATGATTTTTCTGTCTATGGGAATTCTTTTGATAATTGCCTGCGAAACCTCGATAAAGTTTTGCAGAGATGTGAACAAACTAACCTTGTTCTTAATTGGGAGAAATGCCACTTTATGGTTAATGAAGGAATTGTATTGGGACATAAAATTTCTGAGAGAGGTATTGAAGTTGATAGAGCTAAAGTTGAAGCAATTGAGAAGATGCCCTATCCGAGGGATGTTAAAGGTATTCGTAGTGTTCTTGGTCATGCTGGGTTTTATAGGAGATTTATTAAAGATTTCTCTAAAATTTCAAAGCCTCTTACTAATCTTCTTCAAAAAGATGTACCTTTTGTTTTTGATGATGATTGTAAGGAAGCTTTTGAAACTCTAAAGAAAGCCTTAACAACTGCTCCTGTAGTCGAACCTCCTGATTGGAATTTGCCTTTTGAAATTATGTGTGATGCTAGTGATTTTGCTGTAGGCGCTGTTCTTGGACAGCGGGTAGATAAAAAATTAAATGTTATTCATTATGCTAGTAAGACTCTTGATGCTGCTCAAAGAAATTATGCTACAACTGAAAAAGAATTGTTAGCTGTAGTCTTTGCTTGTGATAAGTTTAGACCCTATATTGTTGATTCGAAAGTTACAATTCATACTGATCATGCTGCAATTAGATACCTTATGACAAAGAAAGATGCTAAGCCAAGGCTTATTAGATGGGTACTTTGGCAAGAATTTGATTTACATATTATAGATAGGAAAGGTGCTGATAATCCTGTTGATAATTTGTCTAGATTGGAAAATATTGCTTATGATCCTGTTCCTGTTAATGATAGTTTTCCAAATGAACAATTGGCTGTAATAAAGGTGAGCTCGCGAGAGAGCCCTTGGTATGCTTATGCTAACTTTATTGTTTCAAGTATTTGCCTCCAACCTTTTCAGCTCAACAAAGGAGGAAATTCTTTTATGACTTGAGGCATTATTTTTGGGATGACCCACACTTATATAAAGAAGGAGTGGATGGTATTATGCGAAGATGTGTTCTGAATATGAACAACAGGAGATATTGAATAAATGTCATGGAAGTGTTTATGGAGGACATCACGCTGGAGATAGAACCGCGAAGGTTCTACAATCAGGTTTTTATTGGCCAACACTCTTCAAAGATGCAAGGAAATTTATTTTATCTTGTGATGAATGTCAAAGAGTAGGTAATATCTCTAGACGCAATGAGATGCCTATGAATTATACTCTTGTTATTGAACCATTCGATTGTTGGGGATTCGACTTCATGGGACCGTTCCCTTCTTCAGACGGTAACACTCATATACTTGTCGCTGTTGATTATGTTACTAAATGGGTAGAAGCTATACCTACAAAAAGTGATGGTGAGACCTCTATAAAAATGCTTGTAGATATTATATTTCCTAGATTTGGAGTACCTAGATATATTATGACTGATGGAGGTTCTCATTTCATTCATGGAGGTTTTAGAAAAACTCTTGCTAAGTATGGTATTAATCATAGAATTGCTTCTGCTATCACCCTCAAACTAGTGGTCAAGTAGAATTATCAAATAGAGAGATTAAAGCTATCTTAGGTAAGACCGTTAATAAATCTAGAAAGAATTGGCCTAGCAAATTGAAAGAAGCATTATGGGCTTATAGAACTGCTTATAAAAATCCTATGGGAATGTCACCTTATAAAATGGTTTATGGAAAAGCTTGTCATTTACCTCTAGAACTGGAGCACAAAGCTTATTGGGCTGTTAGAGAACTAAATAAAGATCCTAAATTAGCCGGTAATAAGAGGTTGTTGCAATTAAGTTCTCTAGATGAATGGAGAAGTGAAGCTTATGAAAATGCTAAACTCTTTAAAGAAAAAGTTAAGAAATGGCATGATAGAAGGATCATCAAAAGAGAATTTAATGTTGGAGATCAAGTTCTATTGTATCGGTCTCGTCTCAGATTCTTTGCAGGGAAATTACTCTCGAAGTGGGAAGGACCATATGTTGTTGAGGAGGTGTATCGTTCAGGAGCAATTAAAATTAGCTCTCTCCAAGGCAATGCCACACAAGTGGTGAATGGACAAAGACTCAAGCATTATATCTCGGGGATTCTTATAATGTGGATGTTGATATTATTCAAGTGGAAACACGGAGGCTTTCATCAAAGGACAAATTGACATCCAGAACTGGACTTTGAATAGGTAACAGTATAGGTAATAAAAAGTCCGCGTTTACCTTTCCGAACATTATTTCTGTTTTTGGAAAATATGAAAAATTACGGAATCGAAACGGAGTGGAAAAGACGCGCGAGGGCGTGCCACCATAGGCCGGCGCGGCCCCACTGGCCGCGCCGACCATGGTCCGGCCGCCTCGGCGTCCCGTTTCCACTCGTTTTCGGCCTGGAACCTTCCTTTTGTCGTAAAAATATTTGCTATATAATCCCCGGACCCGGAGGTCCGTAATATCGTTTTCGTCGTGTTTTGTTTCGAGCTGTTTTCTGCCAGATCTGCTTCGGATCTAGATCCATCATGTCTTCGTCGGGAACTCGGAAGGACAGCTTCTTTGAGGACGTCAACCCGTACAAGAACGAGCTGAAGATGCACCCCAAAGAGTTGCGGCTCATGGATGGAGAGTTGCAGATCAAAGATGTCCAGGGTCCTAAGGGAGAAGGGAGCTTGGAAGACAGGATGGAGAAGCTGGAACAAGAGGTTTTCAACTACAAGAAGATGGCTGAGCGTGAAGTGGATATCTTTCACAAGATTGTGTCTGAACTCATTGATGGACACAAGAAGGAGACTGAGCTGTGGGACGATATCTTCTCACTTCACGACACCACCAACAAACTCCAAGCTCAACTCTATGATGTCCATAATCAGAACTGTGAGTATGAAAACAGGTTTAAGCGCATAAGTCATGCTGCTAGTTTCAGGTTTCCGGAAACCAAGATGTCTTTTGTTGATGGAGGGCCTCTTCCATGGAAGTCTGATGACGACAAAGATTCACCATCATCACCGAAGGAGTAATTCATCATCGGTATTGGCATCCCCTTGGTTTGTTCCAAGCTTGGGGAGTGCCGCGGTATCACATCACCACCTTTATCTTTTACTATCAAGTAGTGTCATATCATGAGTAGGGAAGTTATCATATGGAATAGTATGCAATGTGGAAGTATCTCTCTTAGTTAGTTATCTATGTATCCGTTGGTGTGAGTTATCGTTATGGAATATTAATGAGAAGTCTTATCATTTACTTTTTGCACACCTTATTTTAGTTTGCAATCTCCATTATATGATTACTCTTGACATGAGTATTGATATCACTTTGGGAGCATCGAGTAAATCTATTTGGTTTTGGCAAACTTAGCATTGGTCAATAGCAACAACATCTTGATGTTTAATGAAGGAGAGAAATACACTTAGATACGTTATTCTATTATCTCTATGCTTAGTATTCTAAAGTTAAAATTGCTTGTGCTTATGAGAAAGATGCATGATTGTTTCTATCATATGTATATTTGTTTGTTTCCCTCAACCTTTATGCTTGCTATTAAACCTTGCTAGCCAAAGACTTGTATCGAGAGGGAATGCTTCTCATACATCCATAACCTTAGACCAAACCTATGCCATTTGTGTCCACCATACCTACCTACTACATGGTATTTTCTGCCATTCCAAGTAAATACTTCATGTGCTACCTTTAAATTATTCAAACTATTACTCCTTATTTGTGTCAATGTTTTATAGCTCATGAGGAAGTATGTGGTGTTTTATCTTTCAATCTTGTTGGGCGGACTTTCACCAATGGACTAGCGGCACACCCGCTTATCCAATAATTTTGCAATAAGAGCTGAACGGTTCCCAGCCCCAATTAATAACTTTCATTAATAATTCTCTTCACATGTTTTGCTCTGATTTATCAGTAAGCAACTTAATTTTGCAATAGACACTCCTCCATGGTATGTGAATGTTGGAAGGCACCCGAGGATTCGGTTAGCCATGGATTGAGAAAGCCAAGGTTGGGGGAGTGTCATCCTTAATAAAACTAAAATACATGTGTAAACAAAAGAGAAGGGGGATGATCTACCTTGCTGGTAGAGATGCCGTCCCTCATGGGAGCCGCTCTTGGAAGGTTCGTTTGGCAAGGGTTAGAGTGCCCGCTACCATTCGTTGACAACAACAAACACCGCTCAAAATCTTACTTTTATGCTCTTTATATGATTTCAAAACTTGAAAAGCTCTAGCACATGATTTAATCCCTGCTTCCCTCTGCGAAGGGTCTTTTACTTTTATGTTGAGTCAGTAAACCTATTTCTCTCTATCTCAAGCAAGCAATTGAGTTGTTGTGAACCAATCATTTATGCTATGATTCAGTTAATCATGTCTTTTATGCCTTCTTGTTTAGTACCAATTTTATTTGAATGAATATGACTTTGAAGTTATCAATGATTATGAAGAGATTGTCATGCTTAAATATGAAAGCTCAGCTATGAAAGCTTTGCTTAAAAGTACAATCCATTAGTAGTTCTCTGACCAAGAACAAAGTTTGCCATCACCAATTATGATTTCTTATGCACTTTTACTTGTGATCTCTCTTTACCTATTTCAAGATGAGTTATATGAGGAAGTTGTTTACTAGAATGTCTTGTGTGAATGAATATGATGCTTCTTGTCCGTATTTTATTTATCGACTCTTCACTCCATAAACATGTGGTCTTGTTTATCGAGCTCAGTTTCGCTTGGGGACAAGCGAGGTCTAAGCTTGGGGGAGTTGATACGTCCAATTTGCATCACTATTTTGTATCATAATTTGCGTTATTCATTGATATATTTCATATTGGGACACAATACTTATGTTATTTCATCTATTTTGCATGTTTCATCATCATTGGAGGATCAAGCACGGGAGCCAGGATTCTGCTGGAAAAAGCACCGTCGAACGCAATATTTCGGAAGATCAACTGTGGAAGGGAATTTCACGTAAATTCCTATTTTTCCGGATGACGGAGGGAGCCAAAAGGGGAGCAGAGAGGAGCCACTGGCCCGGACCACGGGCGGCGCGGCCCAAGGCTGCCGCGCCACCGTGCTGGGGGCCCCACAGCCCTTTTCGCCTCCTTTTCTTCGCGTACTCCTTCGTCCCGAAACCTAAGCCACAGAGAGACCTCACGAGGGTTACAGCCGCCTCGCGGGGCGGAGAACACCAGAGAAAAGAGCTCTCCGGGCAGGAATCCGCCGGGGAAATTCCTCCCGAGGGGGAAATCGACGCCATCGCCATCGTCATCGAGCGGGACATCATCTCCATCATCATCATCATCATCTCCACCATCTACACCGCCATCACCACCGCTGCACCTCGTCATCGCTGTAGCAATTCGGGTTAAATCTTGATTGTTTGATAGGGGAAACTCTCCCGGTGTTATTCTATACTTGTTGTAGATGCTATTGAGTGAAACCATTGAACCAAGGTTTATGTTCAGATTGTTATTCATCATCATATCACCTCTGATTGTATTCCATATGATGTCTCGTGAGTAGTTCGTTTAGTTCTTGAGGACATGGGTGAAGTCTAAATGCTAGTAGTGAATTATGGTTGAGTAATATTCAATGTTATGATATTTAAGTTGTGGTGTCATTCTCCTAGTGGTGTCGTGTGAACGTCGACTACACGACACTTCACCATTTATGGGCCTAGGGGAGTGCATCTTGTATTCGGTTGCTAATTGCGGGGTTGCCGGAGTGACAGAAACCTGAGCCCCGTTAGTATATCGATGCAGGAGGGATCGCAGGATCTCGAGTTTAAGGCTGTGGTTAGATTTATCTTAATTACTTTCTTGTAGTTGCGGATGCTTGCAAGGGGTATAATCACAAGTATGTATTAGTCCTAGGAAGGGCGGTGCATTAGCATAGGTTCACCCACACAACACTTATCAAAACAATGAAGATTATTAAACCACATGAAGCGAAAGTACTAGACTAAAATCCCCGTGTGTCCTCGGGAACGTTTGGTCATTATAAGTAATCAAACCGGCTTGTCCTTTGTGCTAAAAAGGATTGGGCCACTCGCTGCAATTATTTCTCTCGCATTTTATTTACTTGTACTTTATTTATCTGCAATATCAAAACCCCCGAATACTTGTTTTGGCACCAGGATCCATCGCTGCTGTCAACACCTTCTCCTCGTTGGGATCGACATTCTTACTTATCGATACTACGATACACCCCACCCCCGGCGTGCACGGAGTGGCGTGGCGCGGTGCTTCGGAGGATCTTCCGCGGCGGCTCGCTGCAGGCCTCCGGCGGCGCTCGGGCGTCGGCGGGCTGGTGCGGCCAGGGCCGATCTAGGCCCGGAGGGGGCTGATCTGGTCCTGCTCGGACTTCGGGGCTCGTCGGCGCAGGCATGTCGGGGCGGCGGCCCCGGGGACGCGGTGGTGGAGGGTTGGGGACGGCCGGCTTCGCCTCGGCACGGAGGTTGCACGGAGGACGGCGGATCTCGGGGTGTCTCGGCGTGGTGGTCGCGTGGAGGCTGGTCCCAGCTTCGTCGGTGTCCCGGTGGTCGCGGTGGAACACTGCGTGTGGCAGGCTGCCATTGCTGGCACCTGCAGGCCCATGGCAGAGGTGTGCCATGGCGCTTGGGCAGCGGCGCGGCTCTTGGTGGTCCGGGCGTTTGCTTCGCAACGTCTCGGCGACGGCGGCAGGTTGGCATGAGGAGTTGGCCTACCGTGCGTGGAGGCCGGAGCGGCGGCTCCGGGAACTTGGTGTGTTGATGGTATGCCTCTGGCTGTGTGGGCGGCAGCGTATGTCTCCATGGCGTGGGCGGCGCCCCTGTTGTGGTAGTTTCTGCTCGTCCGGGGTTTGGGCTGTCTTTGGCAGCGGCGGTGTTGTAGGTCTCCGGACGAAAGTCTTGCCCGACTCGGTCGGTGCCGGCAACGGCGACGCTCGAGGGCGCCGTTTTCCTCCTTGGAGGCGTTGCCGTGGAGTCCTCACACACCTCCGTCCATCATTCCAGGGTGAAAACCCAAATCCTACTCTGGATTGAATGACGGCGGCGTCTTTGGACGTCGGTCACCTCCTTGGAGGCGTCATTTCTTGGAATGTTTGGGAGCCATCTCCGGCAATGCCTTGGCTACTGCTTGGGTCGACGTTTTCGTGTTCCGTCGGTGCGCGAGTGCCGCTGGCTTGCCTTGCGGCCTGCCTCACCCCTCGAAGCTTGAAAGGCCTAGCCGTCTCTTTCGGCTCTGACTTCCTTTCCAGGGACGTGGACCGGGCAGTCGTGGCGCTCGCTGTTGCCGTCGTGCTGGTGCCTTTCGGCGGCGCTCCAGACCTGGTTTATCCAGGTCGTGTGGCCAGATGTGCGGGTTTTCACCGGTTTTCTCAGAAAAACTGTGTCGTGTTTGGTTTTCTTTTTCTGGTTTTTCTTATAAACCGGACACGGTGTTGTGTTTGTATAGGTTTTCGGCCAGTTTCTCTTATAAACTGGCCAAATTTCCCTCTTCTTAATGAAAAGGCAGAGCTCCTGCCGGTTGCTCCAAAAAAAAAAGATGATGTCGAAATGTCAAAGATAGCGTTGAATGGAATATCATTGTACAACAAAACATCATCCATTATCTCATATGGAGTAGAAATGATGACTTATGCAGAAAAGAGCAAACATTCTCACTTTCCTTTTCAAGTTGTTGTCTTGTCGTGTTGTTTGCAATAAGGTTAGAGCATGTCTAACAGGCCCCGTATTTTTTCGCCCCTTAAAACGCGAGTAGAGGGCCCTGTATATAAAACGCGAGTACTTTTAACCGGACAAAAACGCCTCCCGTCTAGCAGTCCCCGTATACGAAAACTGTAAAAGAGCATATTCTAAGAATATGCTTCTTTTTTCATCTCTTCGCGCTGCAGCCCCGCCGCCGGACCTGCCGCCCCACCGGACCTGCCACCCCGCACCACCGGACATGCCGCCCCGAGCTTCTTCCACGCGCCGCCCCGCCGCCTCGCCCCGCTTCTCAGGCCGCGGGCGGCCCCCGTCGCCTTGCGCCGCCTCAGGCCGCCATGGCCCCCGTCGCCTTGTGCCGCCTCAGGCCGCCATGGCCCCCGTCGCCTTGTGCCGCCTCAGGCCGCCATGGCCACCCTGGCCCTGCCCGTCGCGGCGCACCCGCCCTGCCCGCGCCGGCGCCAGTTTCGCCCCGTCCCCACCAGCTCCGCCCCGAGTGGGAGAACGCGGAATTTTGCTTCAAAATTCATCTAGTTTTTTCATTATTTCATAGAAATCTTGATGGGTTGAAAGAAATTGGTAGAGATTTGATAGAATTTAGAGCTCGTTGGCTGGAATTGGTCGCCGGAGTGGAGTTTGTTTGGCGGCGGCGCGGCGAGGTCCGGTGGTGCAGAGTGCAGTTTTCACCCCCTATAAGCCCCTCCACCCTCTACAAGTAAGGGGCGAGGGAGAAAATTCCCAGGGCCCTGTATATTTTAGATACGGGGTGAACCGTTTAGGGGGCCTGCTAGACGGCCATTTTCGCCCGCACCCCGTATACCGCCGGAATTATACAAGTCCGGCGTGGTTTAGGGGGTCTGTTAGACCTGCTCTTAGCCTATAACATACCAAACTAGTTGACCAGAATAAAGGACAAGCATATGTGGACAATACAGGCCGAAGCCTCATTTGTCAAAAACTTGGGTGACTTCTCTACTAGATGAACTGCTCGTAACCAGGTTGGAACGCTATTGTGAGCTTCGAACCTTGCAGTTTTCTATCTTGAAACAGGCTTTCACCTCGCTTTATAAACAAAGCAGAATGTCCAACCCAATATAACATGATGATAAAACCGTCTTGGAAAGAAGATCAAATATATTAACACCCCACAAGAGGCCCTTACGATAGTCGATATCAGCCCTTATGTAATTGTGGAATACTCATAATGCTATTGTGCTTGAGTGAGCAAGAAGAGGAATCAAGGTATCTCAAGATTGCGGCATTTGTCTGAAGAGGTCAATGAAATCCAAGCTAGTTGTTTTCATTTTCCGGCTTTCAAAGGGGAGGGAGTGTGTGTAACAAAGTGGCACATGAACTAGCGGAAATGCGTTTTTGAACATGGGAGCATATATACTCCTGCTATCTAGAAAAATATTTTAAAAATATGAACAAAAATCTGGTGCGTATACGTCAACATTATATGCGCGCAACAAGTTTCGCAAAAAAAAGTGACTTTTTTGTGCTCTTTGTAAAAAAGATGAAGAAATGTATTGTGATTAGCTCTTTTTAAGCACGAAATTTTGTCTTTTTTGCACACAACACAAACAATGTCTGTTTACGGCGAAACGACTTTATGATCACATAAGATGTCTACATGTATGCATCAATTTTTTGTTCGGATATTTTTTTACATTTTAAACTACGTTTGTAAGTTATTTCAAAAACTGGGAGGGTATGCTCCTGGGTGCAAAATCACCTCATCCACTAGCTAGTTGCTTTAGCTAGGAGATCGGATCAACAAAAAGAACTAGGAGATTGGGTCAAAACAATGTCTGCTTACGGTCTGTCCTACGGTCTACGTGTGTGGTTGTTACCGTTGAATTTGTAGAGAAAGCAAATTACAGCTTTTTTTTTTCTTTCCATCATCCTAAGCTAAATTAAATTGCGGTTCAGCTTGCGATTTAGTGGAAACTGGAAAAGAGGAAAGGAAACTGTGACGTGGCTCATTCGGTAACTCTGATCATAGAACTTGGAGGGTTAGTTGTCTAATTAAAGTGGTATAACAAAGGAATTGAAGAACTGATCCCCGGACATGACTGAAACTGAATCGACTGATGATCCCATTAGCAATGCTGTCAGAATTGATAGTGCCAATGATTGCGAACAAAAAGGATTTCGTCATGTGAATACAGCGAAGTCCAGAGTACAGAAATGCAGTTTTCAGAAAGTATTCGCCACTGATCTGTCACACAAACAGATTGAGCCATGGGATTAGGCACCTGCAACCAATTCAAAGAAAATGGACAAGGACGGAAATGGTAAAGTCAAGTCAAGTGACTGAAAGTTTCATCATCATCATCATCGTGGTATGTTACAATGGGGGGACACCGCCACACCGGCGAAAACAGAGTTCAGGCCATTGCTGCAAGGAAACACAGGTAGCTAGCAGCTGTACCTACTAATTGGGTCCCCAGCAGCTGAGGTACATGACGGTCCTCAACCCCTCCTCGGCCTTCTCCGCTCGTCGCCTCTCCGCCACCGCCGCCGCGGATGCCGGAAGCTGCTTCTTGCCCTGGGAGACGGCGGCGCGGGCGCTGGCCTTGGCCTTGGCGGCCCGGTGGATGGACCTGAGCGCGTAGTTCCAGCGGCAGAGTCCGGCCTGATCCTTGAGCGCCTCCACGGCACCGACGCTCATCGCCACCATCCAAGACGCCTTCGCTGCACCGGCCATCTCTTCTCCTTCCTTCTTCTTGCTGGGTTGGTCGGGAATGGAAACTGGTTTGTGATCGCTGTGCCTGTGTGCCTGTGTAGTGTTGGACTTGCAGAGTAGTGAAAGAACAGAGTCGATGCTTGTGCTGTTGGAAGAGGGGTAGGAGTAGGTTGGGTTATATAACGGAGGAGGTGGGCAAAACAGGTGGCCGCAGGCACTGGTTTCCCAGGAAACAGGGTGCTTTGAGAGGCACTCTGCTTCTTTACGCCGCACCTCTCGCTATCGTCCCGGAGGTGGCTGGCTACCTCGTCTCGCCTTGTTTATTTGCGGCGGATGGGGCGGTTTTGTCCGTCGCGGCCAGACCATGCCGGCAGAGATAAGATGTGAGTGACGTGTAGAGAACGTGTTTCAAGATTCAATCAGCATAACTAAATTCTGTTTTGCGAAAAAGCATGATGGTTATACAACTCTAAATTCATTCATAACTTCTTTTGCTCTAAGCGTGAAAAAAGTACTCCAGTGTATAATAAATAGCGATGATTTAGTGGACAGGGTGTTTCTGCACTGGATGCATATGCATCATTTATTTGAATTGCATTTTAAATATATTTAAAAATATCAAAAAATACAAAATAAAATATTTCTTGTATATCCTGACATGTTACATGCTTATAAATTTGTTTCAGCCAAATCCGACATGTTTTGTGCCCCGTGTAAAAAATACAAATTTTGATGCTAAAATAGTCTATTTCTCGAGCTATTTATTTTTGTCTTTTTTACACAGGGCACAAAAATGTCGGTTTTATGTGAAACTTTGCGTGCGCAAATATAATGTGTACCTCTACATGCGATTTTTTTATTTTTTTTACATTTTAAAATATATTTTATACATATCTGGTGCATATGCATCCGGGATAAATTTTGAGTTTCCGTGATTTAGTAAGTATCGATGATTTAGTATAAAGATGTACTAAATCAGTGGCACTTCTTATGGATTGGGAGAGTGGTAGGATTTTGACTCAGCTGGGGTTTTATACATTGCTTTGATACACTCCAATTTTACTTTTTTTAAAAAAGGGTATATATTAATATCGCGAAGATGCCAATTTCACCTAGCCTGTGCAGAAAAGAAATGTCCTAAAGACATTACAGATGCCCACAACCCTACTACAAAAAAAATAACAAGATAAACAAAAGATCCCGCTACGGCTATCAAAACCTTATAGCTGCAACACAAACCACTGTCAAAACACCACCAGGGTCTGTACTCTCAAAACAATATCTTCAACAAGGCTATTGCTAGACACAATCAATTAAGGCCAAACCTTGGAGTTTTACCCTCGAGCAAGTCCGCCATCTCAAAACAATGTTCTTTAATAAGGCCATTGTTAGACACATCCATTTAAGGTCAGACTTTGGATTTTCACCCTGAAAGGTAAGACTATGTACTCCTTATGTGATGTCGTTCCCGCCTGCCAATGATGATATAAAATAGAGCTCTCCAAAACAATATTAGGGCACTTGAATTTCAGCTTTATGGCACTAAAAAATCTAATGATGTATAATAGGGCACCGAAAAGTTTTCAATGATGTAAAATAGGGCACTCTCAACACATGTAACTATATATCAAACTTCCAACAGTCAAAGTTTGTTTGTTCGACAATTTAGAACAAACACAACGTGGGAGTCTTCCGCAACAAATCCGCCCACCTACTATTCTACTTGCTTCTTTGGAGAGGGAGAGAAACCTCTTGCTCGTCGCGGGTGACAAATATTGAGTGATGTAACTTTGGGAGAGTAATTCCTTTGTTGAACTTACTTTTCATCCATCAAACTTACTTCTCCTTAATTAATGAAAAGAGGCAAGTATGTTGCCTCCGTTTCTAAAAAGAGCAAGTAATATTATGAGGCCCAACTAGAAGATATAGTGTTTGGAAATGAAATAGTAGACACAACATACCACAGATTCATATCTTGTCAATTCAATTCCTAGTCCAATGGTCTTCAGTCACTGAGATAAACATTTTCTAAACTGCCCCAACAATGTGGTTGTACCGGGAATTCACACATCCACGTCTTTTGATTTCTCCACTGCATAAATATTTTCTCCATGCATATATATATAGAAAAAAGAAGAATATATGAATAACCTACCCGGTGCCACCTCTGGACGCTGATGAGATGTCAACATGTGCACTAGTTGCCACGGATCGTGGAAACATCCATGTTGTTACTAGACGGTCATGTTTTTTATGTAGCAGTGCTTACGATATAATTTGTGCATGATTATATGTTCAAATACTGTTCATTCAACGTCTCTTTTGTTGCCCAATATGATTCATTCAGGACTTGTTTAATTCAAATGAATCAATAGCAATTTTGTAAAATTTCCATCCATAGAATTTTTTCTATGTGCATCATTTAATTCGTAGGATTGAATAATTAGGAATGCATAGGAGTTTTCCCTATAAGATTGCATTGCACTATGTTCTGGAGAAAAAAAATTCATCCACTCAAACCTCGTGTTATAATTCTTTTGATTTTCCTGTCAATCAAACTTTACTTCAAAATATTTCATGTGGGTTTCAAATCTTCTGTGGTTTTCCAATTCATGTGTTCTAATAATCCTACGAATCAAATAGGCTCTCATCTTATAGCTCCAACTAGAGGTCATCTTGAAGGACATGAAACAAACCATATATATAGATGGCTGAGTGGCAAAGGGAAAGAAAACAACAAACAGAGTTGGACTCAGAGATAACATCTCAGAACAAATATCCAAAGCGAATGGACTAATTTAAATATTTTCCTTTTTGAAATGTGTACTCTATTAGCAAAAGTTTTCGTCATCATCATCGTTGCAACACATATTTACAATCAGGAGGCGCCTAGCCACCCAAGTAGGCAAGCAGCAGGCTATGATTATTGCATATTGCAGACAACATGCCAAAGCTACTAACTAGTACAGACCCCAGCAGCTGAGGTACATGACGGTCCTAAGCCCTTCCTCGGCCTTCTCCGCTCGCCGCTTCTCCGCCGCCGCCGCCGCGGAGGCATGAAGCTGCTTCTTGCCCTGGGAGACGCCGGCGCGGACGTTGGCCTTGGCAGCTCTGTGGATGGACCTGAGCGCGTAGTTCCAGCGGCAGAGGCCGGCCTGGTCCTTGAGCGCCTCCACCGCGCCAACGCTCATCGCCACCGTCCAGGACGCCTTCGCTGCAGCCGCCATTTTCTTGCTGCGTTGGTGTGGAGACTGTCCTGTGAACTCTGATCGCTGTAGCCTGTAGATGATTGGCTAGTACGGAGTAGTAGTGGAAGAAACTGAGCTGAAGTGATGATGCTTGCGTAGATGTGTTGGTGGGAGGAGAATGGGAGCAGGCCGGGCGATATATACGGGAGGATGGGGGAAAACAGTGGGGCGGCGACGTTGGTTTTCCAGTAAACCGGGTGCTTTCGTCTCCATCACTTTCCTCCTCCCAGCTTGTGTCGTCTTGTATACTAGCGCGATTTTTGTATGTTGCAACTAGCCCATGTGGGCGAGATAAGATGGGAGCCAGCAAACTGACAAGGGATCGTGGCACGGCAGATCGGGTGCAGCGCACCGTGCAGATTCTGGATTTTTTCGATAAAGGATGCTTTATTACTTTAATAAGCAATTACATCCACCTGCAACTGGGATGACATAGTTTTGTTGTTTACGATAAATAATAAAAACTATGAGATACATATCGAACGATGAATCATATAACGCCAAAGTGTAGGGGATCTATCCGTAGACTATGCCACCCATGTAGGGAAAAAGTATCCCTCGCCGTAGCCTCCAACCGTGTACAGAGTCTCGGTTCTCCACTCGTTGTAGAGGTAACCATGAACGGAGAATACTTGTACATCTGTAGATGCTGAAGTAGGGGAGTAAATGGTATGGATAATCTTTGCTTTGAATTCGCATCCATATCTGTTTTTGAGGATATAGTATGTATTTTTAAAAATTCACTGGATATAGATGCGGATGTGGATAGTGGTTAGGTGGATATCTAGCGAATACGGTAGCGGATGTGGTATTGATACTATCCAATGGGTACATATTATCTGTCAGCTTTTGCGGATTATCCGAGTTCAACAAATAGGATAATCCGATAAAATTAGTCCAACCTTAAATATCGAGACAATGTTAGTTTTTGAGGAAACTATGTATACTATTAGCACGTAATTTGCTTTGTTGTACGAACAAGCGTATAGATGTAGTCTATAATTATAAATATATTTTACAAAAAAAAATCATACTTCTATTTTTTATGTGTATATTTGATTAATAATCCGCTTTCGATCCGAGTCCGGTCCGAATTCGCTCCATATTGGCAGTCTGATATAATCCATATCCGAATCTGCATCCAACCATTATTCGCTCCGATCCAAATTTACTACAAAAATATGATAAAGATATGATAATAGCAATATACGATCCGATCTGATTCGTTTACATACCTATGCTGAAGATACCAGCTTATATGGCCCTGAATCCTGGTTTACAGCTGCCGTTAAGGCCTGTTCAGTGGCCTGCTTGTATGGAATTGAGAGCCCAACAAAGTGTGGAAGAAGCAGTTGCCTGCTAGCCTTGTGTTACGGATCAAGCCCTTTTCGTCCAGGAAGGGCCAAACGGAACGTTATCCGCTCGCACGAAACACAACCCCATCATCTCTTCCCTGACCGGCTCGCCTGAATTTTCGTGAGCTATGCAGCAGGGCATGCTCACCGCGTGCAAGCCCTGCGCCCGGCGGCCGGCGGCGCTCCTTCTGTCCAGGCCTTCGCTCGCACGAGCTTTCCCCTGCACCCCTGCAGGTTGATCCATTGCTCTCTACACTTGATATCATCAGCTTATAGTTCATCGCTGCAAGCCTGCAAGTAGCAATTAACGCACTCGTACAGCGATAGCGGAAGTGGGGCAGAGGAAATTGGGGGCGGCGTCGCGGCTGGTGTTCAGGAGGAGATGCCAAGAAGACAAGCAGCAGAGTGGAGGCGGCGGCGGCGGCAAGCCGGAGAAGAGAACCTTTCTTAGCCTGGAGGAGGCCGGGCTAGTGGAGATGTCCGGCCTCAGCACCCACGAGCGCTTCCTCTGCCGACTCACTGTAAGCATGCAGTCAGTCTTGCTAAGCTGAAGCTCAACATGTTCATTCGATTATTATGCATGCCACGTTTGTTGCGATTTCAATCCTCCTTGATAAATGACAAGTATATACTGATATGATTTCTCAGATATCGTCGTTGAATCTGCTGAGGGTGATCTCGGAGCAGGAGGGTGTGGCGATCGAGGACCTCAACGCCGGCCGCGTGTGCGACTGGTTCCTCAAGGACAAGCTCAAGCAGGAGCAGAACATCGGCTCCGCTGTCCTGCAGTGGGATGACCCTGCCGTCTAACTACGACCCCATCTTGGTTTAATCTTGTTGCTCTTTCCGTCAGTTCGTCCACACACACAACCCCCAGCCTCCAGCAACAGGAAAAAAAATGGCTACTAGATATAGAGGGATGCATCGGGGATAATGCGATGACAGGTTCATCTAATTAATCATCTTGTGAGACAGCTATATACGCAATTTGCATTGCCGCGCTTGATTAGCATCGAGTTTTTGGCTCTGTAACATGCATGATATAGTACATGGCTCATTGCCTACTGGTGGATTGCACTCGTGAGCTATGGATTTTTTTTTCCTTCTGGTTCATTAGAACTAGAGTAATCCCGCTTCCTTAGTTTGATTGATGCGTCACCCTTTCGCTTACCCTTGTTCTTAAAGAGCACTAAGCTCCCAGGGTTGGGAGTGATTCTGGTTGATTTGCATGTCCCTGTCGTGGGCCCCACCTGGTGAGATATTTGCGCTGCCCTTTCTCCGTTCGGTGATGGGCCGTCATTTGGGCCACAGCGCGCGTGTCGGCGCGATGACGTGTCTGCACTCAGATGCGGTCGACGTTCGGTGATGGTTCGTGCTTTTGCGGCGATGCGTCATGCCTGTCGTTCTTCGGCGGCGGCGCTGTGGCCGCCGGTCTTCCCGTCGCGTCTGCCTCTCTGAGCTGGTACGTTTCCCTTCTCTTCTTTTCTGAATTTTTGTGTGGATATTTGCCTGGTGTGTGCTGTGTCCCCTGAGTTTGTGATGGCGTGTGTGCAGTCACCGTTTAGGAATTGCACCTGATCTGCGTGTGTTGAGGGCGCATTGTTGCAGATTCTTCGATTTTGGGGCACATTTTGCTGCCGCCCCTTTCGGCCGGTGCCGCCGTTGTGTTGTACTTGATGTTTTTTGGCCGCGTGTGGGCATGTTGGCCATGCTCTGTTTGGACAGTGTCCGTCTTCCTGTATCGAATCTAGAGGATTCAGATTTGTTTCATAGATAGATAGATGTGACATGCTGGTCGTGCTCTGTTTGGAAGGTGCACGTCTTGGCTGTATCGAATCTAGGGTGGTCCATACATCGCTTGATGTTCTAGCTTCTCTGAAGGATTCAGATTTGTTTCATAGGTAGATGTGGTACCCATGTATTTCATCGACCTGAAAACATATATCGCCAACCCGTGCCTCGCCGCCAGACAGCTGTTCCTGCATCTTCCTCGTGGATGTGACGGTGGCTTGCGTCGGTGCCGTCGAGGTGGGGGAGGGAGATATGGTTTCCTCTCTATCTCCTTTCTTTGCAATTTCCATTTCCGTCGTTGTGGAGGGTCACTCTGCCTGCGCTGGGCGCCGGCCACTGTGTGTTCCTATGGAACGCTTGGTTCCATTCCCATTTGTTGTCGATGTGCATGTGTGCCTTGTTATCGTGGCGTGGGAGGCGGTTTTCTGGGTCTGATGACTCTGCACTTGGGGAAGATATGAAGTGGGTTTGTGATTAGCTGATGTATTTTCCCTGTGATTCAGCGGTTTACTATGATTTTCGGAGCCTTGTTAGTTGCTTCTGCTCTTCGATGACCAAGGGGATTTGGGCGGAGGTGCTCTACATACATGGTCGGGGTTCAGTGTGTTTGTACATGGTTTGGAAGGGGTTTGTGTGCCGTCCTGCTTCCTTCGCAATTTTGTTTCGGCTTAGGGAATGGCATGTGGTTTGCTGTGATTTTGTTTCGGGTTGGAGCATGGTTTGTCGTTTGTTGTGATCTTGTTTTCGATTGAGGAATGCTTTGTCGTTTGCTGTGGCTTGCCGTTGTTCTTCGGTGTCGTTTGCTATTACATAAGTGGACATATTCTGTTAGACATCAAGTTTGTTGTGGGCTGGAAAATTTGAGGTGGTAACTAAGATTCAAATAGATAATTTCACGCAGCACATTGTTTCTCTTTATATGGATGGTCTTGTGAATCAGTGTATCTTATAATCCTTTCCTATTTCTGCACCATGAACATTGTGAACTGGCCATGTTCATCCTCTCATACTTGATACTGAGAATGTTATACCTGGAATCTATGCTACATGCTTGATGTAGGCTACCATTATAGTAGGCAGTGCAGTAAAAGAGCCATAATTTATATTCTTCTTAATAATGCTAATATTCACTCATGATTTATTGGTTCTGTTTTCAGATCATAAATCAATTTTGTTGAAGGTAATGAGTAAATTCATCTCATCCTCGATGTCTTCTCTTATCTACCAAGAGGTGACTAATGCTCTGCTTCCTCAATCTGATGAAGGTCCTTGATGAAGGCATTGTGACGATGAGGTTTGGACTGAGGTTGGTTGAAGCAGAGAACATCTCTTTGTGCCTAGAACTAACTTTTATTGCAGTTGTTTGTATAGCGAGTTCATGAGATGAATGTTGAGGTCAGCTCTCAACCACACAATTAACTGTTTTTTTTTTCAACGGCATGAGCGCCCAGTAGATTAGTTAAGTTGATGTTTTTGTTCTTTTTGTTCTTCAGGTTGGTGACCATTGATTTATTATGATTAGTTCTTATCTGAGCATAGGGAGAGGCATGTTTTTGCAACAATCTGCAGTTCAGATATTAGGTATAGGCGTCTAAAAGATTAGGGTCCTAATTAATTGGCTCATTCCTATACCGCAATTATCACTACATATCTCATGAACAATTACTTATATTTTCCTAACTATTATAGAATATTTTGGCCGTCAATCCAAGTGTTGCTATTTATATAATGATAATTAGAAAGAACGGCGCAGCAAAGCGCGCTAGGTCCATCTAGTACGTCTCGATAGTACAGAGGCCAGGGAGCTCCCGTTTCAAAGAAAAAATGCCATAGTTAGAGCATCTCCAGTCACATCTCATTTGGGGGACGTCCGGACCGAATCCGCATTTGGGGCTCCCATTTCTAGCCGCGTCCCCCAAACGTGACCTCCAAACAAAAAGTAAGTGTAGAAAATTGTGTCCGACGTTCCTGATAGAGCCTCTATACACAGAGAACGGGCTAGGGACGCCGGACAATATTTGGGGCACGTCCGGACCAAAGCGGTCTTTGAAGCGCACGACTGGGAGAGATTATGTGTCCGGCGTCCCCCAAATCCCTTTGGGGGGCGCGGCTAGAGATGGTCTTAGTGCTCGATTGTGGAGAATCAAACAACACAAAAAGTGATTGTTGTTAGAATAAGAAAAAAATAGATAGTTGGAAAAGTGTAAACCTAAGGACCCAGCTCGCAAGAAATATATCCCCGCGCCCGACTCCCCCCCCCCCACACACACCCACACCCACCCTGTACCATTCGATATTATCCAATGGTGCACACAAAATAAATAAATAAATGTCAAAGTGGCTTGGGGACATAAGAAAAAGACCTTGGCAACTTAAGTTTGCCATCGCGCGGAGACGCTACAGTGGGCACGTTTTGCCCTTTTTAAATTCTGAAAACTTAATTATGACGATGAAATGGCCCCCGCGTCGCTCTCTCGAGGGCGACTTGGGCGGCGCCACAACCTTGGCAGCCAACGTCACCCCCACCCCTCCCTCCTCCCCTCCTCTGGCGTACGATGCCTTCAGACGAAGCATGTGCGGCAGAGGGGGCCCTGTTTGCGGTTTGTTTTATTTCATGTGAGCTTCGGTTCGTTGGCCATCATGTGCTTTTGGGAGCCTTTGCAGACGTGGTGCTTCATCCACAGCTCATGGTGGAGCTCAGACAGCGTGGAAGCTCGGTGCCCTAAGGAGAAGTGTCTCCCCAGCCTGTCCCTTCATGGATCTGGGTGCCAGACGTGGTGTGGTTGCAGTTCATCCCTGATACGTCCAATTTGCATCACTATTTTGTATCATAATTTGCTGTTATTCATTGATATATTTCATATTGGGACACAATACTTATGTTATTTCATCTATTTTGCATGTTTCATCATCATTGGAGGATCAAGCACCGGAGCCAGGATTCTGCTGGAAAAAGCACCGTCGAACGCAATATTTCGGAAGATCAACTGTGGAAGGGAATTTCACGTAAATTTCTATTTTTCCAGATGACGGAGGGAGCCAAAAGGGGAGCAGAGAGGAGCCAGTGGCTGGACCACAGGCGGCGCGGCCCAAGGCCGGCCGCGCCACCCTGTGCTCGGGGGCCCCACAGCCCTTTCGCCTCCTTTTCTTCGCGCACTCGTCCGAAAACCTAAGCCACGAGAGGACCTCACGAAGGGTTACACCGCCTCTGGCGGAGAACACCGAGAGAAAAGAGCTCTCCGCGGGCAGGAATCCGCCGGGAAATTCCTCCCGAGGGGAAATCGACGCCATCGCCATCGTCATCGAGCGGGACATCATCTCCATCATCATCATCATCATCTCCACCATCTACACCGCCATCACCACCGCTGCACCTCGTCATCGCTGTAGCAATTCGGGTTAAATCTTGATTGTTTGATAGGGGAAACTCTCCCGGTGTTATTCTATACTTGTTGTAGATGCTATTGAGTGAAACCATTGAACCAAGGTTTATGTTCAGATTGTTATTCATCATCATATCACCTCTGATTGTATTCCATATGATGTCTCGTGAGTAGTTCGTTTAGTTCTTGAGGACATGGGTGAAGTCTAAATGCTAGTAGTGAATTATGGTTGAGTAATATTCAATGTTATGATATTTAAGTTGTGGTGTCATTCTTCTAGTGGTGTCGTGTGAACGTCGACTACACGACACTTCACCATTTATGGGCCTAGGGGAGTGCATCTTGTATTCGGTTGCTAATTGCGGGGTTGCCGGAGACAGAAACCTAAGCCCCGTTAGTATATCGATGCAGAGGGATCGCAGGATCTCAGAGTTTAAGGCTGTGGTTAGATTTATCTTAATTACTTTCTTGTAGTTGCGGATGCTTGCAAGGGGTATAATCACAAGTATGTATTAGTCCTAGAAAGGGCGGTGCATTAGCATAGGTTCACCCACACAACACTTATCAAAACAATGAAGATTATTTAGCCACATGAAGCGAAAGTACTAGACTAAAATCCCGTGTGTCCTCAAGAACGTTTGGTCATTATAAGTAAACAAACCGGCTTGTCCTTTGTGCTTAAAAGGATTGGGCCACTCGCTGCAATTATTTCTCTCGCATTTTATTTACTTGTACTTTATTTATCTACAATATCAAAACCCCGAATACTTGTCTGTGAGCATTTATTGTGAATCCTTCATCGAAACCGCTTGTCAACACCTTCTGCTCCTCGTTGGGTTCGACACTCTTATTTATCGAAAGTACTACGATACACCCCTATACTTGTGGGTCATCAAGACTATTTTCCGGCGCCGTTGCCGGGGAGTGAAGCGCTATTGGTAAGCGGAATTGGTAAGGAAATTTTGTTTGTGCTGATTTTATTTCTGCCTGCTATAAATCATTATGGAGAGATCCTCTTCAATTTCTATTTGGGAAATCTACTACTACTGCAACGGTAGTGGATGAAGCGCCAGGTGAGGAAGTAGTACCATATAAAATACCTATGAAAATTATTGAACGTGTTATGGATAACCGCTATGAAGGGGATGGAACTGTCCATCCTGGTGATCATTTACTGTTTTTGCATGAATTATGCGGTTTATTCAAATGTGCAGGTATTTCTATGAATGAAGTTAGGAAGAAACTATTCACTATATCGCTGTCTGGTAAAGCGGCGCACTGGTATAAATTGCTGAAGAATGGTGATTCTATTGATTGGGAGGACATTGTGCCTTTATTTTATTCCAAATTTTATCCTCCAAGTGAAATTCACAAAGATCGGAACCGCATATATAATTTCTGGCCTCATGATGGAGAGAGTATTGCCCAAGCTTGGGGGAGATTGAAGTCTTTAATGCTCAAATGCCCCATTCATGAGCTTCCTGGTAATGTTATTATTGATAATTTCTATGCAAGACTTTCTTTTCAAGACAAGACCTTGCTGGATACTTCTTGTTCTGATCATTTACACGCAAGAATGAAGAGTTTAAAAGGGACCTTCTTGATCGGATCCAAGAAAATACTGAAGGATGGGAGAACGACAAAGATAGAGAATCAGGTATAATTTATGATTATAAATGCATTGAAGCTTTTATGGATACTGATAAATTCGTAATATGAGTGCTACATATGGTCTTGATTCCCAAGTTGTTGCAAATTTTTATAAAGCTTTTGCCTCTCATTATGAACTGCCTAAGAAGAATTTTGATAAGTATCATGAACCGTATAAAGATAAAATTGATTCATCTGTAAATAAATGTGTAGTGGTTGAAACTGTTGATAATGTTATTCCTGAAGCTTATATTAAAAAAACTCCTTTCCCTGCTAAAATGAAGGAGTACTCTGTCATATCTAGTGCGGTTAATAAAAGTGAAAAGAAACCTAAAATTAAACCTGCTGTTGCTATAGTTAAAGATCTTGTGACTGAAAATGTGGAGGATGGTCATATTATTTTCTGTGAAGATGCTTCTAATATTGTTTCACATCCTAATAAATCCAAACAAGTTAGTGTTCCTATGCTATCTGTTAGAATTGGTGATCATTGCTATTATGGTTTATGTGATATTGGTGCAAGTGTTAGTGCTATTCCTTATGAGCTTTACACGGAGATTATGCACGAAATTGGTTCTTGTGAACTTGAAGATATTGATGTGGTTATTCATTTGGCTAATAGAGAAACTATTTCTCCAATTGGTATTGTTCGAGATGTGGAAGTTCTATGTGGTAAGATTAAATATCCTGCTGACTTTTTGGTACTTGGTTCTTGCTAGTGATCATTGTCCTATCATTTTTGGTAGACCTTTTCTAAATACTTGTGGAGCTATTATAGATTGTAAGAAAGAGAAAATTTTGACTAGATTTGCTGGTGAACCTTATGAATTTAACTTTTCTAAATTTACCAAAACTCCTTATAAAGCTGACTTGCCTAGTAATGATTTTAAAATGGAGCAGTGTGCATCTATTGTTCTTGTTCCTAATAATCCTTTGCATCAACATTTGGAGAATAGTGAAAGTGAAGCTTTTAGGAAAGAAAGAGATGAGCTTGAGGAAATTTTTCTTCGCCAACCTATTCTCAAGCATGATTTACCGGTGGAAGATTTGGGTACAACACCGCCACCAAAGGAAGATCCTGTTTTGATTTAAAGCCTTTACCCGATAATCTTAAATATGCTCATATTGATGATAAGAAAATATATCCTGTTATTATTAGTTCTAAGCTTTCAGAGGTTGAGGAAGAAAGGTTATTGGAAATATTGAAGAAACACCGAGGAGCTATTGGCTATACTCTTGATGATTTGAAAGGGATTTCTCCTTCTATTTGCCAACATGCTATTAATATGGAAGATGATGCAAAGCCTGTTGTTGAACATCAACGTCGTCTAATTCCGAAGATGAAGGAAGTGGTAAGGAACGAGGTATTAAAACTCCTTGAAGCTGGTATTATATATCCTATTGCGATAGTAGATGGGTTAGTCCTGCATTGTGTTCCTAAGAAAGGAGGAATGACTGTTGTGCCTAATGATAATGATGAGCTTATTCCTCAAAGAATAGTTGTAGGTTATAGAATGTGCATTGATTTTCGAAAAGTTAATAAGAAAGATCATTACCCTTTACCCTTTATTGATCAAATGCTAGAAAGGTTATCTAAAAATACTCATTTTTGCTTTCTTGATGGTTATTCTGGGTTTTCACAAATTGCTGTTAAAGCTAAAGATCAAGAGAAAACCACGTTTACTTGTCCTTATGGAACTTATGCTTATAGGCGTATGCCTTTTGGTTTATGTAATGCTCCTACTTTTCAAAGATGCATGTCTGCTATTTTTCATGGTTTTTGCGAAAGTATTGTAGAGGTGTTCATGGATGATTTTTCTGTCTATGGGAATTCTTTTGATAATTGCTGCGAAACCTTGATAAAGTTTTGCAGAGATGTGAAGAAACTAACCTTGTTCTTAATTGGGAGAAATGCCACTTTATGGTTAATGAAGGAATTGTATTGGGACATAAAATTTCCGAGAGAGGTATTGAAGTTGATAGAGCTAAAGTTGAAGCAATTGAGAAGATGCCCTATCCGAGGGATGTTAAAGGTATTCGTAGTGTTCTTGGTCATGCTGGGTTTTATAGGAGATTTATTAAAGATTTCTCTAAAATTTCAAAGCCTCTTACTAATCTTCTTCAAAAAGATGTACCTTTTGTTTTTGATGATGATTGTAAGGAAGCTTTTGAAACTCTAAAGAAAGCCTTAACAACTGCTCCTGTAGTTGAATTGGAATTTGCCTTTTGAAATTATGTGTGATGCTAGTGATTTTGCTGTAGGCGCTGTTCTTGGACAGCGGGTAGATAAAAAAATAAATGTTATTCATTATGCTAGTAAGACTCTTGATGCTGCTCAAAGAAATTATGCTACAACTGAAAAGGAATTGTTAGCTGTAGTCTTTGCTTGTGATAAGTTTAGACCCTATATTGTTGATTCGAAAGTTACAATTCATACTGATCATGCTGCAATTAGATACCTCATGACAAAGAAAGATGCTAAGCCAAGGCTTATTAGATGGGTACTTCTTGCAAGAATTTGATTTACATATTATAGATAGGAAAGGTATAATCCTGTTGATAATTTGTCTAGATTGGAAAATATTGCTTATGATCCTGTTTCTGTTAATGATAGTTTTCCAAATGAACAATTGGCTGTAATAAAGGTGAGCTCGCGAGAGAGCCCTTGGTATGCGATTATGCTAACTTTATTGTTTAAGTATTTGCCTCCAACCTTTTCAGCTCAGCAAAGGAGGAAATTCTTTTATGACTTGAGGCATTATTTTTGGGATGACCCACACTTATATAAAGAAGGAGTGGATGGTATTATGCGAAGATGTGTTCCTGAATATGAACAACAGGAGATATTGAATAAATGTCATGGAAGTGTTTATGGAGGACATCACGCTGGAGATAGAACCGCGCAAAAGGTCCTACAATCAGGTTTTTATTGGCCAACACTCTTCAAAGATGCAAGGAAATTTATTTTATCTTGTGATGAATGTCAAAGAGTTGGTAATATCTCTAGACGCAATGAAATGCCTATGAATTATACTCTTGTTATTGAACCATTCGATTGTTGGGGATTCGACTCCATGGGTCCTTTCCCTTCTTCAGACACTCATATACTTGTTGCTGTTGATTATGTTACTAAATGGGTAGAAGCTATACCTACAAAAAGTGCTGATGGTGAGACCTCTATAAAAATGCTTGTAGATATTATATTTCCTAGATTTGGAGTACCTAGATATATTATGACTGATGGAGGTTCTCATTTTATTCATGGAGGTTTTAGAAAAACTCTTGCTAAGTATGGTATTAATCATAGAATTGCTTCGCTTATCATCCTCAAACTAGTGGTCAAGTAGAATTATCAAATAGAGAGATTAAAGCTATTTTAGGAAAGACTGTTAATAAATCTAGGAAGAATTGGGCTAGCAAATTGAAAGAAGCACTATGGGCTTATAGAACTGCTTATAAAAATCCTATGGGAATGTCACCTTATAAAATGGTTTATGGAAAAGCTTGTCATTTACCTCTAGAACTAGAGCACAAAGCTTATTGGGCTGTTAGAGAATTAAATAAAGATCCTAAATTAGCCGGTAATAAGAGGTTGTTGCAATTAAGTTCTCTAGATGAATGGAGAAGTGAAGCTTATGAAAATGCTAAACTCTTTAAAGAAAAAGTTAAGAAATGGCATGATAGAAGGATCATCAAAAGAGAATTTAATGTTGGAGATCAAGTTCTATTATATCGGTCTCGTCTCTTTCAGGAAATTACTCTCGAAGTGGGAAGGACCATATGTTGTTGAGGAGGTGTATCGTTCAGGAGCAATTAAAATTAGCTCTCTCCAAGGCAATGCTACACAAGTGGTGAATGGACAAAGACTCAAGCATTATATCTCGGGTGATTCTTATAATGTTGATGTTGATATTATTCAAGTGGAAACACCGGAGGCTTTCATCAAAGGACAAATTGACAGTCCGCCAGAACTCGAGTTTGAATAGGTATAGGGTAATGAAAAGTCCGCGTTTACCTTTCCGAACATTATTTCTGCTGTTTTTAGAAAATATGAAAAATTACGAGTTCGAAACGGAGTGGAAAGGACGCACGAGGGCGTGCCACCATAGGCCGGCGCGGGCCCCACCCGCCGACCTGGTCCGCCGCCGTGTCCCGTTTCCACTCGTTTCCTGGAACCTTCCTTTTGTCGTAAAAATATTTGCTATATAATCCCCGGACCGGAGGTCCGTAATATCGTTTTCTCGTCGTGTTTTGTTTCGAGCTGTTTTCTGCCAGGATCTGCTTCGGATCTAGATCCATCATGTCTTCGTCGGGAACTCGGAAGGACAGCTTCTTTGAGGACGTCGTCAATGAACATGAGCTGAAGATGCACCCCAAAGAGTTGCAGCTCGTGGATGGAGAGTTGCATCAAAGATGTCCAGGGTCCTAAGGGAAGGGGAGCTTGGAAGACAGGATGGAGAAGCTGGAACAAGAGGTTTTCAACTACAGGAAGATGGCTGAGCGTGAAGTGGATATCTTTCACAAGATTGTGTCTGAACTCATTGATGGACACAAGAAGGAGACTGCAAAGCTGTGGGACGATATCTTCTCACTTCACGACACCACCAACAAACTCCAAGCTCAACTCTATGATGTCCATAATCAAAACTGTGAGTATGAAAACAGGTTTAAGCGCATAAGTCATGCTGCTAGTTTCAGGTTTCCGGAAACCAAGATGTCTTTTGTTGATGGAGGGCCTCTTCCATGGAAGTCTGACGACGACAAAGATTCACCATCATCACCGAAGGAGTAATTCATCATCGGTATTGGCATCCCCTTGGTTTGTTCCAAGCTTGGGGAGTGCCGCGGTATCATATCACCACCACCTTTATCTTTTTCTATCAAGTAGTGTCATATCATGAGTAGGGAAGTTATTATATGGAATAGTATGCAATGTGGAAGTATCTCTCTTAGTTAGTTATCTATGTATCCGTTGGTGTGAGTTATCGTTATGGAATATTAATGAGAAGTCTTATCATTTACTTTTTGCACACCTTATTTTAGTTTGCAATCTCCATTATATGATTACTCTTGACATGAGTATTGATATCACTTTGGGAGCATCGAGTAAATCTATTTGGTTTTGGCAAACTTAGCATTGGTCAATAGCAACAACATCTTGATGTTTAATGAAGGAGAGAAATACACTTAGATACATTATTCTATTATCTCTATGCTTAGTATTCTAGAGTTAAAATTGCTTGTGCTTATGAGAAAGATGCATGATTGTTTCTATCATATGTATATTTGTTTGTTTCCCTCAACTTTATGCTTGCTATCAAACCTTGCTAGCCAAAGACCTGTATCGAGAGGGAATGCTTCTCATACATCTATGACCTTAGACCAAACCTATGCCATTTGTGTCCACCATATATACCTACCTACTACATGGTATTTTCTGCCATTCCAAGTAAATACTTCATGTGCTACCTTTAAATAATTCAAACTATTATTCCTTATTTGTGTCAATGTTTTATAGCTCATGAGGAAGTATGTGGTGTTTTATCTTTCAATCTTGTTGGGCGGACTTTCACCAATGGACTAGCGGCACATCCGCTTATCCAATAACTTTGCAATAAGAGCTGGCAACGGGGTTCCCAGCCCCAATTAATAACTTTCATTAATAATTCTCTTCACATGTTTTGCTCTGATTTATCAGTAAGCAACTTAATTTTGCAATAGACACTCCTCCATGGTATGTGAATGTTGGAAGGCACCCGAGGATTCGGTTAGCCATGGATTGAGAAAGCCAAGGTTGGGGGGAGTGTCATCCTAAATAAAACTAAAATACATGTGTAAACAAAAGAGAAGGGGGATGATCTACCTTGTTGGTAGAAATGCTGTCCCTCATGGGAGCCGCTCTTTGAAGGTTCGTTTGGCAAGGGGGTTTGAGTGCCCGCTACCATTCGTTGACAACAACAAACACCGCTCAAAATCTTACTTTTATGCTCCTTATATGATTTCAAAACTTGAAAAGCTCTAGCACATGATTTAATCCCTGCTTCCCTCTGCAGGGCCTATCTTTTACTTTTATGTTGAGTCAGTAAACCTATTTCCCTCTATCTCAAGCAAGCAATTGAGTTGTTGTGAACCAATCATTTATGCTGTGATCCAGTTAATCATGTCTTTTATACTTTCTTGTTTAGTACCAATTTTATCCGAATGAATATGACTTTGAAGTTATCAATGATTATGAGGAGATTGTTATGCTTAAATATGAAGGCTCAGCTATAAATTCTAATATGAAAGCATTGCTTAGAAGTACAATCCGTTAGTAGTTCTCTGACCAAGAACAAAGTTTGCCATCACCAATTATGATTTCTTATGCACCTTTACTTGTGATTTCTCTTTACCTATTTCAAGATGAGTTATATGAGGAAGTTGTTTACTAGAATGTCTGGTGTAAATGAATATGATGCTTCTTGTCCGTATTTTATTTATCGACTCTTCACTCCATAAACATGTGGTCTTGTTTATCGAGCTCAGTTTCGCTTGGGGACAAGCGAGGTCTAAGCTTGGGGGAGTTGATACGTCCAATTTGCATCACTATTTTGTATCATAATTTGCTGTTATTCATTGATATATTTCATATTGGGACACAATACTTATGTTATTTCATCTATTTTGCATGTTTCATCATCATTGGAGGATCAAGCACCGGAGCCAGGATTCTGCTGGAAAAAGCACCGTCGAACGCAATATTTCGGAAGATCAAGTGGAAGGGAATTTCACGTAAATTCCTATTTTTCCAGATGACGGAGGGAGCCAAAAGGGGAGCAGAGGAGCCAGTGGGCCCGACCACAGGGCGGCGCGGCCCAAGGCCTGGCCGCGCCACCTGCTCGGGGGCCCACAGCCCCTTTCGCCTCCTTTTCGCGTACTCCTTCGTCCCGAAAACCTAGGCCACAGAGAGGACCTCACGAGGGTTACACCGCTCTGCGGGCGGAGAACACCAGAGAGAAAGAGCTCTCCGGGCAGGAATCCCGGGAAATTCCCCCCGGAGGGGAAATCGACGCCATCGCCATCGTCATCGAGCGGGACATCATCTCCATCATCATCATCATCATCTCCACCATCTACACCGCCATCACCACCGCTGCACCTCGTCATCGCTGTAGCAATTCGGGTTAAATCTTGATTGTTTGATAGGGGAAACTCTCCCGGTGTTATTCTATACTTGTTGTAGATGCTATTGAGTGAAACCATTGAACCAAGGTTTATGTTCAGATTGTTATTCATCATCATATCACCTCTGATTGTATTCCATATGATGTCTCGTGAGTAGTTCGTTTAGTTCTTGAGGACATGGGTGAAGTCTAAATGCTAGTAGTGAATTATGGTTGAGTAATATTCAATGTTATGATATTTAAGTTGTGGTGTCATTCTTCTAGTGGTGTCGTGTGAACGTCGACTACACGACACTTCACCATTTATGGGCCTAGGGAGTGCATCTTGTATTCGGTTGCTAATTGCGGGGTTGGAGCGACAGAAACCTAAGCCCCGTTAGTATATCGATGCGGAGGGATCGCAGGATCTCGAGTTTAGGGCTGTGGTTAGATTTATCTTAATTACTTTCTTGTAGTTGCGGATGCTTGCAAGGGGTATAATCACAAGTATGTATTAGTCCTAGAAAGGGCGGTGCATTAGCATAGGTTCACCCACACAACACTTATCAAAACAATGAAGATTATTTAGCCACATGAAGCGAAAGTACTAGACTAAAATCCCCGTGTGTCCTCAAGAACGTTTGGTCATTATAAGTAAACAAACCGGCTTGTCCTTTGTGCTTAAAAGGATTGGGCCACTCGCTGCAATTATTTCTCTCGCATTTTATTTACTTGTACTTTATTTATCTACAATATCAAAACCCCCGAATACTTGTCTGTGAGCATTTACAGTGAATCCTTCATCGAAACTGCTTGTCAACACCTTCTGCTCCTCGTTGGGTTCGACACTCTTATTTATCGAAAGTACTACGATACACCCCCTATACTTGTGGGTCATCAATCCCCTCTCCATGCATGACCTCACCACCCCTGCTCCGCCCGATCTCGTCGTGTAGTCGCGTGATGACATCTTGTGGAGTCCACCCCTGTGTGTGGGGCCCTCTCCCAGATCCTTGGCTGGATTTGGCTGGCTGGCTAGGTCTTGGTGGGTTGTGTGTGGGCTGGTTGCGCCACCCAACAACGACTAGCACCCCGTTGGTTCCACCCCTCTATTTGAACCTGCCATCTCGTGGCTTTCCTTGAAGTGTCTGTGATCTCGCCGTCATGGTCTTGTAGAAATGTTAGCATGGTTGCTTATACATTGTGTTTACTCTTGTTCTGGCATTTTTGTCGCGGTCTAGGAGGGATTTGTGGGTGGTCAAGCCTCGGGAGACAATGGTGATTTCTCCATTATGTTGATGGTTGACATGGGCTGTTTGGTCGGTGACTACGTCGATTTCTTTGGTTGGAGGCTAGGATTTGGTGAAAGCTTGTAGGTCCTTGGACTCTACCGGCGACGACGGTACTCATGGGTGTCGTTTCCCTTCTTGAAGGCGGTGTTTGAATTCCCTCCTTTGGATTCTCGAGTGCTGCTGGGTTGCATGTCCAATGTACATCATCGTGGGTGGCGGTGTTGGTGCAGTGGAGTTTTGTTGGTGAAGATTTTTTTTTTTTGATAATGCGCGCTTTATTACTCATAAAATGCAATTACACCCGACCTCTGCATAGCTAAGATGAACACATCCGTTCAAAGAGTCTCAAAAGTCTGGAGTGCTAAAATGACGAATTACATATCACACATGAGCAAGTGTAAAAACACCTAAGGTGAAGGCGGAGGCCCAATCCGTAGATTATGCTGTCACCCATGTAGGAAAAACGTATCCCTCACCGTGTCCTCCAACCGTGTACAGACCTCCGTAAACAGGTCGCGGTTCTCCACCTTCTACAACGCAGACCACAAATGAAAAGTAGCGGTACATCTGTAGATAACCTGCAAGAGAGAACAATTCTTATCATTAAAAACTTTGTCATTCCTACACAGCCATAGCGACCATATAATGGCAAGCGTCCTCACCCTAATAAATGTTCTAAATCTGTGATCGATCCCGTGAAGGCAATTACCGAAGATGTTGGCCACACTAGTCGGGGGTACAGATCAGAAGCTACTTGGATGCATGATCATATAGATCTGGCAAAGCGACATTGGAAAAGTAAGTGTTTAATCATCTCATCGTGTTGACGAAAAACACACTACGTGCTCCCATGCAAATTGCGTTTCACAAGATTATCTTTGGTTAGGATTACTCCTCGATGCAAATACCAGCCAAAAATCTTAATTTTGAGCGGTATCTTCATCTTCCAAATCTTGTTTTTATCAACAGGTATTTCCGGTTGGATAATGGCATTGTACAATAAACTTACAGAGAATTTTCCATTGGATTATAAGTTCCAACGAAATTCATCTTGCCCTTCAAACAACTGGATGGATTCCAAACGCACCAGTAAGGCGTTCCATGCAAGAAGTCTCGGACCGATTAAATCTCGTCTAAACGTCACAGTTGGAGGTGAGGTTGCCATTACTAATGCAATGGTATCACTTTTGCGATGAACAATGCTGTATAACGTTGGATATTGTTCAGAGGGAGAGGCCTATTCCCTAGCCATGTATCCTCCCAGAACCGTATCTGCGACCCATCCTGTTGTGGGTATACCATATCTGAAGAAAAAATTTCTTTGTTGCCATTAGGCCAGCCAAAAAAATGTGAATCTCCCGGTTTTCAAAGATCTGGGATAGCGCTTTGTCGCCGATGTAGTTTCTTCTAACCATGGTCTGCCATACGCCATCTTCGGTTAGTAGATTAAAAAGTCACTTACCTAATAAGGCTGAGTTCTTGATTTCAAGATCGTGAACTCCTAGCCCACCCATATCTTTAGGTCGGCATACGACATACCACTTGACCAGTCGATATTTCTTTTTTTTCACTATCCCCTTGCCAAAAATATCTCGATCTATAATAATCGAGCTTGTGTAATACACCTTTTGGCAATATGAAGAAGGATATTCTTCTTCATATTGGTGAGTACTGAATTAATGAGAACCAATCTTCCTCCAAGGGATAACATTTTACCTTTCCAGCTACTAAGTCTCTTCTGAAGTCTTTCCTGGACTAGTTTCCACTCAGCCATCGTTAATCTTCGATAATGAATCAGGATACCTAGATAGTTGATAGGAAAGTAGCCTTGCCCACATCCAAACAGTTCCGAATATTCCTACGTGCAACAGAAGATAGCTTCGACTATGCCTAAGATGGTGTTCCTTCACCTGGATCAAGCAATCTCCTTTAGTGTAGTGCTTCATTTAGTTTTGCTTGTGTCCCTCACTCTTTGTGGTCTTCTGGTGATGTGTTCTTGCTTTGTAAAGCTGGCATCCCAACTACAGGTGTGTAAGTTGTAACTCCTAGCGGGTTGATGATTTCGTTAATACAAAACGAGGAGCCTTTCATTTAATTCGGACAAGATCTACACGCTGAAGCAAAACTTCTACAGTCACACAGTGTTATGGCAAAATAAATGGTCCCTTTTTCCAACCAACTGGTTGGCGGGATATCTTTTGAGGCCACGTGCACATCAGTCCATCACAGAAATTGTTGAGAAATATTCGCATGTTTCCACATGATTCAGCTGTCGGCCGGATTCTCCAGGCTCCTCCATGCTAAGCGATGTATAGATGTAGTACGGCACCTACATACGGGGCACTTTTCTTCTTGTTTTTCAAGATAGTGCGAAACACGATGTGCGATATCATGCTTCTAGGTAGTTAGCACATCCACTACTTGCTTGATTCACACGATCCAAATAATTCATCGATCTGCAGATCACCAAACAAAAACAAAAACCTCCCAATTGAACAAGGACCCTACTCCAGCGCTTCACTCGTTTATAACCAGTTAGTTGCCTTCAAAGGCTTGAGCATCCAAAATCCCACAGGCACATCTCTAGCCTAGCCAGCTAGCACGTCCCAAGAACTCAAAAGCTCCAAGAAGCGTTGAGCCAAGGTTTGTCAATGGCTGGGGGAGGCGGAGAAGGAGAGAAGGTGAAGCTGTTGGGCGTGTGGGACAGCCCGTTCGTGAACAGGGTGCAGATCGTGCTCAACCTGAAGGGCATCTGCTACGAGTACGTGGAGGAAGACCTCCACAACAAGGGTGAGCTCCTCCTCGCCTCCAACCCCGTCCACAAGAAGGTACCCGTCCTCCTCCACGACGGCAAGGCCATCCCGGAGTCGCAGGTCATCGTGCAGTACATCGACGAGGCCTGGTCCGGCACCGGCCCGAGCGTCCTCCCGGCCGACCCGCGCTCCAGCGCGCCACCGCCCGGTTCTGGGCCGCCTTCGTCGACGACAAGGTAACCACCATCTCGCGATCTCTTAATTTGTTCTTCCCATCGTGTGTGCTCAAAGCATGTACTGCAGATTGGGTCCCCGTGGTTCACTATCCTGTTCGCGCGCAAGACCGAGGAGAAGATGGAGGCGGCGGCGCGAGCCATCTCGGCCATGGAGACGCTGGAAGGCGCGTTCAAGGACTGCTCCGTCTCCGCGGGGAAGCCATTCTTCGGCGGCGACAGCATCGGGTTCGTCGACATTGTGCTCGGCAGCTACCTGGGGTGGTTCGTGGTGATCGAGACGATGATTGGCGTCAAGCTCATGGACGCGACGAGGACGCCGGAGCTGGCCGCGTGGGCCGAGCGGTTCAAGATGGCGGATGCCGTCAAGGGTGTCCTGCCTGAAGATGTTGATAAGGTGCTCGAGTTTTTGCAGACGTTCCTTGATTAGGAGCGGGGCAGTTTGGACATTCGATTGTTTCCTTTCCTTTTTGTTTTGGTGTAAGATTGTTTCCTTTCCTGTGGGGCTGTAATCGGCCATGACAAAACAAGATTAATAAGAGACTAGGAAACATACCCGTGCGTTACACCGGGATTAAAATCTACGCCACCTAGTAATACAAAGTAAAAATATGTTCTCGCTGTTACAATTGTCATCATCAGCGTGTCCACTCCGTGCTACATATTAGATGCCGTTACTGCCTACTCTGACCACCGTTTTAACCAGGGTTATTTCATACACACCTTCATCTTCACCACACCTTACTATGCTAAGGCCTTCGCCTCCCTCGGGGTCGGGTAGTGAAGAAAGCAGATGAAGGCTGATAAATCGTTGGGCGATGAACACGGCTCACTCACATACCGCTTTAGATTGCTGGACCACACATCTTTGGTTGAAGCCAAGTAAATTAATTAGTATCTATGGTCATGGGTGCTTTTTTTGCGAAACACTGTATAAACAAAGACGCTCACACATAAGCGCACACACTCACTCCTATGAATGCACGCATGCACACACACTACCCCCTATGAGCAATTTCAAGAGACTGCATCGAAGAACTAATCCGACGGGTCTTGAGATTGATGAAGTCACTACAGGTGCTCATTGTCGATGGGAACATGGCCTCCCACACTGAAGAATATTCCGTCTTTATGAGACACCAAAATTTCAAATCTGGAAGTTAAATTTTGGTAGGTTGGGGATGTCACTGCCCTCCTAGCCATATAACCACAAATTGGTTCTCTGTCATGGGTGCTTGCCTTCGCCCAAATCGTACATGTTTTATAAATAGACGGCTCTTAATGGCGCATCTTACCTTGAATCAGATATGACCATATTTTAAACTTTGCTTTGTATAATCTGCGGCGACGATCTCGGCATCATAGATAAGTTACATGTATCGACACTTCGACAGCATGGAAGCAGGGCAGCTACAACACAACACGCCTCCGTGCTTCGGCCCGCTCACCAACATGGCCCTGCAGCCGCACATCCCCTCACGCTGCATGCGCGTCAAGTCAGGTCGTTGGCCTTGGCAAACAGCTCCGTGCGCTAACAGAGCCAGCGCTAGCCATACACACATTCAAGATGTACTCTTCCACGTCGACGTTAGTGGTGATCAGTGGCGCATCCTGGTCTGCATCCGACGTCACGCAGGAATCGCTCCTCTTGCACCCTCGCTGCCGTTTCATGGGGGCCGGAAGTGACATGGCATTCATGTCAAACTCTTCAGCCTCCACATGCGGGTTGGGCTCTGTAGATGGAGGTTGTAGCCTTTGTTGCTAGATTGCTACTCGGCGCCGGGTGTGTCTCGGACGAACTTGATTCTCTGGAACCGTAGCTTATAGATGATGCCAGGACTCAATGATCGAGTCTTTGAACTACACGGAGTACGTACGGCCGTATACCTGTTCGCCTGAGAGAGGGGATAGTAAAGGCGAGGCGACAATCTAGTCCTTGTACTGCATGTTGCACCTGCTCGCGGGCGAAAAGCTGTCGATCTCACGCAGCGCCATCAACGCCGGAAGCCCGGCACAGCCGCACAGGCCTCAACGAAGTCACCGTCGATGAAGTCGGTGAAGAAGACCCGCGGCTTGTTTGCCGCAACACTGGATTATCGGCCTGCAGCAACCGTGTTATCTCTACACATCCGGTCAAACCTTTGGCAGCTGCTGCCCAACTTGATGTTTCTCTCAAACTTCTCCGGCATGTCCATGTCGATCCAGTTGTCCCTCATGTACCCGCTGGCGCCCCACATGGCCACAGCGTCTCGCCATGCCCGGCGATGCCAACTTCCATAGCTTGCACACGCAGATCACCCCTCCTCAGTAGCACCTCCATGATGGTCTTCCAGAACACAGGCCGTCTTCTTGATGGATCCTAGCGGCCAGCCTTGCTATATGCTAGGGTTTTCAGTTAGCAATCGAGGTGGGGGCGGATTGTTAGATCTGATCCACGAGTTGAGGCGGTTTGTTCGCTGGCTTTATATAGGTGGGAGGCAGGATGAAGGGGTTGCGTCCTCCTAATGCAATACGGTAGGCGATCTATCCTACGCCTACATGGGAGAAGTTAGGTTCGGGACCAATATGGAATCCCACACGGACATAGCTCTTCGACTCCAACACAATTGGCGGACGGACGTGCACGTACAAAGCAATAGGACAGAAGGGAATCCAAGAATGGACGCGATTTATTGATCACTACGAGCGTGGACACGATTTCGCGACGTACCAAACCAAACCAAACCACGGTAACACTTTTGCTTTTATTATTAGGTATAGATTTCTGCTAAACAAGGTTATGCATATTGTTTCTCTCACACAGAAGTCTCAATGTTCATGGATGGAAATAATTGAAGCCGAAATTTATCCCAACACATACCTAAGGTTACAAGTTAGCTCCTGAAAATGATAGCACACGAAATGCTCTAAGATGAGCTAAACAAAATGCTTTGTGAAGAACAAGCTCCTCCCGTAACAGTTTTTCGCTCTGCTTTATAAATAAAGTCACACGGCGAACTGATACAACGTGATGAAGGGATCTCCTACCACTAGTAGAAAAAGGGGCAACCGTCTGAGCCTTTAGTACCGGTTCCCTTACGAACCGGTACTAAAGGTAGCATACCGGTTCCACTGTCCAGGGCGCCAGTAACTTTTAGTACCGGTTCGAACTTCATCTTTAGTACCGGTGATCGCGCACTCTTTAGTACCGGTTCGTATCACGAACCTTTGAGCATAACTTTTGCAATGGAACTCGGATTTCGATGTTCTTTAGCTCGTTTCGAAGAGAAGAAGTAGATCCACATCATCATACACATTGTTCAAACTATATTCTTAAAAAAATTCCATGAGAAAGGACAAAAAAAATTCATGTTCAAACTAGGGTTTCACCGAAGAGGGGCTCCGGAGCGTCGGAATCCAACCAAAAGTTATGTGGTACCATATTCAAGCTCGTTTTCTTTGAAAATATTTTCAACAGAACTTTGGTATTCCAAGTATATTATTTTTTGTGGATACTAGGGCATATATAATGACACCACGCGAAGGTCTTACACCATTTTGAATTTTTGTGAATTTTGTAGAATTTTCTATGTCGGTTTCAGGAAAAAGTCAAGACGGCGGGCACGATCGATCGTAGCTAGGAGTTGAATATTGAGAAACTCTTTGTATATCTCTCATAAAATAGTTAGTTGTACCTAAAAATGATTTTTCCCAAAAATCATGAGCAACCTTAGATGCACCTGCAGTTCAAATTTTACCCGTTTCCAGCTAAATCGGCAGGAATTTGTCATTTTCAAAAGAGGTGCATGGAAACCTTTTCACATCCTACACTTTGGTTATTTTTGAATCTAACATGGTCTAATGTACTCAAAAAATGCATGTCCCAATTTTTGCAACATATTTGTGGTTGCTGCTACACAAAAAAGCTCATTTTTCGCACTCGAAAAATGGGAAATAGTTTTTTTCCCAACAAATATGAAAACTTCCTGAGAGAAGTTCAATCTACAACCCTGAACTTGTCTCAATGTTCACTTTACAACCCTTATCTTTGCTTTGGTTCAAGTTTAACTCTCAAACTCCATAAACCGTTTGAAATACAACCCTTACCTGGATTTGATAGGTTTTGATCCGATTTTTCTTACCATGTCATTGTTTAACCTAAACCATACATGTCATCAGCACATATGTATTGTCTCTCCAAAGTACATGTCCTCACTGCACGTATCTAGATTCCAGAGTTTCAGACTGCAGGCCGCTAGTAGGGTTGGGCATTCGTCGTCGCACAGGGCGATCGAGGAGGAGCGATCGATCCTGCAGTGTTATGCGTCTTGTGCCTATATACGAGATGGGTTGGATGCAGGCCGGCCGGCAAACGTGTAAAGCCGGCCTCCATGAACTTGTGAGACTTTAAGTCTTAGTTTCTGACCGTGAAGTAAAGCTGGGTGGTACGGACATCGCCCTCTAATGGCAACGGCGACGCTGCAGCAAAAGCTACGATTAAGTGTATCAATCTCAGTTCCTTTGCTAGACATACATGTGCAAGGGAGGTAAAAAAGTTCATGTGATTCATCAATCCATAATCAGGCACAATATCTAACTGCGGATTTGTTGTAATTCAGTTCTTTTGGTTCATTTCTTAATTAAGCCAATTGATCAGGCAGTGAATATCCAACTGTGGCCTTGGCAATAGCACGGCGGCGGCCTGGGCAGGGGCAAGGCCGCAGCCACGGCAGTAGTCTCAGCATGGACACGATTGCAGCCAAGCAGGGCACCGATGGTAGCCTGGGTAGGAACATGGCGACGCTAGATTGACGAGAGATACATGACGAAGATGTATGTACGCGGAGGTACATGAATACTTGTACATGTAAGATGTTGCGTTGGAGTACATGAAAAAATCTGTAGCAAGAAAAACCAGGTAAACCTATTAAACGGTCAAAAAAAAAAAACCTCTAGCAAGAAAAACCAGGTAAACCTATTAAACGGTCAAGGGTTGTATTCTGAACGATTTAAGGAATTCAGGGATGTAACTTGAACCAACTCAAATATAAGGGTTGGAAAGTGAACTCTGAGACAAGTTGAGGGGTGCAAATTGGCCTTCTCTCAAACTTCCTCCGTGAACATTGTACGTGCTTCCAAGATGCATGTTTGTGTGAAATATGGGCACATTTTAGCAAACTATGCCATGGATGTGGCCAAAACACCCGTCATTTGGCCCAAAACCCTAGAATGTTCGTAGGAGATAGCTCGTTTCTTTGAAAATATTTTCAACGGAACTTTGGTATTCCAAGTATATTATTTTTTTGTGGATAATAGGGAATTTATAATGACACCACGCGAAGGTCTTACACCATTTTTAAGTTTTGTGAATTTTGTAGAATTTTCTATGTCGGTTTAAAGAAAATGTCAAGACGGCGGGCACGACCGATCGTAGTTAGGGGTTGAATATTGAGAAACTCTTTTTATATCTCTGATGAAATAGGTAGTTGTGTACCTAAAAATTATTTTTCCCAAAAATCATGAGCAAACTACGATGCATCTGCAGTTCAAATTTTACCCGTTTTCAGCTGAATCGGCAGAAATTTGTCATTTTCAAAAGAGGTGCATGGAAACCTTTTCACAGCCAACACTTTGGTTATTTTTTAATCTAACATGGTCTAATGTACTCAAAAAAATGCATGTACCAATTTTTGCAACATATTTGTGGGTGCTTCTTCACAAAAAACCCATTTTTCGCACTCGAAAAATGGAAAATGTTTTTTTCCTAATAAATATGAAAACTTCCTCCGTGAACATTGTCCGTGCTTCCAAGATGCATGTTTGTGTGTAATATGGACACATTTTAGCAAACTGTGCCATGGATGTGGCCAAAACACCCGTCATTTGGCCCGAAATCCCAGAATGTTCGTGGGAGATAGCTCGTTTCTTTGAAAACATTTTCAACAGAACTTAGGTATTTCAAGTCTATTGTTTTTTGGTGGATACTAGGGTATATATAATGACACCATGTGAAGGTCTTACACCATTTTTAATTTTTGTGAATTTTGTAGAATTTTCTATGCCGGTTTCAGGAAAAAGTCAAGACGACGGGCACGACCGTTCGTAGGTAGGGGTTGAATATTGAGAAACTATTTGTATATCTCTACCGAAAAAATGATTTTTCCCAAAAATCATGAGCAAACTACGATGCACCTGCAGTTCAAATTTTACCCGTTTCCAGCCGAATCGGAAAGAATTTGTCATTTTGAAAAGAGGTGCATGGATGTGGATGGTATAGATGTCATATTTGGATTTCTCTCATTTTTCTAATCGATTTGGACATATTATTTGTCAAATTTTGATTTACGGATTTGCAGATATGAATTATTCAATATTAAATGGAAAAAGGCAAAAGGCAAATAAGTTAATTATTATTTGCATTCAAGAATATTTAATTCAAAATTATTATTATTAATTATTTATTTTTATTTAAATAATTATTTCGATTCATAAAAAATTGTGTGTGACATCATAGTCCATGGGTTAATATGATTTATTGGATACTATTGTCAGGTAAGCATTAGTTGTTTGTAGGTAGCTCATAGGAAAGGAACTAAGAAGTTAAGCGTGCTAGGGCTGAAGTAGTCTGAGAATGGGTGACCTGTGGGGAAGTGTTACTGTGTTAGTAGAATCGAGTAATTTAGATTGAAATAAGAAGTTAATGCTTAGTGATAAATGTGTGTATAGTGTGATTAAGTGGTTAAACAATTCAAATAAAAAAAATTGGGAGAAAAGGTGAATTTTTTAAAAAACAAAATTGAAAAGAGAAAAAAGGGGCCAACCTTTAGTACCGGTTCGTGTTACGAACCGGTACCAAAGGTCTCCAGCCCCGTGGGCTTTTTTGTGCCCACGTGGAGGCACCTTTAGGAGGAACCGGTACTAAAGGGGGGGGGAGGCTTTAGTACCGGTTCCAAAATCGGTACTAAAGGTCCTCTGGAACCGGTACTAAAGGGGGGTTTTCTACTAGTGTACAAAGCAAATCAAAGATGAAAGCCGTTTGAATTCCCCTCCTTAATTAGATAATGACCAACGCCGGGAACAGCCAAGGCTCCCTCCCCCGCTCCCGTCGCCTCCCCCGTGGGCGACCGGGGCGCCCCAGCCTCCCCACCCTCTCCCCTTCTTCCCCGCTGCCGCCGGGCAAAGCCCGGGCGGTGCTGGCGGCGGCAGTTTTCTCCTCTCCCGTGCGCTTGGGAGGCCCGACGGGGCGGGCTCGACCAGGCGACGTTGGAGGGCACCGGCTCCGGCCCAGGCCGGCGCGGATCTTGCCGTGGCTAGCGGCGAGGCGGGCGGTCGCGGCGGCGGTGCCCAGCGCCTCGCCAGCCGACGCTCCTGCGTCCATGGTGGCGGTGGCCGATCTGGGCCCGCGGGCCTAGATCTGGGCCTGTCAGGCCTGGCCGTTTTGGGGCCGCTCTCTGTTGATGTCTGTACGCAGAGGCCTCCTCGGCCACCATCCGCCGCGGCTGGTGTCGTGCTCGGACTGGACCGACGGCGCCGGTTTCGGACGAGATGATGCTCATGTATTGAAAATGTTTTGATGATCAAGAGGGACAAACTATGTAGGAGTAGTTGCACGACTGCATCACCCTACTCGATGGATGTGTCACATAGTACATGTTAGGCTTGCATTGGATGGATAATAGATTTCATTGAGCTATGAATTTCTCTTCTTCTGTTTCATCAGAATTTCACAAACATTCTGTCCTAATGTGAATTCGACAAAAGATGAAAAGCAGTACACGGAGAAAAAACCAAACCAGCCTTCAGAACGCACACACGAGCGTTTCGTCGAATACCTGCCCCGTGCAATGCGTAGGTTCTGCACCATCCCGCGCGGGCGGCGACCCTCGCCGTCCGCCGCCGGAGCACCCTACGGCGGCCACCACCAGTCGCTCCCGCCGCCGGAGTGGATCGAGCCGTACACGGACCTGGCGGACCCGAGCCCGTACACCGCCGCCTCGGCCGCGCCGCCCACTCCGTCTCCCTGGCTCCCGCGCGTCGTCTCCCTCGTCCTCCGCGCCCCACCCGCGACGCTCGCCGCCGACCTCCGCGCCTTCTGCAGCACGTTCCTCCTCCGCCTCTCCCCCGCCTTCGTCGCCGCCGCGCTCCGCTCCCCGCAGCTGCTCCCGCACCCGCTCCCGTCGCTCCACTTCTTCCGCTCCCTCCCAAACGGCACCGACCTCGCCGCCCACCCCGACCACCTCCTCGCCTGCTACGTCTCCCTCCTCCACTCCTTCGCGCAGTCCCGAGAGGCCACCCCCGACGCCGCCGGCCACGCGCGGCAGCTCGTCGCCGAGCTGCGCGCCCGCGGGGACGCCGTGCTGCAGCACCTCGCGCCGGCGTCGTCCGCGTCGCTCATCCGCAGCCTCGCGGCTCTGGGCCTCGCCGACGACCTGCTCTGGGCGTGGAGCGCCATGCGCGCTGCCGGCGTCGAGCCGTCCAGGCTGACCTACAACTGCCTCCTCGACGGCCTCGTCAACGCGGGCCTCCTCGACACCGCCATCAACGTGTTCGACGCAATGTCCACGGAGGACCGAGTCCGTCCCGACGTCGTCTCCTACAACATTCTCATCAAGGGGTACTGCCGCGGAGGGAGGGCGCAGGACGCGATGGCGCGGCTCGACCACATGAGGGAACGGGCGGGGGAGCTCTCGCCGGACAAGGTGACATACCTCACGCTGATGCAGTGCCATCACGGCGAGGGCACGTTTTCGCAGTGCGTGGCATTGTTCCAAGAGATGGAAGAGAGGGGGATGGGGAAGGACATTCCGCAGCATGCCTACGTGCTGGTGATCGGCGCGCTGTGCAAGGACGGGAAGCCGTTTGAGGGTATGGCCGTGTTCGAGAGAATGCTCAAGCGCGGGTGCCCAGCAAAAGCAGCCATGTATACCGCGCTCATTGATTCGCTGGGAAAATTTGGTAGGGAGACTGAGGCAATGTTGCTCTTCGAGAGGATGAAGGCTAGCGGGCTTGAGCTCGATACCGTCACATATGGAGTGATTGTTAACTGCTTGTGCCGGTTTGGGAGGCTGGACGACGCACTTCTATGTTTCAGGAATTGCGTAGAGAAGGGTGTTGCGGTGAACGCCATCTTCTATACAAGCCTGATTGATGGCTTCGGGAAAGCCGGAATGGTCGACCAAGCACAGGAGCTCTTCGAGGAGATGATAGTCAAAGGTTTTGTGCCTGACTCACATTGCTACAATGTTCTGATTGATGGGTTAGCTAAAGCAGGAAGAACAGATGATGCATGTGCCTTGTACAAGAGAATGGAAGCTGATGGCTGCGATCAGACCGTTTACACGTATACCATACTAATTGATGGTTTCTTCAAGGAACACAAGAACGAAGAGGCGCTGAAGTTCTGGGACGCGATGATCGACAAGGGGATCACCCCCACAGCTGCGGCCTTCAGGGCCCTTGCAAATGGGCTATGTCTTTCCGGAAAATTCAGCAGGGCGTGCAGGATACTGGATGAACTGGCTCCTATGGGGGTGATTCCTGAGACTGCCCATGAAGATATGATCAATGCTCTGTGCAAGGCTGGCAGATTCAAGCAGGCCTGCAAATTGGCAGATGGCATCGTATCAAAGGGCCGTGAGATACCTGGGAGGGTCCGAACGATGATGATAAATGCGCTCAGGAAAGCAGGGAATACCGATCTGGCTGTCAAACTGGTGCACAGTAAGATAGGCATTGGGTACGAAAGATCTGGCAGCATCAAGAGAAGAGTAAAATTTCAGACGCTGTTTGTATGAGCTGCAGATGGTTTTCCTCAAAGTTTTGAAGACATGGAGTCATCAAGAGGTGCCAAAGATTTACTGAATGTGAGAAGACATGTCATGGGATACATTCACCACGTTCTGGACTATGTTCTGGAAAGCCTCCCCTAGCCAATGGGAATTTGATGGCAGTTTTCAGGAGGCAGGGAGCTTACAACTTGCCAGTTTTGAACAAACGAAAGGAAATAAAATTACTTGGTACACAAGTCCCATGAACTACTGAGAAATGCCTGTATCATAGCACCAATGATGGTGATTCATGAGATTGAAAAACATGATCCCTAAGCAACGGTGTATCATACAAGCGGTGGCCTGTGGTGCTGGTCTGCTGAAGTGCTGGACACTGGCTCTCCACTCTCCGGTCTCCATATCTATGAGTAGAACACCAAACAACATATATACATTGCATGTGTCTATTATCAGTAAAAAAAAATGTCCGGCTCCAGATGCTATATACCCCTGGGAAACCCAGTCAACTGACCTTAGAGCAGATTCTCAGTAGTGATCAGCAATTTTGGTATATTACTTAGATATCCACTATGTGGTGAAAATCTGATTCACTGGCTTCATCGAACCGGTTCAACACATATTAGCAAGTTGATTCATGGCTGTCAAACAGAAAAGCGAATCGCATTGTTGCTTCGGTTCAGAGGAATCCATACATGCGAGGTTTGTCAACATGGCATGGAGAAACGGTACAGTGAGATTGCTCTAGTCACCAAAAGTAAGTACATTCAATCTTTTTTATTAACCGTGGGCCAAGCGTAAAAAGCGGTTCGAACATTGCAGCTTAATGTGAGGGATTTCAAAGTCTGCCATATTTTATATGAACCGGCTCAACATAGTGGATGGTGTTAGTTAGAGGTTAAAAGAAAGATGAGGCCATTTGGTGCTTAAGTTCATATCTCCAAGTTACCATGTAGCCATTACAGAAACTGTAATTTTTTCTAGATGTACCAGCGAGCCATTACAGTGAATTATGTTAAACCTGTTCATCATAGATTAAAATGCTTTGCATCTGCATTTTGTTTTGAATTCCTTCTACATGTAGCCACTACATATACCATAAATCATCTCTAGATGGCTTCTTTCACCCAAGAAATGGGAAAATAAGTAGGCACCAAATAAGTATGGCATACAAACATGATGAATATAGAAACATATTTTATTGCTCAAACTTCAGTCATGCTCTCTGTACAGTGCGTAAGGTATTTTTGACAAATCTAGCACTTTGGCAAAGCTAACTTCCCATCTGATCCCGTCAAAACTATTTTACTGCGAGCTACTCTGCAAGTCCAATTGCTCAAACATCAGCATTTTCGTCTGATTTGAGTGACAAGCGCATGGGACATCACCTCATGTACAGAAGCTGAAGAACGGCAAGCCAGGATGCGGCCGCCTCTCGAAGAAGCCGTGCCGCACCAGGCTCTCCCTCAACACATGCCGCGACGGATCTACAGCTTGGCCGCCTCCTGAAGCGCCGACGCCCGCGACCAGTCTGACCGTGCCGCTCCTCACGTTGTAGGCCACCACGCCGCGTTGCATGCCGACGACAACATGCCCTTCGTCGTCACCTGCTGCGAGCACCAGTCTGTAGGCTTTCCATGGCACCTCGATGCGGTGCCGCCGTTCCCACCTCTCCTTTCCCGTGGCGGCGGCGCCAGCGTAGCCATCGAGCGCCCAGAGGTCGATGAAGAGATGGCCCGGCTCACACGCCATGAGCGACCCGTCGGCGGCGAGCAGGTTGGAGTTCTTCTTCTGGGTCACGGGCGGAGGAGGCATCCGCCGGAACGTCTCGGCCACGGTGTCGAAGGCCACCATCTGGCCGGAGAGCCCGGCCTCCATGTGCTGCAGCCAGTGCAAGTGGCCGTGAAGAACAGCCGGCGTCATCAGGTTGTGCAAGCTTCCGAGTTCATGGCCGCCATGATAGGCGACGGTGTGCTCTATGGGCGTGGCTTGCACGCTCAGCCTCCGTGGCACGTCGGCGCCGGTCGACAGCACGCAGTAGTACGCGGTAGTACTATGCCAGTCGCTGACATAGTACAGGAGCCGGTACTCGCCGGAGGGCTCGTGGAAGTAGAAGCCGGACTCCCTGTGCTCCTCCCGTCCAGCGTAGCCGCTCGGCCGCGGAAGGTCGCTCCACTGGCGCGTCGTAGGGTTGCAGATGAGGTACTGCTCAGGCTCGACGCCGCCGACGCCGAGCAGGAGGAGGCCGTCGCACGAGGCCAGCAGGGGGCAGTACTGTATACTTCTGTAGGTCCGGGGTTCGGCCATCAAGGGGTGGCGCGCGACAGGACGGCGCGGCCCACCGGAGACGGCGACGGCATCCAGGGCCAGCACCTGCCGGCCGACGCCGTCTGCTACGGCGGCGGTCGTTCGGGTGTACAGGAGCACCTCGAGCGGCCGGCGGCGCGCGTGCTCGGCGAGGAAGGCCGGGCATTTGGTGATGCGGAGCCACTCCTTGCAGACGGCGCGGTAGCAGAGGACGGATTTGGCCGGCAGGCGGACGAGGATCTCCTCGACGAGACCCTCGTCGAGATGAACATCGTCGCGCATCTTCTTGATTTGATCCATTGAAAATTGAAATCAATGAAACCTGATTTTCTTTTCTGCGAATCAGTCAAACCGAAAACTAGGCTCCCAGGCTTGAGGCTTGTACTATATAAGAGGCAATACGGGAACGGACACGTCTCAGCCAGTCCCGATCTGATCTCATCATGAGAATCGGTCGGACAGCTAAGAGCATCTGTTTCCAGCCCGAAATCGGACACTAGTGAGAACCAATCCGTTGTTCGATGGTGGACACTAAAGTTTAAATTTCAGATGTGATATTTTGGTGTATCATAAACGTGGAATATTTTTCAGTCGGAGGTGATGTTTCTGTTGGCAGCGAGGCATCTGTGGTGACTTCGTTAATCTCAAAATCCGTCGGATCAGTTCTTCGACGCAATTTTTTGGAGGTGCGCATAGGGGTAGGGTGTGAGTGTGTGCGCGTATATGTGAGCGTCTTTGATTGTCCTGTGTTTCGCAAAAAAAAAAAAAATCAAACACTTGTTAGTACTGGATAGATGTAATTTTCAGCGTGACGAGACCTAGTTTTTTTAGCAGGGAACCCACGGTCGTTTCCTAGACCGAACGATTTCAGCCAAAAGAAAAATACTAGTTTTTGGCTAATTTTCGTCAAAATAGAATACAACACAAAATATGAAAATTTATGATATTGTTTGTCGAGATTTGGTATTATTTCAATAAACCAAATAGTATAACAAAAACAATATAACAAATACAACAAATCATAGTGCACCAGCTCTTGCTACACCCTTGCGAATACCTGCCACGACTCCGTTAAACAAATGAGTTCACTGTGGGCTTTGGTAGTCTGGGCGCGCTTGGCTCGTATCGGGCTAGCAATTTTTGGCCCGTTTCGTTGCCTAATCCGAGTCGCGTTGTTGTACGAACCGGTTCTCAAAACAGTCTCGGGCTAGGCCCTGGAGGAACGCCCAGTTCGGTAGTTCCCAGCGGTGTAGGCAAATCTCCAAGGCGGATGATGCAAAAAGGAATCATCGGTGCACGCGCGGAGATGAGGATGGAGATGGCGGGAGCTGCGGTGCGCATCGGCGAAAAACGAAAAGGGGGGCGGGAAGGATTATGTCACCTCCCACCGCGCCCATCGCCTATTTCTACCCCCTTCTCCACTCCCTGACAAGGTATCGACTTGTCAATGCATACGGATTGTAGACTAGGGTTTTTGTGGAAGTAGAGGGCAAGTAGATCTCGAGGGTTTCAGCCGGAAAAGTACTCGACTGTTAAGAAACTAGGGTTGTGTTGACAATGAAATCGATCCTCTCTTCGTCCCTCGACTCCCCTTATATAGGAGGCGGAGCCGAGGGTTTCGTATTACACAAGTTTACAGATTTCGGGAGACTCTTTGAGTTCGACCCGTAAAGTTACAAATCTATATTCCTTATACAACTCTATCTTTCCATATCATCAGCTAATTGGGCTTCCGAGCTTCATACTCGTCGACTCATGGGCCTTCAGTAAACCCCGGGTACCATCTTCGGCAGGTCCACTGGGGATGCCTATGTCAGTAGCCCCCGAGATTTTGCTTTAATCGAAGAATAAAGGAAAATCTCCATCATTACAATTAACACATGATTTCTTTGAGTTACTAAACATCTTTCATAAAATAATCTTATATTGTGCAGGGATTATGGTATTTGGGGCTGGTTCATCTGACGGACCAGGTACCAGTTAACTGCTCTCGTGGCAATCCCGCAAAACCTACTTCAAGATCAAGTCCATGGACATGATCTCGGTATATCGTAGTTCGAAATGTGCCGCTTAAGGTCATGCCGAGTCATATTTTATCGGTACCTAACGCGTCCGTTAGGATTTTTCTTCGCATCTGTTGATACGGAAAAAAAAAAGTAGCAGAGCGCATTCATGTGTGATACCACGCCTCACAGGACGGATCCCGGGGTCTTACCTTTGTAAAGTTTTACGGCATTCAGAGATGTAATCGCGACTGACACGCTCTGAGAATATTTTGTCGAGTGCTTTTTTCGGTTGTTGGAATGGCACATTTATTCGAGTCATATGATGACTTATTATGTTGTCCTCCCGATGGGAGTATATGAAGAGTTATTATCATAACTCGAAATATACTTATCGTACTCCTTCAGTTTCATCGGGTACGCAACAAGCGTTCCCGATGGGAGTAGCCCCCGAGCTACAGCCAAGTGCTTGTGCTTGGTTGTAGGCTCACCTTTTTATCATCTTGTCGCTATATTGTCAATTTTTTACATATTCCATCTTTATCGGGTGCGCGACCAGCGCTCCCGATGGGAGTAGCCCCCGAGGCTACAGTCGGGTATTTTATACTTGGCCGTAGGCTCACCTTTGCTATCTTTTGAATCAACTCCATATCAGACTTCCTTCAAAAAGTAGCCATCGAGCATTTGAAAAAAACTTGTATTTGGTCAAAGGCTACCGAAATTATTTTGTCTATATCATAAGAACTCCTTTGTCGCCAATATTAGAAGAATTTCAGTCGAAATCTCCCATATGATGACATCAATGCTGACGATAGCCACGATCGTTGTATTGGGAAGGTGCGGGTTCCATTCTTGCACTGACATGTGGACACCCGACACTGCGTCATTTGACATGTTACGCAAGTGGGGGCACACGTCCTCCGCTTTTTCTAGCACGCGTGCTGCGGCGCCTGCCTAGTAACTTCCCAGCAAATATACGATTTTACCCTTGATACACGTGTAAGGCATCGGATTCATTTCCTTTTTATCCAACGGCGTGACGAATCGCTTTCCAAGTATAAATGATCTTCTTCTTCCTCCTTCTTTCCCTTCGCTGCGCCGCTCATCTTTTCCCCTCTTCTGCAAAAAACTCCAGTGCCTTCCCCAAACTCAACGCGCTGCTAGTCATCTACACTCTCCTCCTCTACTCATTTGAATGCCACCGCGCACCAAGCTCGTCCGACACACCGCTCCAGGAACGAACATGGCGACGGAAGAATTTGAGATCTCTGGATGGGAGAGATCCAAGATCTCAAACCAAGACGTGAACATGCTCAAGAAGCTTGGGCTGACGAAGAAGGACGAGGGGCTGCTCTTTCCCGGGGAGGAGAGCTTCCCTACACCACGCATCGAATAACGGGTAACATTCGTCGACCACCTCATCCGCGGCCTATCCACCCCCATCCACGAGTTCCTCCGTGGATTGCTTTTTGTCTATGGGCTGCAGCTACACCAGCTGACTCCCAACTCCATCCTCCACATCTCTATCTTCATAACCTTGTGTGAGTGCTTTCTCGGGACCCATCCGAATTGGGGCCTGTGGAAACGCATATTTTACATTCGCCGCAACAACTCCCACAACACCAACTACAATGTAGGTGGTGTTGTTATCTGTATCCGTCCCGACATCGATTATTTCGACGTCAAATTCCCCGACTCCGTCCAAGGGTGGCGTAGGAGATGGCTATACATCCGCGAGGAGTATCTTGACTCGCAGGATTACAACATCGCGCCCTTTGATGGTGGCGCAAAAATCCTTCGGCGCCGATCATGGGATGTAGAAGCTACCGAAAAAGAGAGGATGCCGACAGATGCGCTGATGAAGCGCATCCATGAGCTCCAGAACACCCGCGGTAAGGAACTGTCGGGTGTTCAAATTACTGTGCACTTCCTTAGGATCAGGGTGCAGCCTCTACAGGCTCGCAAAAACCCTCTCTGGCTGTATGCTGGAGAGAAAGATGTCGACCGCGTATCCAAAGATCTTTCTGTGAAGGATTTGGAGAAGCTTGTCCGACGTTTTTCGTCGCTCAGCAAAAAAGATACTGTTCCAACCTCCTGTCACGTGGAGCCATACAGCGGCACCAACGCCCTCCCCAAAGTAAGTAACTTGTCTCTCGAGTTTATATTTTTTCGACTACTATCTTGCTTAACTTGCTTTCTCAAGTTTCTTTTAATTTTCGACTGCTATCTTGCTATCTTACTGTTTTGCTGTCGACCGTTGTCTTACTTAGCTATGCCTTGATGTTGATTTTTCTTCTGCAGAACCACCAAGTCATATCTTCTCTGCCTCCCCTACCTGAAGGTAGGGAGGTCGACGAACGAACCGTCGTTACCGACGATTCTCAAGGCACTTCTTTCTCGCCCTGAGAGTGAAGTCGCAGGATCTCACAAATCCGCGACTTCCTTTGATAAAGAGACAAAATCGAAAGCTTCCGAATCAGCGCGCTCTCCTCCTTCCGCTGCTTCTCCAAAGAACAAAAGGAAGAGGGGTGAAGTTGAAGATTGCGGCACCTCCAAACCCAGCGGGTCACCTGCCGAGGAAGCTGCTCCCGAGGAAGAGGGTGCCTTCTGTCCTTACGAGGATGCCATCATTAGCTCGTAAGCTATCATGCCTTCTTTTTCTTTTTATATATTGCTTGTAAATATTCTCATGTTATCTTTGCGGTCAGTGGCGAAGAAGAAGAAGAACCCGCTGCCAATGTGACTGCTCCAACGAGCACGTCGCAAACTTTAGTTCTTTCGGAAGCTCGCCGTGCAACGGAGGAAACCTCGCCTCCTCCTCAACAAGGCTTGGAAATGTCGACTCCTGTCGTCAGCCCCCGAGCCTCCTCGCCAAAAAGGGCGAGGATTGAACTTGGCGAGGAACAAAACTTCTTGGCCGGGAGTTCAGGGACTCCTTCCTTGGATGATGTAAGAACCCTTACAGCTATTTTGTATCATTTGTCGAGTTTTTCCCCTCTCAACATTTCTATCTCTTCTCTTTCTTCGGCCTCTGATGAAGCACTTCATCAGCCTTGGTACACAATTTATTGGGTACTGTAATACTGTCGAAGATTTGAAAGGTAAACCTTCCTACAGATGAGATATTTTTACGCTTCATCGAGTAGACTATATTGCAGTTTTAGACTTGATGCTCCTGCCTTGTTTCCTTCTGTTAGAGGCTCTCGCCAAAGCCAACTAACGCGCCGATGATCTCGCCGTCAATCTTGAGCAAAGCGAAAAGGCTCGTGAGAAAGCTGAACAAGACGCTGCCTCTGTTGGAGATCTTCGAAAGAGACTCCAGCAAGCTGAAACTGCTTTAAGCGAGAAGACAACCCAACAGATTGCATGTGAAGAGGACATCATAGGCCCCCTAGAATCGCAAAATCGGTGTTTTGTCAGTAAGTTCGTTGATCACTTTGCTCGAGTCTCTTTTAAGATTAGCTCTCCTCATACTTGTTGATAACCCGAACTTTGTTTCAGCAGGAAAAATGGGTCAAGATTTTGTGCTTCAGAAAGCTGAAGAGGATCGTCTTCTCGACGCCCTCTCCCTCCTTGAAATTCATGGGGATCTGGCGCGCTGCAGTATTTTTGATGCGCAGAACGCATTTACGCGCCTCTTCCCCTATTTCTTCCCAAAGCAAAATCAACCAGATACCTTCTCTGATCTTGCCAAGCACTTCATTCCTCAGGAGGATCCTGGGCTGACTTTTCGGCAGGAAAACTTGAAGATTGGAGTTGAAGGTACCATAGCCCTGGTTACCGAAAGCCAGCAAAACATCGACTGGGCGAAAGCTGCTGAGACAAAGGGGAGAAACAAGGAGAAGTGGAAGTGTTTGATTAAGGCCGCCAAGCCGCACTCAAAGAAAATTCTCTCCTTCCTCGGATACAAACCAGCTGCCTCCTCCAGTACTGCCAAGCCGGAGGTCAAGTAGACCAACTTACTCCTCCACTTTTTTCTCTTTTGGTAGATGTCGACATCCTTATGATGTGCGACTACTTTTGCCGACTTACTAGAAGTCGATGTTTTGTGTTGGACCCCTACTTTTGTAAATAACCCGATTTATCAATGAAAAGTAATGAGCCACTGTGGTAATTGATGTCGACTCTTTTTTTTTCCTTCCAGTTGGTGTTTCTTAATTATTCTAAGAATACTGGACCATCACCTGCTTCCCCTGCTACGTCCCGCTCCAAACGGATAGCTGACAACATTTTATTAGATGACTCCTCGTGCGTTAACTCTGAACTCCTGGAATTGTCTGAACTTTGGCAACAACTCCAAGCCATGAAGAAACAGTCCCTCATTGTCATGGACTCATCCCGCAAATCTTTCGAACGAGAAAAATAGCTCTTCAACAGGTTCAGGAAACCTTAGCCTTAAAATATTCCGCAGTTGCTGAAGCTTTACAAGCTACTTCCCAAGAAAATTATATGCTTGAACTACTGAATGACGCAAGCCTGGATATGGCGGGTAAGTTTCACCTCTTATATTCCTCTATTGCTATCCATAGCCACCTTTTTGCAAAACTTACTATCTCTCCACATGGTTAGGCTCTTTTTTGGATGCCGCTGCAGAAGATCAGCGTGTTGACGCGAGATCCGAGGTTCTCATTCGGCTTGCTCTGCAAAACAATGCCAATTTTTGGGCTACCCCAGATCGAACCCGCCAAATCGTGCGGTTTCAGGACCGTGCTGGTCAGGTCCGTGAATATCTCGACTTCTGCACAAAGACACTGGCCATGGTTTACAATGTCATGTTTCCTCGGAACGCTCAGCCAAAAACTCTCCCTGACTTGATGGATAAGTTCAAAAGTGTGGATCGAATCCATGGTTTTGTGAAGGCCCAGTTACTTGCTGGTGCTAGATTTGCTATGAGCATGCTACAAATCTGCCACCCGAAGTTGGACATGTCCAACACTGTTGAACTTTGCCATGCCAGATTAAAGAAACGAAGGAGAAACGTCAACAGGATCAATGACGAGGTGACGCCTATAGACGAAAAGATGGTTGAGGATCTTTTTCGGATGGATGCGGAATACTTCTCTGAAAACCATTATGCTGATTCCATGGGTGCTCCTGCGGGAGGCGAAAGGGTACACATAGATCTTATAGGAGATGAATAATTTTTTTTCTTTCTGCCGATTTTTCCTGTAACAAAGGAATATCTTATATATTGCGAGAAGTATGTATATTGCGAGAACTATGTGTATTTATTTTTTCTTCCTTCTCTAGCCCCGAGTATTTTGAGAGGCGTATGTACACTTATTACTCGCGCGGTGTTGTAACGAAGGCAAATAATTTGTGTTTCGTATATTGTAAAGATCAAATTTATGTTGTCTATTTTATGAGTTATAAACCTCCAAGCCCGTCGAAGAAAAATATGTATATCACCAATATCTTTATTATATTGTAGCGTCGCGAGCCCGCCTCATTAAAAACCTTTGAGCCCCACTCGATGCCCTGAAAGGAAAAGAGTGCGTCTGAAAACTCGCGAGCTTTTTTTAGTACTATGTATGTTTACATGCATATTTCCATTTTGACTTCTACTCGTAGAAACGCCGAAGTTGCGCCACGTTCCATGGATTTGGCTCTGCGACCCCTGTCTTTTTGTTCTTTATTATGTACGCTCCTCCTGCGATCACCTCTGTGACGATGTATGATCCTACCCATGGCGAGTCGAACTTTTCATGGCTGTCATGGGTAAGCCGAAGAACTTGGTCGCCAACTTGAAAAGACCTTGGACGCAAACATCGACTATGGTATTTTTTCAGGTCTTGCTGGTACTTAGTGACTCTTGACAGCACCTCATCTCTAGCATCATCGAGTGCGTCGACATCGTCTTCTAGTGCTTTTCTCGAAGTTTCTTCATCATATTCCGCCACTCTCGGAGAATTGTGTTCTATTTCTATCGGGAGCACTGCCTCGACTCCATGTACCAAGATAAACAGGGTTTCCTGTGTTGCTGTAATGGGTGTTGTCCGTATACTCCATAAGACGCTAGGCAACTCTTCTGGCCAAGTGTGTCGAGCTTTCTCCAGAGGTATTATCAATTGTTTCTTGATGCCATTGCAAATGACACCGTTTGCTTTTTTGACTTGACCATTGGTTTGCGTATGCGCAACCGACGCAAAGTGTAGTTTGATGCCTACCTTTGCGCAATATGCTTTGAATTCCTTGGAGATGAAATTGCTGCCGTTGTCCGTGACAATGCTATGAGGGACGCTAAATCGAAAAACGATACCTTTGACGAAGCTTACCGCCGATGCTGCATCTGGCGAATTTATTGGTTTTGCCTCAATCCACTTGGTAAACTTGTCGACAGCCACGAGCATATATTTGTACCCTCCTGGCCACGCCTTATGTAGTTTTCCCACCATATCGAGACCCCATTGAGCGAAAGGCCATGACAAGGGTATTGACATCAGCTCTGCTGCCGGAGAATTAGGTTTCGCCGCAAATCTTTGGCACGCATCGCAAGTGCGTACTATGTGTTTTGCATCTTCTATTGTCGTTAACCAGTAAAATCCCGCTCTAAAAACCTTGGCTGCTATTGCTCGACTGCTTGCGTGGTGTCCGCATACTCCCTCGTGTACATCTTTCAGAATAACTCCTCCTTCTTCGGGTGTAACACATCTATGCAATACTCCAGATATACTTCGCTTATACTGCTCTCCTTTTACCACAGTAAAAGCTTTGGATCGTCGAATAACTCGCCTGGCTTCTACTGGGTCTTCAGGTAGTTCTTTCCTTAGGATATATGCTACGTAAGCCTGCATCCAAGGAGTTTGCACTACCATTACCTCATGTGATTCTTCCTTATCTCCCGATGTATTTACTTCTGATCCTGCTGGAGCCCCCGAGTCTTTCTCAGGCTTTTCCTTCTTCTTTGGCTGTTTCTTCGCCTTGGTTGACCTTTCAGTTATTTCTTTCCAAAATACGCCGGGTGGTATTGCTAAACATTGCGACCCGATGTTTACCAAAACATCGGCTTCATCGTTGCTGAGTGTGCTGATATGATTTATTTCACACCCGTGAAAGAGTTTCTCGAGTTCATTGTATACCTCTTTGTATGCTATTATACTGTCATTGACTGCGTCGCACTGGTTCATCACCTGTTGAGCCACCAGTTGTGAATCACCGAAAATTTTTAATCGAGTTGCTCCGCAGACCTTTGCCATCTTCATCCCATGTATGAGTGCTTCATACTCCGCCTCGTTATTGGATGCGTTGGGAAACGTCATCCGTAGCACGTATTTCAACTTGTCTCCTTGAGGTGATACCAATATCACGCCTGCTCCAGCTCCTTCTAGCCTTTTGGACCCGTCGAAGTTCATGGTCCAGGTTCTCGATAAATCTGGGGGTCCCATATTTTGCAGCTCCATCCACTCTGCGACAAAGTCTGGTAAGATCTGCGACTTTATTGCTTTTCTTTTCTCGTACGTGATGTCCCGAGGGGAAAGTTCTATTCCCCAAAGGGATACACGAGCCGTAGCCTCAGGGTTGTTTAATATATTTGATAAAGGCGCCTCATTGACCACAATTATCGGATGCGCCGAAAAATAGTGTCGCAATTTTCTTGCGGTTGTGAACACTCCATATGCTAACTTCTGATACTGCGGGTACCGCTGTTTGGAAGGCGATAAAACTTCACTGATGAAATATACCGGCCTCTGTACTCCATGAAGTTTTCCTTCTTCTTCTCTTTCGACCACAAGTACCGTGCTAACCACCTGAGGCGTGGCTGCAATATACAACAGGAGAGGTTCCTTTTCTTTAGGCGCCACCAGTATCGGTGGTGTTGAGATTGTGCGCTTGAGGTCCTCAAAGGCTCTGTCTGCTTCTTCGTTCCACTCGAACTTTTCCCCTTGCTTGATCAAGCCGTAAAATGGCAACGCCTTTTCTCCCAGCCTGGCGCGAATATTCTCAAAGCCACGACTCGCCCAGTTAGCTGTTGTATTTCCTTTAGCTTGGTTGGATTCCGCATTGTTACGATGGCTTGAATTTTCTCTGGATTAGCCTCGATTCCTCTTGCTGACACCAGAAACCCGAGAAGTTATCCTGCAGGGACGCCAAAAGAGCACTTCGTCGGGTTCAGTTTGAGGCAGAATTTGTCGAGGTTCTCGAAAGTTTCCTTCAGATCCTCAATCAAGGTTGATCCCTGCTTTGTTGTTATGACGACATCGTCGATATACACTTGAAAGTTCTTGCCAATCTGTGTGGCAAGGCACTTCTGCATCATCCACTGATATGTTGCTCCCGCGTTTTTCAACCCAAAAGGCATCATTCTATAGCAGAACACGCCATAGGGTGTTATGAAAGCTGTTTTGACTTCATCTTCTTCTTTTAGTCGGATCTGGTTATAACCAGAGTATGAGTCCAGGAAGGAAAGACGTTCACAACCTGTCGTGGAGTCGATAATTTGATCGATCCTCGGGTGGGGAAAGTGATCCTTTGGACATTGTTTGTTGAGACACGTGAAGTCGACGCACATGCGAAGGACCTCTGTGTTTTTCTTCGGGACCAACACTGGGTTACCTACCCATGTGGCTTCTGTGTGTAACTCTTTGATAAATCCTGCTTCTCTGAGTCGATTAATTTAGCTGTAATATCCCAGGTAATGGGGTTACAAAAATATAGGAAACTGATGTGTGCATTGCATTCATGCATAGAAAATCTGGGAAATTTTCGCGCTTTAAAGTAAAACAGTCACATCGAAGTTTCACTTGACCTTGATGGAATTGAAGTAGCTCATCAAGTCAAGCGCTATAAACCTCAATGTGACTTTGTTAAAACCTTGTTTTGGGTAGAGATGATTTGATCTAAGGGGTTAGATCAAATGGAACTAATGATCAACACAACAACACTTTACTCAATGATAAATTGCTTGATCTTATAAAAGATTATAATATGGTAATCCTTGTTATAACATATGAACATCTATTCAATTGCAAAACAAGTAACAATCAAAAGGAGAAACTATTCTAGACCTATATTTTCCATGTCCTAAACTAATCCTTGATCCTACCATGAACCTCATGGTATTCATTCTATTTCAATCCTGGAAACAAGACAAGGAGATCAACTCTAGAATCATACATTCTTCTCTATTCCAATTTATTATACATCAAACCTAGAGAGGTGAGAGTTCTATATTATTTATTAGAGAAGCAATGACAAACCTTGAGCTAAACCCTGGATATACATCCATATAATCAAAACATCATCTTAAGAACATAACCTTGATATATTATTCAAGTCCTTCCCAATTGAGAGAGACCATTCATACCAATCCTAGCTTTACCTATTTAAGAATAAAGGACAACCATTGAACTAAAGTATTAGGTTGTAAACCATTCCCCTTGGAGTGGTGGGATAACCTAATATCACATGGAATAAGATTATATCCATGAATTGATAAAGTAAGGAGGAAACCAATCCAATTAAGTTAGACAAATGGAACCTTAGCCTAGATACCTGAGGAAATATTAGGAGTACACCCTAAACCTTAGAATAAACCATTCCTATATGAGAACTCAAGCTATAGAGTTACACTCAAGATAGTTGAGGCAACACTTGGGTTTGTGGGAGAGAACTATTCATATAACCAGATGATAAAATCATCATTCCTTGAGGGGAACTCTAAGTGGATATCTCAGGCATTCTCCTGGGATATAAACTATTGAAACAACCATAGCAGGCCCATCCTAGAAAGAAAAATAGAAGTGCTATACCTTAGTTGATCAAGACAATGCTTGATCATGGAAGTGAGAAACCCATTTAATGAGAGATACCCTAGGAAGCCAAACCTTGATCATTATAAATTGAGTGATGATCATAAACCCTAAGAACTTGAGGTACAAGACATTAATAACAAGTTGATCATGTCCAATCCATGATCATACCTTGAAGATAAATAATTATAAGTTAAACCTTAGTGGGTTAAGAAGATGTTATCCAGCACATAAAATCATAGGGGAATTATTAGTAAACCTAAACCATTTACTCTATGATAATTAGAGAGACAGCTAAATAGTAACAAATCTCTGTCTAGTCCAGCCCTATATCAATCCAAATGATCTTGGATTGAACCATCCTATGAGTGGTGAAGAAGAGCAACCCTAGATAACTCAACAAGATTTCCATTTACAGTTGGAACCAATGACCTATCCAAAACCTAACTTGTGTATCACATGGGGATCACAATTATAATCCTAAAACCATGCCTAAGCTCAAATATGAATAAGGGGATTGTTTAGTCAAACCTGAAATGAATCAAGAAATCAACTTAACCTATCTTTCAAGCCATACCAATGTAGGTGCAACTAAACTATTGTTTCCAAATAAATAGAAGTCTCATGAGAGGAATAAGATATACCTAAGCATTTGAAACCAAGGTTTAAGAAAGCAATACTAGTAATTCTAGAATAGCCTTAAACAATTTTCCAAGTCCCTAAACTAAATAGGCACATAAAATCATGTTCATGGAATTCTATTCTCAAAAGAGAACCTAAAAATAAGTCCTATCTTATAAATAGCTTATTTATAAAGTAATACAGAATAAAAGCTTAACCATGATGAGGGGATTATCTAAAACCTCAACAATATTCTTTGAACACTAAAAGATGTGAAATAGAAATAATCCTTGTTTTGTCACCTATTTAAAAATAAATTCAACCAAATAACCAATGCACCTCAAATATGAAACATATTCACATTAGGGGCTACTTATTCCCTGATAAGAGGAAGCCAACCATTTGAATTCATTCAACACTGATTTAAATTCAAACCAGAAATACAAAAGTATAAAATAGCAAAAGAAATATAAAACAGAAAAAGAAAATAGATAAAAGAGAGGAGAAAGAGAGCTTACCTGTCCATGAAGCAGCGCAGCAGCCCAACAACCGCAGCCGTAGCACAGCCCACCAGCAGCCCAACAAGCCTCAGTCCAGCACAGCCCAGCCTGGCCCGAGATACGCCTTCATACAAAATATCAGGGAGGAGCTCGTCCTCATCTCTTCTCCATGCATGGACGACAGCACGACGGCGTGCTCCCTTGCCCCTCTCGCTGGCGGACTCCCCTTGCTCGACGGCGTGACGAGGCATGCTCCAACGCCGTATAAAAAGCATCACGACAAACACTGGCCCGAATCCTTTTCCCCTCTGCTTGATTTTCTTCCCGATACCGAAACCCTAGTCACCGGCCGTTCACTCTCGTCGTCGATAGAGACCATCCCCAGCCTCGCCGTGGACGCCATCGTGACCACCGTCCTTGACTTGTTCATCCTGCAAAAGGAATCGAGCAGCCGCGCTCAGAATCGTCGCCGACGACCTCGTCTTCTCCGACACCGGCACCAGTGAAATCCGGCGATGCCGACCACCATTAACATCGCCGACAAGCCCTGCGTAATCCTAGTGAGTCGCTGTTGCCCATAGCATGCTCGCTTAGCTCAATCGCATGCCGTAGCACCGCCACACCGCGAACCTATCCCCGCCGCCGCGGTACCTCGCCGGTGAGCACACTCCGTTGACCTTACCGGAGCGGCGCCGCCACCTTTAGGCTCCTCATGGTGCGCTGGTTCGAATGGAACCAGTCGCCCATCCGCGCATGGCCGGAATCGACGTCGCCGACGACGTCTGCCCGCCGGCCACCGTGCTCCTGGCCACGTTGGCAATTTTGACTAGTCCACGCCTATGTGGCGTCTGACGTGGACCTCTGGCCCACTGGTCAGTGACTCTACGGGTAGATCTAGCCGGGTGCGTTTAGTAGTTTCAATTTTAATTCAAATTCTATAAATTGCTGCAACTTTACATGAATTCATAAAATCCATTACAACTCAGAAAAATACAAATGAGATATCAAAATGATCCTAAAAACAAGATCTATCCAATAAAAATATAATATGAAATTTTTATTTTTAATAAAAATTTAATTATATAATACTTAATAATTAAGCTTTTTCTTTTATTCTTTATTGAATTAAAATTCAATGATTAGGAAAATTATCCAAATTAAGTAATACCAGTAAATAAATAAAGAAAACATTAAAACTAATTTTCTTTATTGATTTTATTAAATCCTTAATAGAAGGATTTAAACCCTAATTACTAATTATCTTAATTATTAATCCATTAAAAAAATATGCCAAATTCAATATTATTTTTATTTCTAAGTTATTAATAACTTCAACTTTATAATAAAGTTATTAACCTAAGAATTATAGGGTAATTAGGAAACCCTAGTTCCATTATACCTAAACTAGTAGTTCATAATTTTATGTGGGATCCTAAAAACCTAATACCATTAGGAACCTAGCTCCATTACTTCATATGAACCCTAAATGGTTTCCAAACCTAAACCCAAATTAACATGTGATAATGTTACTCCAATAGTAGTCATAGAACCATAATAGCAACTAAATATTTGCCATGACCACATAAAATGTAGAAAACCTATCACTAATAAGATGGGTATCCTATGTGTTCATCTGCATCAGACCTAGATGATCAAATAGGGTTAACCAAGTGTAAAACCTAGTTCATATCCTTAGAGACAACAACCCTATTTATCCCTATTTAGCATCACACATGGTAATGAACCCTCCTAGCAACCATACCCAATATTGAGCATCATAAGCCATCCACACTAGATCTTACTAGTGTTAGATATTTATGAACGATCCTATCTAGGAACCAACCATTCCTTATTTAGTGGACCAAATAACAAAACCCTAGACAACCTTAACCTTAATAGATATACTTCTTATTATTTAAGAAATATGTTCTTCCAAAGTTATTCTTTTGAAGAAGATAAGTAGTAGCCATCAACCTTGCCTAATAGGACCTATAAACCCTAGCTAACTATCATCAGCAAGGTATACCAACCTTGATAACACCTATGTATAATAAATTGCTTAGATGTGCTTCACTAAAACCATATAATCCCTAGTAGCTAATGAATCCAACTCTGTTGTGATCCATCTAATACTTACTCCCGAAACTATTTGGAACCATAATAAACTCTAGAAAACCCACCAACCCAATTGTCATACTCGTTCTTGATTAAAGAACATGTTCTTCAAAAGTTATTCTTTTAAAGAATATAACAAGTAATCTTTAACCATGCCATATAGTACTAAAACTGACAACTGTTCTTTACATATGAACATTATGCCAATTATAATTCCTTGTGTGCTCAATTGATTATTATGCTATATTATATAACCTGTTTATGATACCAAGTAATCACACCTGAATAAGAACCTTGTTTGTGAATCACTCTAAAAGTGCAACACACTCGAAACTAATCATTACAACTCACTAATCCTAAATCATCGGGGTTAAGTCACACTTAGAGCGATTGCATCTCATACCTATGCATTATTGCATCCTCGCCAATCTTTTAAACATCGTCCTTACCGGACGATGATGCTATTTCAGAATTTGGAGTTATTGCGTATCGAAGACCTTGACTGCATAATCTTGCAGTCAATAAAGGCAAGTTCATCGCTTGCTCATGCCATTTGAGTATTTTTACCAAATTACTTGCAAAGTACTATGTTTATCACTATTGCATAAAAAGCAAAACCACTATTTTCATAACTATGAATATGACTATGTGGTGGGCAATGGAACCATGGATTGTGTTGATATGGTGGAGGTTCCATTGCAAGGGTTTATATCCATCTAGGATTAAACAACAAATGTCGTCCAGTGATTCTTGTGCCATAATATCCGTGTTAACCATAAGATCTGGAGTGGGACAGACTAGTCAATTGTATTTCCACCTCTTGTACATCAAAGGACGCGCTTTACCGTAGACACTTGTATTCCAAGGGTGCATTTGGTGGCTGGGGAAGCCTAAAGTCCCCACGGCATAGTCCGTAGACACTTGTAGCCCGAGGATCATTTGGTGGCTGGGGAAGCCTAAAGTCCCCACGGTATTGCGGTCTATGAGGGTTGCATCTACCGGCGAAGGAGTTTGGTTCGATCCCGATCTCGTCGTGGCCGGGGTCCATCCTTAATTGGTATAAGAGGACCGGCGAGGACCCAGGGTCGGGGCATGCAACAAAGGGTGGGTGTGCGAGGTAGCGGAGGAATATGATTGGCTATGACCTTATACCGGGCCTCACACCAAAGGAAGTGTGGACGGGTCATTCCCGGTTGGCACCAAGGTTAAGATCTCTTATGGGTAAAGCAACACACCTCTCAGAGTGTAACGAATCGTGACCGTCACTCCCTGTTCCGGTTTTGGAACTGCGAACGCTGCCGAAAGGAACTCCATGAAGTTCTAGTAAACCGGTGAAGGCTGACGGACATAGTTCTTCTGAATAAAATCAACCTTTTGAAGAAATGATTATGAAAACCTGCATTGGTATTAGACTTTCTGGTCTAATGCCGTAGCTAGTGCATTAAACACTTCTTTCCTATAATGAACTTGTTGAGTACGCTCGTACTCATCCCACTCTTAAATCCCCTGCTTAGATATGGAGGCATCAAAGGAGGATCTACAGTGCAACTCGAAGATCAAGAAGTCCACAACTACTTCAAGGAACAGGAACCTGTCAGAAGAGTCAAACACCACATCCAACAAGGATAAAACCTAGATTAGCCATAGAAGGGAACTAGCTTCCCAAACCTAGCTCCTATTTAGCTAGAATCTATTCAAAGCTTCTATAGCTAGTTAAATACTCTACAAGTAGAGTCCGTGTTAGTATTAGACTACGAGTCGTTCTTCTGGAGTTTAATTGCAGATTTACCTCATTATAAAGTAGGAGGCTATGCTGATCTTTTGTAACAGAGTCTGTATGTAATTCTATAGACATGCCTTGGACCCGCATATGTTTCTGTTGTACCACTCTGAGCGATGTAATACTAGTGGAACGGTGTTTCATTGGTGTTATGTCAGACTTGCATACTGCACCATGCGGTGGTATGCCGGGTCACCACAATAGCTTTGCGGTTTGGTTCTGAAAAACGCCGCAAAGGTTGCTTGATTGGTCTAGCCATTGGATCCAAGTTGAGAGGGTGCTCGGCAACTTCCCTGGGTACTCCTGGCATGTGAGTTGGACATCATGCGAAGATTTTCCAGCGCTCACGGAGGAACTCGACGAGCGCGCTTTTCTATGCGAGGTCCATGTTTGTTGCGATGGCTGTCGTCTTCTTAGGATCTGCCGGGTGGATCTGTACTTCCTTTGAGTTTTTGGTGGTATCAAAGGTTGGCTCCTTCAGTGGTCTTCCTCCGTCAGGCAAAACATCATAATCAGTTGTTAGCCTTGACGCCATATATTCTGCTTGCATCCCGAAGGTTTCTGACAGCCGATGAAAATCCTTGTCGCATTTATCAGCTAACGCAAAACTGCCTTTTACTATGATTGGGCCCTTGGGTCCAGGGAGTCTCCACAATAGATATGTGTAGTGTGGCACTGCCATAAACCTGGCATAAGCGGGTCGCCCTAACAAAGCATGATTCTGTGACGGTAAATCCACGACTTCAAACTCCAGCTTCTCTCTTCTGTAGTTTTCTCGGGTTCCAAACTGAACGTCGAGATTGATCTTTCCCAGTGGTAACTCGGCTTATCTGGTGTGATACCATGGAAATGCGTATCAGTTGGTATTAGATTTGCCAATGATATGTTCATCTTTCTCAATGTGTCTGCATACATGAGGTTTAAACTGCTGCCTCCATCTATGAACACTCGTGAAACATCGAATCCTGCGATTACTGCTGGTAAGATCAAGGCAGATTGCCCTGGTCGTGGAACTTGCTGCGGGTGGTCCGCTCTGGTCAAGCCGATGTCCTGCCCCGACCAATTCAGGTACTCGATTGTTGGTGGAGGCATCTTTTCTGCCATAAAGACTTGTCGCGAAATCACTTTCTGAGCTCTATTGGAGGGCATGCCCTTCTGAATCATCGAGACCGCACCATTGGTGTCGATATAAGGACCATTTCTTGGAGGTTCCACCAATTGCAACTGGTGTCGGTTTTCGTCCGTAATTGCGGGTGGAGGTGGAAGGTGAATCTCACTCCTTGGCCCCTGGGGGTTCCTGTTTACTGCCTGCGTGTTGGTATGCCCTGCGTATCTGTGCAGTGCTAGGAAAGTTCAGCACTCCTTCTGCAAATACCCCGACTGCCTTTTCCCATTATTGTCGAGGAAAAAATGCATTTGGCATGGTCCGTTTAGGAGATCCTCGGGTGATACATACGGCCTCTGGAACCTAGGCCCATTATTTTGCCTGCTTGGACGGGGAGCCAGCCGATACTTGGCCAGGACCGTCGTAATCGGAAAATTTTCGAGAGAATCGTCGTCTATTTTGATTATTTCGGCTGCGGTCGTCCTCAGGCGACCTGTATTGCTTGTTGTGAACAACATCTTCTCCATCTGCCCAGCGATTCGCTATTTCCATAAGTGCTGCTATTGTCTTCGGATTGGTCCTTCCTAAATCCTCGACTAAGTCCATTCTTCAGATTCCAGCAACAAACGCATTTATTGCTCTTTCGTCAGATATGTTTTCTGCCGAGTTTTTGATGATGTTCCACCTCTAGATATACGTGATCATTGGTTCATCATACTTTTGTCTGCAGGCCCTCAGTTGCTCTAATGACGCGAGTTTCTTACATGTGGATAGGAAATTCTTCACAAATATGTCCTCGAAAGTTTCCCAGCTGTCGATGGATCCAGGTGGTAGATTTTTTATCCATGACCGTGCCGCTCCACTCAAGTGCACCTGTATGATCTACATGGCCGTTGGTTTAGTTCCACCCATCAATTTCACCGTCTCCAGGTAATCGACTAACCAGTCCTCAGGATCTTGCAGGCCGTCGAACTTCTTGTAGTTGTCGGGTAATTTAAACCCAGATGGGACCCGAGTTTTATGAACTCGTCGGGTGAAACAGGGGAGCCTGCACATATCCTCCTCATCGACCTCTGGTGAGTGTCGACGTTCTCTTCTTTCTTGCCGCGCTCTGTCGACCCTTGCTTGTGTCACTGTATCTCTCGCACCACTCGTTCTCGGAGGATCTTGCACTACTACAGTAAGTCGTGGACTATTTTGCCTTGGAGTGCCTTCGGGATGTGTACTTGTACCCGCGACGTTGTTCCCATGGCTTCGACTCCTGCCATGGTCATATTGTACAATGCTTCTCGTGGATCTCCGGGAGGTGGCCTGGATGCCAGGATGAAAGCCTGGGTCACCATATATCCAGCTTCTGGTGTCTTGGGAATAATATTTCCCCTTGTGTCTATCGACATAAAGGACATGTCGAGGTTTTGGACCAGATTCTCCCTCTCGCCTTCAGGTATATGCTGCATCCGCGACCTTGCCCTATTGCGAGCTGCTCTGTGACTATCTCCTCCCGAAGTACCTGATTGCCGACTCAGCTCCGCTCTTCGCCTGCTCGACTCGGAGGCTGCCACTTTTCTCTTTTCAAGTATCTCCCTTTCTTTCTCTATTTCTCGGCGAGCATGCGCGAGACTGTATTGGAATGCTTGCAACTCCTTGATGGCGTGTAACTCACACGTTCGTTGGGAACCCCAAGAGGAAGGTATGATGCGCACAGTAGCAAGTTTTCCCTCAGAAAGAAACCAAGGTTTAATCGAACCAGAGGAGCCAAGAAGCACGTTGAAGGTTGATGGTCGCGAAATGTGATGCGGCGCAACACCAGGGATTCCGGCGCCAACGCGGAACCTGCACAACACAACCCAACTTTGTCCCAACGAAATGTGAGGTTGTCAATCTCACCGGCGTAACAAAGGATTAAACGTATCGAGTGGAAGATGTTTGCAAAGAAAACAGTAAAACACAATTGCAGTAGATTGTATGCTATGCAAAGAATAGGACCGGGGTCCACAGTTCACTAGAGGTGTCTCTCCCATAAGATAAAAGCATGTTGGGTGAACAAATTACAGTTCAATTGACAAATAGAGAAAGGCATAACAATGCATATACATGATATGATAAATATAGTGAGATTTAATCCGGCATTACGACAAAGTACATAGACCGCCATCCAACCGCATCTATGCCTAAAAAGTCCACCTTCAGGTTATCATCCGAACCCCCTCCAGTATTAAGTAAGCAACGGACAATTGCATTAAGTATGGTGCGTAATGTAATCAACAACTACATCCTTAGACATAGCATCAATGTTTTATCCCTAGTGGCAACAACACATCACAACCTTAGAACCTACTGTCACGATCCCAGATTCAATGAAGGCATGAACCCACTATCGAGCATAAATACCCTCTTCGAGTTAAGAGCAAAAACTTGGCCGAGCCTCTACTAATAACGGAGAGCATGCAAGATCATAAACAACACATAAACAATAGATTGATAATCACCATAATCATAGTACTCTCTATCCATCGGATCCCGACAAACACAACATATAGTATTACAGATAGATGATCTTGATCATGTTAGGCAGCTCACAAGATCCAACAATGAAGCACAACAAGGAGAAGACGACCATCTAGCTACTGCTATGGACCCATGGTCCAGGGGTGAACTACTCACTCATCACTCCGAGGCGACCATGGCGGTGTAGTCCTCCAGAGATGAATCCCCTCTCCGGCAGGGTGCCGGAGGCGATCTCCGAATCCCCGAGGACGGGACGCGGCGGCGGCGTCTCGAAGGTTTTCCGTATCGTGGCTCTCGGTGCTGGGGGTTTCGCGACGGAAGCTTTAAGTAGGCGGAGGGTCAACGCGGGGGCCACACGAGGCCCAGGGGTAGGTCGGCGCGGCCAGGCCCGGGCCGCGCCGGCCTCCCCTCTGGCCGCCTCGTGGCCCCACTTCGTTATCTCTTCGGTCTTCCGGAAGCTTCGTGCAAAAATAGGACCCGGGCGAAAGTTTCGTCCAATTCCGAGAATATTTCTTTACTAGGATTTCTGAAACCAAAAACAGCAGAAAACAAACTGGCTCTTCGGCATCTTGTTAATAGGTTAGTTCCAAAATGCATAAATATGACATATAATGCATAAAACATGTAGGTATCATCAATAAAGTAGCATGGAACATAAGAAATTATCGATACGTTGGAGACGTATCAGCATCCCCAAGCTTAGTTCTGCTCGTCCCGAGCAGGTAAAATGATAACAAAGATAATTTCTGAAGTGACATGCCATCATAATCTTGATCATACTATTTGTAAACATATGTAATGAATGCAGCGATCAAAACAAAAGTAATGACATGAGTAAACAACTGAATCATAAAGCAAAGACTTTTCATGAATAGTACTTCAAGACAAGCATCAATAAGTCTTGCATAAGAGTTAACTCATAAAGCAATAAATCAAAGTAAAGGTGTTGAAGCAACACAAAGGAAGATTAAGTTTCAGCGGTTGCTTTCAACTTATAACATGTATATCTCATGGATATTGTCAACATAAAGTAATATAACAAGTGCAATATGCAAGTATGTAGGAATCAATGCACAGTTCACACAAGTGTTTGCTTCTTAGGTGGAAGGAGATAGGTAAACTGACTCAACAATAAAAGTAAAAGAATGGTCCTTCAATGAGGAAAGCATCGATTGCTGTATTTGTGCTAGAGCTTTTATTTTGAAAACATGAAACAATTTTGTCAACGGTAGTAATAAAGCATATGAGTTATGAAAATTATATCTTACAAGTTGCAAGCCTCATGCATAGTATACTAATAGTGCCCGCACCTCGTCCTACTTAGCTTGGACTACCGGATCTTTGCATGCCATGTTTCAACCAAGTGTCACAAAGGGGTACCTCCATGCCGCTGTACAAAGGTCTAAGGAGAATGCTCGCATTTCGGATTTCTCGCTTTTGATTATTCTCAACTTAGACATCCATACCGGGACAACATGGACAACAGATAATGGACTCCTCTTAAATGCATAAGCATGTAGCAATGATTATTATTCTCATATGAGATTGAGGATATATGTCCAAAACTGAAACTTCAACCATGGTTCATGGCTTTAGTTAGCGGCCCAATGTTCTTCTCTAACAATTTTGCATGCTCCAACCACTAAAATGATAGATCCTTCAGACAAGACGGACATGCATAGCAACTCACATGATATTCAACAATAGTTGATGGCGTTCCCCAGAAGCATGGTTATCGCACAACAAGCAACTTAATAAAATATAAAGTGCATAAGTACATATTCAATACTACGATAGTTTTTAAGGCTATTTTGTCCCATGAGCTATATATTGCAAAGGTGAATGATGTAATTTTAAAGGTAGCACTCAAGCAATTTACTTTGGAATGGCGGAGAAATACCATGTAGTAGGTAGGTATGGTGGACACAAATGGCATAGTAGTTGGCTCAAGGATTTTGGATGCATGAGAAGTATTCCCTCTCGATACAAGGTTTAGGCTAGCAAGGTTATTTGAAGCAAACTCAAGGATGAACAGGTGCAGCAAAACTCACATAAAAGACATATTGTAAACATTATAAGACTCTACACGTCTTCCTTGTTGTTCAAAACTCAATACTAGATATTATCTAGACCTTAGAGAGACCAAATATGCAAATCAAATTTTAGCAAGCTCTATGTATTTCTTCATTAATGGGTGCAAAGCATATGATGCAAGAGCTTAAACATGAGCACAAAAATTGCCAAGTATCACATTATCCAAGATATTTTTAGAATTACTACATGTAGCATTTTCCAATTCCAACCATATAACAATTTAACGAAGAAGAAACTTCGCCATGAACATTATGAGTAAAGCCTAAGGACACATGTGTCCATATGCAACAGCGGAGCGTGTCTCTCCCACAAAGTGAATGCTAGGATCCATCTTATTCAAACAAAAACAAAAACGAAACAAACCGACGCTCCAAGTAAAGAACACAAGATGTGATTGAATAAAAATATAGTTTCAGGGGAGGAACGATGATGTTGTCGATGAAGAAGGGGATGCCTTGGGCATCCCCAAGCTTAGACGCTTGAGTCTTCTTAAAATATGCAGGGGTGAACCAGGGGGCATTCCCAAGCTTAGAGCTTTCACTCCTCTTGATCATAGTATATCATTCTCCTCTCTTGACCCTTGAAAACTTCCTTCACACCAAACTTCAAGCAAACTCATTAGAGGGTTAGTGCATCATTAATAATTCACTCATTCAGAGGTGACACAATCATTATTTTCACTTTTGGACATTGCATAATGCTACTGGACATTAATGGATCAAAGAAATAAATCCAACATAGCAAAAGAGGCAATGCGAAATAAAAGGCAGAATCTGTCAAAAACAGAACAGTCCGTAAAGACGAATTTAAAGTTGGCACCAGACTTGCTCAAATGGAAAAACTCAAAACTAATGAAAGTTGCGTACATATCTGAGGATCACGCTCGTAAATTGGCAGATTTTTTCGAATTTTCTACAGAGAACTGTGCCCAGATTCGTGACAGACAGCAATGCTGTTTCTGCGCAGCGATCCCAAATATAACATCAACTTTGACATAGAAACTTTACTTGGCACAAAAACATGATAAGGAGAGGTTGCTACAGTATTAAACAACTTCCAAGACTCAATAAAACAAAAAATTGCTGTAGGTAAAAACATGGGTTGTCTCCCATAAGCGCTTTAACGCCTTTCAGCTAGGCGCAGAAAGTGCAAATCAAGTATTATCGAGAGTAGAAGCATCAACATCATAGCTTGTTCTAATAATAGAATCAAAAGGCAACTTCATTCTCTTTCTAGGGAAGTGTTCCATACCTTTCTTAAGAGGAAATATTTAATATTACCTTCCCTCATATCAATAACAGCACCAACAGTTCGAAGAAAAGGTCTTCCCAACACAATTGGACAAGATGCATTGCATTCGATATCCAAGACAACAAAATCAACGGGACAAGGTTATTGTTAACCGTAATATGCACATTATCAATCCTCCCCAAAGGTTTCTTTTTAACATTATCGGCAAGATTAACATCCAAATAACAGTTCTTCAATGGTGGCAAGTCAAGCATATCATAAATCTTTTTAGGCATAACAGAAATACTTGCACCAAGATCACATAAAGCATTACATTCAAAGTCATTGAATTTCATTTTAATGATGGGCTCCCAACCATCTTCTAACTTTCTAGGAATAGAAGTTTCAAGTTTTAGTTTCTCTTCTCTAGCTTTTATGAGAGCATTTGTAATATGTTTTGTAAAGGCTAAATTTATAGCACTAGCATTAGGACTTTTAGCAAGTTTTTGCAAGAACTTTATAACTTCAGAGATGTGGCAATCATCAAAATCTAAATCATTATGAGCTACAGCAATGGGATCATTGTTCCCAAGGTTGGAAAAAATTTCAGCAGTTTTATCACAAGCAGTTTCAGCAGTTTTAGCAATTTCAGGCAGTTTTGTACGCTTTGCACTAGGAGTAGAAACATTGCCAACACCAATTATTTTACCATTGATAGTAGGAGGTGCAGCAACACGTGGAGAATTAGCATTACTAGTGGTGGTAATAGTCCAAACTTTAGCTATATTATTCTCTTTAGCTAGTTTTTCATTTTCTTCTCTATCCCACCTAGCACGCAGTTCAGCCATTAATCTTATATTCTCATTAATTCTAACTTGGATGGCATTTGCTGTAGTAGTAATCTTATTATCAATATCATTATTAGGCATAACTTTCAACTTTAAAAGATTTACATCAGAGGCAAGTCTATCAACTCTAGAAGCAATAGTACAATTTTATCAAGCTTTTCCTCAACAGATTTGTTAAAAGCAGTTTGTGTACTAATAAATTCTTTAAGCATGGCTTCAAGACCAGAGGGTACACTCCTATTATTATTGTAAGAATTCCCATAAGAATTACCATAACCATTACCATTAGCAGAAGGATATGGCCTATAGTTATTACCAGAGTTGTTCCTATAAGCATTGTTGTTGAAATTATTGTTTTTAATGAAATTCACATCAACATTTTCTTCTTGAGCAACCAATGAAGCTAAAGGAACATTATTTGGATCTACATTAGATCTATCATTCACAAGCATAGACATAATCACATCAATCTTATCATTCAAGGAAGAGGTTTCTTCAACAGAATTTACCTTCTTACCTTGTGGAGCTCTTTCCGTGTGCCATTCAGAGTAATTTATCATCATATCATCAAGAAGTTTTGTAGCCGCCCCAATGTGATGGACATAAAGGTACCTCCAGCAGCTGAATCCAATAAATTCCGCGAAGAAAAATTTAGTCCTGCATAGAAGGTTTGGATGATCATCCAAGTAGTCAGTCCATGGGTTGGGCAATTCTTAACAAAGTTTTCATTCTCTCCCATGCTTGAGCAACATGTTCAGTATCTAATTGTTTAAAATTCATTATGCTACTTCTCAAAGATATAATTTTAGCGGGAGGATAATATCTACCAATAAAAGCATCCTTGCATTTAGTCCACGAATCAATACTATTCTTAGGCAAAGATAGCAACCAATCTTTAGCTCTCCCCTTAATGAGAAAGGAAACACTTTCAATTTAATAATATCACCATCTACATCTTTATACTTTGCATTTCACAAAGTTCAACAAAATTATTGAGATGGGCAGCGCATCATCAGAACACCAGAAAATTGATCTCTCATGACAAGATTTAGTAAAGCAGGTTTAATTTCAAAGAATTCTGCTGTAGTAGCAGGTGGAGCAATAGGTGTGCATAGGAAATCATTATTATTTGCATTTGTGAAGTCACACAACTTAGTATTTTCAGGAGTATTCATTTTAGCAACGGTAAATAAAACAAACTAGATGAAGTAAATGCAAGTAACTAATTTTTTTGTGTTTTTGATATAGAGAGCAAGACAGTAAATAAAGTAAAACTAGCAACTAATTTTTTTGTATTTTGATTTAGTGCAGCAAACAAAGTAGTAAATAAAATAAAGCAAGACAAAAACAAAGTAAAGAGATTGAGAAGTGGAGACTCCCCTAGTGTCTTGATCTCCCGGCAACGGCGCCGTAAAAGAGCTTGATGGCGTGTAACTCACACGTTCGTTGGGAACCCCAAGAGGAAGGTATGATGCGGTAGCAAGTTTTCCCTCAGAAAGAAACCAAGGTTTAATCGAACCAGGAGGAGCCAAGAAGCACGTTGAAGGTTGATGGTCGCAAATGTGATGCGGCGCAACACCGGGATTCCGGCGCCAACGCGGAACCTGCACAACACAACCCAAGTACTTTGTCCCAACGAAACAATGAGGTTGTCAATCTCACCGGCTTGCTGTAACAAAGGATTAAACGTATCGAGTGGAAGATGTTTGCAAAGAAAACAAGAAACACAATTGCAGTAGATTGTATGCTATGCAAAGAATAGGACCGGGGTCCACGTTCACTAGAGGTGTCTCTCCCATAAGATAAAACCATGTTGGGTGAACAAATTACAGTCGGGCAATTGACAAATAGAGAAAGGCATAACAATGCATATACATGATATGATAAATATAGTGAGATTTAATCCGGGCATTACGACAAAGTACATAGACCGCCATCCAACTGCATCTATGCCTAAAAAGTCCACCTTCAGGTTATCATCCGAACCCTCCAGTATTAAGTTGCTAAGCAACACAATTGCATTAAGTATGGTGCGTAATGTAATCAACAACTACATCCTTAGACATAGCATCAATGTTTTATCCCTAGTGGCAACACACATCACAACCTTAGAACCTACTGTCACGATCCCAGATTCAATGAAGGCATGAACCCACTATCGAGCATAAATACCCCCTCTTGGAGTTAAGAGCAAAAACTTGAGCCTCTACTAATAACGGAGAGCATGCAAGATCATAAACAACACATAAACAATAGATTGATAATCACCATAATCATAGTACTCTCTATCCATCGGATCCCGACAAACACAACATATAGTATTACAGATAGATGATCTTGATCATGTTAGGCAGCTCACAAGATCCAACAATGAAGCACAACAAGGAGAAGACGACCATCTAGCTACTGCTATGGACCCATGGTCCAGGGGTGAACTACTCACTCATCACTCCGGAGGCAACCATGGCGGTGTAGAGTCCTCCGGAGATGAATCCCCTCTCCGGCAGGGTGCCGGAGGCGATCTCCCGAATCCCCGAGATGGGATTCGCGGCGGCGGCGGGGAAGGTTCCGTATCGTGGCTCTCGGATTGGGTTTCGCGACGGAAGCTTTAAGTAGGCGGAGGGTCAACGCGGGGGCACACGAGGGCCCAGGGGTAGGTCGGCGCGCCAGGCCCGGCCGCGCCGGCCTCCTCCGGCCGCCTCGTGGCCCCACTTCGTTATCTCTTCGGTCTTCCGGAAGCTTCGTGCAAAAATAGGACCCCGGCGAAAGTTTCGTCCAATTCCGAGAATATTTCTTTACTAGGATTTCTGAAACCAAAAACAGCAGAAAACAGAACTGGCTCTTCGGCATCTTGTTAATAGGTTAGTTCAAAAATGCATAAATATGACATATAATGTGCATAAAACATGTAGGTATCATCAATAAAGTAGCATGGAACATAAGAAATTATCGATACGTTGGAGACGTATCACTCCTCCACCGTCGCGGCAGTGGACAACAGATCTGTACCGTTCAAGGCTGTTGTCGCTCTATCTCATGCTTCTTGCGAGAGTTGCACCCTGTGAAGCGGTGTAGGCCCGACATATTTGCTGCCTAAACCACGCGTAAGATTAGCGGGATCGATGTATGGATTTCCAAAATCATCGGAAGCCTCTGATGTTTCATCCTCGGGGTGACTTGACTCGCCAATCACGTAGACTTGATGGTACGTTGGCTTTGATTGATCGTCCTCTGGGTCGGTGACACCGTCGTAAAGATTGGCGAAGACCTTTCGAATAAGGGTAGATTTGTCGATGAAGCTTAGGTTGTCAATACTTTTCGAGTCGTTGTCCAGATCGGAATCCGTGAACAACCCGAAAGACATCCCACCGAACAGATCGGCGAGATCTCCGCCGGCGGCGGGCTTGATGCTGCTTGTCGACGAAGTTTCCCCGTCGCTCGACTTAGTTGAGGATGATGATCTCGAGGAATCGGAACCACACGGTAGCGGTCCCGAACGAATCGGTTCTGCCATACGATGTGATCCCTCTTTCCCGACGCAAAAGTAGAATCTCCCGAACTTCATCTCCATTGGCTCTTCCAGATAGGCAGATGCATCCAAACGGGCGAGAGGGTGAGGAACAAAATCAACGGGACCAGTTTTGATCTGTTTACCTCCATCCATCGCATTGCTTGCCACCGAAGATGTCGACGATGTTGAACGTGCCATCGAGATCAGCTCCTTGACACCTCTAATCCCCACGGTCGGCGCCAATTAACAAGGTATCGATTTGTCAATGCCTACGGATTATAGACTAGGGTTTTCGTGGAAGTAGAGGGCATGATAAGGGGTGGCCCGATCTTCTCAGTAAGCAACGGTGGTGATGATGATCACGGGGTGATTGCAGCGAAGGTAACTTGGATGAAGTGGATGATAACTTGTATGACGCAACGAGATCTCTCGATTGGTCCCCCGCCAATGCAACAACTCTCAGCCCTGCAAGATATTCGCAACTCCACACACTTGCGCACGTAGCCGCCCACGGCGGTAAGTTGCAACCGTCTAATTCCCAATGGAACAGCAGATTACACAAGACTTTTCAGATCTACACAATATCAAGCAATATGGTGTAGGGGATTCAATAGTTTTGCAGAGCAAACAACTAAGAACTAGGGTTTATCTTAAACGTGGTCTAAAGCAGCTAAGGGGGCGTCCTGGCACTTATATAGGCCGGACGACCTCGGTTTAAAAAACGAAAATAACCGACCCGAATAGATCTGGTCGAGACAGACTCGGACACGGCCGGTCTGGGGGCCGGTCGACCGGGCCTGGGACCGGGCTGGCCGGTTCAAACCGGGCCAGGGACCGGGTTCCAACTGGGATCGGGAATTGTGGCGCAGTAATCCCTCCGGTTTGCATCAGCGTGGCGCCCGGTCGGCGCCGGGGTGGATCCGGCCTGCCGCCCGGTCGGACCGGTCCAGGGACCGGGCGCGCCGGCATGGCGGCCGGTCTGACTGGGTTGGGCCGGCCGGACTTCATCTTCCTCTCGTGCATGCCTCCCGCTCCTCCCTCGCGTCCATGATATATCTTCATGTCCAGCTCCTTGTCCAGCTCCACGTCCATCTTCACGTCCAGCTGCTCCTCTCTCCTCGTGCGATGCTTGTCTCCTCTTCATACCTGATGATACATAAATAATAGGACTTAGGTAGTATAAAGTTCTGATCAATCAAAGTATCGTTTTGGAACAAGTTCACCTGTTGTTTAAGTAGCTTCGCACGAGCTCTTGTAATAGGTCCAATCCGAACTTCATTGGTCTTGAGCTTCACAGCAGGTTCATCTTCAGTTGGTAATGACGGAGGTGGTAGTGAGGTAGGGATGTCCTCATCATCTCCCCCCTCCCTTCAAAAGGCGTCAACCTCGACGCTCCAAGGTCTTCTCCGTCATATGGTGTCAAATCAGCAACATTGAAAGAATTACTTACACCAAACTCATCAAGTGGAAGATCTATCGAGTATGCATTATCATTGATCTTGGCAAGCACTTTGTAAGGACTAGCACCGCAAGGAAGCAACTTGGACTTCCGTAGCTTCGGAAACCTATCCTTGCGAAAATGTACCCAGACCATATCACCTGGCTTGAACAACATCTCCTTGCGCTTCTTGTTCATCCTTGCAGCATTGCTCTTGCCTTTCTTCTCTATCAACTCTTTAGTCTTCACATGGATCTTTCGCACAAAATCTGCCTCTTGGATGCCTCCATATTAACTCTCTCGTGTATGGGCAAAGGCAACAAGTCAAGTGGAGTAATGGGTTTGAAACCATACACCACCTCAAAAGGACACAGCTCCGTGGTAGAATGTACCGCCCTGTTGTAAGCAAACTCCACATGCGGCAAACAATCTTCCCACTCCTTCAGGTTCTTCTTGATCATGGATCTCAACATTGTGACAATGTTCTATTCACCACTTCAGTTTGTCCATCAGTTTGGGGATGACAAGTAGTACTGAAAAGTAGCTTCGTCCCTTTTTCTCCAAAGTCTTCCAGAAGTAGCTCATAAACTTCACGTCACGATCGAAACAATAGTCTTCGGGACTCCATGTAGTCGCACAACCTCCCTGAAAAACAGGTTAGCAAGTGACGCATGTCGCTCTTGTGGCAGGCAATAAAGTGTGACATTTTAGAGAATCTGTCCACTACCACAAATATAGAATCATGGCCTCTCTTAGTACGCGGCAAACCCAACATAAAATCCATACTAATATCCTCCCAAGGTGTAGTAGGTGTCGGTAAAGGAGTATACAAACCGTGAGGCTTCAGCTTGGACTTGGACTTGTTGCAAGTAATGCACCTCTTCACAAACCTGTCCACATCCCGGCCATTATAAATGATCAGCGAGCATGAGTAGCGTCTTCTCACGCCCAAAGTGACCCATCAAACCTCCAGCATGTGATTCCTGCAATAAGAGCAAACGCACAGACGATTCTGGAACACATAGTTTATTAGCTCTAAACAAGAACCCATCATGTATGTGATATTTTTCCCATGCTTTACCAATAGCACATAAGCGATATGGTTCAGCAAAATCATGATCAGTGGCATACAAATCACCTAGTACTTCTAATCCAGGAATTTTAACATCAAGTTGAGTTAATAGCATATTCTTCCTAGATAGAGCATCAGCAACAATATTATCTTTTCCCTTCTTATGCTTAATAATGTATGGAAAAGACTCAATGAACTCAACCCACTTAGCAAGACGCTTATGCAAAGTAGACTGAGCTTTCAGGTATTTTAAAGCTTCATGATCAGAATGTATGATAAATTCTTTTGGCCACAAGTTATGTTGCCAAACCTCAAGAACTCTAATTAAAGCATACAATTCTTTATCATAGATAGGATAGTTCAACTTAGCACCAGACAGTTTCTCAGAAAAATATGCAACGACCCTCTTGGATCAACACACCACCAATTCCAATACCACTAGCATCACATTCAATCTCAACTTGTTTATTGAAATCAGGAAGTGCAAGCAACGGTGCAGAAGTTAACAATCTCTTCAGTTCATCAAAAGCATGATCTTGAGCTGCGCCCCACTCAAATATTACACCCTTTTTAGTTAAGTCATTTAAAGGTGCAGCAATAGTACTAAAGTTGGGCACAAATCTTCAATAAAACCCAGCTAGACCATGAAAACTTCTAACTTGACTCACATTCATGGGAGTAGGCCAATTTTGAATAGCTTCAATTTTAGACACATCTACTTCTACTCCATGCTGAGAGACAACGTAACCCAGAAATATGACCTTATCTTTGCAAAATGTGCACTTCGCAAGATTACCATAGAGTTTATTATCACGCAAAACTTGCAAAACATGTCGAATATGTATAGTATGATCAGATTCATTGCGGCTGTAGATTAATATGTCATCAAAGTACACAACCACAAACTTGCCAATAAATTCACGCAAAACATGGTTCATCAGTCTCATGAAAGTGCTAGGTGCATTAGTCAAACCAAAAGGCATTACTAACCACTCATATAAACCAAATTTTGTTTTAAAGGCTGTTTTCCATTCATCCCCTTCTTTCATCCTAATTTGATGATAACCACTATGCAAATCAATTTTCACAGCAGCACCACTCAATTCATCTAGCATATCCTCTAAGCGGGGAATAGGATGACGATATCGAATAGTAATGTTGTTTATAGCTCTACAATCTACGCACATACGCCATGTACCATCTTTCTTAGGAACAAGAATAACAGGAACAGCACAAGGACTAAGGCTTATGCGGATATAACCTTTGTCGAGTAGCGATTGTACTTGCTTCTGTATCTCCTTCGTCTCTTCGGGTTCGTTCTATATGGTGCCCGATTGGGTAGCGAAGCTCCGGGAATCAAGTCGATTTGATGCTCAAAACCTTGCAATGGTGGAAGTCCTGCGGGTACCTGATACGTCTCCAACGTATCGATAATTTCTTATGTTCCATGCTACATTATTGATGATATCTACATGTTTTACACACATTATATGTCGTATTTACGCATTTTACGGAACTAACCTATTAACAAGATGCCGAAGAGCCAGTTCTTGTTTTCTCTTTTTTTTTTAAATCCTAGTAAGGAAATATTCTCGAATTGGACGAAATCAACGCCCAGGTTCCTATTTTGCCCGGAAGCATCCAGAACACCCGAGAGCCGTCAGAGAGGAGCCACATGGGGCCCACACATGGTGGCGGCGTGGCCCAGGCCCTGGCCGCGCCGCCTAGTGTCTGGCCCCACCAGACCCCCTTCCGAGGCTGCCCTTTCGCCTACAAATAGCCTCCGTCGCGAAACCCCAGCGAGAGCCACGATACGGAAAACCTTCCGAGAGACGCCGCCGCCGCTAATCCCATCTCGGGGGATTCGGAGATCGCCTCCGGCACCCTGCCGGAGAGGGGATTCATCTCCCGGAGGACTCTTCATCGCCATGATCGCCTCCGGAGTGATGAGTGAGTAGTTCACCCCCGGACTATGGGTCCATAGCAGTAGCTAGATGGTCGTCTTCTCCTTATGTGCTTCATTGTTGGATCTTGTGAGCTGCCTAACATGATCAAGATCATCTATCTGTAATACTATATGTTGTGTTTGTCGGGATCCGATGGATAGAGAATACTATGTTATGGTGATTATCAATCTATTGTTTATGTGTTGTTTATGATCTTGCATGCTCTCCGTTATTAGTAGAGGCTCGGGTTTTTGCTCTTAACTCCAAGAGGGAGTATTTATGCTCGATAGTGGGTTCATGCCTTCATTGACACCTGGGATCGTGACAGTAGGTTCTAAGGTTGTGTTGTGCTGTTGCCACTAGGGATAAAACATTGATGCTATGTCTAAGGATGTAGTTGTTGATTACATTACGCACCATACTTAATGCAATTCTCATGTTGCTTGCAACTTAATACGAAAGGGGTTCGGATGATAACCTGAAGGTGGACTTTTTAGGCATAGATGCAGTTGGATGGCGGTCTATGTACTTTGTCGTAATGCCCAATTAAATCTCACTATATTTATCATATCATGTATATGCATTGTTATCATGTCTAGTCCTGTACTTGTTTTTATTTTCACTAGTTAGGCTTAATGGAAAACAACAACAAAATTAGAGATCTTTATGAACTTTATCTTGAATTAGGACATGATGTGTTTGAAGAGAAAATTAAAAAACCCATGGAACTTTGTTTGCAAAATAGTTGTAGCAATGTTATTAGCATGAACTCTTTGAACACCATTATTGCTAAAGCTATGGAAGAATTTAAGCTTGGGGAAGCTGGTTGTGATATTTTTAGTCCCCCAAGCATGGAGGAGAAATTTTACTTTGATGATACTTTACCTCCTATATATGATGTTTGCAATGATGAATATGATATTTTCAGTCCACCTACTATTGAGGAGAAAATTAATTATGATTACAATATACCTCCTACATATGATGATTATGGTGATGAGAATAATAATGATAGCTATCCTATTGAATTTTCTCCCACTACAACTAATAAAATTGATTATGCTTATGTGGAGAGTAATAAGTTTATGCATGTGGCTCATGACAAGAATGTTTTATGTGATACTTATATTATTGAGTTTGTTCATGATGCTACTGAAAGTTATTATGAGAGAGGGAAACATGGTTATATGCATCTTAATAATATTAAGTTTCCCCTCTTTATGTTGAGAATCTTGAAGTTGCGCTTGTGTTGCCTTTCAATGCTTGTCACTTTGTTCTTCGTGAATTTATTTGTGTACAAGATTCCTTTTCATAGGAAGTGGGTTAGACTTAAAAGTGTTTCTTATTTGCTTCTCTTTTGCTTCAACTCTTATTTCTTGCGAGAGTATCATTGAAATTACTGAGCCCATCTTAATGGCTATAAAGAAAGAACTTCTTGGGAGATAACCCATGTGTTTATTTTACTACAGCAATTTTTGTTTTGTTGAGTCTTGGAAGTTGTTTACTACTGTAGCAACCTCTCCTTATCATTTTTTGTGCCAAGTAAAGTTTCTATGTTAAAGTTGATGTTATATTTGGGATCGCTGCAGAAACAGCATTGCTGTCTGTCACGAATCTGGGCACAAGTCTCTGTAGAAAATTCGAAAAAATCTGCAAAATTACGCGTGATCCTCAGATATGTACGCAACTTTCATTAGTTTTGAGTTTTTCCATTTGAGCAAGTCTAGTGCCCCTTTCAGGTTCGTCTTTACGGACTGTTCTGTTTTTGACAGATTCTGCCTTTTATTTCGCATTGCCGTATTTGCTATGTTGGATGAATTTCTTTGATCCATTAATGTCCAGTAGCTTTGTGAAATGTCCAGAAGTGTTAAGAATGATTGTGTCACCTCTGAACATGTGAATTTTAATTGTGCACTAACCCTCTAATGAGTTTGCTTGAAGTTTGGTGTGAAGGAAGTTTTCAAGGGTCAAGAGAGGAGTATGATATACTATGATCAAGAGGAGTGAAAGCTCTAAGCTTGGGGATGCCCCGTGGTTCATCCCTGCATATTTTAAGAAGACTCAAGCGTCTAAGCTTGGGGATGCCCAAGGCATCCCCCTTCTTCATCGACAACATCATCAGGTTCCTCCCCTGAAACTATATTTTTATTCAGTCACATCTTGTGTTCTTTACTTGGAGCGTCGGTTTGTTTTTGTTTTTTTTGTTTGAATAAAATGGATCCTAGCATTCACTTTGTGGGAGAGACACGCTCCGCTGTTGCATATGGATAAATATGTCCTTAGGCTTTACTCATAATGTTCAAGGCGAAGTTTCTTCTTCGTTAAATTGTTATATGGTTGGAATTGGAAAATGCTACATGTAGTAATTCTAAAATGTCTTGGATAATGTGATACTTTGCAATTGTTGTGCTCATGTTTAAGCTCTTGCATCATATACTTTGCACCCATTAATGAAGAAATACATAGAGCTTGCTAAAATTTGGTTTGCATATTTGGTCTCTCTAAGGTCTAGATAATTCTAGTATTGAGTTTTTGAACAACAAGGAAGACGGTGTAGAGTCTTATAATGTTTACAATACGTCTTTTATGTGAGTTTTGCTGCAGGTTCATCCTTGAGTTTGCTTCAAATAACCTTGCTAGCCTAAACCTTGTATCGAGAGGGAATACTTCTCATGCATCCAAAATCCTTGAGTCAACCACTATGCCATTTGTGTCCATCATACCTACCTACTACATGGTATTTCTCCGCCATTCCAAAGTAAATTGCTTGCTACCTTTAAAATTCCATCATTCGCCTTTGCAATATATAGCTCATGGGACAAAATAGCCTTAAAAACTATCGTAGTATTGAATATGTACTTATGCACTTTATCTCTTATTAAGTTGCTTGTTGTGCGATAACCATGCTTTGGGGACGCCATCAACTACTCTTTGTTGAATATCATGTGAGTTGCTATGCATGTTCGTCTTGTCTGAAGTAAGAGAGATCTACCACCTTAATGGTTGGAGCATGCATATTGTTAGAGAAGAACATTGGGCCGCTAACTAAAGCCATGAATCATGGTGGAAGTTTCAGTTGGACATATATCCTCAATCTCATATGAGAATAATAATTGTTGCTACATGCTTATGCATTAAAGAGGAGTCCATTATCTGTTGTCCATGTTGTCCCTGTATGGATGTCTAAGTTGAGAATAATCAAAAGCGAGAAATCCAAAATGCGAGCTTTCTCCTTAGACCTTTGTACAGGCGGCATGGAGGTACCCCTTTGTGACACTTGGTTGAAACATGTGCATTGCGAAGATCCGGTAGTCCAAGCTAAGTAGGACAAGGTGCGGGCACTATTAGTATACTATGCATGAGGCTTGCAACTTGTAAGATATAATTTACATAACTCATATGCTTTATTACTACCGTTGACAAAATTGTTTCATGTTTTCAAAATAAAAGCTCTAGCACAAATATAGCAATCGATGCTTTCCTCTTTGAAGGACCTTTCTTTTACTTTTATTGTTGAGTAAGTTTACCTATCTCTCTCCACCTTAAGAAGCAAACACTTGTGTGAACTGTGCATTGATTCCTACATACTTGCATATTGCACTTGTTATATTACTCTATGTTGACAATATCCATGAGATATACATGTTATAAGTTGAAAGCAACCGCTGAAACTTAATCTTCCTTTGTGTTGCTTCAATACCTTTACTTTGATTTATTGCTTTATGAGTTAACTCTTATGCAAGACTTATTGATGCTTGTCTTGAAGTACTATTCATGAAAAGTCTTTGCTTTATGATTCATTTGTTTTCTCATGTCATTACCATTGTTTTGATCGCTGCATTCATTACATATGTTTACAAATAGTATGATCAAGATTATGATGGCATGTCACTTCAGAAATTATCTTTGTTATCGTTTTACCTGGGGACAGCAGGGATGCTGATACGTCTCCAACGTATCGATAATTTCTTATGTTCCATGCTACATTATTGATGATATCTACATGTTTTACACACATTATATGTCGTATTTACGCATTTTCGGAACTAACCTATTAACAAGATGCCGAAGAGCCAGTTGCTGTTTTCTGGTTGGTTTCAGAAATCCTAGTAAGGAAATATTCTCGGAATTGGACGAAATCAACGCCCAGGTTCCTATTTTGCCCGGAAGCATCCGGAACACCCGAGAGCCGTTAGAGAGGGCCACGTGGGGCCCACACATGGTGGCGGCGCGGCCCAGGCCCTGCCGCGCCGCCCTATGTCTCGCCCCTCGACCCTTCCGAGGCTGCCCTTTCGCCTACAAATAGCCTCCGTCGCGAAACCCCCACCGAGAGCCACGATACGGAAAACCTTCCCGAGACGCCGCCGCCGCGAATCCCATCTCGGGGGATTCAGGAGATCGCCTCCGGCACCCTGCCGGAGAGGGGATTCATCTCCCGGAGGACTCTTCATCGCCATGATCGCCTCAGAGTGATGAGTGAGTAGTTCACCCCTGGACTATGGGTCCATAGCAGTAGCTAGATGGTCGTCTTCTCCTTATGTGCTTCATTGTTGGATCTTGTGAGCTGCCTAACATGATCAAGATCATCTATCTGTAATACTATATGTTGTGTTTGTCGGGATCCGATGGATAGAGAATACTATGTTATGGTGATTATCAATCTATTGTTTATGTGTTGTTTATGATCTTGCATGCTCTCCGTTATTAGTAGAGGCTCTGGCCAAGTTTTTGCTCTTAACTCCAAGAGGGAGTATTTATGCTCGATAGTGGGTTCATGCCTTCATTGACACCTGGGATCGTGACAGTAGGTTCTAAGGTTGTGTTGTGCTGTTGCCACTAGGGATAAAACATTGATGCTATGTCTAAGGATGTAGTTGTTGATTACATTACGCACCATACTTAATGCAATTGTCTGTTGCTTGCAACTTAATACGGGGTTCGGATGATAACCGAAGGTGGACTTTTTAGGCATAGATGCAGTTGGATGGCGGTCTATGTACTTTGTCGTAATGCCCAATTAAATCTCACTATATTTATCATATCATGTATATGCATTGTTATGCCCTTCTCTATTTGTCAATTGCCCCGTAATTTGTTCACCCAACATGCTTTTATCTTATGGGAGAGACACCTCTAGTGAACTGTGGGTCCTATTCTTTACATCGCATACAATCTACTGCAATACTTGTTTTACTGTTTTCTTCGCAAACAATCATCTTCCACACAATACGGTTAATCCTTTGTTACAGCAAGCCGGTGAGATTGACAACCTCATTGTTTCGTTGGGGAAAAGTACTTTGGTTGTGTTGTGCAGGTTCCACGTTGGCGCCGGAATCCCTGTGTTGCGCCGCATCACATTTCGCCACCATCAACCTTCAACGTGCTTCTTGGCTCCTCTGGTTCGATAACCTTGGTTTCATGAGGGAAACTTGCTTTGTGCGCATCATACCTTCCTCTTGGGGTTCCCAACGGACGTGTACATCTACGCGCATCAAGCATAAATTTCTGGCGCCGTTGCCGGGGATCTGAAGAAAAGTTACACCACAAAGACTTCTAACTCCCACGTTGATGTCTACGGGTGCTTCTATTCTTGTAGACAGTGTTGGGCCTCCAAGAGCAGAGGTTTGTAGAACAGCAGCAAGTTTCCCTTAAGTGGATTACCCAAGGTTTATCGAACTCAGGGAGGAAGAGGTCAAAGATATCCCTCTCATGCAACCCTGCAACCACAAAGCAAGAAGTCTCTTGTGTCCCCAACACACCTAATAGGTGCACTAGTTCGCGAAGAGATAGTGAAATACAAGTGGTATGATTGAATATGAGCAGTAGTATGGCGCCAGAAAATAGCTCGCTGGCGTGCTTGATGGTAGTAATATTGTAGGAAGTGAACAAGCAGTAGTAACGCAGCGGTAAAAAAGTAAACAAGCAGCGATAGCAATATTTAGGAACAAGGCCTAGGGATTAGACTTTCACTAGTGGACACTCTCAACATTGATCACATAACGGAATAGATAAATGCATACTCTACACTCTTGTTGGATGATGAACACATTGCGTAGGATTACACGAACCCTCAATGCCGGAGTTAACAAGCTCCACAATAATGCTCATGTTTAAGTAACCTTATAGTGTAAGATAGATCAAAAGACTAAACCAAGTACTAACATAGCATGCACACTGTCACCATCATGCATATGTAGGAGGAATAGATCACATCAATATTATCATAGCAATAGTTAACTTCGCAATCTACAAGAGATCATGATCATAGCATAAACCAAGTACTAACACGGTGCACACACTGTCACCTTTACACACGTGCGGGAGGAATAAAACTACTTTAATAACATTGCTAGAGTAGCACATAGATAAATTGTGATACAAAACTCATATGAATCTCAATCATGTAAGGCAGCTCATGAGATTATTGTATTGAAGTACATAGGAGAGAGATGAACCACATAGCTACCGTACAGCCCCGAGCCTCAATGGAGAACTACTCCCTCCTCATGGGAGCAGCGGCGGTGATGAAGATGGCGGTGGAGATGGCAGCGGTGTCGATGGAGAAGCCTTCCGGGGCACTTCCCCGCTCCGGCGGGGTGCCGGAACAGAGACTCCTGTCCCCCAGATCTTGGCTTCGCGATGGCGGCGGCTCTGGAAGGTTTCGCGTACCGTGGCTTCCTCCGTCGGGGTTTTTAGGTCAGGACCTTTAAATAGGCGAAAGGGGAGCCTCGGAGGGGCACTAGGGTGCCCTCACCACCAGGTGGCGCGGCCAGGCCTGGCCCGCGCCCAGGTGTGGTGTGGGGCCCCCTGGCCCATCTCTGCCCTCCTTCGGTGATCGGAAGCTTCCGGGAAAAATAGGAACCTGGCGGTGATTTCGTCCGATTCGAGAATATTTCGTTACTAGGATTTCTGAAACCAAAAACAGCAGAAAACGCGCGCCGGCATCTTGTTAATAGGTTAGTTCCAGAAAATGCACGAATATGACATAAAGTGTGCATAAAACATGTAGGTATCATCAATAAAGTAGCATGGAACATAGAAATTATCGATACGTTGGAGACGTATCAGCATCCCCAAGCTTAGTTCTGCTCGTCCCGAGCAGGTAAAATGATAACAAAGATAATTTCTGAAGTGACATGCCATCATAATCTTGATCATACTATTTGTAAACATATGTAATGAATGCAGCGATCAAAACAAAGGTAATGACATGAGTAAACAAGTGAATCATATGACAAAGACTTTTCATGAATAGTACTTCAAGACAAGCATCAATAAGTCTTGCATAAGAGTTAACTCATAAAGCAATAAATCAAAGTAAAGGTATTGAAGCAACACAAAGGAAGATTAAGTTTCAGCGGTTGCTTTCAACTTATAACATGTATATCTCATGGATAATTGCCAACATAGAGTAATATAACAAATGCAATAAGCAAGTATGTAAGAATCAATGCACAGTTCACACAAGTGTTTGCTTCTTGAGGTGGAGAGAGATAGGTGAACTGACTCAACAATAAAAGTAAAAGAAAGGTCCTTCAAAGAGGAAAGCATCGATTGCTATATTTGTGCTAGAGCTTCGGTTTTGAAAACATAAAGAGAGCATAAAAGTAAAGTTTTGAGAGGTGTTTGTTGTTGTCAACGAATGGTAGCGGGTACTCTAACCCTCTTGCCAGACAAACCTTCAAAGAGCGGCTCCCATTTTATTTTTATTTTTGTGTGGCACTCCTTCCAACCTTTCTTTCACAAACCATGGCTAACCGAATCCTCGGGTGCCTGCCAACAATCTCATACCATGAAGGAGTGCCTTTTTATTTTAGTTTTATTATGATGACACTCCTCCCCACCTTTGCTTTCTCAAGCCATGGCTAACCGAATCCTTCGGGTGCCGTCCAACAATCACATACCATGGAGGAGTGTCTATTTTTGTTAATTAATTTGGGACTGGGAATCCCATTGCCAGCTCTTTTTGCAAAATTATTGGATAAGCGGATGAAGCCACTAGTCCATTGGTGAAAGTTGCCCAACAAGATTGAAAGATAAACACCACATACTTCCTCATGAGCTATGAAACATTGACACAAATAAGAGATGATAAATTTTGAATTGTTTAAAGGTAGCACTCAAGCAATTTACTTTGGAATGGCGGAGAAATACCATGTAGTAGGTAGGTATGGTGGACACAATTGGCATAGTGGTTGGCTCAAGGATTTGGATGCATGAGAAGTATTCCCTCTCGATACAAGGCTTAGGCTAGCAAGGTTTATTTGAAACAAACACAAGGATGAACCGGTGCAGCAAAACTCACATAAAAGACATATTGTAAACATTATAAGACTCTACACCGTCTTCCTTGTTGTTCAAACTCAATACTAGAAATTATCTAGACCTTAGAGAGACCAATTATGCAAACCAAATTTTAGCATGCTCTATGTATTTCTTCACTAATAGGTGCAAAGTATATGATGCAAGAGCTTAAACATGAGCACAACAATTGCCAAGTATCACATTATCCAAGACATTTTACCAATTACTACATGTAGCATTTTTCCAATTCCAACCATATAACAATTTAACGAAGAGGAAACTTTGCCATGAATATTATGAGCTAAGAACACATGTGTTCATACGAACCAGCGGAGCGTGTCTCTCTCCCACACAAGGATGAACTTATTCAGAGAACTAAGATAACAAAACGAAAATAAAAGCACACACAGACGCTCCAAGTAAAGTACATAAGATGTGACCGAATAAAAATATAGTTTCAAGAGAAGGAACTGATACTTTGTCGATGAAGAAGGATGCCTTGGGCATCCCCAAGCTTAGATGCTTGAGTCTTCTTGAAATATGCAGGGATGAACCACCGGGGCATCCCCAAGCTTAGACTTTTCATTCTTCTTGATCGTAGTATATCATCCTCCTCTCTTGACCCTTGAAAACTTCCTTCACACCAAACTTCAAGCAAACTCATTAGAGGGTTAGTGCATAATCAAAAATTCACATGTTCAGAGGTGACACAATCATTCTTTACACTTATGGACATTGCACAAAACTTCTGAAAGTTAATGGAACAAAGAAACTCATTCAACTTAACAAAAGCGGCAATGCGAAATAAAAGGCAGAATCTGTCAAAAACAGAACAGTCCGTAAAGACGAATTTTAAAATGGCACCAGACTTGCTCAAACGGAAAAACTCAAAACTAATGAAAGTTGCGTACATATCTGAGGATCACGCTCGTAAATTGGCAGATTTTTTGAATTTTCTACAGAGACTTAGGCCCAGATTCGTGACAGACAGCAATGCTGTTTCTGCGCAGCGATCCCAAATATAACATCAAATTTAACATAGAAACTTTACTTGGTACAAAAACATGATAAGGAGAGGTTGCTACAGTAGTAAACAACTTCCAAGACTCAAATATAAAATAAAGTACTGTAGTAAAAAAACACATGGGTTATCTCCCAAGAAGTTCTTTCTTTATAGCCATTAAGATGGGCTCAGCAGTTTTAATGATGCACTCGCAAGGAATAGTATTTGAAGCAAAAGAGAGCATCAAGAGGCAAATTCAAAACACATTTAAGTCTAACATGCTTCCTACGCATAGGAATCTTGTAAATAAACAAGTTCATGAAGAGCAAAGTAACAAGCATAGGAAGATAAAACAAGTATAGCTTCAAAAATTTCAGCACATAGAGAGGTGTTTTAGTAACATGAAAATTTCTACAACCATATTTTCCTCTCTCATAATAACTTTCGGTAGCATCATGAGCAAACTCAACAATATAACTATCACTAAAAGCATTCTTATCATGAGTCTCATGCATAAAATAATTACTTCTCCCAACATAAGCATAGTCATTCTTATTAATTGTAGTGGGAGCAAATTCAACAAAGTAGCTATCAAATATAGGAGGTATATTGTAATCATAATCAAATTTATCCTCCATAACAGGTGGTAACAAAAGACTACTATCATTATAATCATCATAAATAGGAGGCAAAGTATCATCAAAGTAAATTTTCTCCTCAATGCTTGGGGGACTAAAAATATCATGCTCATCAAAGCCAGCTTCCCCAAGCTTAGAATTTTCCATATCATTAACAACAATGGTGTTCAAAGCATTCATATTAATATGTTCCATGGTTTTTTTAATTTTCGCATCAAACCATCCATGTCTTAAATCAGGAAATAGAATAAAAAGGTCATTGTTGTCCATTATGCCTAACTAGTGTAAACAAGAAACCAAATGTCGCAATTGCAGTCTAAAGGAAATAGCTTCGAGCACACACACAATGGCGGCAGAAAAGTACTTACCGGAGTATGAGTGCCTTTTACCTTTCCTCCCCGGCAACGGCGCCAGAAAAGTGCTTGATGTCTACGGGTGCTTCTATTCTTGTAGGCAGTGTTGGGCCTCCAAGAGCAGAGGTTTGTAGAACAACGGCAAGTTTCCCTTAAGTGGATTACCCAAGGTTTATCGAACTCGAGGAGGAAGAGGTCAAAGATATCCCTCTCATGCAACCCTCAACCACAAAGCAAGAAGTCTCTTGTGTCCCCAACACACCTAATAGGTGCACTAGTTCGGCGAAGAGATAGTGAAATACAAGTGGTATGAATGAATATGAGCGGTAGTATGGCGCCAGAAAATAGCTCGCTGGCGTGCGGTTGATGGTAGTAATATTGTAGGAAGTGAACAAGCAGTAGTAACGTAGCAGTAGTAACGTAAAACAGTAAACAAGCAGCGATAGCGTATTTAGGAACAAGGCCTAGGATTAGACTTTCACTAGTGGACACTCTCAACATTGATCACATAACAGAATAGATAAATGCATACTCTACACTCTTGTTGGATGATGAACACATTGCGTAGGATTACACGAACCCTCAATGCCGGAGTTAACAAGCTCCACAATAATGCTCATGTTTAAGTAACCTTATAGTGTAAGATAGATCAAAAGACTAAACCAAGTACTAACATAGCATGCACACTGTCACCATCATGCATATGTAGGAGGAATAGATCACATCAATATTATCATAGCAATAGTTAACTTCGCAATCTACAAGAGATCATGATCATAGCATAAACCAAGTACTAACACGGTGCACACACTGTCACCTTTACACACGTGCAGGAGGAATAAAACTACTTTAATAACATTGCTAGAGTAGCACATAGATAAATTGTGATACAAAACTCATATGAATCTCAATCATGTAAGGCAGCTCATGAGATTATTGTATTGAAGTACATAGGAGAGAGATGAACCACATAGCTACCGGTACAGCCCCGAGCCTCAATGGAGAACTACTCCCTCCTCATGGGAGCAGCGGCGGTGATGAAGATGGCGGTGGAGATGGCAGCGGTGTCGATGGAGAATCCTTCCGGGGCACTTCCCGCTCCGGCAGGTGCCGGAATAGAGACTCCTGTCCCCAGGATCTTGGCTTCGCGATGGCGGCGCTCACGGAAGGTTTCGCGTACCGTGGCTTCCTCCGTCGGGGTTTTTAGGTCAGGACCTTTAAATAGGCGAAAGGGGAGCCTCGGAGGGGCACCAGGGGTGCCCTCACCACCAGGTGGCGCGGCCAGGCCCTGGCCCGCGCCCGGGTGTGGTGTGGGGCCCCCTGGCCCATCTCTGGCCCTCCTTCGGTGATCGGAAGCTTCGGAAAAATAGGAACCTGGGCGGTGATTTCGTCCGATTCCGAGAATATTTCGTTACTAGGATTTACGAAACCAAAAACAGCGGAAACAGACACACTCGGCATCTTGTTAATAGGTTAGTTCCAGAAAATGCACGAATGTGACATAAAGTGTGCATAAAACATGTAGGTATCATCAATAAAGTAGCATGGAACATAAGAAATTATCGATACGTTGGAGACGTATCACACGTCAACTACACGCCAGCAGTACCTCATCCGGAAACACGTCGCCAAATTCCTGCAAAACATTAGAAACACCAAGAGGAAGAGGGGTCATGTCGTTAGAAACCAAAACCGTACCCCTGTACAAAAGCACAAGAGGCATGGCCGAAGGATCCTCACTAAATTCTCTCATGTCTTCTTTGGTGGCTAAAGAGACTAAGGAATTCACTCTCTCACTTTTCGTTATATCACTCACGACATTACAATTCTCTCGCCTATCTAAAGAAGCATCCTCCAAGTTTACTTCAACTTTATGACGAGATTCAATGACAATTTGCTGTGGTGACATAGGCTGTAAGTTGATTTTCTTGCCCTTGAACTCCAAGTGATATGTATTGGCACGTCCATTTTGTTGCACAGAACGATCATATAGCCAAGGCCGACCTAATAGTAGGTGACACACCGTCATAGGAACCACATCAAAGTCAATGCAATCCTTATACGGTCCAATAGCAAACTCAACACGCACCATGTGGTTTACCTTCATCTCACCATTGTCGCTCAACCACTTGAATATAGTATGGATGCGGGTGCGGTAGATACTTCAACTTCAGCTTGGTGCACAACTCCTTGCTTGCTAAATTGCGGCAACTCCCGCCATCAATAATGACCTTGCAAGCCTTGTCAGGACCAACTAAAGCCTTTGTTTGGAAAAAATTGCAGCTGAGTAGATGCACTAGGCAACACATTAAGAGCACGCTGCGACACAACAATGGTGCGAGCATCAGACGGATATGCATCTTCACCATCAGTGTCATAGTCATCATCTTCTGGAGCATTAGGATCAACATCATCTCCAGTCTCATACTCATTGTCCTCATTGATAATCATGACTTTGCGGTTAGGACAATCTCTCTTGACCCACCACATGTTTGACAAGCCATATCACGGTTACGCGCAGTAGACATGTTAGAGCCACTCGTACTTGCAGCAGATTCGTACTTCTTTGTGTTAGACACATTGGAGACCGGCTTGCTTGGCGGAGTAGAGTAAGGTGCAGAGCGCGTCGATGGTGCTGGCGCCGTAGGTGGGGGTGCGCGGGGTGTAAAACGCCCAGCTCCTGAAGCTCGACCTTTAATCTTTGCTTCGTCAGCCAACTGTGATTCAGCTTCTCTTGCATGATGTAGCAACTCATTCATAGTGGTGTAACTGTAATGACGAATAATGCCTTTGATGTCATACTTCAAACCATTGAGAAAACGAGTCATGGTCATCTCAAGGGATTCTTTGACACGGCCACGCTGCATGAGCATCTCCATCTCCATGTAGTATTCATCAACAATCTTCACACCTTGTCTCAATAGGGTCAACTTATCAAATATATTGCGCAAATAATTTGTGGGCACAAAACGTTCAGTCATTGCCTCCTTCATAGCACGCCATGTGATAATAGGTGGTTCACCATCTTCTTCGCGAGCACTGACATATCGATCCCACCAACGCAAAGCATAACCATCAAATTCAGAAGAAGCAAGCTTTATCTTTCTGTCTTCAGTGTAATGTGGATGTAAACCCCATAGCTTCTCAATCTTGAGCTCCCAAGTGAGGCATTCTTCAACATCAGCTCCTCCTTCAAACTTGGGTATAGAAAACTTGGGCTTACCCAATCCATCTTCCTCGTCATGTCCACGACCATTGCGACCAAGTGGAGCCCAACCTCAAGGACGATCACCACGACCAGGGGCTTCATCAGCATCTTCATTTTGTTGTCACTATTGATTTGTAAGATTCTCAACAGACATTGTCAAAGTTCGAAGACTGCGCTGGATATCCGTTACTTGATCAGCCATTGCGGTGACGGTCTCATTAGTAGCATCCAGCTTTTGGTTGATCTCTTGGACCTCTGTCCTAAGCACATCATCCTGAGTGCGGAATTCACGTCGCATCTCATTACGAAGAGCCTCAAACTCCATCCATGTAATCAAATCCGCAGAGTTCTTGTTCTCCTGGTTAACAATTTTTTCATCACTAGCAGACATGATTAGTAGGTTAGTGCACTAAATCAAAAAAATATGGTGGTACTCTCACAACTCACTCAAAACTGATAATAAAAGGAAATCTTACCGCTCCAAAGTGAATTAGTATTGCTTATCACTCGTAGTGACAACTAGTGCACGAATGTAGCGAAGCGAATATCAAGGGTATAAGAACAAATCACACGGCAAAGCAGGATATATGTGGGGCTGTAGGTGGGCTACCTATTTGCACCAATAACAAGCTCTAGCGCTGACCGTAGACAACCAATGATACTCACACAAGGCGATAAATGTGGCAAAGCAACTATATGTAGGAAAGGTTGCAATGCACTAGAGACGCTAGCAAAGCTCAACGAGACAGGCACAAGATTGCTCAACTACGGGTGCAGTAAAGTAAACTTAGGCCTTCACTTGATTCTTCTAGCACTTCACTTTTCTTTTTGGATGTTTCTTTTGTAACGCAGCTATGTAGCTCTTTTTGCTTCTTTTCAATTTTCTATTTTTTTGACACAACTCCTTGATAACACGGCCAACAAGATATGCAAAGCAACAAAACCCTAATGAGCAGCCTATCGAGCGGTAAAACTAGTCTCTTCTGCGGAAGTTCCTAGTCACTTTATATCAACGAAAAAAATAGCGCGCTATTTCACGCTAATAGCAGCGCTATAGCGTATTTGCGAGTTGAACGCTACGCTATGTATTATAGGCACGCTAGCTATGACGCTACGCGCGCTAAAGACGCGCTATTTCACGTTATTTGGCGTTATTCGCTATTCCGCATAGCACACTATTTTGCAGAGTAGTTTTTAGTAGCTCAATCCACATTGACTCACTTGCGTATCCTAAATCCCTATAATCCAGGCAACCCTAGACTAAGAAACTCAGATCGCGCACTCCCCAACTCCTTGTCACCTACTGTGCCCGGCAGGCGACGACGTGACGGCGCAGCCCCCCCCTTCTCCTCTGTCCATCGGTGGTAAGCGACCACGCCTAGCTTCACCTTCACGCCTTCACCCCGTGCCTCCTTTCCCCTCCTCCAATCCTTCTAGTTCGGGACAATGTGAATGTGAACTATGGTTTGTGATTTTGAGACTATGTCATATCAAGTTATGGACTATGTGAACAATCTCTGGATGATGTTTGGCTGCAAAATACCATATCCGAGATTTTATAGCTACAGAGTGCTATATCTATTATTATATATATGCTGAAATCCTGAATTTTCATTATTTTGTTAACCGCTATTTTGAAAAATAGCACGCTATAGCGTCTATAGCATTTTTTTTGAAGCCCACGCTATTTGTGTTAGCGCGCAATTTTTTTCATTGCTTTATATCGATAGGCTGTGTCTATGGTTGGGAACAAACACACTGTACGCTATGTGGACTCGGAGTAACAAAACTGAAACTAGATGATAATAGAGACTCAAACCCTAACAATACTAGAGACAAGAAAAAGATACGCAAAAACAACTACGAAAAGCAACTAAAACTTGAAATTAGTGCAATCTAAGGCTATGGCAAACCCTAACCCTAATTATTATTTTTGGGCTTTTTCTGGATAGGAAACACTCACAACTCAACTTGGGGTGGATTGTGGATGGCTTACCGAGGAAAACTGGAAATCTGATACCAAGATGATAAGGGGTGGCCCGATCTTCTTAGTAAGCAAGGTTGGTGATGATGATCACGGGGTGATTGCAGCGGAGGTAACTTGGATGAAGTGGATGATAACTTGTATGACGCAACGAGATCTCGATCGGTCCCTGTCGCCAATGCAACAGCTCTCAACCCTGCAAGATATTCGCAACTCCACACACTTGCGCACGTAGCCTCCGACCACGAAGCGGTAAGTTGCAACCGTCTAATTCCCAATGGAACAAGATCACACAAACAGATCTACACAATATCAAGCAATATGGTGTAGGGGATTCAATAGTTTTGCAGAGCAAACAACTAAGAACTAGGGTTTATCTTAAACGTGGTCTAAACCAGCTAAGGGGGCGTCCTGGGCACTTATATAGGCGTCCGGGACGACCTCAGGTAAAAAAAGTACGAAAATAACCGACCCAGAATAGATCTGGTCGAGACAGACTCGGACACGGCCGGTGCGGGGGTCGACCGGGCGGGACCGGCTGGCCGGTTCAAACCGGGCCAGGGACCGGGTTCCAACCGGGCTCGGGAATTGTGGCGATAACCCCTCCGGTTGGCATCGGTGTGGCGCCGGTCGGCGCAGGGTGGATCCGGCTACCGCCGTCGGACCGGGCGAGGGGCCGGCGCGCCGGCGTGGCGGCGATCGGCCGAGTCTTGGGCCGGCAGGACTTCATCTTCCCCTCTCGTGCACCCGCTCCTCCTCGCGCGTCCATGAGATATCTTCATGTCCAGCTCCTTGTCCAGCTCCACGTCCATCTTCACGTCAGCTGCTCCTCTCCTCCTCGTGCGATGCTTGTCTCCTTTTCATACCTGATGATACATAAATAGGACTTAGGTAGTATAAAGTTCTGATCAATCAAAATATCATTTAGGAACAAGTTCACTGTTGTTTAAGTAGCTTCGCACGAGCTGTAATAGGTCCAATCCGAACTTCATTGGTCTTGAGCTTCACAGCAGGTTCATCTTCAGTTGGTAATGACGGAGGTGGTAGTGAGGTAGGGATGTCCTCATCAGGGCAAGTAGATCTCGAGGGTTTCAGCCGGAAAAGTACTCGAGTGCTAAGAAACTAGGGTTGTGTTGACAATGAAATCGATCCTCTCTTCGTCCCTCGACTCGCCCTTATATAGGAGGCAGACCCGAGGGTTTCGTATTACACAAGTTTACAGATTCCAGGAGACTCTTTGAGTTCGACCCGTAAAGTTACAAATCTCTATTCCTTATACAACTCTATCTTTCCATATCATCAGCTAATTGGGCTTCCAAGTTTCATACTCGTCGACTCATGGGCCTTCAAACCCCGGTACCATCTTCGGCAGCCCACTGGGGATGCCTATGTCACTCCCCCCCCCCCCCAAATTTCGATCTCCTCCTCCCATCGGCAAGTAGGTAAGAGGCGCACGCATCTCTGGTCGGCGATGGTGGCAGCGGCGGCGGCGACGACTACATCTTGGCGGCTACATCTACTTCTTGGTGCAGCACATCTTCACCTTTGGCGATGACTGTAAGGAATCCCTTATCCCGGCAGCACGGTTATGTTTAGATCTCGGTGAGCAGTTCTCAGATCTTGGCTAGGGTTTGGTCTTGTAACCGGGGTTAGTACGGATTGTGCTGAGCTATCATGATCTTGCTAGGTTTCGTCATTTCCGGTTGCTTGTTTGTCCCAAATGTGCTGAGCTACTGATACGTCTCAAACGTATCTATAATTTCTTATGTTCCATGCTAGTTTTATGACAATACTCACATGTTTTATATACACTTTACATCATTTTGATGCATTTTCGGCACTAACCTATTAACAAGATGCCGAAGCGCCAGTTCTGTTTCTGTTGTTTTTGGTTTCAGAAATCCTACGAAATATTCTCGGAATTGGACGAAACAAAAGCCCACGGTCTTATTTTCCACGGAGCCTTCTAGAAGTCCGAAGAGGAGACGAAGAGGGGCGACGAGGCGGCCACACCCTAGGGCGGCGTGGTGGGGCCCCTGGGCGCGCCGGCCTATGGGGTGGGCCCCTCGAGCGCCTCCCGACTCTGCCCCTTCGCCTATTTATTCTCTCCATCGCGAAAGCCCTAGTACCGAGAGCCACGATACGAGAAAAGTTCCAGAGACGCCGCCGTCAACCTCATCTCGGGAGGTTCTGAAGATCGCCTCCGGCACCACGCCGGAGAGGGGAATCATCACGGAGGGCTCTACATCACCATGCCCGCCTCGGGCTGATGCGTGACTAGTTCATCCTTGGACTATGGGTCCATAGCAGTAGCTAGATGGTTGTCTTCTCCTCTTGTGCTATCATGTTTAGATCTTGTGAGCTGCCTATCATGACCAAGATCGTCTATTTGTAATACTACATGTTGTGTTTGTTGGGATCCGATGAATATGGAATACTAAGTCAAGTTGATTAATTGATCTATCATATATGTGTTGTTTATGATCTTTCATGATCTCCGTTGCTAGTAGAGGCTCTGGCCAAGTTGATACTTGTGACTCCAAGAGGGAGTATTTATGCTCGATAGTGGGTTCATGCCTCCATTGAATCTGGGACAGTGACAGAAAGTTCTAAGGTTGTGGATGTGCTGTTGCCACTAGGGATAAAACATCAATGCTTTGTCTAAGGATATTTGTGTTGATTACATTACGCATCATACTTAATGCAATTGTCTGTTGTTTGCAACTTAATACTGGAAGGGGCGGATGCTAACCCGAAGGTGGACTTTTTAGGCATAGATGCATGCTGGATAGCGGTCTATGTACTTTGTCGTAATGCCCTAAGTAAATCTCATAGTAGTCATCATGATATGTATGTGCATTGTTATGCCCTCTCTATTTGTCAATTGCCCAACTGTAATTTGTTCACCCAACATGCTATTTATCTTATTGGAGAGACACCACTAGTGAACTGTGGACCCCGGTCCATTCTTTTACATCTGAAATACAATCTACTGCAAACCCTGTTCTCTGGTGTTCTTCGCAAACAAACATCATTCTCCACACCATACGTTTAATTCTTTGTTTACAGCAAGCCGGTGAGATTGACAACCTCACTGTTAAGTTGGGGCAAAGTATTTTGGTTGTGTTGTGCAGGTTCCACGTTGGCGCCGGAATCCCTGTGTTGCGCCGCACTACACTCCTCCACCAACAACCTTCACGTGGCCTTCATCTCCTACTGGTTCGATAACCTTGGTTTCTTTCTGAGGGAAAACTTGCTGTTGTGCGCATCACACCTTCCTCTTGGGGTTCCCAACGGACGTGTGCTTCACGCGCCATCAAGGGTCACGCCGTTGCCGGGAGATCAAGACACGCCGCAAGGGAGTCTCCCACATCCAATCTCTTTACTTTGTTTATTGTCTTGCTTTACTTTATTTTATTTTCTGTTTTGTTTGCTTTCTTTATATCAAAAACACAAAAAATTAGTTACTTGTTTTACTTTATTTTAATTTAGTTTGCTCTACTTATTTTTATTATTGTTAAAATGAATACTCCTGAGAACACTAAGTTGTGTGATTTCACTAGCACCAATAATAATGATTTTATATGCACTCCTATTGCTCCACCTGCTACTACAGCAGAATTTTATGAAATGAAACCTGCTTTACTAAATCTTGTTATGAGAGAGCAATTTTCTGGTGTTAGTTCTGATGCCTTGCTGCCCATCTTAATAATTTTGTTGAACTTTGTGAAATTCAAAAGTATAAGGATGTAGATGGGGATATTATAAAACTGAAATTGTTTCCTTTCTCCTTAAGAGGAAGAGCGAAAGATTGGTTGCTATCTTTGCCTAAGAATAGTATTGATTCTTGGACTAAATGTAAAGATGCTTTCATTGGTAGATATTATCCTCCTGCTAAAATTATATCTTTGAGAAGTAGCATTATGAATTTTAAACAATTGGATAATGAACATGTTGTTCAAGCATGGGAAAGAATGAAATCTTTGGTAAAGAATTGCCCTACCCATGGACTAACTACTTGGATGATCATCCAAACCTTTTATGCAGGATTGAATTTTTCTTCAAGGAACCTATTGGATTCAGCTGCTGGAGGTACTTTTATGTCCATCACTTTGGGTGCTGCAACAAAGCTTCTTGATAATATGATGATCAACTACTCTGAATGGCACACTGAAAGGACTCCTCAAGGTAAGAAGGTAAATTCTTGAAGAAACCTCTTCTTTGAGTGATAAGATTGATGTTATTATGTCTATGCTTGTTAATGGTAGATCGAATGTTGATCCTAATAATGTTCCTTTAGCTTCATTGGTTGCTCAAGAAGAACATGTTGATGTGAACTTCATTAAAAATAATAATTTCAACAACAATGCTTATAGGAATAATTCTGGTAACAACTATAGGCCATATCCTTATAATAATGGTAATGGTTATGGTAACTCTTATGGTAATTCTTACAACAATAATAGGAGTGTACCCTCTGGTCTTGAAGTCATGCTTAAAGAATTCATTAGTACACAAACTGCTTTTAACAAATCTGTTGAAGAAAAGCTTGGTAAAATTGATGTTCTTGCTTCTAAGGTTGATAGTCTTGCTGCTGATATTGATCTTTTAAAATTGAAAGTTATGCCTAATGAAGATTAAGATATTAAGTCATTTGCTATAGCAAATGCTATACAAGTTTGAATTAATGAAAATATTAGAAAGATGGCTGAATTGCATGCTAGGTGGGAAAGAGAAGAAAAACTTGCTAAAGAGAATAATGTAGCTAAAGTTTGGACTATAAACACAACTAGTAATGTTGATACTTCACATGTTTCTAAACATCCTACTATCAATGGTAAAATAATTGGTGTTGGCAATGTTTCTACTCCTAGTACAAAGCGTGCAAAACTGCCTGAAACTGCTAAAACTGTTTGTGATAAAAGTGCTGAAATTTTTCAGAATATTGGGGACAATGATCCCATTGCTTTAGACCATAATGGTTTTGATTTTGATAATTGTCACATCTCTGAAGTTATTAAGTTCTTGCAAAAACTTGCTAGAAGTCCTAATGCTAGTGCTATAAATTTGGCCTTTACTAAACATATTACAAATGCTCTCATTCAAGCTAGAGAAGAGAAATTAAAACTTGAAGCTTCTATTCCTAGGAAGTTAAAAGATGGTTGGGAGCCCATCATTAAAATGAGGGTCAATGATTTTGATTGTAATGCTTTATGTGATCTTGGTGCAAGTATTTCTGTTATGCCAAAGAAACTCTATGATATGCTTGACTTTCCACCATTGAAAAATTGTTATTTGGATGTTAATCTTGCTGATAATTCTATAAAGAAACCTTTGGGGAGAATTGATAATGTTCACATTACGGTTAACAATAACCTTGTCCCCGTTGATTTTGTTGTCTTGGATATTGAATGCAATGCATCTTGTCCTATTATCTTGGGAAGACCCTTTCTTCGAACTGTTGGTGCTATTATTGATATGAAGGAAGGAAATATTAAGTATCAATTCCCTCTTAAGAAAGGTATGGAACACTTCCCTAGAAAGAGAATGAAGTTACCTTTTGATTCTATTATTAGAAAAAATTATGATGTTGATGCTTCATCTCTTGATGTTACTTGAATTACACTTTCTGCGCCTAGCTGAAAGGCGTTAAAGAAAAGCGCTTATGGGAGACAACCCATTATTTTATTTCTGCAATTCTTGTTTTATATTTGTGTCTTGGAATTTTTATTACTGTAGAAACCTCTCCTTATCTTTATTTTATTGCATTGTTGTGCCAAGTGAAGTCTTTGATAGTAAGGTTGATACTAGATTTGGATTTCTGCGCAGAAACAGATTTTTAGCATCACGAATTTGAGTAGATCTCTCTGTAGGAGACTCTAAAAAATCTGCGAAAATTCGTGAGTAATCCTCAGATATGTACGCAACTTTCATTCAATTTGAGCTTCTTCATCTGAGCATGTTAAGTGCCTAAAAAAATTCGTCTTTACGTATTTTTTTGACAGATTCTGCCTTTTATTTCACATTGCCTCTTTTACTGTGTTGAATGGATTTCTTTGTTCCATTAACTTTCAGTAGCTTTGAGTAATGTCCAGAAGTGTTAAGAATGATTGTGTCCTCTATGAACATGTGAATTTTTGATTATGCACTAACCCTCTAATGAGTTTGTTTTGAGTTTGGTGTGAAGGAAGTTTTCAAGGGTCAAGAGAGGAGGATGATATAATATGATCAAGAAGAGTGAAAAGTCTAAGATTGGGGATGCCCCGTGGTTCATCCATATTTCAAGAAGACTCAAGCATCTAAGCTTGGGGATGCCCAAGGCATCCTTCTTCATCGACAACTTATCAGGTCACTTCTAGTGAAACTATATTTTTATTCCGTCACATCTTATGTGCTTTACTAGGAGCGTCTGTATGTTTTCATTTTTGTTTTTGTTTGAATAAAATTGGATCCTAGCATTCCTTGTGTGGGAGAAAGACACGCTCCGCGGTTTCATATGAACACTGGTGTTCTTAGCTTTACTTTTAATGTTCATGGCGAAGGTTGAAAACTGCTTCGTTCATTGTTGTTTGGTTGGAAACAAAAATGCTTCATGTGGTAATTGGTATATGGTCTTGAATAATTTGATACTTGGCAATTGTTTTGAGTTCTCAAGTAGATCATGTTTAAGCTCTTGCATCATGTAGTTTAAACCTATTAATGAAGAACTACCATAGAGCTTGTTGAAATTTGGTTTGCATGATTGGTCTCTCTAAAAGTCTAGATATTTTCTGGTAAAAGTGTTTGAACAACAAGGAGACAGTGTAGAGTCTTATAATGCTTGCAATATGTTCTTATGTAAGTTTTGTTGTACCGGTTCATACTTGTGTTTGCTTCAAACAACCTTGCTAGCAAAAGCCTTGTACTGAGAGGGAATGCTTCTCGTGCATCCAAAACCTTGAGCCAAAACCATGCCATTTGTGTCCACCATATCTACCTACTATGTGGTATTTCTCTGCCATTCCAAAGTAAATTGCTTGCGTGCTACCTTTAAAAATTCATTCCTTGCCTTTGCAATACATAGCTCATGGGAAAGTAGCCTAAAACACTATTGTGGTGATGAATGTGTCGCTTATGTATCTTATTTCTTATAAGTTGCTTGTTGAGCGGTAACCATGTTTCTGGGGACGCCATCAACTATTACACCTTTGTTGAATATCATGTGAGTTGCTATGCATGTTCGTCTTGTCCGAAGTAAGGGTGATTTATCATGATTAAATGGTTTGAGTATGCATATTGTTAGAGAAGAACATTGGGCCGCCAACCAAAGCCATGTATCATGGTGGAAGTTTCAGTTGGACATTAATCCTCAATCTCTTATGAGTATATTATCTGTTGTTGAATGCTTAAGCATTAAAGAGGAGTCCATTATCTGTTTTCTATGTTCTCACGGTATGGATGTCCTCAAGATGAGATTTATCAAAATTGAGAAATCAAATGCGATCTATCTCCTTGGACCTTTGTACAGGTGACATAGAGGTACCCCTTTGTGACACTTGGTTGAAACATATGTAATGCAATGATAATCCATGGAAATCCGAGCTAATTAGGACAAGGTGCGAGCACTATTGGTATTCGATGCAAGAGGCTTGCAACTTATAGGATGTTTTATGCATAACACATATGAATTATTACCACCGTTGACAAAATTGTTTCCATGTTTTCAAAATAAAAAGCTCTAGCACATGAGTAATCCCTGCTTCCCTCTGCGAAGGGCCTTTCTTTTACTTTATGTTGAGTCAGTTTACCTACTTCTTTCTATCTTATAAGCAAACACTTGTGTCAACTGTGTGCATTGATTCTCATATACTTGCTTATTTGCATTCATCATATTACTTTGTATTGACAATTATCCATGAGATATACATGTTGAAGCTGAAAGCAACTGCTGAAACTTATATCTTCCTTTGTGTTGCTTCAAAACCTTCTATTAAGAATTTATTGCTTTATGAGTTAACTCTTATGCAAGACTTATTGATGCTTGTCTTGAAAGTACTATTCATGAAAAGTCTTTGCTATATGATTCAGTTGTTTAGTCATTATCTTTACCATTGCTTTGAATCACTTCATTCATCTCATATGCTTTACAATAGTATTGATCAAGATTATGATAGTAGCATGTCAGTAATTATCCTTGTTATCGTTTACCTACTCGAGGCGAGTAGGAACTAAGCTTGGGGATGCTTGATACTCAAACGTATCTATAATTTCTTATGTTCCATGCTAGTTTTATGACAATACTCACATGTTTTATATACACTTTACATCATTTTGATGCATTTTCCGCACTAACCTATTAACAAGATGCCGAAGCACCAGTTCCTGTTTTCTGCTGTTTTTGGTTTCAGAAATCCTACATAGGAAATATTATCGGAATTGGACGAAACAAAAGCCCACGGTCTTATTTTCCACGGAGCCTTCTAGAAGTCCGAAGAGGAGACGAAGAGGGGCGACGAGCCGGACACACCCTAGGGCGGCGCGGTGGGGATCCTGGGCGCGCCGGCCTATGGGGTGGGCCCCTCGAGCATCTCCCGACTCTGCCCCTTCGCCTATTTATTCTCTCCGTCGCGAAAGCCCTAGTACCGAGAGCCACGATATGAGAAAAGTTCCGGAGACGCCGCCCGCGTCAACCTCATCTCGGGAGGTTAGAAGACGCCTCCGGCACCTGCAGGAATCATCACCGGAGGGCTCTACATCACCATGCCCGTCTCCGGACTGATGCGTGAGTAGTTCATCCTTGGACTATGGGTCCATAGCGAGCTAGATGGTTGTCTTCTCCTCTTGTGCTATCATGTTTAGATCTTGTGAGCTGCCTATCATGATCAAGATCGTCTATTTGTAATACTACATGTTGTGTTTGTTGGGATCCGATGAATATGGAATACTATGTCAAGTTGATTAATTGATCTATCATATATGTGTTGTTTATGATCTTGCATGCTCTCCGTTGCTAGTAGAGCTCTGGCCAAGTTGATACTTGTGACTCCAAGAGGGAGTATTTATGCTCGATAGTGGGTTCATGCCTCCATTGAATCTGGGACAGTGACAGAAAGTTCTAAGGTTGTGGATGTGTTGTTGCCACTAGGGATAAAACATCAATGCTTTGTCTAAGGATATTTGTGTTGATTACATTACGCACCATACTTAATGCAATTGTCTGTTGTTTGCAACTTAATACTGGAAGGGGTGCGGATGCTAACTCGAAGGTGGACTTTTTAGGCATAGATGCATGCTGGATAGCGGTCTATGTACTTTGTCGTAATGCCCTAAGTAAATCTCATAGTAGTCATCATGATATGTATGTGAATTTTTATGCCCTCTCTATTTGTCAATTGCCCAAATGTAATTTGTTCACCCAACATGCTATTTATCTTATTGGAGAGACACCACTAGTGAACTGTGGACCACGGTCCATTCTTTTACATCTGAAATACAATCTACTGCAACTCTGTTCTCTGCTGTTCTTCGCAAACAAACATCATTCTCCACACCATACGTTTAATCCTTTATTTACAGCAAGCCGGTGAGATTGACAACCTCACTGTTAATTTGGGGCAAAGTATTTGGTTGTGTTGTGAAGGTTCCACGTTGGCACCGGAATCCCTGGTGTTGCGCCGCACTACACTCCTCCACCAACAACCTTCACGTGGCCTTCATCTCCTACTGGTTCGATAACCTTGGTTTCTTTCTGAGGGAAAACTTGCTGTTGTGCGCATCACACCTTCCTCTTGGGGTTCCCAACGGATGTGTGCTTCACGCGCCATCAGCTACCATGATGTTGGTAGGGTTTGTGTTGTTCACAGTTGCAATGAACTGCTTGTCTGATTTAGGATGATGTTGGTATGATTTGTCCTGTCCACTTTAGTCATGTCTTTGCTCCGAACTAGATTCACGTTACATGTACTACGATCTATGTAGGACTCCTTCTATGATGACTTTAGCCAGGCGCTTGTCTGCGTTGGGGACTCTTAGATCCCTTCGCAAGTTTCTGATTCACAGCCCCTGTTTGACTCGAAGGTGGCGGTCACCTCTCTGCCGGCCGTTAATGGGCATGTGGCTGACCTGGTGGCTCAGGTAGCGGCAGGGGTCGTGGCTACGTTGGCCGCCACAAAGAAGAACAAGAACTGCAGGGAAGCGGACAGGGCCTTGAAGGTCGCACAGAAAGGGACCGACACCATGAAATGGCTTCCATTCATGTCCACCTTCGTCATGGAGAAGATGTGCAACTTGATCAAGACCGGAGTTAGGACGGACAACGGATTCAAGGAGGTCCATCTAACTGCTGTGGCGGAGGGCATGTATGAACACTAGTGTCTCGGTGTGCTCCACTCTGGTTTACAACCACCTCAGGAAGTGGAGGCAGAGGTGGATCACCATTAGCAGGCGTCGCGATCTTAGCGGATCTCAGTGGCACGAGGATACCAAATGCATCATCCTTGAGGGTGAACGCTACTGCGGGCACGTCGATGTGAGCACACTCTGTCCACCTCACTAACTCTTTTCATCAGCGAGGATCACAAATAACATCATTGTCCCTTCATATCGTAGGATCACCATAAATAGCCACTACATATACCATAAATCATCTCTAGATGAACCATTGCACATCTTTCACCCAAGAAATGGGAAAATAAGTAGGCACCAAATAAGTATGGCATACAAACATGATGAATATAGAAACATATTTTATTGCTCAAACTTCAGGCATGCTCTCTCTACAGTATAGCGTAAGGTATTTTTGACAAATCTAGCACTTTGGCAAAGCTAATTTCCCGTGCTCTCTGTACAGTATAGCGTAAGGTATTTAATTGCGAGCTACTCTGCAAGTCCAACTGCTCAAAACATCAGCATTTTCGTCTGATTTGAGTGGCAAGCGCATGGGACATCACCTCATGTACAGAAGCTGAAGAACGGCAAGCCAGGATACGGCCGCCTCTCGAAGAAGTCGTGCCGCACCAGGCTCTCCCTCAACACATGCCGCGACGGATCTACAGCTTGGCCGCCTCCTGAAGCGCCGACACCGGCGACCAGTCTGACCGTGCCGCTCCTCACGTTGTAGGCCACCACGCCGCGTTGCATGCCGACGACAACATGCCCTTCGTCGTCACCTGCTGCGAGCACCAGTCAGTAGGCTTTCCACGGCACCTTGATGCGGTGCCGCCGCTCCCACCTCTCCTTTCCCGTGGTGGCGGCGCCAGCGTAGCCGTCGAGCGCCCAGAGGTCCACGAAGAGATGGCCCGGCTCACACGCCATGAGCGAACCGTCCGCGGCGAGCAGGTTGGAGTTCTTCTTCCATGTCACGGGCGGAGGAGGCATCCGCCGGAACGTCTCGGCCACGGTGTCGAAGGCCACCATCTGGCCGGTGAGCCCGGCCTCCATGTGCTGCAGCCAGTGCAAGTGCCCGTGAAGAACAGCCGGCGTCATCAGGTTGTGCAACCTTCCGAATTCATGGCCGCCATGACAGGCGACGGTCTGCTCTATGGGCGTGGCTTGCACGCTCAGCCTCCGTGGCACGTCGGCGCCGGCCGACAGCACGCAGTAGTACGCCGTAGTACTACGCCTATCGCTGACATAGTACAGGAGGCGGTACTCGCCGGAGGGCTGGTGGAAGTAGAAGCCGGACTCCCTGTGCTCCTCCCGTCCAGCGTAGCCGCTCGGCCGCGGGAGGTCGCTCCACTGACGCGTCGTAGGGTTGCAGATGAGGTACTGCTCAGGCTCGACGCCGCCGACGCCGAGCAGGAGGAGGCCGTCGCACGAGGCCAGCAGGGGGCAGTACTGTATACTTCTGTAGGTCCGGGGTTCGGCCATCAAGGGGCGGCGCGCGACAGGACGGCGCGGCCCACCGGAGACGGCGACGGCATCCAGGGCCAGCACCTGCCGGCCGACGCCGTCTGCTACGGCGGCGGTCGTTCGGGTGTACAGGAGCACCTCGAGCGGCCGGCGGCGCGCGTGCTCGGCGAGGAAGGCCGGGCATTTGGTGATGCGGAGCCACTCCTTGCAGACGGCGCGGTAGCGCAGGACGGACTTGGCCGGCAGGCGGACGAGGATCTCCTCGACGAGACCCTCGTCGAGATGAAAGTCGTCGCGCATCTTCTTCAGTTGATCCATTGAAATCAATCAAACCTAGAATTTTCTTTTTTGCGAATCAATCAAACCTAAAACTAGGCTGCCAGCCTTGTAGGCACTGCCATGATTGTACGTATCAGACACGGGGTCGGACTCGTCTCAACCAGTACCGATCTGCTCTCATCGTGAGAATCGGTCGGACAACTAATTGGCCGGTTTAACAGCATCTCCACCGAATACGTGCAGCACCACTTACCCGCCTCCCTTCCAAGCAAGTTCGCCATAAGCATCGGATCGAGTCCCTGATTTTACGACCACGTCCCGTGGTATCATATTTGGAGCTCGCCCATTCCTAGTAGCATCCTCCAAGCACGTCACCAAACACAGTTTTGTAACGAAAAATATAATTCAAAATAGGATCGTCACGATTCAAAAAGGTCTAGTTTAAAGTTCCCGCCACCATCTCGTCATGATCAATATTACAAACCGCCGATGTCGTGGTTCTGGACGAGCCCGAGCCATCATCGACCTAGAAGAATGGGTTGTTGCTAGCCGCCATGATGGCAGCACAGTGGCGGACGCAGGAAAAAAATTGAAGGTGGGCACACTGTAAATTTTTTTTTTGCACTGGCCCATGTACGATAAAATTTTACTAAATTATTAATATGGGGTAATATGCTAGCAAGGTGCCCATGTTTTCCCTGTGATACATATTGAATAACAATAACGAAAATAGGAGCCAAACAAAAGAAATACCCTAGTTGTGTTTGAGTATTTCAGTAAGACTACATAATTTTGTTAGATTAATTACCATAAATAAAATGCAAAAAACACTATTACCACATGGTAATCATCTTCCTCAAAGGGCCAATTGTGAACTGTATTTTCTATCTTCATAGGTGACAGAAATAAATTTATTTTACTCCATTAAATACTCAGAATTTTTTTAAGGCAAGAATGAATTTTTTTTTTTGAAACGGAAGGCAAGAATGATGACTATTACAAAACAAAGGGAATATTCTGAAACTGTTGCTCACGCCTAGATTTATCCTTACCTACAAGGATTTGTATAATTAAAAAGAAAATTAACTTCCTTTATTCCATAGCATTTCCTTTTGACTGGAGCATCTTCGTATGAACTGCACCATCCTTTCTTCGAAGAAGTCATTCTGTAATAAGCAGCATAGCTCTATTTATGGTTTTAAAGGTTTGATTATACACGTTAATGGAGAGGAGACATGTCTTTTCTATACTCTCTCTACCAGGATGACATGGTAGCATGAGCATTTTGTAAATTTGGTATTGATGGGTTGGCCAGTTGGGGATTTACCAGGCTCAGGTTAGCTCCATGCTGGTTCGGCTAGATCCGACGATAGGTGCTGGCCTGCTGCAGGTCTGGTCGCCCGGCTGCGGAGCCGGCGGCCAGCGGCGGGAGGGGGACAGACGAAGGCTAGCGCAGGGTCCGGCGAGTGCGGCCGGCGCCGGCGGCCACTGGAGTGGGTTTGCTGGAAATTGATCCACTGAGTTTAGAGACAGGATTAGTTCGCTCGCCCGCTTCGTTGGACCATGATTTCTCAGTTTTTGGACCGTGATTCCTATAGTAGGTACGAAAACTTCAGAATTTCTGGGTGGGCCATGGCCCCCCCGGCCCACCCGCTAGGTATGCCCATGTGGCAGCATGATGGCTCGAGCTCATCCAGAACCACGACATCGGCATGCTCGCCTGGCACCGAAGTTGGTGTCGTTGTCACCGTTGCAAGCGTAGACGTGATGTCGTCGCAGGTATACTCGCTGATGCCGATGCCGCCACTGTTATCATTGTCGTTGTTATCATTGTCGCAGACACTACTACTAAGGTCGATGACGTCGTTGTTGCTGCCGTGTCGTGGTATGGTCACGGCATATGCCATAGGGTGGCTAATCGAAGGTGGTTCCTGAGAGATCTTACGGCGGTATCCGGATGCGGGTATGGGGACGCTTGACACAGAGGCGTACCCAGGTTCGAGGCCCTCCGATGGAGGTAACACCTCTACTCCTGCTATGAGTGTATATGATCACACAGTACAATGGTGCTCCTAGAGCTGTATCCGGCTGCTCCTGGGAGGCTAAGGTAGACGAAGGTCTCTCTCACAGGGCAGCGCTAAGACTAGAATGAAGTAAGAATGATCGATCCCCTGCACGAGAGGGGGTAGTGCGGCTTATATAGGCACCGGCACTTTACATATAAGACCCTATAGTCTACTGGCCGGCTTGGCCGGCTCCGGCTTCCTCCTTCCCGAGGCATGACGTCGGGGAGCCGTTGAGGCCTCATGGCTTGTCCCATCCGGCTGCCGGTCAGCGGTATGGAGAGGAGGTGTCCTGTCGCCGTCGGTAGCCGCACGGCTCGACGTAGGCCATGATGGCCTGTCCGCGCGCGGCACTATTGCTCCACGGTGGCCGCTACGAAGGATGAAGTCACGTGGACTTTGGGAACCCGGATTACCAACCCGGTTCCTTCCAGTGCAAGACTCGCCAGCCTCGAGTCGGTCTGAGGTACAAACCCCCAGTCGGATATGGCTTGTAGAAGCGGCCCGGCTACAGCATTGGCGGCCGTAGCCAGGCCGACTAGGACCTAGAGCCAGCCGGCTTCCGGACCAGCCGGCCACGGCGCCAGCGGGCTGCTCCTCAGCCGGCCTTTGCCGCGGCCGGCCGTGGCCAGCCGGCTGCTCCGCGTCCATTGCCCTACCCGGGGTCTTCCCGACATTAGCCGAAGCTGGCAAGGTCCTGCGTTTAGAAGGACCTAGGCAGGTTTTCCCGGCTTCTCGAATATACTTGACGGCACTTGGAGGGGCCGACTGAGAATTTCCATTCAGCCGGCTGCGCCCTCATTCGGCTCGTTCCTGCCGCCTTCTAGCCGCCCGCTTTTATACTTGTACGGTTTTGCTTTCTCGCAAGATCCGATGGCGCCTCCGCCTTGCTGATGAATTTTGGTTCGAGTGGAACTTATTGTCCGACTCCGGCTTGCGGCGCGCCGAGTCTCCGCCTCGGGCCCCTGCGCCCGACTTGATCGTACGACCTGGCCCGGCGGTCGGTTCGTACGGTCACATCAATGTCCCCCGGATCCGGTGCGGTAGTGGGCGACGTGGTGTGGCCGTTTTCGGTGGTCGTGGGAGGAGTTACGGCGCAATAAATCCGGGGACGTGGCCCACGACCGCCACTTGGAGGCCAACCGCCCGCGGCGGGAGGCCATAAATGCCGCGGGGAGGCATCGAGGCGGCCTTGCCTCTTTCTTCCTCCCCGCGCTCTCGCTCCCCATCGCTTTCTCTTCGCGCGAGCTCGCTGCTGCTCCGGCGAACGCCTCCGCTGGCGAACTCCGGCGAACGAATCCCCACCGATCCGCCGCCGCCACTCCGTCAATCCGGCGCCACGGGGCCGCGTTTCGACGGAGCGTCCTCAGCCGCCGTTCGCCGCCGCGGTCGCAAGGCTCTTCCTCGCCGTTTCGCCTCTCTTGGTCATCTTCTTCCTCCGCTTCAACAATGGCGTCTCCCAGCGGGTCGTGGAGGGGCTCATACATGCAGGAGGACGACATGGCGCGACTGGTGCGCCTCCGCGGTCCGTGCGGTGCTGGCGGGCGCCCGGCGAGGAGGTGGAGCCCAAGCCGAGAGCCCGGCGAGCGCGTCGCCTTCGGCGCACCTCGATCGCGGGCTGGGCCTGCCGGCCGACATTCTTCCGGCAGTTCCTGGACAACTTCGGCCTGCAGCCACCTGCCGGCCAACGCGTGCGTTCTCCTGAGCGCTTCGTGGCGTTCATGGAGGCTTACGCCGGCTTGTGGCCCGACATCGACTTTTGGAGCCGGCTCTTCTACACGAAGGCGCAAACCACCGAGGGCCGCTGCGGGCTGCGGCGCCGCCTCGATCTACACCCGGCCTGGTACGCCCTTCCCCAAGATCCCCACCGTTGACTCGGTGAAGAACTGGCAGATGTCCTTCTTCTATGTGCGCAACGAGGGGCAGCTCGTCGACCGGATCAACCTGCCGGAGTACAACCCGGCTCCTCCGGTCGGCCGGATAAACTGGAGCTACAACGCCCGCTCGACGGATCAGAACGCCGAGGTGAACCTGGACAGGACTTCGGGTACGTGGACCCTCCGCCTGACACCAATCGCCGAGCGCCGGTGCTGCCGCTCTCCAGATGCGCACCCACAAGATCGGGCACATGTCCGGCCGGTTCGACCCGAACCGGACGTCCAAGGCGCCGCTCACCAAGGCCCAGGTGGCCAGCCGGGTGAATAACATCACCAAGGCGAACCTGTCGGAAGACTGGAACTACGGGCTGGCGCCCCACGACAGGGACCATCCCCGGAGCGGGTAAGCCTCGTGTCTTTGCCAATTTCCGGCTTGCGGCTGCGGCCGACCCCCTCTTCGCCGACTTCCGGCTTGTTGTTTGCTCATGCTTTTGTCTTTCTAGCTCTTTGAACGCCAGAACGCCGAGGACGGCCGGCGACGAGGAGGTGGACGCCGGATCACGTCGACCCGGCTGACCAAGCCGGCGACCAAGCCGGCGGCGATGACCTGCTGCGGCGCCTGATCTAGGCGGCCAGGGGGAGCACAATCCGCCCCCTTCACCGAGCAGCGAGGAGGAGGAGGAGCCGACGTCCGCCACGGGGCCAATCCCGCCGTGCCCCTTCGTACGAGGCCGCCCAGCACCACGGCGACTTCGGCGCCCAAGGGCACAAGCGAGCCGGCTCCACCGCCGCCAGGAGGCGGGCGAAGAAACAGCGCCGCGGCAGCCGAAGAAGGTCCCGGAGCAGGCCGGGTGAGTTCTCTTTCTCCTTCTTGTTTGATTCCTTTTCTTTCCTTACTTTTATGCTTATCTTCTCTCTGTTTATTCGGCTAGGGCCCCTATTAAGTTTGCCCAGGGCGGCGGCTCCCGGCAAGCTCCACGCGTTGTGTCGCCGCTTCCGCGCCGAGGAGGGAGCGACGCCGCAGCCTTCCTCGCGCGCACCTACGCCGCCGCCGCTGCGGGTGCTCCGCCTCCCGCAGGGGCACCTTCCTTTGCCGTGCCGCTGGCCTCCGCCCGATCGCGGCACGCGGGCCGACCCGCACGGCAGCCGACGCTGACGATATGTTCCGCGCCGGACACCTTTTCGGACCCGCCCGGCGGGCCGGCGGGCATGCCGCCTCCACCGAGCCGGAGCGCGGGGCTGCTCCTCGGGCCGGCAGGCAGGCTGCGCCGCTGCGGCCGGAGCCCAGACCGAGCCCGGCGTGGTGGGGCTGGATGAGAGCCGGAGGGAGGCACCCCGTGCGCCGGAGGCAAGCGCCGCTCCCCTGGTGGTGACGGCGAGCGCTGGGCGAGCGCGCGGGCAGCAGGCGGAGCCGGAAGGGATGAGCCGGCGCGGACGGATGGCGCCGGCGCTCCGGTGGGACTGAGGCATCGCTGTCAGCTGCACGGGCTGCACGTGGCCAGGCGCACTTCTTCTTCGACGCCGTCGCCTCCGACTCGGCCTCGGCTCGGCTGCCACCATGGAGCAGGCGCGTGGCTCCGCGCCGACTCCTACGAGGTGACCAGCCGGGAGAGACCGGCCGGCGTCGGTGGAGATGTTCTTCTCCAGCCTGCAGGCCCACCTCAAGGCCAGGGCTGCCGAGACCGCGGCCAGCGTTGCCAAGGTGGAGGAAGCCAGCAAGGTAAGCTTCATCTGTTTTTTGATTTGGTTATCATCCTGGTAGCCCTCCGAGGCATGGGCCGGCTGCTTGGAGCCGGCACGGGTTTCGCCTGTTGGACTGACTTTTTTCTTTTCCTTAGGCTGTGATGGACCGGCGCACCACTTTGTATAATCGCGCCATCACCCATTACCACAAGGCCAAGCTGGACCGGGCCGACTTGGCCCGCGAGCTGGAAGCCGCCAGGGGTAAGCTCTCGCTTCTTTCGACTTGATGTTTTATTTTCTTTTTAGTCTTGGTTGGCTGACGCTTTCTTTCCGGCCGCCTCGCAGTTGAAGCCGCCAAGGTCCCGCAGCTGGAGTCGGATCTCCGAGCCGCTCGCGCCCCGTGCGCGGAGAGCGAGGAGGCGGGCCGACCCGCCGCGGCAAGCTCAAGGCTGAGAGGGCAGGCTGCGCTGCTGGAGCAGAACCACCTCGCTGAGCTCAACTCCCTCGGACGGCGGAGAAGGAGAAGGTGGAGGATCTGAGCCGGCGGCTGACGGAGGTGGAGAAGCAGCGGCTTGCGCTGCAGGAGGAGGTCACCACCAAGTCCACGGAGCTGACGGCTACCGCCAAACGCTGGACGGATGAGATTGGCGCACTCGATCGCGGCTTGGCGGGTGAGTGCATCTTTATGTTCCTTTCCCTTTGCCGGCTTTCGGCTGTCGACTGCCGGCTTTCGTTGGCAGCCGGCAGCAGAAACTTCTGATTTCTTCGCTATCCTCATCTTCGGGCTGGTGGCAGTCGGTTCTTGCCGGCTGCTTCCTTTTGGCTTAGGACTTCGAAAATTTGCATTTTTCAGCTTATTTCGGCTTCGATGGTTTCTGACTTGCTTCGTCTTGCAGCGGCCTTCCCGGAGACGCAAGACGCGGCTTTGGCAGCCGTTGGCGTTGCGCGCGAGTCCAGGAGGCAGGAGACCGGCGAGGGCAGCTCGGAGTATTTCTCCATGGAGGACCACCTGGCGTCCATGGCTGCTCGCATCGAGCCCATCACCAAGCTCGGCTGGGAGCTTCGGAAGGCGGCTGAAGAGCTGGTGCCCATGCTGTGGCCTGAAGAGGCGGCGCCGCAAGATATCTCCGGCCTCATCTCTTCGATGGAGCGGGCGCCGGATCGCTTCCTCGACTGGAAGGAGTCGGCCACGCGCGCTGGTGCCGACATGGCGCTGTCCTTCGTCCTCTCCTGGTACAACGAGGTGGACCTGGGGCAGCTTGAGTTCCGGTGAGCCGGCGTGGAGGACAAGCTCCCGGCCGAATACAAGGCCGCCCGCCTTGCTCGAGCCAGCACCATTGCCGACTTCGTCGACAAGACCCTCTTCGTCGCGGACCCGAACCCTCCTCTGTCCGATGAGGAATACATGGAAGATGAGGAGGTGGAAGACGTGCCCGAGGACGACCCGGCAGCCGGCTCCGCTGATGCCCCTCCGGCTTAGATTTCCTGCTTTCCAGTTGTTCTTTTGCCAAGACAATTTATTAAATCCCCGGGATGCCGGGTGCACATGTATGAATATTATCGTCCTTTAATTATGTCACACTTTAATGTGTTTGTTAATCATTTGTGTGCCGAGTTGCTTTCTTTCGACTCGTTCGCTTTTTCCCATCCGCCCCACTCTTTGGCTGTGCTCTTGCCGGTCGTACGTCCGACTTGCGATCCGTCGCCGGATCAAGAGCGGGCCGCTGGGTGAGGCCGACAGTATTTCAGTCGAACGAGCTGAATTCGACAATCCGGCACTTTTATGAAAAGTTGCAAGTCAACTCGCTTTTACTCTTTCCCTTAGTCGTTTTCGCGTGCCGGTTCCCTAGGCCTTACTCCCGCCGGCCGGACAGCCGGGTTGCGGTGTTGGATCGGAAGCCGGCTGTCGGAAACCGGATCACGTTACTGACCCAACCGCGTGAAAGGGTTCAAGCCAATTGGCGAAACAAGGTAAAGTACGCGAAAAACTTGTCGGAAACGGCGCTCTTGGCGCGTGCTTTTTCATAACTCACAAAAGGGATACAAGGGATACATACATTCTTGCTCTCATGTGTAAAATGGGCGGAGTAACCTGACATTCCAGGGACGTTTAGTCTCCTCGTCAGCCTTGTCCGGCTTGTTTTTCTTAGCCTCTTGGGCATCTATGAGATAGTAGGAATCATTGCCTATTGCCTTGCTCACGATGAAGGGACCCTCCCATGGGGATGATAGTTTATGCTGTCCGGCTGTCCGGGATCAGCCGGAGCACTAGGTCTCCTTCTCGGAATGCTAAGGGCTGGACCTTCCGGCTGTGATAGCGTCGGAGGCTTTGCTGGTAGATAGTAGATCTAGACTCAGCCAGCAGCCGGGCCTCTTCGACCAGGTCAACTCCATCTTCGCGAGCTTCTTTGGCTTCGGCTGTGAGAGCTTGATCCTTGGCGTCATGCTCGATATCATTCGCAAGACGGCTTCGGCCCGTATACGAGGAAAAATGGTGTGAAGCCGGCGAGCGGTTTGGCGTTGTCGTAGACTCCATAGCACATTGGGCAGCTCTTCAATCCAGCAGCCGGTATTCGCGAGCGGCTCCACCAGCCGGGGCCGGATGCCGGCTAGGACTAAGCCGTTAGCCTTTTCCACTTGTCCGTTGGATTCTGGGTGTGCCACAGAAGATAGGGCCATCCGGATCCCCATTTCCCCGCAATAGCGAGAGAAGATGCCTTGGGAGAAGTTGCTGCCATTGTCGGTGATGATGGTGTGGGGGTAGCCGAATCTCACAATGATTTCCTTGAGGAATGTGACGGCTGTGGACCCGTCCAATTTCTTGATTGGCTTGGCTTCAATCCACTTGGTGAATTTGTCAATCATCACCAAGAGATGTGTCATGCCGGCTCGCGCTGTTTTAAACGGGCCCACCATATCCAAGCCCCATACAGCGAATGGCCATGTGATGGGGATGGTTTTCAAGGCGGAAGCCGGCTGGTGTCTTTGCTTTGCGAAGCGCGGCGACGTTGCACTTCTTTACCAATTCTTCTGCGTCTCTGAGCGCGGTCGGGAAAAACCGTGCCGGAAGGCTTTGGCCACTATGGCTCTGGATGAGCGTGATGTCCGCACTCTCCTTGATGGATTTCCCGTAGGAGTTCAATCCCCTTCAGCCGGCTCGACGCACCGCTGGAACACCCCACTTACGCTGCGTTTGTACGGTGGTGGATGATGGTATAGGCCTTGGCCCTTCTCTCAATCTGCCTGGCCTGGACTCTATCATCAGGCAGCACACCGTCGGTGAGGTAGGAGAGGATTCTTGCCCATGAAGGTACGCATCTTATCTCGAATACGCTGACCAACGGGGCCTCCTGCTGGGAGCTCCGGATTCGACGCATGGTCGCCGGGTTCGGCTGCTAGCCGGCGGGTTCGGCTTGCTAGCCCCCGTTTGGCCCCCGGGTTGGACTGAGAAGTCCCCGGGTTCGGCATGCTAGCCGGCAGGTTTGGCTTGTTAGCTCCCGACTTGGGCGATGAAGCCCCCGGGTTCGGCTGAGCCCCCGGGTCAGCCGGCACGAATATTGAATCCGAGTCCGGTGACGGTATGATGGACGGCTTCTTGAGAACCGCCAAGGCGATGCCCGCGGAATGGCTTGCCGGTTGAGCCAATCTTGGACAAGGCGTCAGCCGCCTCGTTGTTTGCTCGTGGCACATGGTGGAATTCGCAGCCGTCGGATAGCTGCTGGACATGGACGGTATGAGGCCATGTTGGCGTCCTTCGCGTCCCGGTCGCCGATGCTTGTTGTATGACCAAGTCGGAGTCGCCGAAGCAGAGTATGCGACGAACGCCAATCTCCTTGGCCGGCTTCAGCCCATGAATGAGCGCTTCATACTCCGCCACATTGTTGGATGCGGCGAAGTGGATCTGCAGGACGTAGTCCAGCCGGTCTCCCTTGGGAGAGGTGATGACGATGCCGGCTCCCAAGCCGTTGCGCATCTTCGAGCCGTCGAAGTGCATCTTCCAATGTGTGGAATCCGGCACGGCGGCAGGGGCATCTCGGCCCGACACGAAGAAGTCCGCGAGATCCTGCCTTGATGGCCGTGGTGGCTCGTAGAGGATGGTGTGGGCGGTGGCTCCACACTTGAACCCGCCATTGGCATCCTGGATGATTTCGCCAGGGCCTCAACCACCTGCGAGTGTTCTCATGGAAGCCTTGCTTGAAATCTTGGCTGTGTAGAGCCGTAGGTGACCTTCGGGTAGTGGGGGTAATTTTGTCGACTGGAGAGCACTTGCTTTCTAAGGTCGGCCTGGGCATGCACCAGCTGTCTCCGTTGCCACTTTTGCGCTCCACCACTAGGACAACGCTAACCACTTGGCTTGTGTCAACAACAACACTTGAAAACCGTTGCAAGGATTGGTGCTGTTGAGAGTACGCGCTTCAAGTCACGGAAGGCTTCCTCCGCCTGTGACAGACGAACTTGTCCGCCTTCTTCATCAATTGATACAGGGGCAGTGCCTTCTCCCCCAGCCGGGTGACGAAGCGGCTCAAGGAAGCCAGGCAGCCAGCTTCGGACGTCCTTGAGGCACCGCCGGCAGTTCCATCTTCTCCGGGCACTGATCTTGTCCGGGTTGGCTTCGATCCCTCGCTGAGAGAGGTAGCCAAGGAGCTGCCGGACGGCACGCCGGATGTGCACTTGGCCGGTTGAGCTTCATCCGGAATCTTCTCAGATTGGTGAAGGTTTCTCTCAGGTCATCAAGGAGGGTAGTCGTCTCCTTGGTCTTGACAACGACATCATCCACATACGCGTGAACGTTTCTGCCGATTTGATCCTGCAGCATTTTTGCATGCACCTTTGGTAGGTGGCGCCTGCATTTTTCAAGCCGAACGCATATCGTGTAGCAGTAAGCCCCATACGGGGTAATGAACGAAGTCTTTATTTGATCATCCGGATTCGAAGGAATCTGGTGGTAGCCTGAATAGGCATCTAGAAAAGACAACGGTTCACAGCCGGCAGTCGAGTCTATGACTTGATCTATGCGCGGCAGGAAGGGGTCCTTCGGGCACGCTTTGTTCAGGTTGTAGTCGATACACATGCGCCAGGAGCCGTTCTTCTTCAAAACAGGACCGGGTTTGCCAACCAGTCCGGGTGCAGTACTTCCATGATGAAGCCGGCAGCTAGGGCCGGGCGATTTCTTCACCGATGGCCTTCCTTCGTTCTTCGGCGAAGCGCCTGAGAGGCTGCCTCACCGGCTTCCGGCCGGACGTGGAGGTGATGCTCAGCCAACTCCCTCGGCACACCCGGCATGTCTTTTGGAGTCCATGCGAAGATGTCCCGATTCTCACGGAGGAAGCTGGTGAGCTCGCTTTCCTATTTCCTGCTCAAGCGGCACCGATGGTGACGTACTTGCCGCCGCCGGGTCCAGCAGATCTTCTTGGTGTTGTCGGCCGGCTGGAAGTGAGTCGTCCCAGCCGGGTTGCCTGCAGCCGGCATGTCTGTCTGGGCCGCCTTGGCGAGGGCGACGGCGTCGTGGATGAGCTGCTTCTCGGTGGCGATGACCAGCGTCTGGGCCATCTTGGAGCTCTGCGTGGCGCAGTCCATGGAGCGGCGATAGTCGCGGCTACGGTGATGACCCCTTGGGGCCGGCAGCTTCATCTTGAGGTACCCATAGTGGGGCACCGCCATGAACTTGGTCAGGGCCGGCCCTGCGAGCGCGTGGTAGGGACTCACGAGGTCCACCACCTCGAACTCGATCTGCTCGGTGCGGAAGTGATCCGGCTTCCCGAACATCACCTCCAGCGTGATCCGCCGATCGGCCGGCAGCAGTGGCCCGGCACGATGCCATGGAAGACGGTGGGGGTGGGGCGCAGCTCGGCTTCTTGGATGCCTAGCTTGCGGGCGGTGTCGCGGTGGAGGATGTTGATGCTGCTGCCGCCGTCGATGAGGACGCGCGAAAACGCACGCTGCGCCGGGTTGTGCCGATGGTGGGGTCGAGGACCATGGCGTAGCTGCCCGGCTTCGGCAGGACAGCCGGTGTGTCGCGGCGATCAAAGTGATGGCCTGCTCTGACCAGTTTAGGTACTGGGGGACCGGCGGTATGACCGCGTTGACCTCGAGGGAACGGCTCTGCTGGCTCGTTTTGTCCTCGGGCTCGGAGGTGAAGATGATGTAGGCCGCATCTTCGGCCAGATATCGGCCGCCATGGTGCACTTGGTTAGCCTCGTGGTGCTCGAGGTTGGCGTTCTCCGCGCGGCGCGCGCGCCCACCGGCTGGGGGCGGTGGGGGTGGAGGCGGGAGAGGTTCACCGCTTGTCAGCCGCTTCATGAAGTGGCAGTCGCGGGTGGTGTGGTTGGAGGGGTTCTTGCCGCTGTGGTACTTGCACGGCGAATCGAGCATTTGCTCGAAGGTGTATTTCGGCTTCCACTTGCCGGTCTTGCGCGGGCTGCCGCTGCCGCGTTGTCTGCCGCAGCGGCCGCGGAGCCGTCCGCGGTCCGGCTGGTCGGCGCGCTTCGCGGTAGTTGTCCCGCCCGGCTGCCATGAGGCGCGCCCGTCTGCGCTTGTGCTCATTGGCGTTGTTGTCCCTTCTTGCTTACCGGTGGCTGTGCCGCCAGCCTTGTGCCCTCAGCTTGCCGCGATGGCCATCAAGGCGGCCATCGACTTGGGGTCGCTGCGGCGCAACTTGTGCCACAACATGGTGTTGGGCCGACAGCCTCCCATGAAGAAGCCGATGGCCTGGATCTCGTGCACGCCCTCGCAGGAGTTGCGCATCTCGCACCAGCGCGTTAGGTACGCGCGGCCGTCTCGTCAGGCCCCGCTTGCACATCTCAAGCTGTTGGGGCCGTCCGGCGGCGTAGGTGCCGGTGGAGTTGCTGATGAAGGCCGCTTCAAGTCGAGCCAACCGTTATGCTGCCGACCGGGTTGTTGAGCCATGTCTGGCGGAGCGACCGAGTCGTGGTAAGCGCACAGCCCGGGTTGTTGCCTTTGGCGATGCCGACCGCGGTGGAGTAGTCCTGCAGCCAGTCCTCCGCTTGGCGGTGCCGTCGTACCAGGGGGTGTCACGCGGGGAGCGTGAAGCCCTCGAGCGTGGGCTCGTTGGCGATACGGGGCGAAGCACTTTGGGCCGGCTGGAGCTTCTTCTTCCGCAATGCGGGATTCGACCCGGTCGAGGCGATCTCGGGCGTCGGCGGGCTCGACGCGCGGGCCCACGGGTGTGCCGGCTGGCGTGCGCCGGCTGCTTCGAAGCCGGCCGGTGCGGCGGGCTCGGAGTCTTGCTCCGATTCCGGCTTGGAGGAGGCCGGCTGCGGCCGCTGCCGCTAGGCTGGTGGCTCGGCCGGCTCGAGCTTGCGTGTGTGGCCCGGGAGTCACGGTGCCGGCTTGGTCTGGGGAGGAGGACTCGGCCGTGTCCCCGGCGCCTTCCACATCGTTGCTGCGGCGCCACGAGCGTGAGAAGCTGCGGGGCATTGACATACCGGGGTCGGCGATCGCTTGTTGGCTGCGTTGAGCAGGCTCGGTCCCGCTTGGTCGGCGGCGTAACTCTTCGCCTTCAAGGCGGCTCAGCTCTTCTGCGGCTTCTGCCGCGCGCATGTTCTTGTCGGGGGTGTTGTAGACGGGCAGCTCCGCGGACGGAGCCGGCGAAGGAGCGCCGTCGCGGGCGATCTCGGCGCCAAGGTCGCGGCCCTGCGGCGGACGTGACCGGCTCGGCTTGGCTCGTCGCCGCACGGGTGAGGCCGTGGCGCGGTTGTACTCGCTGGGTGATCTCCATCAGCGCCGGTTCTTCGGTTTGCTTGAGGAGGAGCTGGCGATGCGCCTCCAGGTCCGCCTCGACGGCGGTGGGGTCGGCGCCGCGCGTGAGCGGGGTGCTCAGCCTCGCCCGAACTTCGTCCAGCTGGGACGGTGGTGGTGGCGCTTTTGGGCCCGAGCCGGAGGCGTTGGGGTCGACGTTGCGCTCCAGGTTGGGACCACGGGTGCGCGGGTTCTTGGTGGGAAGCTCCTCGCCAGCCATCATGACTTGCACGGCGGGGCGAGAAGCCTGCGGCTCGCGGAGGAGGGCTTGCGCGGCCAGACACCCCGGGTAGCGTGGCGGTGCGACGGTGGCGACGTAGACGTCGTGGCCGCCGAAGGAGATGACCGGGCTGGGAAGGGCCGGTCGGCGAAGCAGCGTTGTCGGCGACGCATCGAGGGAGCCGAATCTCCGAGATCAAGCCAGAAGCGACTCACTCACGGTGATGGTGAGGCCGTCGGATGAAGACACCGGCCGAGGACGCTGAAGGCCCCACGGTGGGCGCCAAATGTCGTGGTATGGTCACGGCATATGCCATAGGGTGGCTAATCGAAGGTGGTTCCTGAGAGATCTCACGGCGGTATCCGGATGCGGGTATGGGGACGCTTGACACAGAGGCGTACCCAGGTTCGAGGCCCTCCGTGGAGGTAACACCTCTACTCTGCTATGAGTGTATATGATCACACAGTACAATGGTGCTCCTAGAGCTGTATCCGGCTGCTCCTGGGAGGCTAAGGTAGACGAAGGTCTCTCTCACAGGGCAGCGCTAAGACTAGAATGAAGTAAGAATGATCGATCCCTGCACGAGGGGGTAGTGCGGCTTATATAGGCACCGGCACTTTACATATAAGACCCTATAGTCTACTGGCCGGCTTGGCCGGCTTCGGCTTCCGCTCCTTCCCGAGGCGGTGACGTCGGGAGCCGTTGAGGCCTCATGGCCTGTCCCATCCGGCTGCCACGGTCGGCGGTATGGAGAGGAGGTGTCCCTGTCGCCGTCACTGTAGCCGGGGCTCGACGTAGGCCATGATGGCTTGTCCGGCGCGCGGCACTATTGCTCCACGGTGGCCCGCGCTTTACGGAAGATGAAGTCAGCGTGGACTTTGGGAACCCGGATTACCAACCCGGTTCCTTCCAGTGCAAGACTCGCCTCGAGTCGGTCTGAGGTACAAACCCCTAGTCGGATATGGCTTGTAGAAGCGGCCCGCCAACATTGGCGGCCGTAGCCGGGCCGACTAGGACCTAGAGCCAGCCGGCTTCCGACCAGCCGGCCACGGCTCCAGGCGGCTGCTCCTAGACCTTTGCGTGAGCCGGCCGGTGCCGGCTGCTCCGCGTCCATTGCCCTACCCGGGGTCTTCCCCCCGACATGCCGCTGCTGATGACTTCGCCCTTCGATCGGCAATTTCTTTCAAGATCATGTCGCGTAGTACATGTGTGTTGCCTTCACCTCCTTGTCCATTCCCGAAGTGTTAGCGGTCAAAATCATGAAGTCCCCCTTCCTTTTGTTCATTAAGACTCTCATTCTCGATCACGATCATGAAGTTCCCCTTCCTTTTCTTCATTAAGACTCTCATTCTCGCCACGATCGTCTTTTCTTGCTTCAATAGCAGGTCATTCTACCTCTCATCACTTTTCTCGCCGTGGATGAGCAAGTTTGCTCAGATATTGGAGAGGCACTTATCGATCGATGCTTGGACCATGTCGAGTGATGCCGCTTCAATCACAATGAGCTTGGCCTTTTTGTTGCCGATGGGGCGCTCGCCAAGGTTGCCAACGGCGCTTCCAAATCAAGGACATTGTCAACTGTCTTCGGTGAATTGAATGCGTGCCAACCTCCACTTCTCATGTTCTTTGAGCTTGGTGTGGCAATGTGATGGTAGTGAAAATAACCATCTTTATCCATGTTTAAATCGCATATTAAGTCAAGCAATTGATAAAAATATCTCTCTAGCCTTGCTAATAATTACTAATTATTGTAAAGATATGCAAATTCTTGTCTTGAATTGTGTGATGCAGGAAGTTATGTTTTTATGGCGAAATCTGGAGTAAATCAGAAAGAATCATGAGTGCGAATGCTCACAACTGTGCCGTGAGCCATCTTCAGTTACCGTATAGTATTAAGTATTCCTATATGGGCGGTTAAGGGTGTCGAGTTTGATGATGCATCATGTATTTTACTCATCCGTTTATAACAGTCCTAGCATGCAAATCAACAGGGGCACAGCTTGTATCATATTAGAGACTTTGGCTGGGGAAAAAACAGTAGAAAAGTATGTGTTTGTACCACCAACGATGAGATTAAAATGACCAGCCCTGTGGCAGAGTGGTGGAAGCCAGCGTCTACTGAACATATACACTGAGAAATCAATTACAGAAGACAAAAGATGGTCAAAACAAATTTTATTATGCTTCTTGTGAAACTTCAGGAATGATTTGTATTGCTCACAAAGCTTCAGACACAACAACGATGCAAAGTACTACAAATATGTGCATGTCATTTTCTCTCATAAGAATTACAAGCACTCCGGCCAAGGTCTGGAATCAGATCAGGCAAGTCTACATAATCACAGTATCTGTTATCTAAGGAACTAAAAGGCTACATCCTTTTTCATCCAAAAGGAGCAAGCATATCCAAATGCTTGGTCAAATCCAGTAGCCTCCTCAGTTCCTTGCATGAGAATGAGGTAACTTCTTCTGCAATAGGGAAAAGATGATTATTAGAAACCACTGACCAGCTAGTTAGCAGATGTGTCAAGCATAATAATTCAATTTCAAACATTACAAAACTAGTCATACAAGAGAAAGACAACTGAGGAGGCAGAATTGCATCAAAATGCAGATATACAGGCAGCTTGGCAGAACAGGCTCCATGAGAAAGGCAGAATCATCATTGGATGGCAACAAGAGATATGATACAAAAAAAAGCAATTGAAAAACAGCAACTTCACAACTCAATTCATCCAAATGAAGGGGCACTGTCTCCCAGTGCATTGGATTTGGCAGCTCATGTCATTCAAGAAAGGGAGGATTTGAAAAGAGAACCATCAGCGGCAATGTATTTGACCTCAATGTAATTTCAGTCCGCATCATGGTAGGATCGCTCTTAGGCAACCCTCATCATCTGGTTCAGCATATTATTCAACCAAACCAAAAATTACTGCAAATTTTTCTTCTTTTTCAAAGGCAAAGGCCAGGATCAATTTCTCAAGAATAAAAGAAATGTACGGCAAAACTAGACAGTAGCAACTCAAGATACAAGAAATACAAATGTCTGTGACACTGAGGCGGCTCAGATATAAAATGGGTTGTAAGTTTGTTTATCAGCACGAAGAGATAAATCTCTTCAGAGTGGTGCATGACTTTTCTCATCATAGCCTTCTGGTTCACTAGGCAGAACAATGTTATGAAGTTGTCACTTGATGTCTTGCATCAATCCTCAAACAAAAAGGAACTAATTTCAAGGCAAAAAACAAGTAACAGTTTCTCAAAAACAGAAGACCTCATGAGAACAATATTATGAAAGCAATAGCAAATAACCGAATAACAAAGATACAAATACTACTCATGAGAACAATGTTATGCAAGACCTCAGATTTGTCGGTTAATGTCATATTATATCTGCTTTCTCAAGAGGTTCTCCCTGAAACAGGGGCTTGAGTCCACAGAGCATCCATTTTGCAGACAAGATCATCACTGGAACAACAAATAATTTATAATCAAGATATTTAGCAGCACAGACATCGGCTAAATCAAATTTAGCACACCAATTCACCCTAACTAGTAAAATATCAAAAAGCACTAACAAGAGAGACATTGAAGATGCCTCAGATTTGTCGATTGATGTCATATTGTATCTGCTTCATCAAGGGGTTCTCCCTGAAACAGGGTCTTGAATCCACAGAGCATCCATTTTGCAGACAGAATCATCACTGGCAAAACGGACAAATATATGCAATGCACAAAGTTACCAAATCAGAATTACAAACTTCAATTCACCCTACCAACTAAAATAAAACAGCACACATTAAAACTGTCTCAGATTTGTCGAGTGATGTCATATTATATCTGCTTCATCAAGGGGTTCTCCCTGAAACAGGGTCTTGAATCCACAGAGCATCCATTTTGCAGACAGAATCATCATTGGCAAAACAGAAGATATAATGCAATGTAGAAAGTTGCAAAGCCAGAATTACACACTCCAATTCACCCTAACAATTAAAACAACTAGGTACGAGGCAGCACACATTATAAAATGTCTCAGAATTGTCGATTGATGTCATATTATATCTGCTTCATCAAGGGGTTCTCCCTGAAACAGGGTCTTGAATCCACAGAGCATCCATTTTGCAGACAGAATCATCATTGGCAAAACAGAAGATATAATGCAATGTAGAAAGTTGCAAAGCCAGAATTACACACTCCAATTCACCCTAACAATTAAAACAACTAGGTACGAGGCAGCACACATTATAAAATGTCTCAGAATTGTCGATTGATGTCATATTATATCTGCTTCATCAAGGGGTTCTCCCTGAAACAGGGTCTTGAATCCACAGAGCATCCATTTTGCAGACAGAATCATCATTGGCGAACTTTTAGTAAATGACCATTAAAATTACCACAACAATTCAAGACTTAATATAACATAATTCGATTTATCATAGCCATCAAGATCACAAGGGTGAGGTAAGCAGGATGTTCTTCAGATGGTAGGCTTAGGCACAGGACAACCATGATGCACAAAGTTCATATCAATCAACCCACCTCTAGGCAGTGGTTCATAATAACGAAAGATGTAGCAAGAGATTTTGGAAGCATAACTATAAAGAGTCACCTACCAATATCAATCAACCCACCTCTAGGCAGTGGTTCATAATAACAAAAGATGTAGCGAGAGATTTTGGAAGCATAACTATAAAGAGTCACCTACCACGTTAAACCCACCATGTATCACTATGTGCCTCATTGACTGGGCAACTTTGAGAAAGAACAATCTCAAGACGCCAAAGGTGAGAAAGGCACGTGCAGCACATTACAACTAAAGAGATTTGTACATAAATGGGTAGAGTAGAGTTGGATGAAACGGCGTGTGATAGTAGCAGTAACTTGTGGTAGCAACAGATGTGGCGAGAGATTTTGGAAGCATATCAACAAACTGCTAGCTCCCACGTTAAACCCACCGGGGATCAATATGTGCCTCTATGACTGGGCAACTCTGAGAAAGAACAATCTCAAGAAGCCAAAGGTGTGAGAGGCACGCGCAAGCGAATAGTCAACCAGTATCAAAGGTAACAGAGATGGAACACATTCATCACACATCAGTAGCATAAATTATCTACGGTATATATTGTGTAGAAACAGTAAATCTGGGAGTAGAAGAAAGCAAGAACTTACCCTCTCATGTCTCGGCCTTCTTCTCAGGCGAAGCAGAGGTCGGGGACGAGCCAGCAGCCGCAGGAGGGGCGTCGTGCGAGCAGCAGCCGCCGGCGCCGTGGTGATGGTGGTGGTGGTGCTTCTTGGGCTGCGGCTGCCTTAGCATCTTGCGCATGTCGTAGGCGTCCTCCCCGTCGGCGTAGTACTTGGCCTCGATGTCGTGGATCTGGTAGCCGAGGGTGGAGGTGTAGAGGTTGAAGGCGGCGCGGTTGGAGCGGCGGACGTGGAGGGAGACGTACTCGGCGCCGAAGACCTGGTCCATGGAGGCCTGGGCGGCGGACATGAGCTTGGTGGCGAGGCCGAGCTTGCGGTGGGAGCGGAGCACGGCGAGGGAGGTGATGTGGCCGTGGCAGGGCTCCGAGGGGTCCTCCTCCATCTTGGCGAGCACGTAGCCGACGATGCGGCCGCCGTAGTCCTCGGCGACGAAGAGCAGCTGCGGCCACGAGAGCATGTGGTAGAAGTAGTACTTCATCTGGTAGTTCTCCGGCAGGCACATCAGGTTGCACGCCTGCATCGCCAGCAGGTCGTCGATCGTCGCCTGCCGGATGCACACCATCTTCGCCGGCGAAGATGAGTCGCCGCTACCCGATCTACGAATTGGGTTGTGTGGTGGTCTCTTCGCCGGCGAGATGAGGTGATGGTGATGGAATCGGCGGCGGCGTGTATTAATAGAGGTGAGATGGGGAAAGGAGGAGAGACCTTGACCTAACCCTAAAGGGAAGGGCTCAAATAGGCCCATGGGCTCAAATAATCTGAAGGAAGGGCTCAAATAACCCTTAAGGAAAGGGCTGAAATAAGCCTTTGGGCCAAGCCCAGGTAGCACAAGATATGGCCATTGTAATAATGCAGATTTGGCAAAATTCGTTTGAAAAATGGCCGTTGTTAGAGCATCTCCACCAGCGCTCTCCAAATAAGCGCCACCAGGTGCCGGCGGTCCTGCCCCAATTTGGGGAGCGGTTGCACACACTGGCAACCCCAAAGAATCCCGAAAAATTACTTTTGAACAATCAACCACGGAATTTCATTTGAATGTACATAAAATTTAATGAAACTTGAATTTATAACTAGACTTAACCCTAATCGATTGGCCGTCGATTGGGGTGCGCAACGGGCATGCCTCGTCGTCATTCTTCCCCTTTGCCGCCTACAGCCGTGCCTAGCTCTTCGCCCTTGCTTCGCGCATTTGACGGTGGAGCATGGCTGCCGGTGACGTTAGAGCTTGCCGGCGGCGCTGCCCCCTCAGCGCCGCCAGCCACGTCTCGCTTGCTTGTGGGCGGCCGCCTCGGCCTGGCGCTGAGCGTTGAGCTCAAGCGCGAGATCTTGACAGCATGCTCAAAGTTGGCGTCGTTGATGTACTCGAGTTGTTCCTCCTGCAGCCTCCGGAAGCGATGCACGTTGAAGGAGGCCAAGATCGCCGCCTGCTCCGCGTCACAGTGGACCTGTTGCCCACTTCGCCACCTCCTCCTCCGCCTCGGCTTCTGGGTCTGCATCAACGCCTCATTCTATTCGTCGAACTAGGATTCGCCGGAGTCGAAGTCTGGTAGCTAGAACTCAGCGTTGGGCTATGGCGAGGCCACGTGCTTAGGCTGCGACGGTGGTTGCGACGTACGGTCGTTCCGGCCTAGCATCAAGTACGTCGTCGCTAGCTGCCGCGACATTGTTCTGGAGAGGAGAGCGTCGGTGGTGGAGAGGAGAGGCTAGTGCGGCATCATAAATAGGCGGAACCAACTCACCGCAAAGCATCCAAGGCGTCACATTTACGGTGATGTCTACGCATGGAGAACTGGCGGCATCATCAGCAACCGGTGGCATACGAGGCATCACATCTATGATGGTGTCGGCTGTTGAGTCACTGACATGACCGGCCCACAAACAGAGTCCGACGTGGCGCGAGGCACCAGCGGCCGTTCGACACCCCGCGCGAAGGGGCGGGCGCCGGTGGCCCAATTTTGTCGTGCTATTGGGCTCCCCTCTTAGCACTGAAAAAATAACACGCTTGAGTGAGTTTCTAAAAACCCATCAAGATTCTAGAAGTGGGTGAATGTTTGATATAATTTTTTAAAAAAAATCCAACGAGATAAAATTTTAAAAAAAGCAATCAGATTTTCCGGTAAAAGTTCAATCACACTTCAGGAAAACAAAACGAAAGCGAAGTCTTCACCATTTGGACTGTGAACTTCAAACTGGACAAAACTTGCCCGCTGAAAGTCAAGTTTCCAGGTAAGTAGTACGTACCCTGCCATCCATGAGGAATTCTATTTTTCGAGAAAATTTTCAAACTAATATTTCAGCAAGCTGAAATCCAAGATACATGCAAGCATACAACTACAAAACACGAGAACATTCTCCAAAAAAAGAGGGTACAAGCATACATGGGTTCTCAGAGAATTTTTGTTTCAAGTGGCTCGATACAAAGTACAAAGTTCAACAGTTAGTTTTTCCAACAGAACAGAAGCTCGTTCACGACAAGCTTTGATAACACAGTTCTGAACTAATCAACATTACAAAGCTTATGATGCCCCATCGGCTGCAAGAAAAGGGTTGGCAATCTCATCAGTTCCATCAGTTGGTGACACCAGCATGACTGCAGTACCTCTACACACCTGCAAGATATAATATCAATTTATCAGTAGATGTATGGCAAGACCATCTCAACAATTACAGATAAAAAAAACACGAAAATGATAAAGGAGGAAACAATAAATTGCATATCCAAACAAAACAACTATTTCAAAAAACTAAATCAGTCGCAATCATATAGTTTCCTACTTTCTTTTCGGTGACCAAGATAGAAACCAGTTTGTTGAGAAACGTTAAGTATATACGGATGGTAACAAACTACAAAATATTCAAATTATAGAGGAAAGGTTGAAGTCACATATGAAGAGACTATAGTAAATGAGTACTTACTATGAGACCAAGTTGTCTGGTTTTCGTTGTCAATTTCAATGGGTCATCTTGCTCTACAAAAGAAAATTGCACGATCAGATACTATTACACAAAACATGGCACTGTATTAGAAAGAAAAGCATTATTCTCTCCAAATGTGCAAGAGTCATTATGATCATGGTGTTCACAGAAAACATCATTCCACATTTGTTGTAATATATTTCTACATTCATAGCACTCCTAAAAATTTAGCCTTGCCCAGATGTTAGTGGAACACAGCATAACATGATAAACAAATAAGCCAAGCACAGAGAAAACAGGAATGCCAAGTTGCCAACTGTCTCCAAATTATCTATGCAAATTGTGCTCGTAACTTGCATCCAAAATCCTGACTCTAAAATGTCAATGATAAAAAAAAATGGATTGACCATAAGGAAGCCTAGATAAGTAGTTGGAATTTGCAGCTTTGTGCTGGGCTCTGTGGAAATTGAGGAATCGAGTATGTTTTGAGTTTAAGCTGATTAAAACGCCTGCATAAATCATTTGTTATGCATGTTCCTTTTTGAGGTATTGGGCAGGCCTTCAGTCACTGGATGAAAAGTGTGATATCTTAGCAGGTGCTGACGAGGTGCTGATGCAATCCAGGTGATGGCGCTTTCCCTACAATCTCCTTCTTTGAGGGAGAGGATTCTGCAGATTGATGATCACCAGAGCTCATCGGACAAAGAGGACCAGGCATAGTGAGCTCAAAGGCGGTGGTCAATCTGCTGTTATCTTCACTGTCTGGTTCCTATGCACATGGTCAGTTTTCCTACTTGTCTTGTTGAATGTTGAGCCGGTGTGCTCCAGTTTGGGAGTGCATATCTCCAGTTTAGGGTAGCTTGCTGTTGTAAGAATTGCTATATTAAAACTGGCTCTCTAGCTCTTTTCCTTTTTTTTTTTTCATTTTCTTCTTCTTTTGGAAAAAAAAGTGTCCTGAGGGCACGTACTGGGATCTTTGTTCCGTAATCTTTTGATAGTGGAACCCAGAGCATTTATGCTTCATATGAAAAAAATGCTAAATAAGTAAGTACCTCTTTCAGACTCAACTGCTTCATCCAGCACTAGGTTCAGCAACTGGTCATAGCCCTTCAAAGTTCCAGTAACTGCAGATATGCATGTGTGAGGTTAGTACATGACTGAAGATTATTATTGGAAGAAAATTACAAGAGATCTAACAGTTACAAGCGCTCCCTGGGTCTGATCAGAGGCCAGTATATGACTCCTAGAAGAACATTACAGGAGATGGAACAACTACAAGGGCTCCATGGGCCCAAGGCCAGTATATGACTGCTACATGAACATTACAGGAGATAGAGCCAATACAAGTGTTCCATGGATCTGGGACACTTGATTATGAGGTAAAATACTTTCCAACTAGCAAGAGAGAACCCACATCAAGTTTTACAGACAAACAGACCCACCAAAAAGGAGTTGCAAGCAAGCACAAGCTTGTAAATTACTCCCTCCGCTCCAAAATAAGTGTCACAAATTTATCTAGATTCCTATGTATCTATCACTAAAACACGGCGAATGTAGACAAATCAACAACAGTTATTTTGGAACGAAGGGAGTAGTTGTGACAAACAGTCCATATAACACATCAAGATAACCATGTCCCAAGTTATTTAGTTTTGATTCTCCACCCTGTACAAACATGTACGACAGCACAAATCTAGACTAGATAGACAAACCACATCAAGACATCTGTGTGAGTAGACTAACACAATAGCACGCCAAGGACGATATTAGACAGAAACAAAATGCAGAAACAGAATCAGATGCATTTGGAGACTAACTTTATAGTTACATGAATACACTCGAATTACTGAATACTATCAAATACTGCACATGCAATAGAGCTCAACACAGCAAAATATGGGTCCCCAACGGATCTGATGATGTACGTAGAGCTGAATAACACAGAGAGAGAAAAGGAAGATTTGGCGACGCGAATCAACCTTGGCGGCCGCCGGTGAGCTTCACCTGGACGCCCTTGTCGACGAACTTGGCTAGGTCAAGCGCGGTCTCCTTGCGCCCCGCCTGAACAAGCAACCATCAAACACCAACACAGGCAGGCTCGCATCAGTAAAGAAATCGCACGAATCGAATCAGCAAACTAGTGCCAGCCAAGCTTACCATGTCGAATCCTTCGTCGACCTGCTCTCGCCCGTAGCTATCGCCTCAAAAAACTCGGCGGAGATTTTGCCCTAGAAATCGACCTGCCGCCGCAGCTCAGCAACAACACTCTCGCGTAGGGAACCGGGAGCAGCTCGGGACTCGTGGATGTGGGCTATGGGCAGCGAAAGGTTCTTCTACCCGAGGCGGCCCATGTAGAGTTTCCTCATGGGCCGTACTTCTCGGCCTTTTTAATCTTGCAACGTGGCAGCCCAGTAAAGGATCCTCGCGAGCCCGCCCGCGACCAGCGCGTCAATTATTTTCTTCCTTCCGTTGCGCGGCCGCTGCTTTCCTCCGCCCGTCCTATTTGTCCGCCGTTGATTCCGGTGCTCCGCCGCCCGAGTCCGCCGCCGGTGCGGGGGAGGTTGCGTGGGGACCGTCACCCGACCTGCGCTCGAGCCGCGAGTACCACCGACGGCGGCTCCTCGCTTGGACTGCCCGCCAGCCAGGTCGCCGCGGTTAGTTTCATCCAGGCGGCTGCAGGAAGCGAAGGTGATTGCCGTACTTCTCGCCGTAGAATCCGATGTCCCCGCGCTCGGCGGGGCATTTTTTTATATATATTTCGGGCGGCTTCCTGCTTACAAGGGTAGCTTTGACTTGGGCGAGCGAGAAGGATGCCTGTTCTGGCGCCGCCTTGCACGTGTTCGATGAAACGCCTTGACCGCCTCTTTTCATTTTCACGCTGCTCATTCACCTGCACCATTGCCGTCAGCTAATGATGGTTGCGTGTTTGTTACCGTTGCAGTGAGCGATTGATCGCAACAAGTACTTGGGCGCTACTTGGAACCAGCACGGGCAATGTCGGCAATGTGAGTCATCCCGGCCATGATCCCGCCTTGCTGGAACACTAGAAATTTATAAATACGTCTATCAGTATGTTGGTTGCTCCAAGCGCTTCTGCTCGTTGCATAGAGAGAACTATCTTTCTGGACACGTTCGGCTAACTGACAGCTGCATGGCGCCGTCCACCTAACCTGGTTGCTGTCGAATGGACCTGCAGGGAAGAAGATAGCGACACGCTCCGAATACTTGTGGCCACTGACTGCCATCTAGGCTACATGGAGAAGGATGAGATACGCAGGTTCGATTCGTTTCAGGCTTTTGAGGAGATATGCTCATTGGCTGCGCAGAAGAAGGTTGGCAGAGGCAGTAGTTCCTTTGCGTTCGTTTTGTTGTGGGCCACTCATTGTATGCCTGTAATAACCGGGATGAGACCGTTTTGCAGGTAGACTTTGTGCTCCTGGGCGGTGACCTGTTCCATGAGAACAAGCCTTCGCGCTCAACCTTGGTGAAGACCATCGAGATTCTGCGACGCTACTGCCTAAATGATCTGCCAGTGAAGTTCCAGGTTGTCAGCGATCAGACAATCAACTTCCCAAACAGGTTTAGTAATGATACTCGTTTCTCGGAATTCCATTTGGTCTCTATATCGTGTATGAAAACCTTAGGAAAGATGTGTTAACATACTTATTCTTCTACTTCGTTTTTTGACACGCGTTTTTCTTATTCCTTATTAGATTTGGCCAAGTGAATTATGAGGATCCAAATTTTAATGTTGGCTTGCCTGTTTTCACTATCCATGGAAATCATGATGATCCTGCTGGGGTGGTATGAGCATCTTTTCTGATCTTCTGAAATTTATGGATTCCTACTGAGCATGTGTTTATTATGGCCATTGCTTTATGCAATCATTCATTTCCCGATGTTGTAGGATAACCTCTCTGCTATTGACATCCTTTCGGCTTGCAATCTAGTAAATTATTTCGGTAAGATGGACCTTGGTGGCTCTGGTGTTGGTCAAATAGCAGTTCATCCAGTACTCGTAAAAAAGGTGAGCTAAATAGGGCCCATGCAGTATCATGATTTCTCAGATGCCAATTCTGTAACGTCCTATTATTGCAGGGTACAACTACAGTTGCACTATATGGCCTTGGGAACATTAGAGATGAGCGCCTTAACAGAATGTTTCAGGTGCGTTTGCATTGAGCTGGTTTGGTTTGAGTTTTTATACTAACGCATCACTGGAGCTAGAAATTTGTGCATCTTTGCACACCTGCAAATCAGTCACCCCTTAATGATGTCTTATTCTGTATCTCAACACTTCAGACACCTCATTCAGTACAATGGATGCGACCTGAAACTCAAGATGGTATGTCAGTATCTGACTGGTTCAATATCCTGGTTCTTCATCAGAACAGGTATGCACATCAAGTGAATATCAACAAAGAAAATTAGTTTTCTCATATATTTTAGTTCTTAATCATGTTTACTGGGAAGCAATTTTATACTGGGATTCACACAGGATAAAGACAAACCCGAAAAGTGCTATAAATGAGCATTTCTTGCCACGTTTTCTGGACTTTGTGGTATGGGGCCATGAGCATGAATGCCTTATCGATCCCCAGGTAATAAATTGGGACTCCCCTTTGAAATTTTTGTATATCACAAAGTCCAGAAAAGATGGAAAAAACTTACTCTGACTATGCCTTCTGATTAATTGCTTATAGGAGGTCCCTGGGATGGGGTTTCACATCACTCAACCAGGCTCGTCAGTTGCAACCTCCCTGATTGATGGTGAAGCAAAACCAAAGCATGTTCTCTTGTTAGAAATCAAGGTCAGTTTTACAACTCTCTTCTTTCATGTTAAATAAGCTCATTTGTGGTGTTCAGTGTTTTCTCATTCCTTTATATATTGCTTAATAGGGAAATCAATATAGGCCAAACAAAATACCTTTGAGATCTGTCAGACCTTTTGAGTATGCTGAGGTACGCCATTCACTGCTTCGTGCTTATTTCAGTAAGTGAATCTCACAGTGTGAAATGTGTAGGTTGTGTTAAAGGATGAAGCAGATGTTGACCCTAATGACCAGGCTTCTGTTCTTGAACATTTGGATAAAATTGTGAGTCTGAAGTTACTCATGTGTGTTCAGAATTTCAGATACTGTCCATTTTATTGAAAATTGAAAGTATGTTGGTGTGCTGGTGCGACTTTGGTCCAAGAACGCAGCATTTGCCATTTTCCTTTGTCTGATAAGATTGTTTTATTTAATGGACGTGATTTTCCCTCAATTTTGAATTACTTTCTCAACTTCAGGTGAGAAACCTGATTGAGAAGAGTAGTCAACCAGCATCCAGTGGATCAGAGCCCAAACTTCCATTAGTTAGAATCAAGGTAACAATATCAGAACGAAAGTTGTCTGCGCAAAAATAATGAAGAACACATAATTGGAAGTTCTCATATTGTTCTACAGGTAGATTACTCTGGGTTTTCAACAATAAACCCACAACGGTTTGGTCAGAAGTATGTCGGCAAGGTACCTCCAACACTAATTTATTAATTACTCAAGTGTCCTCAATCGTAGCTGAATAAACTTTTGGTGGCTTCTTATATAAGGTTGCAAACCCACAAGATATTCTCATTTTTTCAAAAGCGGCGAAGAAGCGCCAGACTGGAGGAGGTATTTCGTTATCTTTCAGAAAGCAGTGCATATGATATCTGATTAGTGAGAGAAAATGTACTAAGCTATGAGATAAAATATATGGTGATTTTGTTTTCTTAACCCTGCCTTTATATATTGTAGAAAATGTTGATGAATCCGAGAAACTTCGCCCTGAGGAGCTAAACCAACAAACTATTGAAGCTTTGGTTGCTGAAAATAACTTGGTACTTCTTAACACCTCATTACTGTATTATATTCTTCTATCAGAGGGGGATGCACATTAGTATCCATGTTATTCTTATGCCCTTCATTTAATATATGATGCACCAAAATGGCTATTCGGGTCTCATTGAACTTTTCATGGGCTATGAGCTTGTACATACATGAGAAACAGCAGATTATTTTGTTATCTAGGGGGTTTCTTAATTTTGTTCTGTAGATCCCTTGAATAAATTCTAACCTTTGTTTTTACAATGTTGCACATTTCCTTTTGTTCTTAGAAAATGGAGATTCTTCCAGTTGACGACTTGGACATTGCATTGCATGACTTTGTGAGCAAGGATGACAAGACGGCATTCTATGCCTGTTTGCAGCGGAATCTTGATGAAACCAGAGTATGATGCTACTATTGTTGTTTTATCATCAGTCCTGAACGTGACTGCATGATGATTCAGAAGATATCATATGTCTAAGCTCCAAATGTTTGGTTCAAATTTGCAGAAGAAGCTAAATTCTGAAGCAGAGAAATTTAAAATCGAGGAAGAAGATATAATAGTCAAAGTTGGCGAATGCATGCAGGTATAGAGCTTTCTACTATAGTTTTGCAATGAGGTTCTGTCAATGAGGCTAACGGTTGACCATTTTACTCTATAGGAACGTGTAAAGGAAATATCCCTCCGCTCTAAGGGAGACACGCCATTCACATCAATCTCTCAAAATTTGGTGGTTACAAATATCTAAACCCTTATCAGCCACTCTCCCATGGTGTATGCCATTTTTGTGATCTCTTACAATTTATTACTATAATGGTACTTGAACCAGGATACTAGAGGTAAATCTGTAGCAGGGGGAAGTAGCCTCAACACTTTTAGTGATGACGAGGACACCAGGGAGATGCTTCTTGGTACCAGATCTAAAACATCCGGATTTACTAGGCCCTCTAAAGATTCTACCGGTGCTGCTAGAGGTGGAGCTTCCAAAAGAGGCAGGGGAGGAAAAGGCTCAATGAAGCAGACCACTCTTAGTTTCAGCCAATCAAGGTTGTTAAAATTACTTGCCGTCTCATTCTATTTGCAGCATTTAACTTTCTAGTTTAATTTGAAGTATATGCCACCATGGATAAATTTATGGGCTTGTAAAACGATCTTGAAGCTCATGGACTAATGGAATGGGACTCTAAATCAGCTGTATAGTATTTTCATACATTAAGGTTTTCAAATTATTCATCGGCCTACTTGTCATTCATTATGTGGTAAAACTTCAATGTTGATCTGACCACCCAATATTTTCAGGTCAAGTGCTGCTATTCGCAGTGAGGAGGTGGACTCCTCAAGTGAAGAAGCAGAGGACGAGGCAAATTTAGTTGTTGAAAATTCGGTATGTCCATTTCCACTATTTATACATATGCACTATTTATATGTCCATGAAAAATCGACACTAGTAACCTGGAGTACCTTCGACAAATGACTTCATGAACTGCCTTTATTCTTGAATGCTCAAAGGAACCCGAGGACAGTGTCCAGCCGACTGGGCGGAAAAGGCCAGCTCCTAGAGGCAGGGGTAGGGCTAGAGGTACTACAACTGCAAAAAGGGGTAGGAAAACAGACATCGCTTCCATCCAAAGCATGGTGATGAGCAAAGACGATGACAGCGATGAAGATGACAAGCCCAAGAAACCTCCGCCTCGGGTAAGTGAACTTAACCTCCTCCTATTTGTCATGCGGAACATTTTTTTGTGCTGTTTTGTTGCTATATATATCGAGTAAAACGAGGAGGGTTCTTGAGAGTTTTTTTTTTTTTGTTTCGCAGGTCACTAGGAACTATGGAGCCGTCAGGAGGAGATGATTCCCATGAAGCACTTGCTTTGGAGGATTTAGGTGTTGGTGTCAGAGTTGCTGGCTTGTTTTTATCAACTAGGCTATCACTCTGTTTAGAAGCGATTACACGATCTCGTGTACTGTTGGGTGTACCTTGTACACGCTTGGGTGTAACGGATTTATACGCTGAATCCTGGTAGTCAGTTTTGTACATGGCCTGCATATCAGCCAGTCAGTTGTCACATACCAATGTGGATTTTGTCGTCGATGCAGAGGGTGTTCATCAAAACTGATAGTGTTGCGCGTTCTGTGTTCAAGGCTAGTGTGTTGCATTGCGTCTATGTTATACAAAGTATCCAACGATGACAAAAAGATCATTTTTACAGCAATCTACGAAAATACTATTATAATCCTTGTAAGCTCATCGAACACAAGTGCCATCGTTTGCACAAGATGATCTGGAAAAGTATTGCGGATGCAAAAACATGCGCCTACAATAAATGTCACAGTTTAGAGACAGGTTCCTAGAACCTCAAAAACATGCAGGTGACGTTTTATCCAATCTTCTGATGTAGTACTATGCTGTCATCATTCATCCAGCGTTCCAGTTCTCATCTAAAAAAAAGCGTTCCAGTTCTCCCTACCAGGAGCCCTGCTCTGGACTCATGTATGAAGTGAGAGGTGCGCGAGGAGGTGGGCCGGGAATCGGATGGGGGAGAACTCCAAGGCCAGGCGGCCTGGCCACTGGAGCAGCATACTGCAAGCCTGTGTTGTGCACATCTGTCACTGATTAGAGAGAAACAGGTCAGTCCTCCAATGTCAAGTTGATAACTTGGATGTAATACAGCAGAGACTAAGACGAGCTAAACACTTACCGAGAGACTGCTGTCCATAGGGTCCATAATTGCCAGAACTCCACGAAGAAACGCCATCATGGTATGGCACCTGGTGATGGGCAGCTTGAGGTTGGGCATAGACTGGAGCCACAGGTCCATAGCCAGAAATCCCATAGTCTCTTGTTGGCCCAGGAGTTTGGTACAGGTTCGTGCCAGTGATGGGAGCTTCAACTCTTTGGTGCAAATTTGTGTTGCTAGGACTAGGATTGTATTCATATCCAGGAAATGGGTAGCTTCCATAGGTTTGATGTTGGTTTGTGGTACTACTTGGGTAGCTTGGGTGAATTTGATGTTGGTTTGTTGGATAGCTAGGATTTGGGTAGCTTGTCTGGGTCTGATGTTGATATGGGGCACTGAAGTAGCTGGACTGGATTTGATGTTGGTTCCCTGTTGTATTCTGCAAACCTTGAACACCCACCGGTGCGCCCGGAGCATAGACACCTTGTCCGTATGAGTTGCTCATTGGTGGTTGAAATCCTGGCAGAGATGGTCCTGCACCAGAAACGCCCGGAGAAACAATCCCGGTATATGTTGAGCTAACCTGTAAAACAATCCCAGAAAGTCAGGGCATTGCTATATTGCTAAGGATCATTATGGCAAGACACATGGAGAGAACAGATTCAGAAAGAGCAACTGAAACTGTACATTTTGGTTATTCAGATTGTCATAGCTGGGAGTCGGGGTTCTTGGCAGCAAACGCTTCATCTCGTCTAGGTTTGTCTGGGCATCATCCCTAGAAAGCTCTACAAATATTACCTGTGCGCAATAAAAAAAAATGAGTTTAATAAAAAACGTTAAGTGGCCAAAAGATGTGTTACATCATCATTATGTTTCAAACCTCATCGAAAGATTCCTTTGAACCAGGCATGTCCTTTGACTGTGGCAAGAAAAAATTGACTGAAAAGAGGAATTTTAGTAAATTAGTAACTACAAGTTATAGCTATATAAAAAAACACCCACAAGTTCCACCCACTAATCTCCAGAATATCTTAATTAAACCCAGAGAATAGTAATCCATCGAGATAGATTACCTGTCATCTGGTCAACCGCTTCAGCTGGTACATCCTTCCCCATCTCCATGAATCGTTTTGCTGCCCGGGAATTGAGTTCACTTGGCGATGGGAAAACGACCACAGCAATCTGTTGCAGAGAAGATACACGCCATCCAACAATAGCATTTGTTAACTGATGAATAACAGCTCCTGGAAAATTGTAGTACATCTCTTTTTGAGAAGCTTACTTTACGGTAGTTTGCAAATGGTCTCATCTTGCGAATACGCGCACTTTTGTACACGTTGGTCTGGTCTATGATGTAATTGCGAGGGATCTTTGCAGCTCTATCCAGCAGCGTGTTGAAAATCGTTGTAGCGTGATCCATCAACCGATCAAAACGCTCGCCGTAGTTGTTCTTACGCAGCAGTCCTGGCACCTGCAGATGGAGAGCACAATGAAAAGAAAAGCAGTTCCAGGTGAAACAGAATAATACAGCTTGTGAGATGTGGCTGGGTTTGCGGCGAAACCTTCATTTGGTCCAGTGCAAGGTTAGTCCCAAGAAGGACGAAGCGTTTCTCGGGATGATCCTTGACCCACTTCTCTGCCCATGTTGATTTCCCCGAAGCTGGGAGACCGACCATCATGATAACCTCACATTCCCCTTGTTCTGCAAACACAGGCCCAGATACTGCATTCCCATCCGCAAAAGCTGAGGTCCATGGCTCGTAACCTTCAACCGGCTCCAGCCCGTCCTCCCTGCTAAACTGCATCTCAACGACGACATTCTTCAGCAGCACATGTGGGAAGATCGCAGACTCCCACTGCATTGGCCTTAGAGGAGCACCACCAACCAAAGCAAGACCCGTCTCGCTTGCGTCGAAACACTGGGCAATGCCAAGCCACTCGCCGTTCTTGGAGAACCCAATGGATGCCATGGGCTTAGAGTCGAGATCGACGGCGCAGACGATCGTGTCCCCGACCCCGAACCTGGCGCCGTAATCGAAGAACTTGCCGTGGTGGGAGAGCTTCGCCGTGCCCCCGAACCCGAAGCTGTGACCGGACTCCCCGAGGCCGCCCACGGAGTCGTCCCCCCTCGAGACCCCGACGCGGCAGAGGTGGCGCTGGTCGGCCTCCGTGTCGTCCATCTCCACGGGCTGCTCCGCCACAACCCGGCACCCGAAGCAGTACCGCCCGCCGCCCCTGACGCCGGCCGTCGCCCGCGCGCCGGACCAGCAGTAGGCGAACCCGCCCCCGTGCAGCGCCTGGCCCCGGAGCCCGCCCCCGCCGACGTCGAAATCTGGAGAGTTGGCCAGTGTGGGTGAGGGTTAGCGAACAGAGGCGGCGACGCGACTCGGCGGCAGGGCGTGTGTACGTACCGATGTTGCAGTCCGCCGGGTTGAGCCCCACGCGCGCCGGCGGCGGCGGCTTCGGGTCCGCGTGGACGACGTGGCGGGGGCGCTTCGGCGGTGGCTGCGCGGCGTCGTCGGCCGTCGACGCCATTGGCGGGCTGGCTGGCTAGGGCCGGTGGAGTTCGCGGCGGAGGAGAAATCTGCTGGTCGGTGTTTCGGTTCGATTGGGACGGAATCGTAGGGGCAAAGGCAGAAGATTTTTTTTTTTTTGGAAGTGAAGGCAGATGATGATTTAATTAAGAGGAAGTCGGTAGAGGCTTCGAGTCGGTATCTCTGTGTCAAGGAGATTTTTTCTCCTAAAATAAATTTTAAAAAGATCTTTCATATAATTACGTAGGAGTACTTCTCTCCACCATCGTAGGATGGACCTCATCTGGCCAAGAATTATCTTGAATCACCATCAAAGAACGAACTGCCAGACTATGTCTTTATTATTACAAATCATGTGTAATAATTAGAAAAAAAATAAGGTGTGAGGAAAACTTGATTTGAATTCTAATTTAATTTTTGTATATTTTTATTCTCGGTTGTAAGCTGTGTGTAATTGGAAAAAAAAAAGTAGTTGCAACGCATGTTTAACTCCCATAGCACCAAGAATGAAGACAATACATTTAAAAATAAAATCAGTTCTCATGAGGCATGAATTAGCAAATTTCTCTTTTTTTATAGATAGGTCGTCGATTCGGCATTGGATAAAAAAGGGCAGGGTGCCCCTTTTTCTAGTAAATAGTTCAAACCATTTTATCGATATGAGTGTTCTATATCAGATAAATTCTACATTAGCTATTTCCCGTTTAAAGCATTTCGGTACTAATACTAATATAGTTGTAGAAAGAGTACCCCTTTTTGCCTGGACTTCAAGCAGTTTAGCTTTAACCGTGTTAATAGTCTCACATTATTAGTTTATAGAGAATCAAAGTGGATTTACCAATGAGTCATACCATCTTCACAACTATCACCTTGTCCTCCTAAAGGTAGGGAGTATCACGTGCACTTGTCACTAAAAATTTGGAGGATTAGGTCTGACTCGATGATGAAGATTGATGTCCTATCTACAAAACTATATACTATATAAATCATCTGTTAAAACATACAGAAAAATCAGGGTATTGGTACACATAAATATAAGGGTACATGCAAAATTGGCCATTACAATGTGCTATAAAAGTTAGGTCAAAACATCTTTTGTGGTACATTTACATGTACTATAACTATGAATCTTTTATTCTATCAAAAAAACTATGAACCTTTTAAGTACATCAGGGTGGGAGTGTACACATGTCAAAAAAAAGACAAAAGAGTGGGAGTGTACAATCTGGTCAACCGAGTCCCCCCCTCCCTAGGCCGCCAACCGAATTGTCCCCCCCCCTCGAGACCACGACGCGATAGAGGTGCCGCCGGTTGGCCTCAGTGTCCTCCATCTCCACGGGCTGCTCCGCTACGACCCTACACCCGAAGTGGTACCTCCACCGCCCTAGCGCCGGCCGTCGCGCGCACACCGGTCCAGCAGTAGGCGAACCTGCCCCGTGCAGCTTCTGGCCCCAAAGACAGGGCTAGCCCACAGGCCGGGGCAGCGGGGCGTTGGCCCTGCCACTGAGAGACCGGGCCCTAACCTAGGTATCTATGATCATATTTCATGTCTTTAGGCCCAAGTTACTAGTGTAAATGTAAATTAAAAAAGTAATTAAAGCGGCCAAATTCCATGTAAAATCATCATCATTATACTATTATACCTATATCATCTACTATCTCCAACAAACTACTTTCCCATTTCATAATGTAAGTCATTTTAGCAAACTATTTTGGTTTGATTTGCTGAAATAGCTTACATTATAGAACAAAGTGATATTAAAGATATATAATTTCTTCCTTCGTTTGTTGGATCAAGTCCGCACCACAAACTTTGTATAATATTGGAGCAAACCAAATTGATCGTGAGATTGGATATATTGTTAGTCTCTCTCCAACGAAAGCTCAACTGGTCGTAAGCAATGGTAACTAAATTTTTATTTTTAATAGTATGCACAATATTTTGGAAAAACCAACATAAATAGTTATGTATACCAAATGTATCGTGATGAGTCTCGCAATTCATCGTCGTGTGTACAAGAAATTTAGAGAGATCATAACCATTTGTATGATACTTGGTGATTGCTAATTTTCATTACGCAGTATATATAATACATGCATGATCGGATTATTATTGAACACACAGTAACTTATAAGACACGTCGGATCAAAACGAACCGGTAGACAATCAAGCAAATGGGTCCAATTAATAATCTTAAAGTTCCTATAAATTTTCTTACATAATCATACACTAGAAATCTCCCTATTGAGAAATTTGTTAGGATATATCCAATAGATATATCTACCAAACTATTAAATATATTTATACAAACATTAATGGGGATGCAAAAAGAAAAGGATACACACAATTTAATTTGTCAATGTTGTGCAAAATAACAAAGTATTAATACAAAATACATTTGTTTAGCTCAAAGCAAGTAGAATAATTAATATGTATTGCAATGAAAATAATGACACAATTAGTATGAGTAATAGTTTATACTTGATTATGAATGCTACCTGTGAAATGAGGTAGATATGATTATTGAGATTGTAATATAATAAAATAAGTTATAGAAGAGTATATAAGTTTAGTGTAAATTATATTTATTGAACTCGCCCCGACTTTAAAATTTATTTGGACCAACCCTAATCGGAGCCCGCCCCCGCCAACTAGTGCGAGTGGGGTTTGCGATCGGAGGCAGCTAAAAGTACCCATATATCAGACCACATGGGCTCTAAATTCTAAACATTGTTTAATAGTTCAAAGCAGTCGATGTGGTTTGGAGCATTTCAGTTCCGAATGTTGGAGATATGCCCAAGAGGCAATAATAAAAGTGGTTATTATATATCTTTATGTTTATGATAAATGTTTATATACCATGCTATAATTGTATTAACCGAAACATTGATACATGTGTGTTATGTAAACAACAATGAGTCCCTAGTAAGCCTCTTAACTAGCTTGTTGATTAATAGATGATTAGTTTCATAATCATGAACATTGGATGTTATTAATAACAAGGTTATATCATTATATGAATGATGTAATGGACACACCCAAATAAGCGTAGGATAAGATCACGTCATTAAGTTATTTGTTATAAGCTTTCGATACATAGTTACCTAGTCCTTTCGACCATGAGATCATATAAATCACTTATACCGGAAAGGTACTTTGATTACATCAAACGCCACTGCGTAAATGGGTGGTTATAAAGATGGGATTAAGTATCCGGAAAGTATGAGTTGAGACATATGGATCAACGAGTGGGATTTGTCCATCCCGATGACGGATAGATATACTCTGGCCCTCTCGGTGGAATGTCGTCTAATGTCTTGCAAGCATATGAATAAGTTCATAAGAGACCACATACCACGGTACGAGTAAAGAGTACTTGTCAGGAGACGAGGTTGAAGGTATAGAGTGATACCAATGATCAAACCTCGGACAAGTAAAATATCGCGTGACAAAGAGAATTGGTATCGTATGTGAATGGTTCATTCGATCACTAAGTCATCGTTGAATATGTGGGAGCCATTATGGATCTCCAGATCCCGCTATTGGTTATTGTCGGAGAGAGTTCTCACCCATGTCCACATAGTTCGCGAACCGTAGGGTGACACACTTAAGGTTTGATGTTGTAATAGTAGAACTTGAATATGGAATGGAGTTCGAAGTATTGTTCGAAGTCTCGGATGGGATCCCGGACATCACGAGTTCCGGAATGGTCGGAGAATAAGATTCATATATAGGAAGTCATTTTATAAGTTTTAAAATGATCGGTGAATTTATAGAAGGTTCTAGAAAAGTCCGGAAGAATTCACTTTGGAAGGGTGGGAATCCCACTTGAGGTGGGAGTCCCACCTTGGTAGGTTTCCCTACAACATGGAAGGTTTTGGGTTGGGGTCTTATTCGAAGACTTGTAGTCCAACAGTTGGGGTTCCACCTATATAATGAGGGGCCAAGGGGAGGGGGCCGGCCACTACAAGCCACCAGCCTGGCCGCACCCCATAGAGGCCGGCCACCCCTCTCCCCAAACCCTAGTCGCCCCTCCTCCTCTCCAACGCTTAGCGAAGCTCCGCCGGAGATCTCCATCGCCACCGCCACCACGCCGTCGTGCTGCCGGATTCAAGGAGGAGCTACTACTTCGCTGCCCGCTGGACGGGGAGAAGGACGTCGTCTTCATCAACACCGAACGTGTGACCGAGTACGGAGGTGCTGCCCGATTGTGGCACCGTCAAGATCTTCTACGCGCTTTTGCAAGCGGCAAGTGATCGTCTACCGCAGCAACAAGAGCCTCATCTTGTAGGCTTTGGAAATCTTCAAGGGTGAGTCTCGTTCATCCCCTCGTTGCTTCCGTCTTCTAGATTGCATCTTGGCTTGGATTGCGTTCTCGCGGTAGGAAATTTTTTGTTTTCTATGCAACGAATCCCTACAATGGTATCAGAGCCGTGTCTATGCATAGATGGTTGCACGAGTAGAACACAATGGTTTTGTGGCGTTAATGCTTATGTTGTCTTTAGTTTGAGTACTTTGCATCTTTGTGGCATAGTGGGATGAAGCGGCTCGGGCTAACTTTACATGACCGCGTTCATGAGACTTGCTCCCGAAGGAGATATGCCCAAGAGGCAATAATAAAAGTGGTTATTATACATCTTTATGTTTATGATAAATGTTTATATATCATGCTATAATTTAATAGAAACATTGATACATGTGTGATATGTAAACAACAAAGAGTCCCTAGTATGCCTCTTAACTAGCTTGTTGATTAATGGATGATTAGTTTCATAATCATGAACATTGGATGTTATTAATAACAAGGTTATATCATTATATGAATGATGTAATGGACACACCCAATTAAGCGTAGCATAAGATCACGTCATTAAGTTATTTGCTATAAGCTTGCGATACATAGTTACCTAGTCCTTATGACCATGAGATCATATAAATCACTTATACCGGAAAGGTACTTTGATTACATCAAATGCCACTGCGTAAATGGGTGGTTATAAAGATGGGATTAAGTACCCGGAAAGTATGAGTTGAGGCATATGGATCAACGGATTTGTCCATCCCGATGACGGATAGATATACTGGCCCTCTCGGTGGAATGTCGTCTAATGTCTTGCAAGCATATGAATAAGTTCATAAGAGACCACATACCACGGTACGAGTAAAGAGTACTTGTCAGGAGACGAGGTTGAACAAGGTATAGAGTGATACCGATGATCAAACCTCGGACAAGTAAAATATCGCGTGACAAAGGGAATTGGTATCGTATGTGAATGGTTCATTCGATCACCGAAGTCATCGTTGAATATGTGGGAGCCATTATGGATCTCCAGATCCCGCTATTGGTTATTGGTTGGAGAGAGTACTCAACCATGTCCACATAGTTCGCGAACCGTAGGGTGACACACTTAAGGTTTGATGTTGAAATGGTAGAACTTGAATATGGAATGGAGTTCGAAGTTTTGTTCGAAGTCCCGGATGGGATCCCGGACATCACGAGGAATGGTCCGGAGAATAAGATTCATATATAGGAAGTCATATTCCAAGTTTGGAAATGATCCGGTGCATTTATGGCAGGTTCTAGAAGGTTCTAGAAAAGTCCGGAAGAATGGCACCATGGAAGGTGGAGTCCCGGAGGGACTCCACTAGCATGGCCGGCCAGGCCTAAGGGGAAGGAATCCCAGGTGGATTCCACCCATGGTGGCCGGCCACCCCACCTAAGGAAAAGGTGGGAGTCCCACCTTGGGTAGGACTCCCTCTTGAGTAGGTTTCCCACCTTTGGGAAGTTTTGGTGTTGGGGTCTTATTCGAAGACTTGGTACAACTCTTGGGGCTTCCACCTATATAATGAGGGGCATAGGGGAGGGGGCCGACCACGACAGAGCCATAGCTTGGCCGCACCCCTTGAGGCCGGCCACTCTCCCAAACCCTAGCCGCCCCCTCTCCTCCACCTCTCCCGCTCGCAGCGAAGCTCCGCCGAGTTCTCCATCGCCACCGCCACCACGCCGTCGTGCTGCCGGATTCAAGGAGGAGCTACTACTTCCAGCCCGCTGGAAGGGGGAGAAGGACGTCGTCTTCATCAACACCGAACGTGTGACCGAGTACGGAGGTCTGCCCGATCGTGGCACCGTGATCAAGATCTTCTACGTGCTTTTGCAAGCGGCAAGTGATCGTCTACCGCAATAAGAGCCTACTCTTATAGGCTTTGGAAATCTTCAAGGGTTAGTCTTGATCATCCCCTCGTTGCTCCCGTCTTCTAGATTGCATCTTGGCTTGGATTGCGTTCTCGCGGTAGGAAATTTTTTGTTTTCTATGCAACGAATCCCTTGTGGTATCAGAGCCGTGTCTATGCATAGATGGTTGCACGAGTAGAACACAATGGTTTTGTGCGTTGATGCTCTTGTTATCTTTAGTTTGAGTACTTTGCATCTTTGTGGCATAGTGGGATGAAGCGGCTCGGACTAACTTTACATGACCGCGTTCATGAGACTTGTTCCTCGTTCGACATGCAACTTGTATTGCATAAGAGGCTTTGCGGGTCTGTCTCTCCTACTATAGTGAAGATTCAATTTACTCTTCTATTGACAACACTAGTATCACCGTTGTGGTTCATGTTCGTAGGTAGATTAGATCTCTCTCGAAAACCCTAAACCACGTAAAATATGCAAACCAAATTAGAGACGTCTAACTGTTTTTGCACCCGAAGCGCCCGCCCGCCTGACGCCGGCCGTCGCCGCGCGCCGGACCAGCAGTAGGCGAACCCGCCCCCGTGCAGCGCCTGAGCCCGCCCCCGCCGACATCGAAATCTGGAGAGTTGGCCAGTGTGGGTGAGGGTTAGCGGCGAGGTGACTCGGCGGGCGTGTGCGTACCGATGTTGCAGTCCGCCGGGTTGAGCCCCACGCGCGCCGCGGCGGCTTCGGGTCCGCGTGGACGACGTGGCGGGGGCGCTTCGGCGGTGGCTGCGCGGCGTCGTCGGCCGTCGACGCCATTGGCGGGCTGGCTAGGGCCGGTGGAGTTCGCGGCGGAGGAGAAATATGCTGGTCGGTGATGCAGTCGATCGATTGGGGGACGGAATCGAGTCGGTAGAGGATTTTTTTTTGAAGTGAAGGCGATGATGATTTAATTAAGAGGAAGTCGGTAGAGGTTTCGAGTCGGTATCTCTGTGTCAAGGAGATTTTTCTCGAACCGCTCACACGAAACAGGAACCACTCCTGCGGGCAAACTACACCGGCCAGCGGTCCCTGCCTCCTCCGTCGACCGTTCCGGCGACGGGAGGGGGTGGGGACCCCGGAGTATCGGCTCCGGCCAGTAGTTATTGGCAAGTGTTTTCTTGGGACGCCATTCTATGAAGAAGATTGTGTCGCGTCGGAATAATTTGCCTCTGCTCTTTCTCCATCTCGGCGTCGCTCTAACCGGTGACGTCGGAGGGCAGGTGGCCTGGTCTTCTTGCCGGTCTTCGGATCTGGTAAGATTCGTGTCTGGCGGTTGGCGTTCGGCACTCTCGCGGGTGACGGTTGCGTTGGCTGCTGCAGTTATGTCTGGCGTCTTGCAGTTGGGTGTGAGGATGACGGCAGGCGGCAGCGTTTGTCTTCTTCGACTGAGTCTGGAGATGATGATGGTGTTGGGATCTGGTGACCATGGGGAAGATCCCCGGCCGACGTGCCACAAATTCTTGGGCTCGTCCTCTGCGACGACCCAGTTCATCGGCTCAAGAAGCATCATTGAATGCGATGGTGCTTTCCCATATCTAGGTGTGGTGGTTGTTCGACTCTTTTTCCAGCGCTACTATGGTGACAGTGGAGGAAGATGGACGATGTTTCGGCGAGGCACAGGTTTCTCCAAGGGTGAACTTGTAGTTTTACTTCTTGTGAGTTTTCTTGTTTGCTCGATGCAAATGTTTGTCTTGTGTGGTGACCATATGTGTAATCTCTGTAAACAGATTGTCTAATGAAATATATGGTTACATAAAAAAAGATTTTTTCTCCTAAAATAAATTTTAAAAAGATCTTTCATATAATTACGTAGGAGTACTTCTCTCCACCATCGTAGGATGGACCTCGTCTGGCCAAGAATTAGCTTGAATCACCATCAAAGAACGAACTGCCAGACTATGTCTTTATTACAATTAATGTGTAATAATTAGAAAAAAATAAGGTGTGAAGAAAACTTGATTTGATTTCTAATTTAATTTTTGTATATTTTTATTCTCGGTTGCAAGCTGTGTGTAATTGAAAAAAAAAGTAGTTGCAACGCATGTTTAATTCCCATAGCACCAACAATGAAGACTCTACATTAAAAAAATATATATATAATGAAGACTCCAAATCAGTTCTCATGAGGCGTGAATTAGCAATAACATCTTCACAACTATCACCTTGTCCTCCTAAAGGTAGGGAGTATCACATGCACTTGTCAGTGAAAATTTGGAGGATTAGGTCTGACTCGATGATGAAGATTGATGTCCTATCTACATACTCCCTCCATTCTGAAATACTATGCATTCTAGGCTTAGAATTTATTCTAAAATAGTATGCATTATGAGTGGGACCCACTGGGTAATTAATGTCCAGGAGTTAATCAACCCTTTAATCACGCAGCAGCACACCTACCTGATCCCATCCCCATGAGAAAACAACCTCTCCGTCCCTGAAAGGATCGTATGCCGCACCTAGAGGGGGGTGAATAGGTGCTAACCAATTTTTAGTTCTTTTTCAATTTAGGCTTGACACAAAAGGTAAATTCTCTAGATATGCAACTAAGTGAATTTACCTATATGACAAGGTTATCAACTAAGCAAGATATATCTAAGCAATATAGAGATAGATAGGATAGAGGTAACCGAGAGTGGAGCACGCGATGACACGGAGATGATTCCGGTAGTTCCCTTCCTTTGCAAGAAGGTACGTCTACGTTTGGAGGAGTGTGGTTGCTACGAAAGCCAAACCAACAGCCACGAAGGCTTCACTCAGATCTCCGGTGAGCAACGCCACGAAGGCTAGCCCACTTCCACTAAGGGATTTCCTCGAGGCGGAAACCGGGCCTTTACAAGGTTCTTGGGGCACACATCCACAACCAAATTGGAGGCTCCCAATCTGTTACAACACAACAATCAACAACAATACATCAACACAAATCAACTAGGGAACCAAATAGGAACACTAGCATGAGATCCCTCAAACAAGAGAGGGAAATGAAGAACGCTTCGGTGAGGATGTAGATCGGTGTCTTCTCCTTCGAATCTCCAAAGATCAAGAGCTTTGGTTGGGAGAGGAAGGAGATCTTGTAAATCTTGACTTTCTTGAGGTGGCTCTAATGGAGGTGGCTTGGCAGATTTCTTGTATAATGATTGAGCAAGCAACCAAGGTAGAAGAAGGGGGGTATTTATACCTCCCCTCAAAATTGAGCCGTTGCTGCTTCCGGGGGGCCGGATAATCCGGCCTGATAATCCGCCCCCCCGGATAATCCGGCCTCGGGACAAAATGTGACATTGTCCGGCCAAATGTCCGGCCCATGTACTGTTCACATTTCTTCCAGTCCTTAGCCAAAAACGAGGGCCGGATATTTCCAAAATATCCGGCCCGGATAATCCGGCCCTGGTACAATACCGGGACATTATCCGGGCAAATGTTGCCCCACATACTGCTTTTCCTCGAAGACTTAGCCAAAAACAGGGGCCGGATATTTCAACAATATCCGGCCCGGATTATCCGGCCTGCCAACTTTTTCTGAATTCTTTTGACAGACGATCAAATCCAACACACATGAATAAATATCTATGTAATCTCTGTACCATTTAAACAAACATTAGTGTATCACATATATTGACATCAAACATACAAAACATAATGTGAGAGATGTTCTTTCAATCTCCCCCTTTTTGGTGTTTGATGACAATATACGGATTTGCAAGAGAATCACTAAAGAGACAAGCATGATGGCAAACCATAGAGGCACTCCCCCTACATGTGTGCATCTAAGTAATTTGCCTTTGAATACAAATACACAACACATAGGAGTATGGTGCCTCAACACAAGAGATATCCAACATGAGCTCTAACACTAGACATTGACACATATGAAGTTGAGATAGGATGTAAGAAATCATACCCATGTGTAGATATATAATACGGAGATATAGCATCACACATAATGTAATATCCTTGATCTCAACAAATAGAAATCCGAAAACCATAACAATGTCTCACACCACATAGCACATAGTTTTAAACGGAAACGGACAAACCAAAGCGAATAGTTCAAATAAGAGGGAACACAAGCAATAAAGGAATGATAAACGCATATGCTTGTGCCCACACCATGCAAATCCCCGAGAGAGTTCCTAATAGAACGCTTCTCCCCTTTGGCATCGAGACGCCAAAAAGGGGACAAGCGCGATGCTACTCGCCCCATGGGGATCACTCGGAGGCATAATCATCATCGGACTCTTGCACCTCTTCTTCTTCTTCTTCTTCCTCTTCATCAGTGTCAGGAGCATCCGGAGAACGACGAGAGGTGTTGGACCTTTGAGGCAATCATCAAGATCACTCCATGGAACGTGTGCAGTGCCAACCACAACCCTGGTGAGCGGAGGCTGAGGCGGACCTTGATCACCACTGAGCTTGTGTAGAATAACCGCCTGAGTATGCTTAATCTCAGAACGCTCTCGGCTAGCTGCATAGTTCTCCTTATGGATCTCAATGTTCATGCAAAGGATCGCTGAAACCAACTAAGCCGGGTCACTTGCTTCCTCATAGCCGGGACATCAGGATGACGAGCAACACCACTGAGTAGAGCATCACCCATGAAAGTGTCAGGTGCAGGTACAGCTGAAGAGACTGGCTTAAGCTTGTAGGCCTTCTTGACATGGTGCTTCATGATACGTCTCCGACGTATCGATAATTTCTTATGTTCCATGCCACATTATTGATGTTATCTACATGTTTTATGCACACTTTATGTCATATTCGTGCATTTTCGGAACTAACCTATTAACAAGATGCCGTGCGATTTGCTGTTTTCTGCTGTTTTTGGTTTCGAAATCCTAGTAACGAAATATTCTCGGAATTGGACGAAATCAACACCCAGGGTCCTATTTTGCCACGAAGCTTCCAGAAGTCCGAAGAGGAGGCGAAGAGGGGCCACGAGGGGCCACACCCTAGGGCGGCGCGGCCCCCTTGGCCGCGCGGCCCTGTGGTGTGGGGCCCTCGTGCCGCCTCTTGACCTGCCCTTCCGCCTACTTATAGCCTCCGTTGCGAAACCCCCGGTACCGAGAGCCACGATACGGAAACCTTCCCCGCCGCCGCCGATCCCATCTCGGGGATCCAGGAGATCGCCTCCGCACCCTGCCGGAGAGGGGATTCATCTCCCGGAGGACTCTACGCCGCCATGGTCGCCTCGGAGTGATGTGTGAGTAGTCTACCCCTGGACTATGGGTCCATAGCCGTAGCTAGATGGTTGTCTTCTCCCATTGTGCTTCATTGTCGGATCTTGTGAGCTGCCTAACATGATCAAGATCATCTATCCGTAATTCTATATGTTGCGTTTGTTGGGATCCGATGAATAGAGAATACTTGTTATGTTGATTATCAAAGTTATATCTATGTGTTGTTTATGATCTTGCATGCTCTCCGTTACTAGTAGATGCTCTGGCCAAGTAGATGCTTGTAACTCCAAGAGGGAGTATTTATGCTCGATAGTGGGTTCATGCCATTGACACCTGGGACAGTGACAGTTCAAGGTTGTGTTGTCTTGTTGCCACTAGGGATAAAACATTGATGCTATGTCTAAGGATGTAGTTGTTGATTACATTACGCACCATACTTAATGCAATTGTCTGTTTTGCAACTTAATACCTGGAGAGGGTTCGGATGATAACTGAAGGTGGACTTTTTAGGCATAGATGCGATTGGATGGCGGTCTATGTACTTTGTCGTAATGCCCAATTAAATCTCACTATACTCATCATAATATGTATGTGCATGGTCATGCCCTCTTTATTTGTCAATTGCCCAACCGTAATTTGTTCACCCAACATCTTGTTTATCTTATGGGAGAGACACCTCTAGTGACTGTGGACCCCGGTCCAATTCTCTTACTGAAATACAATCTGCAATACTTGTTCTACTTTTTTAAACAATCATCTTCCACACAATACGGTTAATCCTTTGTTACAACAAGCGTGAGATTGACAACCTCACTGTTTCGTTGGGGCAAAGTACTTTGGTTGTGTTGTGCAGGTTCCACGTTGGCGCCGGAATCGGTGTTGCGCCGCACTACATCCCGCCGCCATCAACCTTCAACGTGCTTCTTGGCTCCTCCTGGTTCGATAAACCTTGGTTTCTTTCGAGGGAAAACTTGCTGCTGTGCGCATCATACCTTCCTCTTGGGGTTCCCAACGAACGTGTGAGTTACACGCCATCAAGCTCTTTTTCGGCGCCGTTGCCGGAGATCAAGACACGCTCAGGGAGTCTCCACTTCTCAATCTCTTTACTTTGTTTTTGTCTTGCTTAGTTTTATTTATTACTTTGTTTGCTGCACTAAATCAAAATACAAAAAAATTAGTTGCTAGTTTTACTTTATTTGCTATCTTGTTTGCTATATCAAAACACAAAAAATTAGTTATTTGCATTTACTTTACTTGATTCATCATGTTTCCTTTTAATTTTACCACAAAAGACATACCGGTAGGACGTGGGTCTATAGTTGGGAGAAATAATATAGAAGAATTCTTCAATCATGTTAGTACCATTGAAAATTTTGAAGATAGACACTTGGTAGACCTTGCGCCTACTTATGAAATTGCTGCTGCGCATTTAGTTCGCCTGTTGGAAACTAAATTTGTTAATCTTAATCCTATAATCCAACACATGTTTCTCACACTTGGTGATATGGAAGAAGGGGAAAAGAAAGATTTTGTTTTAGAAACCCTTCTTAGAGAATTTGGAGGTCTAGCAAGAGAAGCTAGAAAGGTCTTTGCTAAATTTAATATGCTTGGTTCTCATACTAATTTTGTTAGTCTCCTTGAAAAGATGGACATGGATAGAATAAGATACACTAATAATATTGATGACGGTGGGGAGATCAAAGCACCAATACCATGTAAGCTCCTAGCTATGAATGATGCACTAGAAAATAACTATGCTTGGCTTGTTCTGAAAATTTGTTTGATGAGAGTAGCACGCCTAAGACTAATGAAAAGGAGATGCTAAAACTTATGTATCTAATATACTATGCCTGGTTGGAAAACTCCGCACCCCGCTGAGAATGCACCACCTTTCGATAATACTTGATACACACTTTCTGCGCCTAAAAGGCGTTAAACAAAAGCGCTTATGGGAGACAACCCATGTTTTTACCTACAGTATTTTGTTTTTATTTTGTGTCTTGGAAGTTGTTTACTACTGTAGCAACCTCTCCTTATCTTAGTTTAGTGTTTTGTTGTGCCAAGTAAAGTCTTTGATAGAAAAGTAAGTACTAGATTTGGATTACTGCGCAGTTTCAGATTTCTTTGCTGTCACGAATCTGGGAAAAATTCTCTGTAGGTAACTCAGAAAATTATGCCAATTTACGTGAGTGATCCTCAGATATGTACGCAACTTTCATTCAATTTGGGCATTTTCATTTGAGCAAGTCTGGTGCCATTTTAAAATTCGTCAATACGAACTGTTCTGTTTTGACAGATTCTGCCTTTTATTTCGCATTGCCTCTTTTGCTATGTTGGATGAATTTCTTTGATCCATTAATGTCCAGTAGCTTTATGCAATGTCCAGAAGTGTTAAGAATGATTATGTCACCTCTGAACATGTTAATTTTTATTGTCGCTAACCCTCTAATGAGTTGTTCTAAGTTTGGTGTGGAGGAAGTTTTCAAGGATCAAGAGAGGAGTATGATGCAACATGATCAAGGAGAGTGAAAGCTCTAAGCTTGGGGATGCCCGGTGGTTCACCCCTGCATATTCTAAAGAAGACTCAAGCGTCTAAGCTTGGGGATTCCCAAGGCATCCCCTTCATCGACAACATTATCGGGTTCCTCCTGAAACTATATTTTTATTCCATCACATCTTATGTGCTTTGCTTGGAGCGTCGGTTTGTTTTTATTTTTTGTTTTGTTTGAATAAAATGGATCCTAGCATTCACTTTATGAGAGAGACACGCTCCGTTGTAGCATATGGACAAGTATGTCCTTAGTTTCTACTCATAGTATTCATGGCGAAGTTTCTTCTTCGTTAAATTGTTATATGGTTGGAATTGGAAAATGATACATGTAGTAATTGCTATAAATGTCTTGGGTAATGTGATACTTGGCAATTGTTGTGCTCATGTTTAAGCTCTTGCATCATATGCTTTGCACCCATTAATGAAGAAATACATAGAGCATGCTAAAATTTGGTTTGCATATTTGGTTTCTCTAAGGTCTAGATAATTTCTAGTATTGAGTTTGAACAACAAGGAAGACGGTGTAGAGTCTTATAATGTTTTTAATATGTCTTCTATGTGAGTTTTGCTGCACCGGTTCATCCTTGTGTTTGTTTCATATAAGCCTTGCTAGCCTAATCCTTGTATCGAGAGGGAATACTTCTCATGCATCCAAAATACTTGAGCCAACCACTATGCCATTTGTGTCCACCATACCTACCTACTACATGGTATTTTCCGCCATTCCAAAGTAAATTGCTTGAGTGCTACCTTTAAAATTCCATCATTCACCTTTACAATATATAGCTCATGGGACAAATAGCTTAAAAACTATTGTGGTATTGAATATGTACTTATGCACTTTATCTCTTATTAAGTTGCTTGTTGTGCGATAACCATGTTTTTGGGGACGCCATCAACTACTATTTGTTGAATTTCATGTGAGTTGCTATGCATGTTCGTCTTGTGAAGAAGAGCGATCTACCACCTTATGGTTAAGCATGCATATTGTTAGAGAAGAACATTGGGCCGCTAACTAAAGCCATGATCCATGGTGGAAGTTTCAGTTTTGGACATATATCCTCAAGCTCAAATGAGAAAATTATTAATTGTTGTTACATGCTTATGCATAAAAGAGGAGTCCATTATCTCTTGTCTATGTTGTCCCGGTATGGATGTCTAAGTTGAAGAATAATCAATAGCGAGAAATCCAATGCGAGCTTTCTCCTTAGACCTTTGTACAAGCGGCATAGAGGTACCCCTTTGTGACACTTGGTTAAAACATGTGCATTGTGATGATCCGGTAGTCCAAGCTAATTAGGACAAGGTGCGGGCACTATTAGTATACTATGCATGAGGCTTGCAACTTGTAAGATATAATTTACATGATACATATGCTTTATTACTACCGTTGACAAAATTGTTTCATGTTTTCAAAATAAAAGCTCTAGCACAAATATAGCAATCGATGCTTTTCCTCTATGAAGGACCATTCTTTTACTTTATTGTTGAGTCAGTTCACCTATTTCTCTCCACCTCAAGAAGCAAACACTTGTGTGAACTTGTGCATTGATTCCTACATATTTGCATATTGCACTTGTTATATTACTCTATGTTGACAATATCCATGAGATATACATGTTATAAGTTGAAAGCAACCGCTGAAACTTAATCTTCTTTTGTGTTGCTTCAATACCTTTACTTTGAATTATTGCTTTATGAGTTAACTCTTATGCAAGACTTATTGATGCTTGTCTTGAAGTGCTATTCATGAAAAGTCTTTGCTTTATGATTCACTTGTTTACTCATGTCATATACATTGTTTTGATCGCTGCATTCACTACATATGCTTTACAAATAGTATGATCAAGATTATGATGGCATGTCACTCCAGAAATTATCTTGTTATCGTTTTACCTGCTCGGGACGAGCAGAACTAAGCTTGGGGATGCTGATACGTCTCCGACGTATCGATAATTTCTTATGTTCCATGCCACATTATTGATGTTATCTACATGTTTTATGCACACTTTATGTCATATTCGTGCATTTTGGAACTAACCTATTAACAAGATGCCGAAGTGCCAGTTCGTTTTGCTGTTTTTGGTTTCAGAAATCCTAGTAACGAAATATTCTCGGAATTGGACGAAATCAACGCCCAGGGTCCTATTTTGCCACGAAGCTTCCGAAGTCCGAAGAGGAGGCGAAGAGGGGCCACGAGGGGCCACACCCTAGGCGGCGCGGCCCCCCTTGGCCGCGCGGCCGTGGTGTGGGGCCCTCGTCGCCTCTTGACCTGCCCTTCCGCCTACTTATAGCCTCCGTTGGCAACCGAGAGCGAGAGCCGGAAAGGGCGAGACGCCGCCGCCGCCGATCCCATCTCGGGGGATCCAGGAGATCGCCTCGGCACCCGCCGGAGAGGGGATTCATCTCCCGGAGGACTCTACGCCGCCATGGTCGCCTCGGAGTGATGTGTGAGTAGTCTACCCCTGGACTATGGGTCCATAGCTGTAGCTAGATGGTTGTCTTCTCCCCATTGTGCTTCATTGTCGGATCTTGTGAGCTGCCTAACATGATCAAGATCATCTATCTGTAATTCTATATGTTGCGTTTGTTGGGATCCGATGAATAGAGAATACTTGTTATGTTGATTATCAAAGTTATATCTATGTGTTGTTTATGATCTTGCATGCTCTCCGTTACTAGTAGATGCTCTGGCCAAGTAGATGCTTGTAACTCCAAGAGGGAGTATTTATGCTCGATAGTGGGTTCATGCTGCATTGACACCTGGGACAGTGACAGAAAGTTCTAAGGTTGTGTTGTGCTGTTGCCACTAGGGATAAAACATTGATGCTATGTCTAAGGATGTAGTTGTTGATTACATTACGCACCATACTTAATGCTTTGCTTTGCAACTTAATACTGGAGGAGGTTCGGATGATAACCTGAAGGTGGACTTTTTAGGCATAGATGCATGCTTGGATGGCGGTCTATGTACTTTGTCGTAATGCCCAATTAAATCTCACTATACTCATCATAATATGTATGTGCATGGTCATGCCCTCTTTATTTGTCAATTGCCCAACTGTAATTTGTTCACCCAACATGCTGTTTATCTTATGGGAGAGACACCTCTAGTGAACTGTGGACCCCGGTCCAATTCTCTTTACTGAAATACAATCTACTGCAATACTTGTTCTACTGTTTTCTGCAAACAATCATCTTCCACACAATACGGTTAATCCTTTGTTACAGCAAGCCGGTGAGATTGACAACCTCACTGTTTCGTTGGGGCAAAGTACTTTGGTTGTGTTGTGCAGGTTCCACGTTGGCGCCGGAATCCCTGGTGTTGCGCCGCACTACATCCCGCCGCCATCAACCTTCAACGTGCTTCTTGGCTCCTCCTGGTTCGATAAACCTTGGTTTCTTTCTGAGGAAAACTTGCTCTGTGCGCATCATACCTTCCTCTTGGGGTTCCCAACGAACGTGTGAGTTACACGCCATCAAGCTCTTTTACTGGCGCCGTTGCCAGGGAGATCAAGACACGCTGCAAGGGGAGTCTCCACTTCTCAATCTCTTTACTTTGTTTTTGTCTTGCTTAGTTTTATTTATTACTTTGTTTGCTGCACTAAATCAAAATACAAAAAATTAGTTGCTAGTTTTACTTTATTTGCTATCTTGTTTGCTATATCAAAAACACAAAAAATTAGTTATTTGCATTTACTTTACTTGATTCATCATGTTTCCTTTTAATTTTACCACAAAAGACATACCGGTAGGACGTGGGTCTATAGTTGGGAGAAATAATATAGAAGAATTCTTCAATCATGTTAGTACCATTGAAAATTTTGAAGATAGACACTTGGTAGACCTTGCGCCTACTTATGAAATTGCTGCTGCGCATTTAGTTCGCTGTTGGAAACTAAATTTGTTAATCTTAATCCTATAATCCAACACATGTTTCTCACACTTGGTGATATGGAAGAAGGGGAAAAGAAAGACTTTGTTTTAGAAACCCTTCTTAGAGAATTTGGAGGTCTAGCAAGAGAAGCTAGAAAGGTCTTTGCTAAATTTAATATGCTTGGTTCTCATACTAATTTTGTTAGTCTCCTTGAAAAGATGGACATGGATAGAATAAGATACACTAATAATATTGATGACGGTGGGGAGATCAAAGCACCAATACCATGTAAGCTCCTAGCTATGAATGATGCACTAGAAAATAACTATGCTTGGCTTGTTCCTGAAAATTTGTTTGATGAGAGTAGCACGCCTAAGACTAATGAAAAGGGAGATGCTAAAACTTATGTATCTAATATACTATGCCTGGTTGAGAAAACTCCGCACCCCGCTGAGAATGCACCACCTTTCGATAATACTTGATACACACTTTCTGCGCCTAGCTGCGTTAAAGAAAAGCGCTTATGGGAGACAACCCATGTTTTTACCTACAGTACTTTGTTTTTATTTTGTGTCTTGGAAGTTGTTTACTACTGTAGCAACCTCTCCTTATCTTAGTTTAGTGTTTTGTTGTGCCAAGTAAAGTCTTTGATAGAAAAGTAAGTACTAGATTTGGATTACTGCGCAGTTTCAGATTTCTTTGCTGTCACGAATCTGGGCAAAATTCTCTGTAGGTAACTCAGAAAATTATGCCAATTTACGTGAGTGATCCTCAGATATGTACGCAACTTTCATTCAATTTGGGCATTTTCATTTGAGCAAGTCTGGTGCCATTTTAAAATTCGTCAATACGAACTGTTCTGTTTTGACAGATTCTGCCTTTTATTTCGCATTGCCTCTTTTGCTATGTTGGATGAATTTCTTTGATCCATTAATGTCCAGTAGCTTTATGCAATGTCCAGAAGTGTTAAGAATGATTATGTCACCTCTGAACATGTTAATTTTTATTGTCGCTAACCCTCTAATGAGTTGTTCTAAGTTTGGTGTGGAGGAAGTTTTCAAGGATCAAGAGAGGAGTATGATGCAACATGATCAAGGAGAGTGAAAGCTCTAAGCTTGGGGATGCCCCGGTGGTTCACCCCTGCATATTCTAAAGAAGACTCAAGCGTCTAAGCTTGGGGATTCCCAAGGCATCCCCTTCTTCATCGACAACATTATCAGGTTCCTCCCTGAAACTATATTTTTATTCCATCACATCTTATGTGCTTTGCTTGGAGCGTCGGTTTGTTTTTATTTTTTTGTTTTGTTTGAATAAAATGGATCCTAGCATTCACTTTATGGGAGAGAGACACGCTCCGCTGTAGCATATGGACAAGTATGTCCTTAGTTTCTACTCATAGTATTCATGGCGAAGTTTCTTCTTCGTTAAATTGTTATATGGTTGGAATTGGAAAATGATACATGTAGTAATTGCTATAAATGTCTTGGGTAATGTGATACTTGGCAATTGTTGTGCTCATGTTTAAGCTCTTGCATCATATGCTTTGCACCCATTAATGAAGAAATACATAGAGCATGCTAAAATTTGGTTTGCATATTTGGTTTCTCTAAGGTCTAGATAATTTCTAGTATTGAGTTTGAACAACAAGGAAGACGGTGTAGAGTCTTATAATGTTTTTAATATGTCTTCTATGTGAGTTTTGCTGCACCGGTTCATCCTTGTGTTTGTTTCATATAAGCCTTGCTAGCCTAATCCTTGTATCGAGAGGGAATACTTCTCATGCATCCAAAATACTTGAGCCAACCACTATGCCATTTGTGTCCACCATACCTACCTACTACATGGTATTTTCCGCCATTCCAAAGTAAATTGCTTGAGTGCTACCTTTAAAATTCCATCATTCACCTTTACAATATATAGCTCATGGGACAAATAGCTTAAAAACTATTGTGGTATTGAATATGTACTTATGCACTTTATCTCTTATTAAGTTGCTTGTTGTGCGATAACCATGTTTTCTGGGGACGCCATCAACTACTCTTTGTTGAATTTCATGTGAGTTGCTATGCATGTTCGTCTTGTCTGAAGTAAGAGCGATCTACCACCTTATGGTTAAGCATGCATATTGTTAGAGAAGAACATTGGGCCGCTAACTAAAGCCATGATCCATGGTGGAAGTTTCAGTTTTGGACATATATCCTCAAGCTCAAATGAGAAAATTATTAATTGTTGTTACATGCTTATGCATAAAAGAGGAGTCCATTATCTGTTGTCTATGTTGTCCCGGTATGGATGTCTAAGTTGAAGAATAATCAATAGCGAGAAATCCAATGCGAGCTTTCTCCTTAGACCTTTGTACAGCGGCATAGAGGTACCCCTTTGTGACACTTGGTTAAAACATGTGCATTGTGATGATCCGGTAGTCCAAGCTAATTAGGACAAGGTGCGGGCACTATTAGTATACTATGCATGAGGCTTGCAACTTGTAAGATATAATTTACATGATACATATGCTTTATTACTACCGTTGACAAAATTGTTTCATGTTTTCAAAATAAAAGCTCTAGCACAAATATAGCAATCGATGCTTTTCCTCTATGAAGGACCATTCTTTTACTTTATTGTTGAGTCAGTTCACCTATTTCTCTCCACCTCAAGAAGCAAACACTTGTGTGAACTGTGCATTGATTCCTACATATTTGCATATTGCACTTGTTATATTACTCTATGTTGACAATATCCATGAGATATACATGTTATAAGTTGAAAGCAACCGCTGAAATTTAATCTTCTTTTGTGTTGCTTCAATACCTTTACTTTGAATTATTGCTTTATGAGTTAACTCTTATGCAAGACTTATTGATGCTTGTCTTGAAGTGCTATTCATGAAAAGTCTTTGCTTTATGATTCACTTGTTTACTCATGTCATATACATTGTTTTGATCGCTGCATTCACTACATATGCTTTACAAATAGTATGATCAAGATTATGATGGCATGTCACTCCAGAAATTATCCGTGTTATCGTTTTACCTGCTCGGGACGAGCAGAACTAAGCTTGGGATGCTGATACGTCTCCGACGTATCGATAATTTCTTATGTTCCATGCCACATTATTGATGTTATCTACATGTTTTATGCACACTTTATGTCATATTCGTGCATTTTAGAACTAACCTATTAACAAGATGCCAAAGTGCCAGTTCCTGTTTTCTGCTGTTTTTGGTTTCAGAAATCCTAGTAACGAAATATTCTGGAATTGGACGAAATCAACGCCCAGGGTCCTATTTTGCCGAAGCTTCCAGAAGTCCGAAGAGGAGGCGAAGAGGGGCCACACCCTAGGGCGGCGCGGCCCCCCCTTGGCCGTGCGGCCCTGTGGTGTGGGGCCCTCGTGCCGCCTCTTGACCTGCCCTTCCGCCTACTTATAGCCTCCGTTGCGAAACCCCCAGTACCGAGGGCCACGATACGGAAAACCTTGCGAGGCGCCGCCGCCGCCGATCCCATCTCGGGGATCCGGAGATCGCCTCCGGCACCCTGCCGAGAGGGGATTCATCTCCCCGGAGGACTCTACGCCGCCATGGTCGCCTCCGGAGTGATGTGTGAGTAGTCTACCCCTGGACTATGGGTCCATAGCTGTAGCTAGATGGTTGTCTTCTCCCCATTGTGCTTCATTGTCGGATCTTGTGAGCTGCCTAACATGATCAAGATCATCTATCTGTAATTCTATATGTTGCGTTTGTTGGGATCCGATGAATAGAGAATACTTGTTATGTTGATTATCAAAGTTATATCTATGTGTTGTTTATGATCTTGCATGCTCTCCGTTACTAGTAGATGCTCTGGCCAAGTAGATGCTTGTAACTCCAAGAGGAGTATTTATGCTCGATAGTGGGTTCATGCCTGCATTGACAGTGACAGAAAGTTCTAAGGTTGTGTTGTGCTGTTGCCACTAGGGATAAAACATTGATGCTATGTCTAAGGATGTAGTTGTTGATTACATTACGCACCATACTTAATGCAATTGTCTGTTGCTTTGCAACTTAATACTAGAGGGGTTCGGATGATAACCTGAAGGTGGACTTTTTAGGCATAGATGCAGTTGGATGGCGGTCTATGTACTTTGTCGTAATGCCCAATTAAATCTCACTATACTCATCATAATATGTATGTGCATGGTCATGCCCTCTTTATTTGTCAATTGCCCAAGTGTAATTTGTTCACCCAACATGATGTTTATCTTATGGGAGAGACACCTCTAGTGAACTGTGGACCCCGGTCCTATTCTTTACTGAAATACAATCTACTACAATACTTGTTTTACTGTTTTCTGCAAACAATCATCTTCCACACAATACGGTTAATCCTTTGTTACAGCAAGCTGGTGATTGACAGCCTTGTTTCGTTGGGGCAAAGTACTTTGGTTGTGTTGTGCATTCCACGTTGGCAAAGTACCACTGGTGTTGCGGGTCAAACCGTTGTGCTCCCTCTGTTGCGAGGTACATCCCGCCGCCATCAACCTTCAACGTGCTTCTGGCTCCTCCTGGTTCGATAAACCTTGGTTTCTTTCTGAGGGAAAACTTGCTGCTGTGCGCATCATACCTTCCTCTTGGGGTTCCCAACGAACGTGTGAGTTACACGCCATCACTTCACCAAAGGATACCCACTCAAATCTTCACTATTCACAGCCACAGAGTTGTTGATGAGAAGCTGGATGTAGGGTGCATATGGTATGGTGGTCCGGGAGACCATGGCATCACGGATCTCATGGAAGATAAAGTCCATGATATCAAGAGTGTAGTCCCGCACCTCATCACCATCACGAGCACACTTATAGCTGAGGTGCATAAGGTCCACAAGGACTCCCCGGAGAGCATCATTGTTACCACCACTTGGGCAAATGGTTGCCCGAAAGAACCGAAGCAACTGACTGTATATGAGGAGCAGCCCCTTAGTATAACCAATCCTTCCCGCTGAGGTATAGAGATTCGCAAGAGCATTCTTATCTGTCTGTTGTGGTCCATGAAGACGACGACCCTCATCAACAGGAACTCCAAGAATACCAGCAAACGGCGCAGAGTGGCACTGCAGTGAGTGGAGCCAGTCATCCATTCCATAGTGCGTTCATCTTTCTTGATTGCCAAAGTGGCAAAGAATTGCTTCACCAAATCTGGGCTATAGTCACATTGAATCTTCATGATATCTTTCAAGCCCATTCTTCCAGCTACCCAGATTGCATCTTCAAAGTGATCGTTTGCAGCCAGAATGTCCACATCGATAGCTTGCATGGGTCTCAGATTCTTCATGGGCTCATAGACATCCTTGTAGATGAACACTTGCTCCATGCACCAGTATCTCCTGCCCTCTATCTCTTCATCCCTTGGAACATCTTCATACCAGTTCTTCAAGCGGATAGCGGAATAAGAGACTGGATCCATGGCCTTGTAGTTCTCTCTCACTTCCTTGTTCTTCCTCCTTGAAGTGACGGACTTGCGAGGTGCATTGGGTGCAAACTCGTCACTAGATCGATCATGCCTTTGGCGTCTCCGACCACCCCGAGAAGCACCACCTGTGAGAAGCAAAGGCGGGTAGCAAAGAGAAGGTAATGCTCATAAGTCATGTAAGATACAGTAATATACTCGAGAAACATGCTATAAGTCGGTACAAATCTAGACATGATAGATTGTAGCAAAAACTGCAGCGGCGATGAAGCTCCAGGCCGGATAATCCGGTGTCCCCTGGGGGCGGATAATCCGGCCCGGCCGGATAATCCGTCCGCTCGGGGCGGATAATCCGGCCCTGCGAGATGTGCAGATTTTCAATCAAAAAACTTGTCTAAGACTAGATCGGCCTCATAGCATGCAAGAGGAGTACACTACACGTGATTTGGAACAACTAGACACCAATTCCACCAAGAAAATAGCACATATAAAACACAACATCTAGGGTTAGAGATTGTGAATCATACCCACATCCATTGTGGAAACCGCTTGGAGGAGAAGGTAGCTAGGGAGGAGATGCACCCGATCCACCCAAGAACTCCGAGAGGGGGCGGACGGAGCGTCTCCGGCGAGGAGGAGGAGATCCGGCGGTCTTGAGAGGAGAAAGAGGAGAGAGAGGCGTGTGGGGGAGGTGTGAACCGTTTGCCCCCCGCGGCCTCGACCTCAACCCTTTCAAGATGCCCGGGCCGGATAATCCGGCCCTATCTTAGGGCGGATAATCCGCCGGGCCGGATCCGGTCTCGGGCCGGATTATCCGGGGTTCTGGAAAATTCCAGAATCCGGAATCCGGCCCATCTTTCGTTGGTTATTTGCAAGACCCATATGTGATGCAATAAAGTATCACGTCACATATAAGGTGCAAATTTACCAATAAGATGGAGCAACCTAGATCATCCGACCGAAAAACCTCAAACTCCAAGTTTTTACCAAACATGACAAATGAGCAAGATGGAAATGGCTTATAGGAGAGAGTAGGCTTAGGTTTTAGAAGATACAAACTGTTAATGGTACATGGTCACTCAAGTTTGCAAGATATGAGCAAATAAGGCCAAACTAGAGTGATTTCCCATAAGAACATGGAGATGTCAATAAAATCCAATGAAAAACCAAACAACTCCAACTCTTCACGAAGAAGAGTGTGGTGGCCTAGGCCACCATATATGAGTGTTATGGTATGGCACCGCGAAGATATATCTTGGGTCCAAACCAATACTCATCATTTAAGCTCACATATCAACATATGATATAACGAGAATGAAATCTTTAATGTTGGCATTATGGGGGGAGGGATAGCTCAATAATTTAAACCGCACTCCCCCTATTTCCATGCCCACATCTAAACCAAATAAAGTTTTGAGACAAAGGTGTGTTTGCAAGATGGTCAAGCTATACTCCTTGAATCGATGATATTTAGCTCATTCCTCAAATAAGTGAACCTTGCTTCATCAAGAGGCTTCGTGAATATATCGGCAAGTTGATCTTTGGTAGGAACATAGATAAGCTCAATATCACCACGGGCAACATGATCCCTAATGAAATGATTCCGGATCTCAATATGCTTCGTTCTTGAATGTTGCACCGGATTATAGGCAATCTTGATGGCACTTTCATTGTCACATAATAGAGGCACTTTGTCACAAATGACACCGTATTCCTTTAAAGTTTGCCTCATCCATAACAATTGAGTGCATCCACTTGCGGCGGCAACATATTCGGCTTCGGCGGTGGAGAGAGATATGCAATTTTGCTTCTTAGAAGACCAACACACCAAGGACCTACCAAGGAATTGGCAAGCCCCGGAAGTTGATTTCCTATCATCCTTGTCACCCGCCCAATCCGCATCGGTGTATCCATTGAGAATAAAACTTGAGCCTTTGGGGTACCAAATACCATATCTTGGGGTATCAACCAAATATCGAAAGATTCTTTTGAGAGCCATCATGTGGCTCTCCTTAGGAGAAGCTTGATACCTTGCACACACACCAACACTCAACACTATGTCCGGTCTAGATGCACAAAGGTAAAGCAAGGATCCAATCATGGAGCGATATACCTTTTGATCCACCTCTTTACCATTGGGATCTAGTGCAAGATGACATTTGGTAACCATAGGAGTGGCCACACCCTTCAACTCGGTCATCTTGAACCTCTTGAGCATGTCTTGGAGATATTTTGCTTGGTTGATGAAGGTTCCTTCTCTCAATTGCTTGATCTCAAAACCAAGGAAAAACTTCATCTCTCCCATCATAGACATCTCAAACCTATCGGTCATAAGCTTTGAGAATTCATCATTGAAAGCTTTGTTAGTAGAGCCAAATATAATATCATCAACATATAATTGGCAAACGAAAAGCTCCCCATTGACCCTCTTAGTAAAAAGAGTGGGGTCGATTAGCCCAACATCAAACCCACGGTCTACCAACAATTCCTTAAGGTGCTCGTACCAAGCTCTAGGAGCTTGTTTGAGACCATAAAGTGCTTTATCAAGCTTGTAGACATGGTTAGGAAAGTTGAGATCCTCGAACCCCGGGGGTTGCTTAACATACACCTCTTCATGCAAAGGACCATTAAGAAAAGCACTTTTCACATCCATTTGTTGTAACTTAAAGTTATGATGCGATGCATAAGCAAGAAGGATACGGATGGACTCAAGACGAGCCACGGGAGCATAGGTCTCTCCAAAGTCAATCCCTTCAACTTGAGAGAAACCTTGAGCCACCAATCTTGCCTTGTTCCTCACAATATTTCCAAACTCATCTTGCTTGTTCTTGAATATCCATTTAGTGCCTATAACATTGCGGCACTCCTTTGGCTTCTTTACTAAGGTCCACACTTTGTTGCGCTTGAAGTTGTTGAGTTCCTCATGCATAGCTTCCACCCAATCCGAATCTTCAAGGGCTTCAAACACTTTCTTGGGTTCCACTACGGAGATATAAGCATGATGATTGCTAAAGTTAGCCAATTGCCTTCTTGTGGAGACTTTTGCTCGAACATCACCAAGGACCTTGTCATGAGTGTGTCCACGAATTTCAAGGGTCCTATCTCTTCTTGCTAAACGACGGGCCTCGATCTCCTCCTTGGTTCTTCTTGGCCTTGGAGGTGTCACTTGATCAACTTGATCATTTGGGTCCCCGTCTTGACCTTGAACTTGAGCTTCCTCAATTACTTGGGGTTGCTCAATCTCATGTGCTTGATCTTGAACAATGTTCGGAGAAGGGCAAGAGTTGATTGGATCCTCATTGGAGCCATTATGAATGATTGGTTGATCTTGACCTTGATCTTGTCCTTGATCTTGCACATAAGAGGGAGGGTCTTGTTCTTGTTCTTGGGTTGGTGCATCATTTGCTTCACTAGGTAAGGTTTGTTGATGTTGAGAAGATGAGGGCTCCACCGTGGTAGAGCATAGTTCTTCCCGAGACGCCACACCGTGTCCCTCAATGGGGCGGAAAAATCCCACACCCATTCTTACTATGGCATCTTGAGGTATTTCATCACCTGCACAAACATCAACTTGCCCCACTTGGGAGCCATCATTTTCTTCGAACTTCACACTACAAGATTCAATGATAATCCCGGAGGATACATCAAAGATTCTATAAGTGTGAGATTCGGCACCGTAACCAACAAATATACCCTCCAAAGCTTTAGGAGCAAATTTAGACAAACGAACCCCTTTGATTTTGTAGAAACACTTACACCCGAACACCTTGAAGTATGAGATATTAGGCTTGTTCCCGGTGAGTATTTCATATGGAGTCTTGTTCAAGCCCTTGCGGAGATAGAGCCGGTTAGAGGAGTGGCAAGCGGTGGAGATGGCTTCCGCCCAAAAGTTATAGCGGGATTTATACTCCGCCATCATAGATCTTGCCATATCCATAAGAGTCCGGTTCTTCCTCTCCGCAACACCATTTTGTTGAGGGGTGTAAGCAGCGGAATATTGATGTCGAATCCCCTCATCACTAAGAAAATCATTGAGTGTATAGTTCTTGAACTCGGAGCCGTTGTCACTTCTTATTGCCATAATGAGGAGGTTGTGTTGGCGTTGCACCTCGGTAGCAAAGTCAATGAATATTTGTTGAGTCTCATCTTTCATCTTGAGAAAGTAGACCCAAGTGTATCTTGAGTAATCATCAACTATCACCAAGCAATGTTTCTTCGCACCAAGACTTGCATGAGTAACGGGACCAAAGAGATCCACATGAAGGAGCTCCAAGATCCTCTTGGAAGAGATGATAGTCTTGCTTGGATGCGGAGAGTCATGCATTTTGCCTTCAACACAAGCCCTACAAACACGATCTTTGGCAAAAGACACATTTTCCATTAGTCCCACAATATGGTTCCCCTTGTGAAGACTTTGCAAAGTTCTCATGTTGACATGGGCTAGGCGGCGATGCCACAACCAACCCACGTCCGCCTTTCCGAATAGGCACATCGCACTTGACGTGGTGGTCCCCGAGAAGTCCACCACATACAAGTTGTGTTCGCGATACCCAACGAAAGCGACTTTTAGAGTCTTGCTCCACAAGAGGACCACAATATCATTATCAATAAAGACGGCGAAACCCATCTTGCCAAGGGCGGAAACGGAAAGCAAATTGTAACCAAGGGTTTTGACAAGCATGACATCCACAAGAGTAATGTTGTGTGCAACCACAACCTTGCCAAAACCCAATACCTCGGATGTAGAATTATCGCCAAAGGAGACGGTGATATTATTTATGTTGGGCCTCAACTCCTTGACGAGGTTCTTGCCACCGGTCATATGACTTGTACATCCACTATCAAGTACCCATTTTGAACCTCCGGCGGCATAGTCCTACATGAGATCAATTCTTGGATTTAGGTACCCATTTTTCAATGGGTCCTCTTTTGTTAGCAACAAGGGTCTTTGGAACCCAAATAGACCAAGCAACATAACCATCATAAGGACCAACATATTTAGCATAGACATCACCATAATAATCTTTAAAGAGAACATAGTGAGGGTTATCTATTCCCGCACCATCATCATTAATGGTGTTGCCCTTTCGGGGTTCACCATTAGCTTTCTCATGTGCGGGCTTGGTCTTTTTCTTGTTTGCCTTTTTAGCCTTGGTATTAAAACCAAGTCCCTCCTTCCCATTGTTTGACCTTTGCTTACTCAAAAGATCATCCAAGGAAAGTTTACTTTGGGGAGAGGAGGTCCTAGCAAGTTCATCTTTCAACCTAGCATTTTCCTCAATTATATTTGCATGATCACATGAAGGAGTAGAGGTACTAGGTATGTCATATGAAGCAAGCCTAATTTGAAGTTGCTCATAAGACTCGGAGAGGAGAGAGTATTCACTCTTCAAGGCTTTGTGAGCCTTGTCTAGTTCATCTAGATCCTTCACAAGTTTCTCATGATCAACACCAAATTTGGCCTTTTCCTTTATAAGCACTTTAGTCTTAGCTCTAGCAAGATCTCTAGCTTTAGTGAGCTTGTTAATTTTATCTTGAGGCTCTTCAAGAGTTTCTAGCCTCTCCTCAAGAGAAGCTATAGTTTCTTGACTTTCCTCAAGAGCATTTTTAAGGGCATGGATTTCAAGAGAGTCTTCTCTCTCTATTTGACCCTTTTTCTCAAGCATATCACTTTGTTGAGCTATACGAACCATGAGGCTTGAAACATGCTTCTTAGTGTTACCTTGTAGGTTGAGAATGAAATCATCAAACTCTAGCATTTCTTGTTTCACTTTTAGACTAGCATCATCAACCCCTAGATCACTAGATAAGTTAGGCATAGAGGGGTTAGGGGATGATACCTCGGAGGATTTAGCCATGAGGCAACTTTCTTCCTCCACATGAATGACCTCATTGGGGGATTCACTTGGTGATGAAGAGTTAGTGGAGAGAGAGGCAAGAGCGACCAATCCATTAGAGGTGGCATCTTCTTCATCATCAACATCATCATCTCCGGAGGTATACTCTTCTTGAGTTGATAGCACAATAGATGTGTCCAAGGAGGACCTTGCCATGAAGCAATGTGCATTCTTGATATGAGGATTCTCATTGGGAGAGTCAAAGAGAGATGAAGAGGGAATGTTGGTGGTGACGATGGCGGCCAACTCCTTTGAGCTTTCTTCATCTTCCTCACTACTAGAGCTTCCCACTTCATCAGAAGAATATTCTTCCTTTGTTACTAGCACAATTCTTGAGGGCCTCTTGCCCTTCTTGGTCTTGTTGTTGTAGAATTTCTTGTTGGGGGCTTTTGAATATTTGCCCTTTGTGTCTTTGCTCTTGTCCTTGGGAATGAGCCTTCCATTATGAAGCTCTCTATTCTCATAGGGGCATTCGGCAATGAAGTGGCGCTTGTCATCACAATTGTAGCATGATCTTGTCTTTGGACCAAAGCTAGTGAACCCACTTTTGTTGTTTCTCTTGATGTTGTCTTCCTTGGCCTTGGACGGATCAATCCAAAACGACTTTGCATGGAAGGCCATGTGGTCATGGTAGTGGCATTGCAAATCTTCCGGATAGGTCATGCTCCAAGATGCCCTATAAGATTCTTGAGGAATCACTTCTTCAACGGAGTTGACCACCAAGGCAAGGTTGGAACCTTTTGCCATCCCAAGAGCACGATTGCGAGAATCATGAGAGGTTTCCTCAAGCACCTTGAGAGCTTGCAACTCGTGCACGACTTGTTGAGAGGTGAGAGAGGAATAGCATTCCCTCCCCACAAGAGTCTTGACATCAATGGGTACAAATGGCATCATGCATTCAATGTACTTCTCCTTGATCCAAGAGTCATTGATGTGGGTGGCACCAATAAGCCGGAAGGCATCGGCAACGGTGAGAAGTCTTCCATACATGTCTTCATGATCTTCATCCGGTAGCCTCATGAACCCTTCGGCTTTATTCTTAAGAGCATTATACTTGTTCCTCCTTGTGCTCTCACTTCCAATGCAACTAGCGGTCAAGCCATCCCAAGCTTCCTTGGTGGTGGTTGACATAGGCATCCCAAATGGGCCTGCCGAAGATAGTACCCGGGGTTTATTGAAGGCCCACTACCCGAAGAATAAGAAGATTCGGGAGCCCAAGATATATTAAGGAAAGTTAGAGTTGTAATAGGAAGTGTTATTTGTAATCTGGCGGGATGAATTAGAAACCGTCCCTGTAACTTGTACAACACGAATCCCTCGGCTCCGCCTCCTATATAAAGGGGGAGTCGAGGGACGAAGAGATCATCGAATCATGGTCTACAAACCCTAGTTTTCATAACCGTTGAGTACTTTTCGGCTGAAACCTTCGAGATCTACTTGCCCTCTACTTCCAACTAAACCCTAGCCTACAATCCATAGGCATTGACAAGTTGATACCTTGTCAATTGGCGCCGTCTGTGGGGACTAGAGGCGTAAGGATCTGATCTCGATGGCACGTTCAAGATCTTCGACATCGTCAACCGCAAGCAACGCAATGGATCGAGGTAAACAGATCGCTGCTGGTCCTGTCGATTTTGTTCCTCACCCACCCTCCCGTTTGGATGCATATGCGTATCTGGCGGAGCCCATGGAGATGACGTTCGGAAGGTTTCACTTTCGCGTCGAGAAGGAAGGATCGTATCGTGTCGAAATTCCGATTTCGTCGGGATCGTCGGCGGTCGATTCCGATTTTTCAAGCTATACATCGTCAACCGAGTCAGGAGAAGAAGAAACTTCGTCGACACGCTACGTCAGCACCAGAGCAAGAGAGAAACTCGCCAAGATCTTCAACGACATGTCGTTTGAGTCATCTGCGGACTCATATATAAGCGATGGCTCAAGCGATGTCGACAGTTACGACTTCATCGACAAATCTATCACAGTGGGCAAGGTCTTCATCAATCTCAACGATGATGTCACCAAACCCAACATAGATCTGAATACAAAATATCATCAGATTTATGCCATTGAGGATCAAGAGGAAACATCTGAGGCTTTCGACGATCTGGGAAATCCATACGTCGATCCCTCCAATCTGCGACAAGGCCTGGGCAACAAATACGTTGGGCCACAGCCGCGAGACAGAGTTCAACTTTCGCAAGCAGCGTGGGATAGAGCCGCGAGAGCTATGAACGGTTCAGAACCAATGGCCACCACAGCCACACCAGAGGAATTGCAAGCATATCAATATAGGCTCGCACGAGCTGCAAGAGAATTGGAAAAACAGACAGCTGAGTTAAACAAGAAAGGAGGCAGCTTCTGCTAGCAGAGAAGGGCAGATCTAAGCCGACAATCTAGAACTTCGGGTGATAGCCACAGGGAGGCGCGGAACAGAGCAAGATCAAGGTTGCAACATATACCCGAAGCAGAAAGAGAGCACTTGGTCCAAAACCTCGACATGTCCTTTATGTCGATAGATACAAGAGGAAATATCATCCCTAAGACACCAGAGGCTGGGTATATGGCGACACATGCTTTTATCCTTGCATCTAAACCACCTCCAGGTGATCCAAGGGAAACACTATACAATATGGCGGTAGCAGGAGTTGGAGCTATGGGGACAGCGTTTGTATCAACGCCTCCCGAGGGAGCGGCAAGGCAAAATAGTCCACGACCTGCAGCAGCAACAGCGGCAGCACCTGAAGGACCAAGTGGAGCAAGAGACACGGCACAAGCAAGGGTCGACAGAGCGCGGCAAAGCAGAAGGGATCATCGGCAATCTCCGGAGCTTAACGACGAAGATATGTGCGGCTTGCCATGCTTCACGAGGAGAGTCCGAAAAACTCGAGTCCCCTCAGGATTCAAGTTACCCGATAACTTCAAGAAGTTCGACGGCCTTCAAGATCCAGAGGATTGGCTAGTTGATTATCTCGAGACAGTGAAGCTCACAGGAGGAACCAGGGCAACAGCTATGCAAAGCATCCAGGTGCATTTGAGTGGAGCCGCACGATCTTGGATAAAGAAACTCACTCCAGGATCTATCGACAGCTGGGAAAGTTTCGAGGACGTGTTCGTCAAGAACTTTAGATCCACGTGCAAAAAACCTGCGTCGTTAGAGGAGTTGAGAGCATGTCGACAAAAGCCAGATGAGCCAATGAGAAAGTACATCCAAAGGTGGAATATCATCAAAAACTCGGCAGAAAATATATCTGACGAGAGAGCAATAGATGCGTTTGTCGCAGGAATCAGGCGTGGAGATTTTGTCGAGGACTTGGGAAGGACCAATCCAAAGACAGTATCCGCGTTAATGGAGATAGCAAACAGATGGGCAGATGGAGAAGACGCTGTCCACAACAAACGGCACAGGTCGCCAGAGGACCGTGGTCGAAACTATCAACCGAGGCGACGATTTCCTCGGCAGTACCCGAACTATGATGCTCCAGGGCAAATTTCGGCAGGTTTTCGGGCAAACACAGGAGGAAACAACAGAGATGATTATCAGAGAAGCAGTGAACAGCGAGGTGATAACAGGGATGATTCTCGCAACAACAGGCAAAATAGCGGGCCTAGGTTCCCAAGGCCTTTCGTGTCCCCTGAAGAGATGATGAATGGGCCGTGTCAAATGCACTTTTTCCTCGACAGCAACGGTAAAAGACAGTCAGGGCACCTGCAGAAAGACTGTCGAAATTTTCAGGCAATGCTAAGGTATGCAGAGCACGCTAATGCGCGGGCAACACAGAGAAATCCTCGAGAACCCAGGAGCGAGATTCACTTGCCGCCTCCTCCCGCGATTACAGACGACAATCGGCATCAGCTCAGAATAGCGGCAGCACCTCCACCACCACCTTATGTTGATCCTAACTCCAACGGAGCGGTGTCGATGATTCAGAAGGGAAGGCCGTCCAATAGAGCTCAGAAAGTAATCTCACGACAGGTGTTTATGGCAGAAAAAATGCCTCCACCAACAGTTGAGTATCTTAATTGGTCAGGACAAGATATTGGCTTCACCATAGCAGATCATCCGCAGCAAGTTCCTCGACCAGGGCAGTCAGCACTTATTCTGCCAGCAGTTATCGCGGGATTTGATGTCTCTCGAGTGTTCATAGACGGCGGCAGCAGCCTAAACCTTATGTATGCAGATACATTGAGGAAGATGAACATATCCTTAGCAAACTTGAAGCCAACAGACACAAGGTTCCACGGCATCACACCAGAGAAACCAAGTTATCCATTGGGGAAGATCAATCTCGACGTTCAGTTTGGAACCCGAGAAAATTATAGAATCGAGAGGCTGGAATTTGAAGTCGTGGATTTTCCGTCGCAATACCACGCTTTGTTGGGACGACCAGCATATGCTAGATTTATGGCGGTGCCACACTATACATACCTGTTGTGGAGATTGCCTGGACCAAAGGGACCAATCACAGTCAAAGGAAGCTTCGCCTTAGCCGATAAGTGCGACAAGGATTTTCATCGGCTATCAGAAACTTTCGGGATGCAAGCTGAGTATTTGGCGTCAAAAAGCATGACTGATTACGACGTACTGCCAGACGTTGGAAGGCCAAATAAAGAATCAACTTTCAATACCGAGAAAAATTCTAAGGAGGTGCAGATTCACCCGACAGACCCGAAAAAGACGACGTCCATTGCAACAAATATGGATATCGCATAGGAAAGCGCGCTCGTCAAGTTCCTCCGTGAGCACTGGAAAATCTTCGCATGGTGTCCAGCCGACATGCCAGAGTACCCAGGGAACTTGCCGAGCACCACCTCAACTTAGATCCTCTCGCGAGACCAATCAAACAACCCTTGCGGCGTTTTTCGGAACCAAACCGCAAAGCTATGTTATCAGAAATAAATCGACTTAAGGATGCTGGTTTTATCAAAGAGATATCTACAGAAGCCACATGGGTAGCTAACCCAGTGATGGTGCCGAAGAAACACACGAGTCCTTCGCATGTGCGTCGACTTTACGTGTCTCAATAAACATTGTCCAAAGGATCACTTTCCTCTCCCGAGGATCGATCAAATTATCGACTCCACGGCTGGATGCGAACGTCTTTCCTTCCTGGACGCATATTCTGGCTATAACCAGATCAGATTGAAAGAAGAAGATGAAGTAAAGACCGCGTTTATTACACCATACGGCGTGTTTTGCTACAGAACAATGCCCTTTGGTCTAAAAATGCGGGAGCAACATATCAGAGGATGATGCAGAAGTGTTTGGCAACACAGATTGGGAAAAACGTGCAAGTATACATCGATGATGTCGTCATAACATCAAAAAAGGGGGCAACACTGATCGAGGATCTCAAGGAAACCTTCGACAACCTTGACAAGTTCTGCCTCAAACTGAACCCGACGAAGTGTTCTTTCGGCGTCCCAGCAGGAGAACTTCTAGGGTTTCTAGTTTCAGCAAGAGGGATTGAAGCAAATCCCGATAAAATACAAGCTATCGTAACAATGAGGAAGCCAACAAAGTTGAAAGAAATACAGCAGCTAACTGGGCGAGTCGCAGCTTGAGCAGATTCGTCGCCAGGCTAGGGGAAAAAGCGCTACCATTTTACGCCCTCATAAAGCAAGGAGATAAATTCCAGTGGAATGAAGAAGCGGACAGAGCTTTTGAGGACCTCAAACGCAAAATCTCGACACCCCCCATCTTGGTGGCGCCAAAAGAGAAGGAGCCTTTGTTACTGTATATTGCGGCCACACCCCAGGTAGTAAGCACAGTCCTTGTCGTTGAAAGGGAGGAAGAAGGAAAACTCCACGGAGTGCAGAGGCGTATACTGTCGCGAAGTTTTATCGCCCTCAAAACAAAGGTACCCTCAGTACCAAAAGCTAGCATATGGAGTGTTCACAACAGCACGAAAATTGCGCCACTATTTTTCGGCACACCCGATCATAGTGGTCAATGAAGCTCCTATATCAAATATACTAAACAATCCAGAAGCTACGGGTCGTGTCTCCCTTTGGGGAATAGAACTTTCCCCTCGGGACATCACGTATGAAAAAAGAAAAGCAATCAAGTCGCAAGTTCTGCTAGACTTCATCGCAGAGTGGATGGAACTGCAAAACAGGACCCCAGACTTGTCGAGAACCTGACCATGAATTTCACGGGTCCAAGAGAATAGAAGGAGTCGCAGAGTAATACTTATATCACCTGAAGGTGACAAGTTGAAGTACATCCTTCGGATGACGTTCCCTAACGCATCTAACAATGAAGCAGAATATGAAGCCCTCATACACGGGATGAAGATGGCGAAAGCTTGCGGTGCAACTCGACTAAAAATATTTGGCGACTCACAATTGGTGGCTCAGCAAGTTATGAACCAATGTGACGCAGTCAATGATAGCATGGTAGCATACAAGGAGGTGTACAATGAGTCGAGAAGTTATTTGATGGATGCGAGGTAAATCACATCAGTAGATTGAGCAACGATGAAGCTGACGTCCTCGCAAACATCGGGTCGCAGTGCCTTCCAATCCCACCAGGAGTATTTTGGGAAGAAATAGCGGAGAGATCCACGAAGCCAAAAAAGGTGCAGAAAAAAGCAAAAGAAGAGAAAACTTCGACACCCCTCACAGAAACCACGGAGGATGAAGAGGACCAAGAGCTTGTAATGATGGTACAAGTTCCTTGGATGCAAGCATATATATCATACATCCTCAGGAAAGAAATACCCGATGATCCAGTTGAGGCAAGGCGAGTAATTCGACGCTCTAAAGCTTTCACGGTGATCAAAGGAGAATTGTACAAGCGAAGTATTTCAGGCGTCCTGCAAAGGTGTGTTACACCCGAAGAAGGAAGAATAATTCTGAAGGATGTACACGAAGGAATATGTGGCCACCACGCGAGTAGTCGAGCTATTGCAGCCAAGGTTTTTCGGGCAGGATTCTATTGGTTGACAGCAATCGAAGACGCCAAGGAAATAGTAAGAACTTGCGACGCGTGTCAAAGGTTTGCCGCAAAACCTCATTCTCCAGCAGCAGAACTAACACCAATACCATTGTCGTGGCCCTTTGCCCAATGGGGACTTGATATGGTGGGCAAGTTACACAAATCCTGGCCAGGAGGAAAGGAGTACATGCTAGTAGCTGTCGACAAATTTACAAAGTGGATAGAAGCGAAGCCGATAAACTCACCAGACGGAGCATCCGCAGTAAAATTCATAAAAGGCCTCGTCTTCAGATTTGGAGTGCCCCATAGCATTGTCACAGACAATGGCAGCAACTTCACATCCCACGAATTCAAAGATTATTGCAAAGAAGTGGGTATCAAGTTACACTTTGCGTCAGTTGCGCACCCGCAGACCAACGGCCAAGTCGAGAAAGCTAATGGAATCATCTGCAACGGCATTAAAAAACGCTTATTAGCGCCACTGGAGAAAGCTCGACACACCTGGCCAGAGGAGCTGCCCAGTGTATTATGGAGCATACGAACAACACCAAACACAGCAACACAAGAAACTCCGTTCTTCTTGGTTCATGGAGCAGAAGCAGTATTACCAATCGAGATAGAGCATGACTCTCCACGAGTCGTAGAATATGATGAAGAGGTGTCGAGAAAAGCGCTAGAAGATGACGTCGATGCACTTGATGAAGCTAGAGATGAAGTACTGTCTCGGGTAACCAAATACCAACAAGACTTGAAGAATTACCACAGTCGACATTTGCGGCCAAGATCTTTTCAGATGGGAGACTTAGTTCTTCGGCTCACGCAAAAAAGTCATGAAAAACTCGAGTCACCATGGCTTGGCCCTTATATTGTCACGGAAGTAATCGGAGGAGGAGCATACAGGATAAAGGACAAGAAGACAGGGGTGGAGGAGCAAAACCCCTGGAACGTGGCGCAACTCAGGCGGTTCTACGCCTAGAGCTAAAATATAGTCCTTGTAAAACTTCAATGTAATGAAACGCCCGCGAGTTTTCAGACGCACTCTTTTCCTTTTTCGGGGCACCGAGTGGGGCCGGAAAAGGTTTTTAATGAGGCGGGCTCGCGGTGCTGCAATATAATAAAGATAGTGTCAATATAACTTTTCTTTATCGACATGCTCAAAGTCTCCGACCCGACGAATTTCAATATAATTCCTCGAAAAAGAAAAGCCTTGCCTTGGTATTCAAATACCTCGTGAGTCAATAAAAATACAAAATAGTACTCAACAAAGAAGCTCGGGGGCTGATATTCGCCAAAACTACATATTGAATAAATGCCTTGGTTCAAAACCTCGCAATACACAAATACAGTAAATAGCCACCGAAACACTCGGGGGCTAGACAAATATAGAAATATGATGATTGCTTCACAATATAATCACAATTATGGGTTACAAAGAAGAGTTATCTACCAAAGGAAAATAATTAGTCATGATTCAATATGTCATCAAGGGTAATTCTGTTTTCTTCAGGAGCAGCGCCAAGAAAATCAGCATAATGACCATCTGCAAAAAAGTCGGCATCCATCCGAAGAAGGTCTTCAATCATTTCTTCGGCTATAGGCGAAACCTTCGTGTTAATTCGGTCGACACCAACTCTTCGGCGCCTTACCTTCTCATGAACTTTCGCAACAACTTGGGTCAGGTCAAGCTTTGAGTGGCAGATCTGAAGCATGATAAGGGCAAATCTGGCGCCAGCTACCAGTTGAGCTCTGACAAAATCATGGATCTTGTGGGCATCCTTAAATTTCCCCATTAACTCGGGAAGAGTTTGTGGTTGAACGTTCCGAGGAAACATGGAGTTATAAACCATAGACAGGGTCCTGGTACAGAAGTCAAGGAAGTCGCGAGTTTGAGAGGCACGATCCTGAAATCTGACAATCTGGCGGGTCCTCTCTGGGGTAGCCCAAAACAGAGAACCATGGTCAAGGGCAAGGTTAACAAGGAGGTTCGTCCTAGTATTTACCCTCTCTTCTTCGGCAACAGCATCAGTAAAGGAACCTATTAAAACAACAGAGAACTTTAAGAGACGCAGCATGAAGACGGAAGATATCGGAGGATGAAACAAGCATACCCGACATATCCGCACTGGCTTCATTCATTAACTCGAGCATGAAATTTTCTCGAGTAGTCGCCTTTTCAGCCTCGGAAGCAGCGATTTCCTTAGCAGCCACGGCCTCGCGAGCTTGTTGAAGTGCAATTTTTTCGGCTTCAGATGACTTACGAGACTTTTCCATCATCACAAGTGTTTGCTTCTTTGCATACTGAAGTTGCTGCCGAAGTTCATCCAATTCTTGCGGCAAGGAATCTTCGACAGGTGTAGTATCAGCAAGAGTTCTCCTTGAGCGAGAAGAAGAAGGCGAAACATTGGAAGGAGCGGAAGATGGAGTATAGTTATCAAATACCAACTGAAATTTAATAAAACAAGACAACATCAATCAACAAGCAAAGATAGAGTTTTCATTAATCTTTCGGAATAATTACAAAGGCCTTACAGTGGAGCTAATGAAGTACGTGTCGCCAAATAACTACTTTGGCGACAAGAGCAAAAGAAACAGAGAAAGAAAAACAAAGAGGCATGCAACTAGACCTCCGGCCTTGATGAGCTAGGAGTTGAAGCTGGTTTGATCCCGAGATAGGCCAAGATTTTCTTCGTGTTGGGCTTGGCTGCCTTAATCAGCGACCTCCATCTTGATTGCTCTATCTGATCGGTGTCGCCAACTTTCATCCAATCAACAGTCTGTTGGCTGTCAGCAACCAGGGCAACAGTGCTTTCGACAGCAATCTTCATATTTTCCTGACGCATCTTCAGTCCAAGGTCCTCTGATGAATTGAAGCTCTTGGCAAGGGCAAGGAAAGTCGGGGGCTCCTCTTTCTTCGGGAAGAAGTAGGGGAACAGCGCCGACAATCCTGCACTAGCATTCGCCACGCCTTCACGAATTTCGGATCCATGAAGCTCCAGATAAGAAAGTGCGTCAAGGAGAGGATCATTGTCGGGATTTTCCAGGTCAAACTCTTGGTTTGTTTGGTCTGCCACACGAAACAAAACGTTGGTCAAAAACAAGAAACAGCGGGTAGCATAAAAATAGAAGGGATCAATAATATTACTTTGAGTACGTCGACTTTGTGATTTCAGGCGCTTGAGGATCCCCTGCTCACGATCAGCCTGTGCAGCTTTGTGCTCGTTTAAAGCAGTTTCAGCATCCTCAAGTCTTTTCTGCAGATCCTCGACACGAGCTTCGCTTTGGCTTCATCAGCCTCTGCTTTGGCTTCGCTAGCAACAAGTTCGGCTTTCTTGCGGGCCGCTTCACTTTGCTCCAGTTTTTGAGCAAGTGCGTCGGCACGTTTGTTGGCCTCTGCAAGTTTCTCTGTCGAAATAAAAAAAAGAGGAAAGGTCAAAAATGGCGACAAAGGACAGGAGCAAGAAGTCAAAAACAAAGACAAAAAAAAGTTATTACCTTCAGTTCTGTTGGCATACTCACGGTACCCAATGAATTGGGATCCGATGCGAATAAGCTCTTTGATCATGGGCTGTCAAAGAAGAACAAAGAAAGAGAAATATCGGTATGAAAAAAGAGTGAAGGCGTGAAAAGCAAAATAGAGGAAATATAGATATCGACAAACTTACGTCATCCAAGAGCAAAGTAGAAGAGCCGCCTAACTGAGGGGCAGGCTCAACAATCGTTTCAATCCTTGTCCTTTTTGGTGAAGGCGCAAGGGGGCTTGATGGCGAAGTAGTGGTGACGACGTTTCGTTGAGGAGGCGAAGATTCTTCTCCTTCAACTAGTGTGTCCGAAGCAAGCAAAGTATGTGACGTGCTCGTACGGGGAGCCACGTCGACAGTTCGTACTTCTTCCTCGTCATCGCTGTGATTAAAAAGACAGCATAAAAAGCAAGACAAGACAAAACATTTCGGGTACAGAAATAATGAGAAATAAAAATGACTTACGAGCTGACGAGGGATTCAAGATAAGGATCGTAAGTTGCCTTCTGGTGTGAAGGATCAACTTCTTCGGCTTTGGAAGTGCCGGAGTATTCGACATCATTCCTTTTCCTTTTGCCTTTCGGGGAGACAGCGGGAGGAGGAGATTGTGCCGACGAAGTACCTTCGGAATTACCCGCAGATTTTCGTGAATCCACGGGTTCGTTCACAAAGGATGGAGCTTCTTGATTGTCATCCGTGACAATGGCCCTTTCTTCGACTTCTCCATCCTCGGAAGAGGAGGAGCCACCATAGGATGGTTCTGCAGAAAATAGCGACAAAAGAAAATTAGAGAGGTATCAATATAATGAGATGCAGGAAAAGTTCGGAACAAAATAAAAATTCGAGAAGACAAAATACCTTGTGGAGAGGATTGAGCGTATGGTTCCACGCGGCAAGAGGAGGGAATAGGATCCTTCTTGTTAAGCGAGGAAATTCTTCGAATCAGCTTCTCCAAGTCCTTACAGAAAGATCATTGGAGAGCCTATTGGCCATTTTCACCAGCATACGTCCAAAGGGGATTTTTGGCCCGAAGGGCTGCACTCTAATCCTAAGGAAGTAGGCGGTGATTTGAACACCGACGCTCTTTGCCTCGAGTATTTTGAAGCTGATGAATACGAGACATAAGTGCTTCTAGCCGCGTTTCTTCTTCGGAAGCTTCAGCATCCCAGGAGCGGCGGCGCTAATTTTGGCACTTCCGTCGAAAGGGACTATGTTGTGCTCAACAGAATTGGCACTTTCTTCGTGTATGTAGAGCCACCTTTTGCGCCACCCTTGGACAGAATCAGGAAATTTGACGTCGAAGTAATCAACGTCCGATAACGCTATGTTATAGGTGGCGTTGTGGGAGCCATTGCGGCGGAGGCAGAAAATGCGTTTCCACAGAGCCCAGTTAGGAGGGACTCCAAGGAAGCACTCACAAAGAGTGATAAAAATAGAGACATGGAGGATGGAATTGGGGGTCAACTGGTGCAGCTGAATTCCATAAACAAAAAGAAGGCCGCGGAGGAAATCGTGAATTGGGGCAAAGGCCGCGGATGAGGTGATCAACGAAACTAACCCGGTACTCCATTGGAGGGGTTGGGTAGCTTTCTTCGCTGGGAAAGCGGATGGCGTCCTCTTTCTTCATCAGGCCTAGCCTCTTCAGCATGTTGACGTCTTGGTTGGAGATTTTAGATCTCTCCCACTCAAGATCTTCAGCGCCATCTTGAACTCCGAGTACCGTGGCGAGTGAGTCGCGTGCGCGGTGGCATCAACGGCACTGGAAAAGCAAAGTTCGTGCGTGTGTAAGATCAAAGAGAGTTGGGCGCAGGGGAAGTTTTTTGCAAAGAGGAACAGAGCGGCGCAAACGAAGATGTGAACGGAGGTTGAAGAAAGGTTTATATAGGAATTGGGCGAAGCAATGCACCGTTGGATGAAGAAATCGTGTGGTGAAAAAAGATCTTGTAGATAAAGGGTAAAAAGGTATTTTTACTGAGATGGAACAGAACAGGCGTTACAGTACGTGCGCCAGGAAAGCGGAGGACGTGTGTCCCCCACTTGCACGACGTGTCAACATGGTGGAAACAATGGACCCACAAGGAAGAAAAATCACGACTAGTAACAGAGATGAAGTAAATTTGACTAAGGGAAGCATGCCGACAAGAAAAATAAAAGAAGATTGATGACAGGAGAAGTTATTGAATACTCGGGAGCCTTTGATCAAATACAAGTTTTTGCCCAAATGCTCGGGGGCTACTTCGACAAAAGTAAAATTTCGAGTATGGCAATATAGAAATTGTGGGAGCCTACAACCAAGCACAAGTCCTTGGCTGTAGCCTCGGGGGCTACTCCCATCGGGAGCGCTGTTCGCGCACCCGAGAGATGAAAAGAAGATCATATCGAGAAATAATGACAATATAGCGACAAGGTGGATTAAAATGTTAAGCCTACAACCAAGCACGAGTCCTTGGTTGTAGCCTCGGTTACTCCCATCCGGAACGCTGTTCGCGTGCCCGATGAAATTAAAAAAAGAAAGATAGAAAAGCAAAGAGTATATTTCGAGTTATAACAACTCTACATATACTCCCATCGGGAGAGCAATATAAGTCATCTTTGACTCTATAAAATGAGCCATTCCAACAGCCGAAAAGCACTCGACAATATATTCTCGAACGCCAAAGTTGCGATCAATTTCGAATGCCGCAAATTTGCGGGTAAGACCCCGTATCCGTTCGCCGGTGTAGTATCGCGAAGATCGCGTCGCTACTTTTATCCTTATCAACAGATATTTAAGAAAAATCCTAACCGACGCGTTAGGTACCCGATAAATTTATCGGGACTAATAAATGGTAAGACCTTAAGCGGCGCCGTCGAAGTTTACACCGTATCCCGAGGTCATGTCCAGTGACGTGATCTTGAAGTAGGTTTTTGCGGATTGCCACGAGAGCAGCTAACTAGTACCTGATCCGTCAGATGAACTAGCCCCAACTACCATTATCCCCGTACAATATAGAATTTTATGTGAAGAAATATAGAAAAGTTAAAGCTGTCGATTAAAAATAAACGGAGATTTTCCCCGACTCTACGATTCAAGCAAAATCTCGGGGGCACCGACATAGGCATCCCAAATGGGCTGCCGAAGATAATACCCGGGTTTATTGAAGGCCCACTACCCGAAGAATAAGAAGATTCGGAGCCCAAGATATATTAAGGAAAGTTAGAGTTGTAATAGGAAGTGTTATTTGTAATCCGGCGGGATGAATTAGAAACCGTCCCGACTCGTAACTTGTACAACACGAATCCCGGCTCCGCCTCCTATATAAAGGGGAGTCGAGGGACGAAGAGATCATCGAATCATGGTCTACAAACCCTAGTTTTCATAACCGTTGAGTACTTTTCGGCTGAAACCTTCGAGATCTACTTGCCCTCTACTTCCAACTAAACCCTAGCCTACAATCCATAGGCATTGACAAGTTGATACCTTGTCAGTGGTGTAGTTCCGGACACGATGCAATTCCTTTGTCCCCACACTAGTTTGAATCATGTACAAGGCGGTGTTGTTGAGTTGACTATCAACCGCTTCTCTTCTAGTCAACTTGTCGGGGTTGTATGGCTTGAAGCCCTCCAAGATGATTCTCCATAATTCATTGGAGGCACTACAAACATGAGAGCGGAACTCAAATTGCCAAGTATCGAAATTATCAATAGAAAACTTAGGTGGGTCGCCCCGAATGTTCAAATGGGGATGAGGAACCGGTATATCGGGAGATTGGAAAGGTGGAGGTACTCGATTGTAGCTCTCACTCCCACTAGTTCCCTTAGGAGATGCAATGGGAGATTTGATAGTGTTTAAGTTATCACCTTCCACGGGTTTGGTAGATGAGGGTAAGTCCGAAGCCTCTCCCTCATCTAACGCACCCGTGTCTTTTACCTCTACACTAGGAGCCTTGGGAAGGGCCGGAGCCAAAAGCTCGGCAATCATCTTTTTCATGCTTTCCATTTGGGCTTCCACGGAGGACTTCAACGAATTGAAGTCTTCCACGGAGACCGTCTTGGCGGCCCCTTCCGAGGACTCCTCTTCCGGCATACTCTTAGGCGGTTAAGCCCGAAATAAGAGCCGAGGCTCTGATACCAATTGAAAGGATCGTATACCGCACCTAGAGGGGGGTGAATAGGTGCTAACCAATTTTTAGTTCTTTTTCAATTTAGGCTTGACACAAAAGGTAAATTCTCTAGATATGCAACTAAGTGAATTTACCTATATGACAAGGTTATCAACTAAGCAAGATATATCTAAGCAATATAGAGATAGAGTAGGATAGAGGTAACCGAGAGTGGAGCACGCGATGACACGGAGATGATTCCCGTAGTTCCCTTCCTTTGCAAGAAGGTACGCTACGTTTGGAGGAGGTGGTTGCTACGAAAGCCAAACCAACAGCCACGAAGGCTTCACTCAGATCTCCGGTGAGCAACGCCACGAAGGCCTAGCCCACTTCCACTAAGGGATTTCCTCGAGGCGGAAACCGGCCTTTACAAGGTTCTTGGGGCACACATCCACAACCAAATTGGAGGCTCCCAAATCTGTTACAACACAACAATCAACAACAATACATCAACACAAATCAACTAGGGAACCAAATAGGAACACTAGCATGAGATCCCTCAAACAAGAGAGGGGGAAATGAAGAACGCTTCGGTGAGGATGTAGATCGGTGTCTTCTCCTTCGAATCTCCAAAGATCAAGAGCTTTGGTTTGGAGAGGAAGGAGATCTTGTAAATCTTGACTTTCTTGAGGTGGCTCTAATGGAGGTGGCTTGGCAGATTTCTTGTATAATGATTGAGCAAGCAACCAAGGTAGAAGAAGGGGTATTTATACCTCCCCTCAAAATTGAGCCGTTGTCGCTTCTGGGCCGGATAATCCGGCCTAAGTAAGGGCCGGATAATCCGCCCCCGGATAATCCGGCCTTCGGGACAAAACTGTGACATTGTCCGGCCAAATGTCCGGCCCATGTACTGGTTCACATTTCTTCCAGTCCTTAGCCAAAAACGAGGGGGCCGGATATTTCCAAATATCCGTCCGGATAATCCGGCCCGGTACAATACGGGACATTATCCGGCAAATGTCCGGCCCCATACTGCGCTGCATTTCCTCGAAGACTTAGCCAAACAGGGGGGATATTTCAACAATATCCGGCCCGGATTATCCGGCCTGGCCAACTTTTTCTGAATTCTTTTGACAGACGATCAAATCCAACACACATGAATAAATATCTATGTAATCTCTATACCATTTAAACAAACATTAGTGTATCACATATATTGACATCAAACATACAAAACATAATGTGAGAGATGTTCTTTCAGTCCCCAACTAGCACTATCGCCATCTCCATCGTCTTCCCCTCCCCTCCTCGTTTCTGCCCATCTCCACCTCGTCTTCTCGACCATGTCTGCATAGTTCACGAACCGTAGGGTGACGCGCTTAAGGTTTGATGTCGCATAAGTAGATTCGGAATATGAGATGGAGACCGAAGTTTGTTCGGAGTCTCGGATGGGATCCAGGACATCACGAGGAGGTCCGGAATGGTCCGGAGAATAAGATTCATATAAGGAAAGTTAATTTCTAGGTTTCAGAAAAGTTCGGGATTTTTCAGGTGGAAGACCGGGAAGGTTCTAGAAGGTTCCGGGGGTCCCACCAGTGGGCCCACGACCCTAGGAGGCCTAGCATGGGCAAAGGGAATGCACCCTAGCCTAATGGGCCAGGGGCACATGCCCTCAAGGCCCAAGTCGGCCACCCTTAGGGTTTTCCCCAAAACCCTAGGAAGAATTCCCCCCCCCTTGGGCCGCCGCCCTAGATGGGTTTGGGGCATTGGGGGGCACCCAAACCGACCTCCCCCGTATATAAAGAGGAGGGGGCAGGGGTGCCAACCCCCAGACCTAGCTCCGCCGCCCTCTCTCCTCCATAATGTTGTACCGGCTTGGCGAAGCCCCCAGCTTTCTCCTCCACCACCACCACCACCACACCGTCGTGCTGGGATTCCGAGGGGATCTACCACACCTCCGCTGCCCGCTGGAACGGGGAGAGGACGGGCTTCATCGACACCGTACGCACGACCGAGTACGGAAGTTTTGCCGGATTGCAGCACTGGAAGATCGACTACATCAACAACGAGATCTAATCTTGTAGGCTTTGGAATCTTCGAGGATTAGTCTCACATACATCTCGTTGCTTCGATCTTGGTAGATTATATCTTGCTTCTTTCTAGATTGGATCTTGGTTTTTGTTCATGTTCACGGTAGAAAATTTTTGTTTTCCATGCATCGAACCCATCATATATAGCAGAGATATTGTCACAATAGACAAGTGTGGCGGAGCGCAGAGGTCGATGAAGTTCCTGTAGGAGCTGGCGAAGCCAAAAAAAACACAATATTCAGCTTCTGCGCTAGAACGAGACACGGTGGTTTGAGGCTTGGAGGACCAAGATATCAAACTAGCACCGTAGTAGACGCATTATTCGGACGTGGAGTGCCGAGTGAGAGGACATTCGGCCCAATCATCATCGAAATAGGCTGTCAGGGTTGTCGAGGAAGAAGCACGAAGGTTTAAGCCATATTAAGAGTACCACGAACATAGTGAAGAACACGCCTAACAAGAGAAGATGAGGTTTTTGTGGACCATGCATATAGAGGCTAATCCCATTTATCCATTTTTTTCAAAAAATATGGAATAGAGCCACTAAATCGGGTTCATCGACCAGATGAACTAGGTTAAGCTAGGTCACTAGAATAAATAAGACCTAAATCACACATACCACTGGTTATGATCAAATTACTCACCACAATGTTATGGAAGTGTGCGTGGTTCATGACGATGACGGACAAATCCGCCTTCCTTTTTAACCGATGATAGTTTTCCTCCGGCTGATTGCAGGTACGCCATATCTCCATCACTGAAATACAACAAAAATATGTCGAATCAGAAGAACATTGTGAGAAAAATTAGAAAAAACATGAACTGAAAACCCTAAATGAAATAGGGGAAAATCAATAGAGGAACAAATCTCACATCAATCTAGGGAGCGAACTAGATAGCACGAAATGCAGAAGCACAATCTAATTCAGCGTATGAAGAAATATACAGAGGATCAGAGAAATCCACAGAAAAATCCAGAGGAGGAAGAACTACATTGTACAATCACTAGAACTTGCGGGTGAGATGTTTTGAGATTTGACCTAGGCGATAGTTTGCAATGAAGGTCGTCTTAGCACAACCACTCTTAGAAGCGACTGTGATTCATAGCCGCCTAAGAGATAGACTTTAGCCGGTGCCGAACTATGGCCGACTCTAACCTCACCATTCTTAGAAGTTGTTCGTGTTCCCACCCGACTCCAATTATCTTAGAGATGGTTAGGAAATAACAACCGTTTGAGGTATTCTAGCAGAGTCGGGTTTTCAAAAACATGGGAGAAACCGGCTGAACTAGCCGTCTCTAAGTAGCCAGTTTCTACTAGTTTGCAATATTTTACATTTGTTAAGTATACGTTTCAGGGCATAACAGTTAATCACAATTATCTTTTATAAATATGTTTTTCCATTTCATTTAAATTTAAATTTCCATTTCATTCAAATTATAGTTTCATTTTATTAAGTTATAAAATTATATTTCATTAAGATATTAAACTCATTACATTACGCTTTGATGACTACTCTACCCTTCTAGTGGAATCAGGATCACTTGATGAGTGCAACAATTAGAAGTGTTTGAGCTCCTCTTCATTTAGCTAGCCTAAAGTACTTACAGTTGTTTTGGGACTTAACTCAGCTGAGGGAAAAAATGGATCTACATGGTGTTGATGACCTCGCCGTGGATACGAAAGAGATGCGTTAAAGGCACGATTAAACAAGAGAAACGTTGTAGATGGATGAAGCCAAACCTAAAGGTGAGGAACGTTGGTGGAGGAATCCGGCGCCGTGTTCAACGTTTTGAGCGCAATCAGCTAAATATCGAATATGTCCAAGTCGTGCACATCTTGACGGTCCTCAGCTTCCGGGCCATCTTATGGACGAACCTAATCACAATGACCACTCGGTAGGATTTGGGATTGCCCCATAGGGTCATTGGACTTGTGGGAGTATGGCAGCGAGGTAGCGGGGAGTTTGGACTTTGGAGTGAGAAGTGAGTCAGCAATTTACTAATATATTTTCCTGAATATTTTGAGAAACGGTTTTAGACGGTGCCAAAATCGATTTCCCTTAGGTATATGGTTTTTTATGGGCCTCTCGGGCTAAGTACATACTAATAATTGTCAAAGTATGCAGTGAAAATCACTCCCTTTTACCGCAAATAAAATCATGAAATCAATCAAAACATTTGAAGATAAATAAATTCAGTTTGCTTTTGCGTTTTATATTTAATTTTATGATACGGGCCCACCTCGTACGAGTAAGCAGCCCAGCCCATATTGGGAAGGTCAGCCCATCCCGTAATTCCGTTCCAACAGAATAAGAGCTGGGACTGGGGTTTTCGCTCGAGCGCGCACTTGTTCAATTCAATCCCCTTTGCCAATCGATCGAGAGATCCGAGACTTAACATTCAACCAGAGCGCAACCGCCCTTTTTCCCCAGCCGATGGCGACGACGGAGGAGGACGGGACCGCGCTGCCACCGTCGAAGCGCCTCCGCCGCGACGCACGAGGCCGAGGCAGAGCGTACGAGGACGCCGCCCCCGCAGGCGCAGGCGCAGGCGTGGAACGGAGGCGGAGGCGCCCCCACAGCGGCGGCTTGTACGTCAGCGACCCGGACGGCCGCTACCGCTCCGCCACGGCGGGCGCGCGCGACGACGACGAGCTTCCGGAGGCGGAGGCCACCACGCTGGCCCGCTTCGAAGGCGCACCTCAGCTCCGCCCCATCTCCCCTTTGGTTCCCGTGAGTTCCCTCTTCTTGGAATTCCACTTCTTGGATTGAGCCACCGATTAGTTTCTTCTAGATTCCCGTGCGTAGTTTGTGCTTGGAATTTCGATTCTCGGATTGAGGCAGCGATTAGTTTTTTATTAGTGCTCAGTTCTTGAAATTTCAACTCGATTGTTGCAGGCTTGGTATCCAAGAGCCATGGAACGGAGGCGCGTCATCCACCACGAGGCGGATGCCGCCACGCGGGCCCGCTTACCACAGACCCGCCCTATCCCCCTTCCCATTGCTGTGAGTTACTGTTTCTTGAAACTTCAGTTCGATCGAGCAAGCTTTCCCCTTTGGTTGGATTGAGCGAGGCGTTAGGTGTTTGTTGATTTGCATACTTGGTTTCAGGTGATCCGAGTCGGGGAGATGGAGTGGGCAGTAACGGGAGGTGCCGAAGAGTGCGACTACGACGAGGCGCAGGCGTCGTCAAGCACGTCGTCAGTGATGCGTGGGCAGCCGGTGCCGGTGCCGGTGCCGGTGCATGGTGTCATGGACATTTTCCTTGTCCAGCCGAGAGACCGTGGCGTCCCACCGCCCCGTTTTCAGACGATTCGTAGCGTGCCTTGGGGGTACTGGGTCGACGAGCTACGTCTTTGGCTGGCTCTGAAGCAGCGCACAGGTGCTTATCTCCCAGATAGCTGGAGTTGGGAGTCTGTCATTGGGGAGCCTGCCTACGGTGGCCAAGGTCAGATTTGTGTTCCTCAAATTAACATGGTAATCTAGTAGTACTTCTGTTTGCTGCGTGCGCGCGCTGCAATTCATTCACAAGTGTGCTTTTTTGCGTACAGGAGCATGTATCATCTACGCTCTTGCGACTTGCATTCACGCACAGAACTGCATCGCCTTCGAGCGACGGTATGGGGCAGGCACCTTCCCGTACAAGCTCAGCGACGTGCGCATGAAGTACCTCATCGACGCGTGCCTGGCGGCGGGGGTTTTGAAGCCCGGTGGCGGATCCGATGCTTTTAAGGTGCTAAAGCTGATGCGAGATCAAGATCTGTGGGTGCGCACACGAGAGGTCGAGGGCTGGGAGAGATGCAATCTCCGGTGCAGCAACTTAGCCCTTCTGAACCTGGAGGCTTGCATCAACCCACCACCACCCCTCGTCGTTGCACTCTTCATCCGTGTACACGGGCCGATCATGGGTACACTCGACGCCTGCGATCCTGACTACCTCCTCACCGAGTACAATGAGGACTACGTGTACCGAGGGAATTCCCTCGGGAAGTCCCGCGTGCACCACGCTGTCGTCTGCGCGGGTCATCGGCGCAGGGCACACGGTGAGATACATATCCGCATCTTGGATAATATGAAGAGACATGGACCGTGGCGGTGGATCTTCTTTGGTGCCTTCTCCTCCTTTTACGTGATGGAGGTAGAGCCACTGGATCGTGCAGTGCTGCAGCACCAGCACAACAACACATGATAGCTCTTCTGCAAGACAAAGGTGGTGTTTTGGAATGATGATATTGTGCTCCTTAATTAGTGAGAGACCAAAGCATGCATACTATACTGTTCTACTTTTTCTAGCTAGTTGCAACTGGCACTACAGTTTTTGTTGTTACAGATCCCCTTTATATACACACCTGGTTGAATACCATGTCTGGAACCCAGCTGGTTGAATATCTCTTGCAATTCCTAATGTCAATTCTTATTCTTAATTCAGATCCCAATTATCATAATAATGCTTCCCTCTTTTGTATGCACAACCTACAGCTCTATCGATAGATATAAATTCAGACAAGAACACTTGGTGACATACATCCTACATCTAGTATGGACAGTACTACAAAGACAGAATAAGTACAGCTCAACATCACAATCTAGAAACCTATACCAGATCAACCAACCAAAAAAGGGGTCAACCTACTTCAGATCTCCGATACTACCACATTATCCAGAAACAAATGCCACGTAGAGACATACATACATACACCAAGTGGATCAGACGCTTGCTCTTCTTTGACCAGCACAAACAGGTTCGATCATAATCAGCCTCATTAGATGGAAGATGATGGCCATTACACTCATCCAAGGTAAGAAACAATCCTATTCGTTACCTGAAAACCAGAATCAGATCGCCCAGTAGGTTACCAACCATTCAACACAAGTTTGCAATTACTCCTAACAAATAAGGCACATTTTGCAACACACTCATCCACTAAATCCTACCCTGCAAATACCCCTATCATGACAAAGCCAACGTTTTCTTAACCATTTCATTCTAGTACATACCATATTAACGAAAGATCCCTAGAATTTTAGAGAAAGGAGCTTTTAGCCACAGGTACACTAACTTGTCGTTGACGTGCAGTTTCATACACAAACTTGCAAGTTGTGGTACATAGGTACACTAACTTGATTTTCAGGTGAAGTTTTAGTCCATTAGGGCTCTGGTGAGGGCACCTGTATGCCACGTAGATAAGTGGCACACGCCTGGTGCGTGGTTATTTTGCTCATACCCCCCTGATGTTGTGCTAAACTAGAGGAGCAATTCTGGATTAGAAAGAAAAATTCTGGATTAGAGGAGCAATTCTGGATTAGCTAGCTGCGGAGGGGGCGGTCATGGGCGGCAACTCTTCTTTGATTAGGCCGCAAATCTGCTCTGGGCAGCCTCTTTTTTGTACAGAGCAATCACTTTCTTCTTCCCTTTGCTCTGTTTGTCGCCACATCAGTAAGACATCCCAGTAAGACATCCCAGTAAGACATCTCAGGCAACATGAAAACTGCAGTGCTACCTGTAAGACATCTCAGGCAACATGAAAACTGCAGTGCTACCGAGTTCAGCAACATGAAAACTGCAACGGTACCGAGTTCAGCAACAAGAGAAAGAGAAAATGATACTCAGTGGCCTGAATGAAACTGTAGAAGAGGCGTCTGATATGCATGACAAGTATGATACAAGTCTGAAGATTCATGACTCAACTCGAACAGACGATTAGAAGAAGATAAATATCAATCTTGTATTAAATGGAAGATTGAGCAGTGTATGCAAAATAGAGCATATGGTGCAGAATAACCAGTACATGTAGTTCACTGTAACTAGAGGTTCATTCAAACTAATTGTTCCAACTAGTTGAGATAAAAACAGGAAAACATTGTGGTACTACACCGAACTATGCAACATCTGGATTTGGTGCATTTTGAGTCAGAGAGATTGCTTCCCCTTCTCCATGATGATCTGGTGCATTGAGGTCTGGTACAGCTGCTGCATTCAGATCTGGAACTGAAGTTCTTTGCTGCTCAGCATCTCCGAACTGCCAATACAAGTACCAATGCTTGTGTTATTAGTTGCTGGTGCTCTTGCTCTCCCTCTACCCCTGTTTGCAATGCTTGAGGTGGTAGCATCTGATCTCCTTTTCCTTGTGCCCCTGCCTCTACCCGTGCTTGCTCAGGCTCAAATAGGACTGTCCATATCAACTTGAGGATTAAATGTTCCAAACTTGTACTTCAACTTCCCTTGTTCTTTTCCTCAGGTTCAAATCAGCATCCTCCAGTGCATAATCATCCTCTAAATCTTGCATTTGTACTGTTTCATTGTTGTCATTCACCTCTGTACCTACATTGTCCCTTGTCCCTCAAAAGGTCATCATCCCCATCTTCTACTTCAAAGTCACTGTCCACAAAATCAGAATCATCGGTGTCTTCAGATTCTTCTTGACAATATTCATTGTAGAAACTGTCAAAATCATTTTGCACCGATTTGCTTGAGGAGCCCTTGTGTGCACCTGATGCGTCTTCACCTACACATGTGCTAGGTCACATCCTTGGACTAGATGGTAGAGCTGGGCCCTCTGTTAATTATAGCCTCCACTCTCAAGTTCTTCAGAAAATTTGTATGGTCAACCAACAAAACCAATGTTTTGTGGTTCTCTGTAGCTTTTATCATTTCCAATATGTCTGCATCTCTCTCAATGCGAAGTAAGCCCTCACAAATTTCTTTCCCTGGTGGGCTCCAGTACACATGTAACTTACCATCCCTTTCATACCCTAGTTGTTGCAGAATGTCTTCTATCCAAAGTAGAGACCAGGTCTCTGTATTGCAATAATCTATATATGCAATAGATGGCTGAACGTATGTCAAGCCAGCTCCTTTTCCACAAAAAAAAAAAACATTGTGCTCTAGTTCAACCGAGAACAAGTTACCATTAGCTCCTGCAAAACACAAGTTTCAGCAAAATTTAGTACTACTGAGCAGTAAGATATCCGTAGTACATATGCACTCATAATTCAGTTTACATGATGCTCAGTGTCAGTAGACAAGACAGTTAACTAAATTTCAGAGTTTGGCAGTGCCATTTTCAAACAAGGCATTTTTGTTTCCATCAATTTGTGAATTCATATCATCAATCAAAATTCCAGCATGATCATCTACTCACTTCACCGATAAGCAATCCACTGCTACACTAAGACTGTGGCTATACCAAAACAGGGCATCAGACTATCAGACACATATGTGTGCACCGAATATTAACCACAAAAAGCTGAATAGGACACGATGACCATTGTTGACTTATGGAGCATTATCACCACGTTGGAAAGATGCTACAACTTTACCACCAAAGTTCACGGAAACTTTGGGCAGCATCATGCATACACAGATAGCTAGCTGCATTTTTCTATCGCCCCAAAATATTCAGGCTGTAGCTCAATCTAAACAAAAAATTAAACCCACTGCAGCTACTGCAGCTATCATGGACTTGGGATGCACCTCTTCCGAAATCTCTCGGAGATCGAGTCAAACTTCGCCAGCGATCATTGACCTAAACCCTACGTAAACCTGCACCCGAACGGCAGAAACAGAGGATAAAGAAAAGCGTACCATAGTCTGGCGCCTCCTTCTGGTCTAATGGCCGGAGCTGCGTGTCCGGACGCATCGTGTCGGCGGCGGCGGCGATGTGCTCTGCGTCGAGGACGTAATCCCGTGTCGATACCTCAAGGGAACTGCTCGGTTCGAGCTTTTTCTGGGAAGGAGATGACAAAGAGAGGTAATTTAGGAAAAAATTAGAGTTGTTTCCTACTATTCCACACAATCTCACGGGATAACTGCTCCTCTAATCACCACAACGTCAGAGGGGTATCAGCAAAGTAACGACAATGTGTCAATTATCTATGTGGCATAAAGGTATCGATAATGGACTAAAACTTCACCCGAAAATCAAGTTAGTGTACCTGTGTGCCACAACTTGCAAGTTTGTGTATGAAAGTGCACATCAAAGACAAGTTAGTGTACTTCTCTCAAAAAAAAAAAAGACAAGTTAGTGTACCTGGGGTGTTATTAACTCAATTCTAGAGATAGGAGCTTTTAGCCACAGGAGCTGCTACTAATAGGTAACAGCAGAGCTAAAGTAAGAGAACACACAGTTTCCAAAGCAAAGCGAAAGTCTTCATGGAGTCTCATCTAGAGAGAAACCTGCAAACTTCCTACAGGAAACGATCCTAGGATCACAAATTCATACAAAAAGTAGGAGTTAGCATTCAAGCCTAAATCATGGATACCAGTATCAAATTAAAACAGATTTAAAAACTACGGAGCTACTAACACAACACCGCACAGAGGTGCAGCACCAGCACGACAACACCGCATAGCTACTCTGCAAGACAATATGATGTTTTGGCATGATGATGATGTAGCGATGTTCAGTGAGTAACCAAATGCATATATGCATGCATTTTTTTTAGGGAAATATATGCATGCAGTTTTACTACTTCTAGTTGCAATTGGTGGCACATTTTTTTCGGTAGAGATCCCCTTGTTTTCTTGGGGAACGTACAGATCCGTGCACGGTGACTGAAACCCAACTGTTGATATATCTCTTTCAATTCGTCATGTCAATTCTTAATTCAGATCCCTATCTATCTATACTACTCCCTCCGTCCATAAAAAAATGTCGGAGGTTTGTCTAAATTCAATACAAAGTCTGCTTATAAACAATAAATCATTTTTGTAAATTACAAATTGTTTGGTGTACCCTCTACACTCTCTAGTTCAAGGAAAAGAACTAACCTTTTCAATGACATCATCATTTTGAACGAAAAAGGGAAGAGGGTACCCTAATAGTGACCCACTTGCATCTCTATCTAAACATAAGACACACCGCTGGTCCGCTGCTATTATTGGAAAGCAATTTTTTTACATCAAAAAGGGATATTCTTTTCTTCAACACTTATTTTACTAATACTACTTGATTTCTTTCATGCTCACATTTACCACAGATCCCATTGAAAGGGAAGAAGGGTTAAGCATAACCTCCTCATCTCTCAAGCTTCCACTTGTCTTCCAACCTACATGTGCATTAAATACTGTGGCTTCTCAAGGCCAAAAACACCATAATGTTCAACCATGGAATGATTAAGGAAAAATCAGAAAACTTGGCCTCTGATGGTTGATAAACAGCAAAGAAAATCCTCCGGCAATGTCAGCCACATTAGTGAAACCCTGAGATAGGTTGCACAAAGGGAGAAATCATATATCATAGAAATTAAAGAATCATTTGTTGAATAGTGAAATGATCAAACTTACAACATATCATAATTTAGCAGCTACAGCTTAAAGAAATCAAAATCCAAAACACGTTGACGAAAAAAAATACACCATACAAGGGATAAGCAAAGCAATGTTGGTGGCAGAGGATCACACTGACCTGAAAATAGAAAAGGTTTTAAGAGTGCAAGTGAATAACCATAATTATTGAAATGATAGGGTACCATGGGTTCTAGAGTTATACTGTTCATCTCGGAAGTAATCCACACTCATATCTTATCTTTCATCATATAACATTCACAATGAATACTACTCTTGCATGTGGTTGTTAGTTGACGTTAAAAAAAGATTATATCTTGCCCAACACTCTCACAACTGACTAGAGAACATTTCTGCAGTTTATTTTCTCATAACTACGCAATACTGGGACTTTCTACCACAATCAAAAGTACAAGAACATGCAAAAAAGAAGATACACTTGACAACCCAGGATAAATCAAGGATTGGAAGAAGAAAACATAACAGAATGCGCAGTTCCCAACAAAGAATAGCAAAAGGAATTTGCAATTATACTGGAAAACAGAGCAGTTTAAGTGCATGTACAGTTTGCAAATTTTTGCTATCAAATAAAGGTCACCAAAAGGCAAGCAAGGAATTAGTGTCAAAACCACACTTGTATAGCCAGCGGTAACGATCCAGGAAATTAACCAAGGATTATTGATGATACATAAATCATGGTGAATCGTCGGGTAGCAGTCTATATCGAGGCGCTGGTGCTCCTATCAAGAATGGCGTGCTTAGCATATCGCTCTGGCTGAAGAATTCCTTTGTGTGCCCGTCCCAGGACATCTCGCAGAAGAAGTCCCTCTGGTGCCCCTCTTTTCCACACACGAATTCAGCCTCATCAGGGTGTAAAATCTTGGATTCTTCCGGACACATTGCGCAGCTGCTTCTAGAGGGCTTCTCCAAGATGGCACATGTTTGGACGATTAGGCAGTGGGAGGTGGTGTTGTCGTAGCATAGCTCGGCGAAGAAGGTCCGCTCGTCATCCCCGTGGCGAGCCAAGAAGTTGAGGTGGTACCAGAGATCTCTCCTAAAGCCAACGCACGCAGCCTTCCTGTCCGCGGTGGGCTGAAAAGGAATTCGGAACTCGGCACCCTGCACATAATATCGGTCGATCGATGGCAAACATGGATTACTTAGGCGGGCGGCAACACATGCATGGATGCTAAGAGGAGGAGTTGTGGATGGATCAGTAGTTGGTACCGGGTGGTCGGAGTTGTAGTGTTTGAGGGCCTCGTAGGCGAGATCACGGATCCAGTGAGCGCCGCCAGATACTATGTCATCTAAGGAACTAACGAACGAACAAATCACACAAAACAAGGGTTTACTACGTACGGAGTAGTAGATTCAGCACAAAAGATTCCAATGAACGAGGTAGTTACGTACTCTATATTGTAGGCTGTACTACGTAATTCGTCCATGAGTTGTCCAACGCGATGAATACGCTGTCGTGGGTGGGCAGGGGAAGAGAACCAGGATCCCATCGAGACAGATCGCCCAAGCTATGCGATACGATCCTCTCCCAATCGATGAGATCGGATCTATATAGGCCAGACGGGAGCTTGAGAGGAGAGGCCGGAATCCTAGCCCTCTTCGGTTACACAGTACTGCCGCCGCGCCCGAAGAGGAGACTGTCGGCTGAATCTAGGAGATTCCAAGACCCTACGGATTTGAACACCGGCGATGGCCGCGATCGCCTTCACCAAGTTGGGAGGAACTGCCTGATTGATGCAGAGGATAGGGAGAAATCGCCCGGATATGTAGGGCGGGGCGCGCCTTGGATTAACTGTCGAAGGGTGCGTGCTCTATGCTATCGTTTGTTAGAGCAAGTCTAACAGGCCCCGTATAATTTCGCCCCGTATAACGCGAGTAGAGGGCCCTGTATCGGGTTTTCGCCGGCCGAAAACTCGGACGAGCTAGCAGACCCCGTATACCTACCCCGTAAATATTCTGTTTTACGGGGTGGGTATACGGGGTCTGCTAGCTCGTCCGAGTTGTCAACCCCTCAAAACAGGGTTTTTTGACAAATTGCATATTAGAACCAACACACCATTCACATAAAATAAATGTTTTGCATCACACAATAATCGTCATAATTATTACAATAATGTTTTTCGAAAATGTCAACAAGAATTAAACAAATAAATAACAAATGTTTCACACATACAACAATAGGAAATGAATGTTTCACACATACAAGAATGGGAAATGAATGTAATAAATCATTGGCCATGCAACTGCCAATGGTGATCAATCAAATCTTGGGTGAGCTGGTGATGAGTCTCGGCATTTTCAATGCCTCGATGAGCTGCAAGAAAAGCTTCAATCCGATCAGGGTTCCTCTCGGGCTGCACTCGGGTGCCAACATTGTCATAGAAACACGGCAAGTTCAAACCGCTTTCATCTTCAATGATCATGTTGTGAAGAATCACACAACATGTCATGACATCAACAAGAGTTTCCTTGTCCCAAAACCTAGCAGGACCCCGGACAATTGCAAACCTTGCTTGCAAGACACCAAAAGCTCTCTCAATATCCTTGCGGCATGCCTCTTGATTTTTGGTGAAGCAAGCTTCCTTTCTTGTCAAAGCCCTGTCCTTTTTCTCTTTTATGGACTTGACAAGGGTTGCATAGTTAGGGTAAATACCATCTGTGAGATAGTACCCCATGGTGTACTCATTGTTCATAACTTTGTAGTTACAAGGTGGAGATTCACCCCTAACTAGTCTTGCAAACAAAGGGGATCTATTCAAGATGTTGATGTCGTTGAGTGTCCCCGGCAATCCAAAAAAAGCATGCCAAATCCATAAGTCTTGAGAGGCCACAGCTTCAAGAACAATGGTAGCATCACGGCTTTTGCCACAATACATTCCATGCCATGCTTTTGGACAATTTTTCCATGTCCAATGCATGCAATCCAAACTACCAAGCATCCCCGGCCACCCCCTCTTTTCATTGATCTCCATGAGCCTTTTTGTATCATCCTCATTTGGAGCTCGGAGATACTGCTCTCCATACAACTTGATCACCATCTTGGCAAACATACGCACGCAATCCGTGGTTGTTTGCACACCAATGCGAAGGTACTCGTCGGTATAATCTGCTGGTATACCGTATGCAATAACCCTCATGGCGGCAGAATTTTTTTGATATGGGCTAAATCCCATGACTTGGGCAGCATTTCTTCTTTGCTTGAAATAATCGCAATTTGCCTCGCAATCTTTCACGATTCTCTCGAACAAAGACCTACGCATTCGGTACCGTCTACGGAAGAGGCGGGGAGGATAGGTCGGTACCTCGGCGAAATAATCTTGCATCAGCTGTTCGTGGCCGAGCGCGCGGTTCCGCGGAATGCACATACGCCCCATCACGGATCCTTTCCGCTGATCCAACAGCTTCAAGCGGTCCTCCGTTTGCTTCAAGCCGAACAGGAGCACCATCATCTCCGTCTCGTCGTCGTTGAGCAACTCGTCGATGTCGGAATCATCGGAATCCGACGACGACCAATCGGTCGACGTCGCCTCCAAATCCGCCATGTGCACATCCTCCGCCATCTACCATGGGGAACCATAGATCAGCCCGAAATCCGACCAATTTACCGGCGGCAACGAGGAAGAACGCGGCGGAATACTCACCGGCGACAAACGGCGGAGAAGACCACGGCTGGACGGCGGCGGCGCGCGCGGAGGGACGCGGAACCGGCCGGGTGCGGCGGAGGTGCGGCGGGCGTCGGCGCAGCTCGGCGGACGTCGGAGGGGCGCGGATCTGACGGCGGCGCGCGCGGGTGGCTGCGGCGGCGCGCGGGGGAAGATGGATGGGGACAACTGAAATGTCCGCGCGCGCTTTCGGAATTGGGATAGTGGTTTCGCCCACTATCCCCTCCCACCCCGCACAAGTAGGGGGCGACGACCCGCCCCGTAGTCCAAAACAGCAAAAATCGATGCGGGGGCGTTTACGGGCGTAGACGGCCGGGTAGACGCGAAACCTCAAATCGGCGGTTATTATACGGGTTTACCCTTTTACGGGTCTGTTAGACCTGCTCTTACGCAACCAAGCCGTCTGTGGCGCGCGATCTCCTTCCCAAGTTCCCATTGGCTTATGCATCTACAATTCAATCTTTATTGCTCGATGCCACACTTATACATATCGATATATGCAGATTCGACCAATCCCCAAGCCACTCGATCCACCCTCCAAAGCACGCATGCCGGTCAGCTCTCACGTGAGCTTCCGGATGATGGCCCTGTGCTTGAGATGCTGCCGGAGCCTGTACCAGTCGTGTACGGCGTCTGGCACCAGGCCGGCGAGGAACCACTGCAGCTGCTGCGACGCGTCGGGCACGCAGATCGCGCCGCCATGGCCGATCCACCTGGCCGCATCTCGGGCGTACGCCTCGGCTGTCGCCACGAACGCCGGGAAGGTCAACGTCGCCTTCACCGCCGGCGACAGCATGCCGGTGTGCACGTAGAACGGGACTTGGCACTGCACGTCGATCCCTTTGCTCTTGTACTCCACGTCCAGGCACCGTGACAGGTGAGCCACGTACCTGCATGCGCATGGCGAGCTCGGTCTATGGTTAGAGAATATCTTGGAGTAAAAATGCTAAGCATAAAACGAGTGGAGGATGTGCATTGCATCAAGTGGTACATTTGACTACCGAACTGCTAGGTACTTTTGTTGCATATATAGGGATACATATAAATTGAGTGTTGATACATTTTTTTTTCATATTGTTTTGCGGAAGCGGAAATGATTACAAAACCCCCAGAAACAAATACAAAAACAAGTACTATCGAAAATAGATACAGATCGAATACGACACGAACATGTAGCGGAAAGTGGACACTTGTGGGAACAAGAATCCCCTTGGATTATGCAGAAAATTTAAACAAGCCAACAAACTTGTGTTAATATTAATTCCAAATATGAAATAAAACATGATGACATTTTATAATTATATAATAAGATTTTAAGTTATCACAGATTAACTAGGTAATACAGGAAATCGAGCCGCCAAAGCCTTCTCAACTTAGGAAGGGATTATTGAGTCACCATCCGCTGGTTTCAAGATTACCTTTTGTTTTGCGAATTTGGTTTAAAGATTACCTACTTAGAGCATTTTTGACTTATCTCAGATCGGGCTTGCTACAAGAACATTAAAACGGGAATTTCATATTAGCCGGAAGCAAAAATTCTATTTCCACTTCTATTCCGCCAAAGAAGGTTGTTCTGTTTCCACTGAAAAAGTTATATTTTCGTTTCCGTTGCGCAAAATTCTGTTTCTATTTTCATGTTTCATTTTATTTCAGTGTTTCCATGGAAAAGTCGGACATTTTCCACTCTGTTTTCATCCCTAGTTACATACCACCGCCTTCATCGTCATATAACTCTCCTTCACCATTCCATTTGAGAAGTGTGGGAAATCAATAACCACGTTTTGACGTTTTGAGGCAAAATATATATTTGAATAAGCAATGAAAATAACTTATATAACCCAACATTAATAAAGTATGTTTTAAATTTGAAACAAATCAGAATAATTTAAAAAATATGTTGTATTAACTAGATAAAATAGTTTAGATAGAGAAAACATACTTAAGATGAATACTCCCAAGTTGCTCGGAGCAAGGTGAAACAAGACATCTCTAATATTTATATACTAGAAGGATACCCCGCGCGTTGCAGTGAAAATTTCTCCGATAACTCTATTTTATAAAAAACAAAAGGATATAAGTTGATTGGAATAGGATTTTATTTGTAGGAACATGCATGATTCAATTGGCGTAAATAGTCAAGAGGCTAACTTGAAAGAACTGACTTGAAATGGTTATGTAGTTGGCGGCTAAAAGTTGATGATGTGGATAATTGGATGGCTTAAAAAATAGATGATGTGGCTTGCATGTAGAGTATTAATGAATGTTAGTGGGGGATGACATGGACAATTGGATGGCTAATAGAATGGATGATTTGGTAGCTTGCATGTTGAGATAGGCAACTTAAATAATTCTCTAGTGGCGTTTTGCTTTATAAGAGATATAGATATCAGAAAAAAGTAAGAGGTTATTTTTAGTTTTGCGCATAGTTAAGAGTTACTGTGGGATGAGGGTGACATCTATTGGATTATATATATATGCTCTCTGTGTCTGTTCTGTATTGCTCGGTTTTCATATGCAGCTCTAGCCATAATCATTTTTTGACTTTTCATATGCAGCATTAATGAAGAAAATTGACCTCGCGTTGAATTATTCAAAAACATGAATTCGGTGGAGCCCATTTTTTTAAGCGACTATATGCCAAGCTTTTCCGTGCACAACCGGTGTCAGAGCAATATTATGAACGGCATGGCGCGGCTGGCAAGTTATAATTTAACTGGACCTAAACCAATTAATACTAGTAAAAGGTCAGTGGATCGAGAGATGAATTTGTAAGCACACTTATGCATATATGCACCCACCGTTTCGTGGCGCTGTAGACGGTGTAGAGCGGGAAGGACGGGACGGCGACGGTCGACCCGGACCCGACGTTCACGATGGCGCCCCTCCCTCGCTCCAGCATCCCGGGAAGCACGGCGGCGGTCACCTCCGTGAGCCCCGTCACGTTCACCCGTACCATCCTCGCCAGCCGCTCCACGTCCGCCTCGTGCACGTACAACGCTCCCGGCCTCGCCACCGCGGCGTTGTTCACCAGCACGCCGACGTCCAGCCCCTCCACGGCCTCCCTGAGCTCTCGCATCGCATGGTCACCGGTGGCCGTGCCCACGAGGGAGAGGTCGAACACCACGGTCTTGGTCTGGATGGTTGTGTGGGTTCTGCGTATGGTGTCTGAGACGGATTGTAGGTTGGCCGCGTCGAGGTCGAGGAGGACGAGGCTGATGCCCCGGCTGGCGAGCTCCATGGCCGTGGCCTTACCGAGACCCGTGGTTGGGCCGGTGATCACCGCCCACGTGCCGTAGCGGCGGCGGAGGTCGATGGGTCGGCGGAGGCGGCAGAAGGCGAGGCGAGCGAAGAGGGGGATGCAGGCGGCGGATAAGTAGAGCGCGCCGAGAGCGGCCAGGGAGATGAACCAGACCGGCACTGCCACAGCCATGTTGCAACTACCTCCGGTGTCCAGTGTTGTTTTGGTACTGTGCTGTGTCTGTGAGTAGATTTGCACTATTGGTTCCTGGCTATATATCGAATTTCCTATCTGGCAGTCCACCACCCGAGCGATCACTCTAGCCCGCTCAGGCGGCAGTGTGAATAATTTCCCTTTCTTTACTATTTCTATTTTATCGTTTTCTGCTTATACACGTGCGCATGCAGCCACTGGCTAGCTAATCACGTGGCATGCAACCACTCCCAGCTAATCTTCTTACATGCAACTTCTTTAAGGCTATCACTCACATGCGGTCGCATGCATGGTTGGACACGCACATGCACCTGCGCACATGCATATGGGCGGCTGGCCACACGCATACAAGTGTTGCCAAACCTGGAAATGGATCGATGTCCAAGTCCAAAACTACACTGTCCATTTCGCAAAATTTCGTTTCCGTTTTCATGTTTTCATTCTATTTCAGTGTTTCTGCGGAATACTGCGGAAAAGGCAGAATCTTTTCTCTCTGTTTTCATCCCTAGTTACATGCCACCGCCTTCATCTGTCATATAACTATCCTTCACCGTTCCATTTGAGAACACGGGGAAATCAAAAAAAAATTGACGTTTTGAGGGAGTAAATATATTTGAATAAGCTATGGAAATAACCTATATAACCCAACATTAATCAAGATGTATGTTTTAAATTTAAAACCAATCAGAATAATTATAAAAAGTAGGTTGTATTAACTAGATGAAATAGTCTAGACAGAGAAAATATACTTAAGATGAATACTCCCAAGTTGCTTGAGTAAGGTGAAACAAGACATCTCTAATATTTGTATACAATATATCAGAAAAAAGTAGAGGTTGTTAGAAAAAAGTAGACGTTGTTTTTTTTCTAGAATGTAGACTAAAGGTTGTTTTTATTTTTGCGCATAGTTAATAGTCACGATGTCCTGACTGTTGAATATAAATACAATGCCTAGTCTTTTTCTATCTGTTCGGAGTTTTGGTTCAATTAGCTATTGCATCAAAAAAATTATGGTATCAGAGCCAAAAGGTCTCAAGACACTGCTCTTGCAGTATATTAAAAACAAGGAAAAAGATTCTGCGACCTGCAAAGAACCCACGTTGAGAACTAAAAGTCTAGACGTGAGGAGGAGTGTTGAATATATACAATGGCTAGTCTCTTTTCATCAGTTTGAACTTTTGATTTAATTGGCTAATTCATCAATCTTCCAGTGACATCTATTGGATTATATATGCTCTCCGTGTTTGTTCCATATTGCTCGGTGTTAATATGCAGCTCTAGCCATAATCATTTTTTTTGTATTATGACCGAGGATATATCAAAATTGTTAACCTCGCGTTAAGTATCCAAAAACATGATTTTGGTAGAGCCCATTTTTTCAAGCGACTATGCCAAGCTTTTCCCAACACTTATCTGCACCACCGGTGTCACATCAACATTATGAACGGCATGGCGCGCGCGGTTGTCAAGTAATTTAAGTGGATCAAAATCAATAAAAGGTCAGTGGATCGAGAAATAAATCTGGAAGTAGACGTATGCATGCACCCACCGTTTCGTGGCGCTGTAGACGGTGTATAGCGGGAAGGACGGGACGGCGACGGTCGACCCGGACCCGACGTTCACGATGGCGCCCCTCCCTCGCTGCAGCATCCCGGGAAGCACGGCGGCGGTCACCTCCGTGAGCCCCATCACGTTCACCCGTATCATCCTCGCCAGCCGCTCCACGTCCGCCTCGTGCACGTACAGCGCCCCCGGCCTCGCCACCGCCGCGTTGTTCACCAGCACGCCCACGTCCAGCCCCTCCACGGTCTCCTTGAGCTCTCGCATCGCCTGGTCGCCGGCGGCCGTGCCCACGAGGGAGAGGTCGAACACCACGGTCTTGGTCTGGATGCTGGGGTGGGTCCTGCCGATGGTGTCGGAGACGGATTGTAGGTTGGCGGCGTCGAGGTCGAGTAGGACGAGGCTGATGCCCCGGCTCGCGAGCTCCATGGCCGTGGCCTTGCCGAGCCCCGTGGTTGGGCCGGTGATCACCGCCCATGTGCCGTAGCGGCGGCTGAGGTCGATGGGTCGGCGGAGGCAGAGGGCGAGGTGAGCGAGAAGGGGGATGCAGGCGGCCGATAAGTACAGCGCGCCGAGAGCGGCCAGGGAGATGAACCAGACCGGAACTGCCGCAGGCATGTTGCAGCTAGGTCCGGAATCCTGAGTTGATTGCTGTACTGTGTATACGTTTGCACTGCTTGTTCCTGGCTATATATACATGCAGAAATATAGGCCGGGCCAGCCGTTGAGGCCAAAATTGAAAAGTAGCGCGTATTGGTAGGGTATCTGAGGATCGGTACATCTAACGATATGCCGCCCCCTCTGTGTATATTAATGTGATCGAGTTACAATCGTATAAGGCGAGATATGTCTGCCTAAGTATTTGACTGAAATTTCTTCAGATTTTGCAAGTTTATACAAGGAGTGCCCCCACTCACTTGATTTTCCCCACTCATATATTTTGTTGGGTCCGCCACTGGAAGAAGCCTAGGCGTAGAAGCTGTGACCACTGTACATCGCGGCCTTGCAACAAGCCTCGAACCATTGCTCTGTGCTCAAAGGCTGCGCAAATAAATCACGAGTAGGCATCGGTGTAGTCCGATTGGAGATTAGCTCAACGAGAGCATTGGAGTCATCTCGAGGTTCACAAAGAGGTAGGAGATGAACCCCTCCAGGCGCAAGTGCTGAGTGGTCAACGTAAGTGAGTCAACCACGCCTTTCACTTTGTTTTAGTAGGCCGTCACAATAGACTTGAGTTTCTTCACCTTCTGCAGTTGGCGACAGATATGCATGTACCTCGCCGTCTACTGCGAGGAAAAGCTGGAGGTGAGGGAAGCCCACACATCCTGCGAGGTAGTGGCAAGAGGATCATCCCCGGCATGACTTTTGTCAAGGTAGACATGATGGCGGAGAGGATCGCGGCATCCTGCTAATGCTAGGCCGTGAACGCAGGGTTGTAGATGCGTCAAGGTGCCTTCGTGTCCTCGATGGCCATGGTGTCGCTGATCTCTTTCTCAGCGCAGGGAAAACTGCCATCGACGAAGCCTAGGAGCACATAGCTGCAGATAACTTGGATCACACCTGAACACACCAGTACAAGTAGTTGTCGGTGCTGAAGTGGACGACAATGAGAGGACCAAAGTTGAAGGGGCCCGCTGATCGGCTGATGATGTGATATAGAGTTGCAACGTACATGTCAAGCTATGCCTGCCTAACCTTCAAAGCCTAACAACCTAAATCAGAAGGATTAGACTAGATACTATACAAGTTGGATAACCAAGAATACTTACAACGTGCTAGTCACATTGTTTATTAAGAATCCTGTGGGGCACTACACTCATCCGACAGATATTTCTTATCCATACCATACCAAAAAAAAGTTCTCCAAAAATATCGGAGCGTTGAAATACTGGTTGTTTGGCTGAATAGTTAGGTGTCGTTCATAACTTCATTTCAGATAAAGACAAGTTTATTGCTCTTTGCTTCTGCAATATGTGGTGCGGTCTTTTGTATCATTGTGTACACACTTTGCCACATTATTATCACAAATGTTACATTACGTGGGCAGATTTAGAATAATCTTTGGTGCTTATCCTTGTAGAATAATGACAGCAGCATCTTACCACACCAGAGCTCATCATTGTCTGAAATTTTTCTAATTGCCGTCTATTGGTAAGTATATACATATTTGTAGACGATTTTGGCTAACTGTTTGTTTGGATTAAGGGTAAAAATAATAGGTTCACCAGTATTTAGTTTAACTTTGGGCTAAATACCAATGCCACCACTAATTTACCTCCATTCCAAACAGGCCCTTTAGGGTGGAAGTAATTCCAAAGCAATTAAAATGTTCGTCGGTAATTTCCCTTTTGGCTACTTAATTGGTTGATTAGGACTCCCATAGCTACCGTCGAGTTGATGAGAACTTAATTAAGCCAATGTGTCGGCCAAGTTGGCCTATATATGGACCACAGCATCATTCTCAAACTGCCAAGCTGCATAATGCCGTGGTACACATGCATGCAAGCTTGTCAGGCTATAAACATATAGATAGGTACATGCAGAGAGAAAAGAACCCTACGTTGCAACGTGTGAGATCAAGTGCGTACTTGTTTGAAGGGCACAGAAATGTAGGAGTTGAAGTGGATCAGTGCCAATTGATAACGAACCTAGCTGCTGCATTAAACTTAATGAAAACAGCGTATAACAACCAAATAGTAGTAATAATTTCAATTTCATTTTGATAGTGATCTGGGGAAGCTGCATGGCTGGACGCAAACTGACATGACGTCACCAAACATGTTTTTTTACATAACAAGACGTCTACTAACAAACAAAGAAACACAAATAAAATTAGGAGGTTGATATATCACCATATTAGTTAATTCATGACAATATTTGTTTCTTGTGGGTAATATGTAAAATCACATTGAGAACTTTGCGGACGAGTTGTACAGAGGAGGCAATGCTGAATTGAGCAAACCCAAGGATCAGTGAGCCGATTCAAGCAGGGATTGAAGTAAGCGAGGAGACACTAGCGGCAATTTTATTTGCGGGCCATAGAGTGTGTCTTGGTGCACACCTTTGCGATATGGGTCCAACGCACGACTGTTGCGGATATTCTTGCCAAATATTATTAATTTTCTATATAAACTTACACTTCCAATGGAAAATAAAAGGGGATAAGTATATATTAAAACTAAATTACACTTATTTGGTATAGTAAGTCATGGTGGGAGCTCCTTTATGCACTTCAAGCCATCATAAAGATTTCACATTATTATTCTTGGGAAGTTATAGAGATTCAGTACTAAGGATATTGTCAGTTAAACCAAACTAATTAGAAATGTTGTGAAGAAACTGACACGTACTACAACTAGATGGACATTTGGGACAAAGAACACCATATCCGCTGTTTTATCAAGGAAATTGGTTTCGAATCTTGCCTGATGGCGGCAACAACTCAGCGTGTACCAACTCATTGGGATTCCAAGTGCAGAATATTGTAGAAAGCGTTTTTTGCCCACAAGGGTGACTCGAGCGTTTATATCGAACTTTCGAGGAATTGGCGGAGAGATATGTTTTCCTTCTCCTCTTCAAGCAACATACAAAACAAAGTCTTTGCCTTGTGTTCCCAACTTCACCATGTGGTTGTCAAGCACAAGGCCGGTTCCGTATTAGTAAAACTGAAATAAGCTTGTAAATAAATAAAGTAAAATAATCTATGACTAGACAAGGAAAGTTAAAACAATAAGATAACGGTCTTTTTGGGTTTTTATTTGTGTTTGCTAATAGTAAACGTGTTTTTTAATTTTCGGAATAATTAATTGAGAAAATATGGAAAGTGACAAAACTGTGTTGGAAAGTTGTTTTTATAATAAAACGTGGGTTGGGCTTCATATGTTCACTTGATTATTCTCTTATATGGTGTAATGGACATAAAACAATTCACTAACAATATAATATTGATAAAACTTCATTATGTGTATGATAAGCATTTATATGGGAATCACGCGATTTTGTAGAGATGATGCAACACATCTCTCTTATACTCCTCCAGAAAGGGAAAACTTCATGCAATCTAGAATTTAGAATAAATAGAGTATAGCCTTTGATACTTTTGACATGATGTTTAAATATCAAATGTGTTATCTTGAGCAAACAAGATTATCTTAGATGTCACTAGATAATTATAACACATGCATTCACTTAATCCCTAGTGATGTAACAAAAAAAGGTAAAAATCATAGTGGATCTCCAATTTTTTGTCACTATCCAATCGCAACCACCACATTATTCCAACTAATACACACATTTCTCCACACACGCCCTCTCATACAAGTTGGATCATAACAATTATTTAAGAACATTTACATAATATGCATCTACTAATACATCTCACACATAATAGAATTCCAATCTCAAATATCAACTCATATAATAAAGATCCATCACATATATAGGAATTATATAGATGACCATAATTATGTTGGGTAGCTCATGTGGTACTAAATCAATGGTAGCACAAAAGATAAATAGATCAAGCTACTGCCACAAACCCATAGTCCAGAGGTGAACTACTCCCTTCTTCCTCATGTCGATGGTGTTGGAGAAGTTGGAGATCCAATCGAAGGCGGCTCCGACATCGTTTACCCCTCCAATCTTTGGTGGTTTTGGTACTGTTTCGGTGTTTATGTGTTTTCGTGGCCACGTCCCTATAGAACACCTCGGGGGTCATTTATATAGGAGTTTTTTAGGTCAAGACTTCAAGTCTGAGATGAAGATGGACGACTGGCGACACTCGAGGAGGAAAATAGCATCGGTGGTGTGGCCCAGGGTGGGAGCTAGGACACCTGGTCTCTTTTGGGCCTCCGGTCTCCCCTCTCGAGGTCCAAGTGCTCCTGGTCATTATCTTCAATCCTAGGTCCATTTGACTCATTTTAGATCCCTGAAAGATAAAAATACACAAAACATGAAATTCATGTTCTGGAGAGCTATAACCAAAATAAAGAGAATCAGTGGTAGATCTCCAAATGTCAATATTAAACATGGATATAACATTATATTAAGTTGCTAATATTTGGGAATATGAATCAATAAACTACAAAGTTCATGTATACGTTTTACATACATCACTTGACAATAGACATTTGAAGTACCAAAAATATATTTTGGATATATAATGCAAAAAAACATGCAAATTAATAAAAGATATGAAGATTAGGAATTACCCAAGAGGACAATTTTTCTTTCGCATGAGAGTAAAAAAAGAGAATGTGAATAATTTGTGAGATTCATTAACTTAATTATCAACTAGGATATTGGGTTTATGCTATTCTTCCAAAATGTGCATGGACTGGCAAGTCACTCATTTTTCCAATGAAACCAAAATAATAATATAATTTCAATGTGAAGTTATAAAAAGTACCTTCAGTTACTGGTGATTTTGACACTAATTACTTATTGAAACATGCTATAATCAATCTTCTATACTTGTGGATATCAGAGATAGATGTTTGTAAAGACAACTGATGTCGTTGCATATTTGCCATCCAAACCACAACTCACTAACAATACCTCCCCTTCAATTCGTAACGAGACTCAAGGAATCAACGAGGTGGTTCAAAACTCCAAAAAAATGAGAGATGGATGGAGCTCTAGTATCCTTCACCCATGCTTCGCCATGGCACCTTCCACCACTCGATCTTCACAAAACTAGGAAGGAATATGACGAACATTGGGAATATGTGGCAAGAGCGGCTAGTGAAAGGCAAAGTAGGAGAAAGCTCGCCGCTATAGTCATCTAGCAATGAAAACTCGGAGACCTAATGGGTAAAGGTGCGATGAGGGTGAGGATGCGACTAGGAGAATTGAGGATGGGGATTTCTTATCCATATCAGGGTACAATTTAGGTGGTCTTTGGTGGTCTACCCGAAAAGCACATCACATAGAGTCTCCATCACATATGTCGAGTGCTTATGTTAATAGTTGTCTTAATGTGCTATTACATTGTAGTAGGCTCAAATAAAGTCATATGTGATAATTACATTAGAGATGGTGTGTGCGAAAGAAAAAATCTTTGTTAAGCTTTTCTGTAGTATGTGAACAATAAGTTCTATCTATTTTTTCATCGAGAGTTAATCATCATTCCTCACCCTAACTGCATATGCAATGCCTCGCGCAAGAACTCCCCAAGGCCCTTCCTCTATGGAAAGCACAACTACAATAATTTCTTGATTCTTCCGAAAAATATAATATTATTTAGTAGATGGGTAAGTGGGAAAAAAATACCACACCGTAAGGATGAACAAAGACATACTTTCTTTGTAGTAAAAGTATATATTTATTAGTGCCTCATAACAATGCATGATGATAATTCCATATATAAAGGCGAAACCAAGTACCTAAAATAAATACATGACACGATTAAACAACATATCATCACAACCATACATTCAGCAAATACTAGATAGGCTTGATGAAGAGACTCTCAATAGTGCACCCAATGTGTGTGTTGTGTGTGTACACATCATTCCTGTTGCCATAAAAAAATGTTGTACTAATAGCTAAGCTAATAAATTGTTGTAATGCTGGGAGAAGAGCATGATTTTCGAAGCGGGCTTGGTTCAGGGTCCTCCATTCCTCTTCCATCAATGTATCAATTCTTGTAATGGCCACCTCACTTGTGACACAATGCTCACTTATGTAACGCTCCACGGTGCTTGGAAGATCGCCCTTGCACTTTCGACGCTGTATGATTGCATCAACACTCACGTTTAGATTACATAATTAGGTATCACATTAAACTAATAATCTCGCACACATGTGTATTAGTTGCAACAGTAAAATCACTACCACTCTTTTAATATGTAATATGTTATACAAAATCTAGAAATTGAGTTACGGGTAGCATTGCAAAAATGACATTATTATAAATAAGTCTAAATTTTGATTTGATAATATTTTTGTTTCGTGTAACTCACATTTTATTCAAATTGTTTCTCAAGATTAAATATCAACTTGCTTGAACCTCATATTTATGTGAATAAAATGAGTAACATGCCATACACTATCTAGAAATATCATATATACCTCAAATGCACCAATGTCATTCATGAAACGGGAAATCTTTCCTACTGCTATGATGACATCCGGGACACTTGCTGCCCACTCGAGTGCTGGCTTCATCATTTGGTCATTCATGCATGTCATCATACTCACACATATTGCCGGCACGCCTATGTTCAGGCTAGTTAACTTCACATGATCAACAAAACTTGGCTTGTGATTCTGGTGTGACCATTCTGCTTCATGAAGATAACCCATCACATTATTTTGGACCTGCGTGTCCAGCCAATGAATATTAATAAAAAAAACTTTTATAGGTAGTGAGATTTGTTATTCACTACATATGTGTGTGCTCACATGATTTACATTATATATTCAGTACAAATCAAATTATTATTATTATTTTTACTTTGACTACTACTCTCTCTAGTTTATAGAAGCATTAATTTAAAAAAAAAAATCCTTTTCAAATTCTTAAGGAATCAATTTAGTGCTTTCAGAAGCATCTTAATCCATCTATCTGGAATTACTTGTTACAAATTTGTTAAGATTTGTATGTATCTATCTAGACAAATCCATGACATCTAATTTGGGACCGTGGGAGTATTAGATGTGTTTTGGACATGTTTTTCTACAAAAAAAACACTTGTCCAACATGATATATTATTAGATTTCAATAATAATATTGAGTATGTCCATAGACATATTTAGACCACATAAATTCTCAAATTAAATATCAATATTTTTCAAGACTAAAGGCATTATATAAAAAATTGTTTATTTTTCAGGCAATCATATTTTCAACTAAGATATTCTTATAGTCCAATTTATAATTTTATATTGACATGAAATTAGAAAATCTAAATAATGGAAGATACATATTAGATAACATGTCAATCTTGAAACTATCATGGATTTATATCGAGTGAGTACAATTATTGCAGAGTTTATTTTGAGATTGTATATTAAGCTAAACTTTCTTTTAATGTATATGTTGAGGCAACACGATATATGGTATATGTTGTTGTTCTCACAATATACACAAATATTAAATATATATTACCGCTCTCTTGAGATGTGCAATATCGTAGTTAATATTGATTGGCATTTCAACCTCAATATTCTGGAATGTCCTTAACATCTCCATATAGAACTTTTTCAGGTACTTCGGCAGAATAGAAACAGCGCTATGATCCCATCTACAAGGTGAATTGCATTTGACACAAGACTCGTTAGGTCAATGATTTGTTGCTGCATGATAATCAAATCACTTTCTTATCTTTTTTGAATTTAAACCACATTTCATCAAGAAGAGATCCATGTTCTAGTTATTGACAGATCGCTCGTTAATAATTCTATCTGTGGCTAATTTCTCTAGGATGAATCTAACATTACTACTCTCTCATATTCATATTATTTGATGCTAATATAGATGTATCTAGACATATTTTAGTTGTGGATACATCCATTTTAACATCAAATAAAATGGATCGGAGGGAGTACAATATTTGTTCTTCCTGCATCTTGGATACAATTTTTCTTTTGTTACCCTTTACTTCTTACGACAACATATCTATATGTTCCAAGAATCAATATAATAAGGTAAAATACAACCATGTAACACTACAACAACAAAATATGCATCACATTAATAGTGGAATAATCCTTTGAAATGGCAAAGAACACATACTTGTGTCAAGCCTTTAAAAATAGAAATATATAATTATGAGGTTGTAGGTAACTGAATTTTCTATGTTATACTAGCGCATCCTAAGCGCCCAGATCATTTAATTTGGGCTTTGGCACTACTAATTCAGTATTCGGGTAGAGAAACCACATTTTCTCTCGCCTCTTAATGTATGATATTCTCACACTATTCATAGTGGGAGTAATTTAGTCGATAATATGTAACCACATGCAATACTAACTAGGCATTTTAATCGTATGTCATGCGATTAAATGTGAAGAGAGATGCTTGTGGTAACTAGCTATGTTACCATAATATCACATATTTCAAGATAAAATGAGTCTGCACCCTAGCAAATAAGACTTTGCATGATATCACCGGTATGTTGCTTTCAACTCTGGAGGTAGTAACGTAGACTAGTGGAATATGCATGACACTAGTAAATTTCCAGCTAATATTTTTGCTGACCACCTAATCATCCCTACTGCAGGTTGAACTACATGTATATAGTAAAATTGTATATTTTGTTAGCGTAGCACCCATGGTAGCAAATATAAGTTTGTTTTTCCTCAGAACTTATATTATATTTAGAGCGGCGTTTCCCATAAATTATATCAACTCCATTTGGGTGTATGAATATGCCTATGCACGTGACAATGTGTGAGGTATGAACTAAATCATCTTGAGTATTATAAGTTCGTTACTAGCTGGCACACACATGCTTATATATGAGATATCATTCTCACCATTGGGAAAATTTGGGGGATAGGTATTATTTTTCACGATTAATTTCCTATGATTATGAATTCATGATATGGTATGAAATATATTACCTTACTAGATTAGGAATCTAAATAGGTAGGCCAATATGTTGATAAAAATGCAAAGCTCAATTAATCAAACCTTTGTATGGCTTCATGTAGCTTCCGACAATCCTCCAACGTGGCATGGTTATCATAGATGTCATCTAATGTGGTAATTAGTACAATCATCTTTGTGATGATACTTCGGACAAACTCAAATCCTGTATCGTAGAACAACACAGAGGCCCAAGTGAATCCCTCCACCACACGATCTCGAATAAAGCTTAGCCGGATGCATCCAGAAAAATCTTTCCACCACCTGAGAATTAATTTTATGTTACTTGATGTAGTAATATTTCCATGGAGTTAAATTATACTATCTAGCCCTATTAAGCAATCCGCTTAATATTTACTCCATTATTGTACCATATATGTACTTTTCCTACCATGCACACATATATTTGCCTTTCAGTTCCAAAGAAATTCACTAAGATGGAAATTTGAGATCTATCTTTATTTCATGAATATCCAATAACAAGCGAAATTCATAGTGAAATAGAAGGAATGCATGAATATATGAACCGATGAACGATTATTCCTTTCTTAATTTCATGATGTTGACTGGGAAAAAATAACATACCTAGTTATAGCTTTGAGCTCCTTTAGGTGGACATGTTGCTGAAGGTTAAAATCTAGTTTTGCAAGCTCCAATAGAATTAAGGTATGATCCTCTTGTTCATACTCTAGGATATAATGCATCATTTCCACCCTCTTATTGGTCCTTGGTAGCGGTGTGCAAAGGGCTCGCTGGACTTGCTTATCTAATGGGAACTTGAGGCTACCACTCATTAATTTAAGATGATGTCGGCTAAAATCCATTGCTTCTTCAAGTGTTTTCTCACCATGAACGAGCAGATGAGTTGCATTGTATAAGCTTAATAGACCCTTAGGATCATTCAATATATCCCTGATGAAGCTTCCATCTTCACTTCTGAATTTATTGAAAACATCTACAAGCTCGAAAAAAACATGTTGCTAGCCATCACAAATATAACAAGGTTTAAATTGTGGTATATATAATACCTAGTTTATGACATTATTATTTTCAAGAATAATAAATTCAAGATTGGTAACCTTGTTAGCTATAATTATAAAAATATATCATTATGATTTTCTGGCATTAAATTTTTTCCCAACAATTATGATATAAAAGTAAAGTTGGATACCTGGAGATACCCAATGTCCTTGCTCCCTAAGCAACCGAAACCGAAGAGAAACTTCATGCAAGTTGGAGTTGCTGATTTCACTTTCCAATATTTGTCTTAAAACCATGTTGATCTGCTCTTCAAAGTGGTAATCGATTCCCAGATGTTGTAGTGTATCTAGTAAGAACATTCTCTCTGTCGTGTTTTTGCGAGTACTGAGCAATACACGGATATCTTCTTTCAGTTCATCAGCTCTATTTGTTATCCATTCCAAAGATCCCTAACATTCATGCATTTGTAATTTAGATTAAACCAAAATTGGGTTAGTTAAGTGCAAAGTTTTATTTACCACAACAAAAATTAGGGGAGGGGTGTGATATTAGTACTGCAATTTATCATGAGTGAAATAAATATGAGTAGATTACAATAGTATAGATAACCATATATTTATAATAGGAACACATAGCATCGAAAATATGATGGAGAACCTAGGTGTAGGTGCACATGATATAAACAAATTCTAATTATGCTATTTAAATGTTTAATTTTTTGAAATAAGTCACGCACGTACATATCACCTTGATATTTACTCGTGCAAAGCTTTAAGAAAAATAGACAGTATGATCTACACAAAATAAAGAAAACACAACTTTGTTACGCTGTGAATAGTATATGTCCACTCCTTGTAGTGTGAACAATATAATTTATTATTTTTGTGTAGGTCACATACTTTTATATTTTAGGTTCAAACTTTGTTACGGCATTCATTTTTTACACACATAATTTATGCCGTATTTTCCATTTTTTTGATCACAACGAGTTTTGGTGCACTCGAGAGCGAAAAATTTGTGACACATCTAACATACAATATATGTAACAAAATAAGGATCCATTTTAATTGTATATCAGTACTTGAATCCTTTAATCTTCGTGATAAAAATAAAGACCCTTTATATCTCATTATCTAACAATAACAACTGCAAGCTAGAGTTCTCAACTTCAGTTAAACTATATATGTTAGTCATCACGCCTTGCACTTAAATGGACATAATATGATAATTTACTCCGGATCGTTAATTTGTCAATCATAAATTTGTTTGTTCAATTATGATAAGTATAGCAAGATAGCACATGAAATATTATTGACAGATTTAGTGGTCCCTCATTCCAAATCAGCACTGCCATACATGTTGTACATGCACGTAAAAATATATTGTACATGTGCATATTACACCTTAATTACCATGTCGTACTATTAAATAAAAACATTATCAGATACATATATCACGTTGACATTGAATTATATGCTTTAGATTACATATCCTTACTTAAGTAATCCTAATGATATTTCATCCGATGATATTTTACATGGGTTGTGTTACAAATGGTACAAATATAGTTTGTACAACTTACTTATCTGACTAACTATATGCATATTGTTTCTACTATGAAAATGGTATCTTCATGTGTGCTTCTAATAATTTTAGCAACATTAGATAAATAATTAATATTTGAAATTATATGATCTGCTAGAATTTATGCATAAAAACACACAAAATACACCGGTCGGTGCCTACTCTCTTTGTGACCAAAATAATTTAGAAGGCACATATATCATTATCTTGATTCAGTATATGTGTCCAAGTTTACCGTCTTTATTTAATAAAATAAAAATATTATTTTGGTCAATAGGTAATAGTAATATTAGCCATCATATTACAAAGAAATAATTGATTGTATCATATAGGAGTATATTAATTCCTATAGTTTTATTCAATGGAACCCACTGTATGTCAAATATATAGAAATTAGAGATATACAAATTTTGAAATGTTGAATCACTTTAACTTATAGTGTCAAAACATGGATTATCATCACTCTCCTCTTCTTCTTCTTTAGCCTAGTTACAGTTTAGAAATTAATTTCATTTGGGTTATTTTGACTATGTTTTGTCGTCCCATAATGTCGGAGCTTATTCTCTTAGTAAATGAGTGTCTCAGCATCTCTACTTCAAGTTTATATATACAATATAGTAACTCTTGTTTTCTACTTTTGACATCGTAACCAATAAAAATAATGAAATTAATGGAGCCTTTTGTGTTTTCCGTTGGATGTTCAATTGTTAGCATGCGTAGGCCTATATAATACCCCTTGTACCTACTTAGATGATGTATTTTTGGTGGTTCACAACACACTTTTTGTTACTCAATTGATTGCCAAATTTAAACCTCCAAATTTGTCTACACCATGTACCTATTTGTACTTATTAGAAGTACTATGTTTTTAAAGCATAATTAGAAGTACCTACTATGTAAAAAAGATACTAGTATGGAAGACATATTGTGAAATCAAACATGATAAACTTGTGCCTTTTGGGCGAATAGTGGGTGTAGAGTGATACCCATTAATTTGACAGATTGGGCCCATGTAACAAAGTGCTAGACCATTTCCCCTTTTCATTTCACCCTCTTTTCATTGATAATTAATTATGTAATTTTTTCATCATATATGAAAATTGCAAGAACTAATGCAATACTTATTGATTTTTATGTTTGGTGTTGGATCGTTTATTATACACTCTTTTTTGCAAAACGTATATTTATAAACTTCACCTTTCATATCTTTCTTCGAATTTTATTAACTTTTGGAATTTGTAAGCCGGCCCACTAGAGTAGCCCACCTAGTATTTACGTGTTTCCCAAGTGGTTTGCCATTTCGCCTGTGGTGGTTGCATCGTAAAAGTTGGTCTATAAATTTAACTAAATCGCATTGTTTGTTTACATATATATATATATCTCTTGACTTAGTGAAAATGAATCCTCGAAAGCACACATAAAGGACAGCATTGACGTCTATAGATGTATTACATTTACAAACAAAATCCTTGGTACAGTTTACATATGGAATACCAAATGGCTTCCAAATAATGTGCATTCATATATACCTGCAGGGGCAGCGGCTCGTATGCAGCAAAGAAATCAATCCACGGCGAGGGTTCATAGGTGAACTCAGGAGTGGTAGCGACGCCTGTCGCCATGTCAAGGTACGAGATATGGTACGTTGCCCTTTTGTGTCGAGGAGTTAGCTAGCTAGTCGAGTGTATTTGGGGACACGAAGGAGAGTGAGGCCCCTTATATATACATGTTCGATCGACAGATAACGTCGTCATTGCGACCTGAATCTAGTGCATAGTAGCAGCCGGGCAAAAGGTTCTCTCTTCGCAACTTCCAGCTTACCAGGAGTGTCTCAAGTGTACTACATCGACGTTAAAAATGTTCTCTTCCCAGCTTGCAGCTGATGGGCCTTGCGGCTAAGCAGCCCAGTGGAACCGTGTGGTCAAAGCCAACAACGGTTAGATTGCATAGCAGCCGCTGCAGCTTTTCATTAGATTTCATCTGCTTCATATGGTGCAGGTCCGCGATCTGAACCGAGCAATCGCGGTCCGCCATGGAATTAAACAAAGAAAAAGGAGAGAGATCGAAGACCATATACTAAGCAGCCCGTCGCACACATCCACATCCTATACCACTGCGTCACATACCGAGACAGTGACGCTGCACCATACTGATTCCCAGAGGGTTTTTTTTTTCTCGGTTGAGAAAAAACACTAGCGGATATATTGTCAAAACTAGCGGTTATAATACCACTCGAGATTTGTTAAACGAATTTGTAAATTTGTCCATAATATAAATTTGAGGAAATTATGTAAATACCTATCTATTTCATTCGGCATAAAGTTTTCCCGATGATAACCGGAATAATAGATTTTTGGCGACATTTTGAAATTCTCGGGGGAGAAAAAAACCCTGCTCTCAGAACACATGCGCGCACGATGAATGCCATAGCATGTGGTAGGCAGATGATGGGAGGGAGCCTTGCAACAGTTGTGGGATGCACAGGGACAAAAGAAATCACAACAAATATTACAAGGATAGACCAAATAATACATGAAACTACTACTTCCTCCTTTCACTATATAAAACGTTTGGCGGAAACGTGTTTTGCCTCTATGTCCTCTCTTGAGAGGCGGCGGCGGCCTAACTCCTCCCGGTCTCCACCTCCATCGACCAGGACGTTGTCCTTGGTCCTCTCTCTCTCTCTCTCCGCCTGCCACTATGGCAATAGGGAGGGTGGGGGGGCTCATTCCGACGTTCTGGCCTAATAGTTATGGTTAGGTTTTATCTGTTGTGGTGCGCCGTTGGGGTCTTGGGAGCGGTGTATAGGAGAATAAATATGGCTCAACTCTACTCTCACACTAGCGACAGCCTTCTGGGCGGCGCCTCAGAGTTGATGGCAATGTGTGTTGATTGATCTTTCAAATCGGCAGCTTTGTTTTCTCGCCCTTTTTCAGATTTAACAAGATTAGTTTCTTGGTGTGTCGCTAACGTTTGTTTTTATCTGCGATGACGCTGGCGGTAGGGGCGAGGTAGTTCTTCTGGAGCGAATATGTTAGTCCGGAGGTGGTGGATATGCCATTCTTCTCCGACTTCGTCGATGGGAAGTGGCGGATCTTGGTCAAAGACAGCACATGGACGTCTCTCGGTCGACATGCCACATCGACATGTGACTCGCTGCTTGCAGAAGGCCTCTTCATCGACTCACAAAGCTTTGTTGGCGATGGTGCTTTTTTTTTTGGATCTTGCAATGGTGGAGCCTCGGCGTCTCTTCCGACGTCCGTCTCAGCGATGCTGGATTTGGATGGCCGCCGCTGGCCACTGTGGTTGCAAGAAACCCTAGAGATCTTTTGTATTTGTCAATCTTTTTGGATTTTAGGTACTAATTCAGGATAATCATTTTATCTCGGTTTGTATTTTAGTTTTCACGTGTGTTGCTTCATGTAACTTGATTTTTGATTAATAAATATGTGGTTGCTCTCAAAAAATAAAAAAAACTTTGAGACGGAGTGACCTTATCTCTGTTCTAAAATATAACGCTTTGGTATGCTAAAGCAGTCCACCAAATCATCTTACATTTTGGAAAAAAAGCCTAGACCTAGATAATGGCAGTGTTACACTTTAATTATCGAAGGGATATTCCTGCAAACAGTTATGATGCGTTGTTTGCATGGCCGACGTGTACCTGACGTCAAGATGAGACGGTCTGTCCTCCCCCTGTGTCAATCATCCACAGGCTGTTGTCTCGGCTGCTCGCTCAGGTTAGTGGCACCTTTTCTATCGGTAGATATGCGACAAGCACTGCTAGCTCAGATAAACGCATACATGCGCGCGTGCATGTTCCTCATCGTTAGCAGCCGGGGGAATTATTAGGTAGGGACGAAGACGAATTGAAACGTATGTTATCTGTATGGTTTAATACTTCATCCGGCCGATAGATTGGCACGTCTCTGTTTGGCAGCAGCCAGCAGGTACATCAAGTTCAATACTTACTCAAAATGATAATTATTTGTGATCTGCGCGGCCGACTGCACCCACTCCAGGAATTATATACTCACATGCATCAAGCCTATCTCTAAGTTCAGATTTCTGCCGTATCCTAAAATCTTCGTGCGCTAGGAGCAGACATAAAGATAGCAAAACAGTTGTACTCCGGAATCAATTCCTCTTTGCTTTACTGGTCAGCCATTGGTGCAGTGATCCATGACATCAAACTCAAGTCTAATTCGTTCAGGTCTATTTCCTGTAGTTCATGTTAACGAAGCTTCTAATCCAGTTGCTCATGCTATCGCCCAGTCTGCGGGGCTCCCCTAGCTGGCGAACGATTGCTAGGGAGAGAATGAGCGATCGGTTTCTAACCAAATTTGTTTTCACTTTTCCTACTAAACAGCTAGCTGTTTTGCAATTGGCAAACAGGCACTTTTTGGGCCGTCCGATGTTCTCACCAATCTTGGCGCATCTATGTCAGGCTTCTACTGTGTGCTCCGTTGAGTCCCTTCCCGAGTTTCCTTTAAAATTGTTTTTTTTTTAATTTTCATCTCCCTTCATTTATTCTGTCGGAGTCCCACCTCTTTTGCCCCGTCCCACTGCTCTGGCTAGGAGGCGGGCGACTGCGGCCAGCGTCGGAGAGGGCGGCGACTGCGGCAACGACGCATCCTGCACGGCCAGCGTTGGAGAGGGCGGCGACTGCGGCAACGGCGCATCCTGCTCGGCCGGCATCGGAGAGGGCGGTGCTGCTCGGGACGGGGAGAGTTGCGACGTCGCAGTCGGCGGTAGCTGCGATGGGAGGAGTTGCTCTCGTGTTCTTCTTCGTCCAGCTGGGAAGAGGTCGGCGATTCACGAGCGCAGAAGGCCTGGTTGCCGCCAACGTGATGGGCAATCTCTTTGTTTCCATGTCCTCTGTATTTGTGTGCTCTAATTTTGGGTGGGTGGTATGTTGACCACGAGGTCGCGCGGGATTTGACCTTCGCCTGTGGCGCCGCACATCAGTTGTGAGTTATTTTTGGAGCTGCATCAGCTGTTGTTTGATGCTGCTCATATGGAGTTGTGCTACGTATGCGTGGTGTAGTGCTCGATTTATTGGACGTTTTAGGTATTTTTGTTCTGAATCTGTTCATATGTGCTGAAGATCCCTGCAGATGTTTTGGGCATTTGGGGTATTGTTGATTTGTAGTTCGAGGTAGCTATCCAGTTGTGTTTGCTTGTTTGGGGCGATGTTAGTTTGACCTGAATTTGTTCATTTGTGCTCAACCTAGCTGCAGATATTTTTGGGCGTTCGGGGTTATGTTAGTTTGTCATGAATCCGCTCTTGTGTTCTAGACCTTGCAGCAGTTGTGTTTGGGTGTGTTGCTGATTTTTTAGAGATGTATATTGTAATAACTAATTCAGCACACATCTTATCTGTGATGCATATGTTAAGGCAAGTTCAAAGCTTAGTGTTAGTGGTTGACTGCCTGTTTTCATTTCATGCTTTGAGACTTGAGTTTTGTATAACAAGGAGCATGTGTGCATCGGCAAGTAGGTACTTAGTTCATGTTTATGTCTCTCTATTATAGAGTCTCTTTTTTTTACCTGCACCTCAATTCTGCCTTCTTCCAAGTCAGTATAAGTTGACCTCGCAGATGGTCCTTCATTATCCGTGACTGGATTTACCTGCATATGTTGCTAATGTGAGCATTTTGTTGTCATATGCATTAAAATGATGAAATACTTTAATTTTGTTTATCAAATAGCTTACAGGAGCTTTGTATTGATGTTTTTCACCCTCAAACATTAATCTTTCTGCTTTCCTGCTTGTTTGTTGTTCACTCTGAATTTTTTCAGTAGTTAGACGTCATGTAGTGTCATCATTTGCTGACGACGAAAAACCCTGGGCATATCCTTAGAGTTTTAATTTTTATTTGACATCATTATTTTTTAGAGGGAAAATTAAATATAGATCTGTTCAGTGCTCACTTTTCCTGTAGTACTTTTATTTTATTTTAAGAGCTTAGTATTACTTACCTGCATATTTCTATTTCAGATGAGCAGCTTATGTCGAGGTCGCCCCTTAGCAAAGCCATGTATGAAAATGTGTGGTGCAATTTTATTTGTTATTTTTTAGCGCATAAAAATATTTTGTGAACATGTTTTGCCGAATACGCCATCTGTTTGTTTCAAAATAGCACCTCTAATAATAATGCCTCATCCATTGCTGCCTTTGTATTGCCACTATTTAGTACCTGCAACAAAAGAATATATATCGTTAATTAGATGCAGCGATAAAAGTACAAGATTCCATGCTTTTGATTTGACTTTAAATGTAATTATTTCTGTCATTAATTTGCTGCTTGTTGCAGTCCTGAAATTATTGTTGCCACTATGATTTGAATGGTGTGAGCATCTCCACCTATCAAAATCTGCACATCCCTGCCATGTTTTAAAAGCTTTCACTGCTGCAGAGTTTGCACTTCTTAGTTTTCATTGTCTCATTTTGTTTTTCGCTTCAGTTCCTTTGCATTGAAGTACAATGGCTAGGTAGTTGATGGATTTATCGATTAAGCTTATCGAGTATTTTATTGCGTGGAGCCGTGGACCCGCAGAAGTAGATGCAAAGCTATTTACCAAGGAACCTGTGATTACGTTGTAAGCAGCCAACCACCAGGCTCTGTTTCGCAGGTGCCCACCTGATCCTCCTTGTCGGCCATCGCCAAGTACTCCTCGCGAGGTCTTTGCAACATGTCCAGCATGGACGTCTTTCAGTTTTATTTGCTCAGTTTCTTATTTGTTGAGCTACTCAGTTTCTCTGCTTAATTATGTCCTATTTCTTAACCTTTCAATTTTCCTCCTTTCATTTTCTTGGCATTTTTAGTCTTCAGCTTCATTGTTCCACTCTCTCTGTTTTGAATTTTTTAGTGTGCATTTTGTCAGCATTTTATTGTTGAGCTTCATGTCTTATTCATCAACGTTTCTTTTTTATGTGCTTCTTATTCAGGTTTTCAGTCGCTATTCTTCATTAATCAGTGTTTGGTCTTCTTCTCGTCATTTAGTCGTTAGTTCATTAGTGTTTCTTTTTTCATTTCCTTTCTCCGGTCTTCAGTTCTTTTATTTCTGCAGCAGCTTTTTTCTTCAGTCATTTGTCTCACTCTTCTGTCACTCCTTTTGTATTAAAAGCCAAAGCTTTCCACCCTCAGTTTTCTTAGTTCTCACTCTCTTTCAAATTTAGTCTCTCAGTAATTTAGTAGCGCAGTTACTTTTCTAAGTCTGTCAGTTCTTCCTCAGTTTTTTAGTTACTTCTGTCTTCATTATTGACATTTCAGTAATGTCTCTTAGTAATTCTGTCTTTTGTTCTTTAGTCTTTGAGTCCACCAGGATATGATTAAGACAGTTATGTTCTGAATTGTCTCTTTGTTTTTAGTCTTTAGGAACTGATAGTTCCTCATTAACTCATTATCCCTGAAATTGTAGTTCATTTTTCCTTGTTCAACATTATTCAGTTTTCAGTGTTATTCCTTCTTGTCTGTAGATTTGTTTTCTTTCAATTTTTCTGCATTTTAGTAAATCATTCTTTTGATAGTTTCATTGTTTCAATCTCTCAGTTTGCATTCCCGGACCCCTTGTATTCCTCGCCAATCGGATCTACACCGACCTACATCGCAGTCGCTCGTGTCCGTCAGGGCACCACTTCAGCCGCTGCAATCCTTTGATTCTTCAGTTTTCAATCTTTGACCTTATGTGTTCAGTCATATGGCGCTTTCTTTTCATTGCTTCATTGCTCAGGTAATCATGTTTATTTTTTAGTTATCCTTTTTTGGTACTTGTTACACACATTCAGTTTCAGCCTTTAGTTCTTCAGTTGGTAGATTTGTTTTAGTAAATCATTCTTTTGATAGTTTCATTGTTTCAATCTCTCAGTTTGCATTCCCGGACCCCTTGTATTCCTTGCCGATCGGATCCACCCCGACCGACAGCCGCAGTCACTCGTCTCCGTCAGGGCACCACTTCAGCCGCTATAATCCTCCTCAAGGTAGCTCTCTCTCTCTCTGCTTATGTCTCTTTCTATGTGATGCGGCATGGCAGGGTGCAGTTGTAAATAACCAGTGATTTTTAAGTAAAAGGGATTTCCTTTGTGCTATGTTCCTCTTCTCGACTGCAGCAGCGTGGTGTGGCTTTGTTGGACGGTGGGAGTCTCGGCTAGTGTGGCCTGGGTGTGACCAGCGGAGGAGTGTCTGATTCCTCCAGCGCATGCGCTGTTTCTAACAAGGGCTGGCAGAAGCATTATGATGGGTGTTGTAAGCTAGTTGTGTTTTGTTGCCAGGAGAGCATGATGTAGTCATTTTTTTCTTCATTCTACAGTTTCTCATTCCATAAGTCTTTTTTACCTTTTGTCAGGTCCCTTGGCTTGGTTTTATATCATTTCTCTGAATCTCCAAGTTTTGCACTTCCTTCATTGCCTGAATCTTTCAGCCTGAATTCCTGGACATCCTGTATTGCTGCACAACTGGATACATTCCGACCTACTGCAGCAGTTATTTGTCTCCATCCAGAACGAATCAGGTTCCAACAGCAACCTCTGCACTCCTCCTTGATGGTACCTCTATCTCTGATGCTTTTTCCCTTTGTAATTATGTATCATTGTTGTGTACGTTGTAATATGTCAGTTTTGCATTCTTTTTCTAACCCATGTTTTTCCCTCACTTAGCAGGTCCTGTTGGACCTAAGGTCATAGCAACTTATCTTCGTTCCGCATGAATCAGGAACAACATGTCAGCAACCTGTTTCATGGGTCTGGCTTTTTTGCATAAGGCTCTTTTTCATCAGAACATGCGGTACTCGGCACGGTACTTCGTTATCCGATGCTACTTCTCTATCGTAAATCTAAACTTTTGTACCATTTCGAGTCTGTCTCTGTTCAGGTATTTTCCAGGTACTATTTTTTCAAGTGTTCTTGTGTAACAGGGGAAGTAAAATTTGAATAATAGTGTACATCATGATTAGTGTTAGTTTCCTAATACATGAATGCAACTACAGACACCAGACGGTGAAAACTAGTGCTACATGTTCAAAAAAATTCTGACAGTGCAAATTTTGTGTTTTCAGTTGATAAGGTGATCGGGACCATACCTTAGGTTGCAAAGCATCTTCAAGTGGATGTAGGGTTTCTTGCAGATCTTCTTTTCCTTCCTTCTTGTCTGATGGGAGCTCTTCTTCCCCGTCTATTGTTTTGGGGGTAGGATCCTCTCGATCTGGATCCAGAGAAGAGCAGGGAATGAGGAGCAGGGAATGGCTGGGAAAGAATGGTTGGGGTGGTCGCAGCACGTGAGGCATTTTCTTGGTGAAGAAGAAGGCCAGGCAGCTGTTTTGGGCCTTTTTTCATGGGCTTTCTTGTGATGTACGTGGTGGATTTAGTTTTGGGAAACATCGGACTGAAAAATGGCTTGTACTAAAATCTGTCTGTTTTGGGTTAATGAAACAGACACTTTTTCCGTTTTATCCAAGTGTTTTTCATTTAACTGAAATACACAGCTGTCTTCATTTGATTGGTTCAGAAAAACTGTCTGTTTTTCAATTGAAAAACAGCTAGCTGCTAGCTAGTCACTCCCTTTGTTTTTCTATTTTTGGCAAATTTTGGACTGTAGTGGAGGCTATTGAGGGAAAGTTCTGCATGCATGTAGAAACAGACGAATCTGCTGATGTCAGAATCTTTTCCAAATTTCAAAATTCAAAATGTTTTAACTTTCAAACGACAACTCCAAATTAAGATCCGCTTTCACCAATCAATCTGCCTCGACGAGATCTTCAAAACTAGCACCCATGTTAATATGTTTCGACGATTTTTTTTCGGGCTAAAAGTTATCAACCCTCTCTATTCGAATAATCAACCCCTCCGTACTTGAGTGATCAACGGTAAATGTATAAAATTATCAACCTGGTGCAGGTATTGAGGGAAAGTTCTGCATGCATGAACAAATAGACGAATCTGCTGATGTCAGCGGAATATTTTCCAAATTTCCAAATTCAAAACGTTTTTACTTTCAAACGACAATTCCAAATTAAGATCCGCTTTCACCAATAAATCTCGACGAGATCTTCAAAACTAGCACCCATGTTGATATGTTTCGAGAAACTTTTTTTCGCTAAAAGTTATCAACCCTCTCCTATTCGAATAATCAACCCTCCGTTTATCAATAAATGTATAAAATTATCAACCTGGTGCGGGTATTGAGGGAAAGTTCTGCATGCAACAAATAGACGAATCTGCGATGTCACGAATCTTTTCCAAATTTCAAAATTCAAAACGTTTTAACTTTTAAACGACAACTCCAAATTAAGATCCGCTTTCACCAATAAATCCGTCTCGACGAGATCTTCAAAACTAGCACCCATGTTGATATGTTTCGAGAAACTTTTTTCTGGCTAAAAGTTATCAATCCTCTCCTATTCGAATAATCAACCCCTAAGTACATGAGTGATCAACGGTAAATGTATAAAATTATCAACCTAGTGTAGGGTATTGAGGGAAAGTTCTGCATGCATGCACAAATAGACGAATCTGCATGCGGAATCTTTTCCAAATTTCAAAATTCAAAACGTTTTAACTTTCAAACGACAACTTCAAATTAAGATCCGCTTTCACCAATAAATCCGTCTCGACGAGATCTTCAAAACTAGCACCCATGTTGATATGTTTCGAGAAACTTTTTTCTGGCTAAAAGTTATCAACCCTCTCCTATTCGAATAATCAACCCCTTCGTACTTGAGTGATCAACGGTAAATGTATGAAATTATCAACCTCAAAAGTTAATTTTATTTTAAACATTTTACCGAATATTTTTTTATTTAGAAGCTATCAACCCGGTGTCCTGTTATTTATCAACGGTAAATATAAATAACTACCAACCCTAAAATCTAACTTCATTTCGAATATTTTGGCGACTCTTTTTAGTTTACAAGTTATCAACTCGGTGCTCCGTTATTTATCAATGGTAATTATAAAAAAACTACCAACCCTAAAAAGTATTTCATTTAGAATATTTTAGCGAACATTTTTTATTTTACAAGCTATCAACCTGGTGCCTCGTTATTTATCAACTATAAATATAAATAAATAATAAACCTAAAAAGTATTTCATTTAGAATATTTTAGCAACTCTCCTTTAGTTTACAAGCTATCAACCCGGTGACCCGCTATTTATCAATGGTAAATATAAATAAATATCAACCCTAAAAATTAAATTTAATTTAAAATATGTAGCGTCTCTTTTTTTGTATACAAGTTATCAACCCGGTGCCCGTTATTTATCAACGGTAAATATAAATACCTAGCAACCCTAAAAAGTAAATTTCATTTAGAATATTTTAGCAACTTTTGTTAGCTTATAACTTAAAAACAGTACTTAATTTGAGTAGCAAGTGGTAGTTCATTTGAGTTGCAAGTGGATCTTCCCACCCGTTATTTTCCCCCTTAAAAACCACTGGCCCGAAAAAGGGAATTATAAAATTAATCAATAAAACCATGAATTACCGTACGAAATAACAACATAAAGGGAATTGAAAAAAAGAGAATTGTCAAAAGGGAATTGCAAATAAAGAGAATTGAAAGTATGCGTCGTGCTGAAAAAAGAAGCAGCAACTTCTGAGAGCTAGTCTCGTGCTGAAAAGTTGGCTCATTAAATGCAAACCCATGAGATACTTTATGCATGCATGCAGTGTGAATGCTCTTGGCTGTATGCAACTTGCAAGTGAACACAAAGCTACATGTGAACGTAATTAAACACTACAGGACAAAAAGGGAATTGATTTCGCGCATGGCGCGAGCGCTGCCGCGCCAAGAAAAGTGATCGCTCAAGCGATCGATTGCCAGGGAGGGGATTTGCAGTCTGCGATACATAATGCCAGCGTACGTTGTGCCCCCACTCAAAATTTTAAAATCTCGTATTTGTACATATTTTGAAGAGACCTTGGACTCTCCTCTCTCCCCCGCTACAGTGCTGGAGAGGCGATTCTTTGAATCCACCTAGATAAACCACCTCGCCAGCGGTGATTCGCTGGTTCCTCCACCCTCAGTGGCCGCTCCAGCGGCGGGAGGGTGGGGGAACCCCGGATCTCGTCGTGTATATAAGGTAGGCGTGAGTAGGCTTTCGGCCGGCAGCGCGAAGGAGATGGCGGCGCAGTTGGTGCGGCGTTTTGGGGCGGAGGTCGTCGTCTTCGGCGGTGGTGTTCTTCTGAGTTCCGCCGCGGCTCCCTGGAGCTGCTCGGCGTGCCTTCCCCTCGCCGGATGCCGTGGAGCGGCGGATCCGGACGTTTGAAGTTCTTGAAGGTGATGGTGAGGCTCGGCATGGCGATGGCGTTGGAGGTGCAGGGTGGAGGTTTCTCGGAACCGAGGATCGTCGACTTCCCGTCCGCAGAGGGGCTTCCTCCGATCCAAGGCGTCTATGGAGGAGCGGCGGCGGCGCGCCGGCGGCACGTTCTGGTCTTCGTCAACGACATCGGGATCTAGCTGGTCTTTCTTGTTTTTTTTCCCTTTTGTTGGATCTTTCTGTTAGAACCGTGTTGTAATCTCATCAGATCTTTCTTCGCAAAAAAAAATCTGCAAATTTGTAGAAGAAGTGCCCCCACTCAAATAATATGCCCCTAGTCAGAATATTTTCTAGGTCCGCCCCTCGTACCCTCTTTAGTGCAACAAAGGTATCTTTTACAAAATAATGATACTATCATTATAAAATTAGTACATTTTGTTAAACTAAAGAGAGTAGACTGTACACTTGTAGTGGCTCACTTGCATCTACATCACGATTTGTATTGAACTATCTATATTGAATCACTAAAACGTTATGTCGAACTAGAAAACAATATAGAGGTGCCTCATGCCTCTAAAGCATGTGGATCATATTGGTGGAAGGATTTAATTAAGCTCATGGAACAATATAGAGGAGTTGCAAAGCCAGATGTTAAGAGTGGAGAAACAATTATGTTCTGGTCAGATGAATGGGAGGTAGATAATTCTAGAACTCCTCTAAGGGATAGGTTCCCCAGATTATTTTCTTTTGCCAAGGATGGTAAGATCTCAGTGAGGGATATGATTCAATGCATAACGGGTCTGAAGAGTTTCATCTTCCCCTTTCAAGCAGGGCCTATGATGAGTTTCTGTTATTACAAGGATGTTTGAATCAAATTTCTCTCCAGCAATTAGGCTCAGATACTTGGAGTTGTGCACGTGGGGAGTATAAAGCTCGCACTTACTATGCTTCAGTTTTAGTGGATATGGAAGAGTAAATGTATTCTGAAGATTACGATGTTCTCCTGGCTGCTGCCCAGTGACAGATTAAATACAAAGGATTTATTGCACAGGAGACATTGGAATGTCACATATGATTATAGTTGTGTGCTATGTCCTGGTAATTGTCATGAAGACAGAGATCACTTATTCTTTAACTGTATTTTTAGCAGCAGAGTGTGGATTTACCTGCAGATCCAATGGGGAACTTCTGGAAATATGGTTCAAACGGCTGAAGTTGTTAGGAAGTGTTTCAGGCATTTTTTCTTCACTAAGGTGGTGGCCTTGGCTTGTTGCCATATCTGGAAGTTTAGGAATGCAAAGATTTTTGAGCATGTGCAGCCCATGTTTGTTGTTTGGCGCCATAATTTTGTTGAAGACATGTCTCTACATGCTCACAGGTTCAAGGCAGACAAGAAAGCAGAATTTCTGACATGGATTTCTACTCTTCACTAGTTGTACTTCTTGCTGCACATTGCTGGACTTCTTTGTTTCTGTTTCTGTTTCTTTTTCTTCAGTTTTTAGTTTTTAGGTTTCCTTTTCTGCTATAGTCCTAGCTTTGTTGTTAGTTTTGTTTCGTTTTTTTGAACTGTGGTGCTGCTGGCTTTTGCAAGCTTTTAATAAAAGGGGGGTTGTGGGTCTTTTGCCCTATAGTAAATAGTCAAAAAAAACTAGAAAACAATACATAACATAAAGCTAGCCTATAAATTTCCAAACACTTTACTGCTTAATTCCAGCTAAACATGATACTCCCTCTGTTTCAAAGTGAGTGTTGCATCTTTTTCTAGAAAAAGATGTATCAAATTTAATATTATCAACTTTCGAGCAACTTTCAGGACTCAAAATATGTTTTGATATAAAGTGAATTATTTGCTTTGGTGAGGTTGAAGATGAGGCCACCATGTATGCCGAACTTTTTGGTTGTGGGCAAGGCCAGTTACCCATCCACTATTTAGGCATCCTGATACATTATCAGAGACTCACACATGTTGAATGGAAACATGCTGATGGGAGGTTGCAGAATAAATTGAGTAGTTATAAAGGAAAATTACTATCTTTTGGTAGAACATTAGTTCTCATTTTTTCAACACTAAGTAATATGATATTGTATATGCTTTCTTTCTTTCAGCAACCTAAATAAGTTTTGCAACGATTGGATTATTTTCGATCAAGATTTTTTTTATAAGGTGATGGTGAAAAAAATGACTCGCTAAATAAAATGTAGTTTGATGTCCTAAGATCCAGGAGAACTTAGTATTTGTGATATTGAGTTCAAAACTAGGGAATAGTTTAAATAGATCTCTTCTAGGTAAATGAATTTTAAGCTTCTTACCAAAGATGGTGTCTGCTAAACTCTTCCAAAGAAAATACTTACGATCAGGTGCGCACTGCGCTATCTCAAATTTATTGAAAACCTAAGGACTCGCATTTTGGGTTGGCCTAGAAACATATATATTCGGCATAAAGCAAACTTCCTCTATCTAAAAAAAATATTGACTGTCTAAATAAAATATTGACTGTCGAAATAAAATGTAGTGTGTGACGTCCCAAAGATCAAGGTGGAATTGATATTCATGATCTTGGGTAAGTGAATTTTTAAGCTTCTTACCAAAGATGGTGTCCGGCAAACTCTTCTGAAAAATACACAGGATGTACGCTATCTCAAATTTATTGAAAACCTGAGGACTCACATTTCTAGGCTGGTCTGGAAACATTCGGGGAAGAGCAAACTTGCTCTTTTGGTGCAATCAATAGTTTGCATTATCCACCATAATATATTACAACTTTAGCCGTTCTTTTATTGTGATATAGTTCGACAGGCTAGTTACAGAGTAATAATACTTATTGTATAATTGCAGATATATCCGCGTGCATTTCCACATCTATATGTATCTATGTGGCATTAAAGCCTCCACGTGGAAGAGCTATCAAATGTAAGTCATATTTTCTTCCTACAATTATTCCGTATTTCTCGGTCATGTCTAGCGACTCTGGGCTCTCCCCACCAGGTAGCACCCAGTCGAAGTGGTAAAGAAGGTTTGCCAAGGCAATCTCCATGGTTGACTCGCCGAAAAATATTCCAGGGCACTGCCTTCTCCCAGCTCCAAAGGGAGTGAATTCAAAGTATGTCCCGTTGTAATCCATGCTATTATTTTCAAACCTTTCCGGCATAAACTCTTCAGGACATTTCCAGCATTTTGGATCCCTGGAAACTGCAAAGGCATTAATGTACACGTTGGTGCCTTCGAGCATGTCAAACCCCATAACTTTACGGTCCTCCCGAGCTCTCCGGGGGATCAAAGGACCGGGTGGATGCAATCTAAGAACCTCCTTAGTAACCATCCGCATGTAGGGGAGTCCATGAAGGTCATTGTTTGTAATGACGCCTCGATCTTTACCTAGCACATTTCTAATCTCAAGCTGTGCCTTAGCCATGGCTTTAGGATGACGGACGAGCTCCGACATAGCCCACTCCAAAGCAACTCCCGTGGTTTGGGTCGCACCTGCAAATATGTCCTGAAAACCAGAGTTGTGTTACTATTAGAATTAGTTATATCTTATGAAAAAAGAAAGAATGGTTTCAACAGAGTCAAAGACTCACAAATAAGACGGCGCCAATACTTTCGGTGGTGAGAGGAAATGTAAACGCGTCTTCCTCCTGTAGCCTGAGCAGCACATCCAGCAGGTCCTCGTCATCGGCGTGGCTGCACACACCGGCAGCTCGCGCAGCTTTCCGGCGCTCGATGACATCGGTGTTGATGCGCTGGACGTGTCCGTAGCTCCTCTTCATGCCGCGCTCGCCGCTGCTGAGCCACCGCACCAGCCGCGACGACGGGAAGAGGTCGACGAGGCAGAAGCCGCCGAGCAGCACAAACGCCTCGTCCAGGTTTCGGAGGTACTCCTCCTGCTGGGGGAACTTGCCGCCGAACACCGCCCGCGACACGACGTCGTTGCTGAGCGCCATGACCATGTCGCTGACGTTGACGGCGGACGATGCGGCGGCGATGGAGCGGAGGAGGATACCGACCTGCTCGGGCCTGATGCCGTCCATGCGGCGCACCTGCTTGGCGCTGAGGAGCTCCATGACGCAGACCTTGCGCATCTGGCGCCAGGGGTCGCCGTAGGGGGCGAAGACGATGCCCCTGCCGCCGCACCCGAAGATGTCGAGCGTCGCGCTGTGCGGGCGGCCAGAGAAGGCCAGGTCGTTGGTCTTCATCACCAGCGACGCCGCCTCGGCGCTGGAGACGATCACCGTGGGCACCTCGCCTAGCATGAGGTGCATCAGCGGCCCGTGCCGGCGAGAGAGCTCCATCATCCTGCGGTGCGGAAGGATGCTGGCGACGTGGTGGAGGCTGCCGATGATCGGGAGTGTCCATGGCCCGGGTGGCAGCTGCCTCTTCTTGACGTTGCTTTTGCCACCGGAGAGCTTGGCAAACCAAACGGCTAATACAGTGGAGATGGCTATACACAAGATTAACCACCCCTCCATGGCAGGCAGAGCTTGGCAACTGAGTGAACCCGTTTCGCTCACTTTGGCCTATTTGATGATGCAGCTGACATAGCACTGCGTAGCAGCCTAGGTGGACTGGACCAATGACGAACCTAAGCCTTAGCCGCCATCCTCGGAGGGAGAAAGGGACAAAGACTAGTGCTCCTGGTCTTTCAGCAATACTAGTGTTCCACCAACTGAAGTAGTAAAATAATCAAATTTTCAAGTAATAATACTTCCTCCAGTCCATATTAGTTGCCACTAATATAAATATATCTAGACATATTTTAGTTCTAGGTACATCTATGCTAGTGGCAACTAATATGAATCGGCAGGACTAGCTTAATTAAGACCAACGATGCTAGCCTGTTTTTTTGTTTTTGTTTTTGTTTTGAGAATTGCACCTTTTGCATTTTAGAGCTTAGTTTGTGGGACCGCATGGAGTTGGGAACTTGTGAATAGGGCTCAAAATTTCAACAAAATATCCACGAAATCTCTGAAATTTCGCTAATTTGGGTGGGACCAAATTTTAGCCGAATAACACGGAATACATTTGCTTCAAATATAAAATATATTCATTTTTTCTTAAATTTGATGAAATTTGAAGGAGACGAATCCAAAATAATTTCCGAAACACCTGAAATTTCATGAATTTCGATGGGTCTCGAAACTTATCTCTTTCTATTTTTCACTATTGCGATCACATTAACCACAGTCGATGGTTCAACTTGTAGGAATGAAGATCGAGTTGTCACACACTAAGCAATGTCTAGGCGCTTGCTAGTGTGGCCTAGTACTTGAGAGCCAATGAATGTCGTACTCGACAGCTATGCAAGTTGGAAGCTCAACTTACACGAGTCTAACCAAAAATTACTACAGCTATATAAAGATTGTTGGTGTAAATTAACATCATTAGAAAGTGTTTTTCAATATGAATCTAACGATATGAATTACGTAAGATATAATTAAAATTTTATTGCTCCATTTTTTGGTCAAAATTCGTTATGAAATATGCGTACGTCTTATTCATCGAAACGAATGGAATACTGTCCTGTTAAATTATACTACTAGACGATAACACTTGGTGAAGATATCCTTCGCCGGCGTAGGCGCAGCATCGCCGCTGCTACGGTGCCTCGGTAACATGGTGGCGCGCCAGATGCAAGGTCTGCGTCATGGTAGCACCAAGACGTGGTGGCGCTAGCAGCCAGCTGCTCGTCCGAAGCTTCGCGAATTAGCAGCCCCCCACTAACTTACAATATGTGGCTGAATCAAATTAAATCAGAAAGCATCGGCCGGAAAAGAATCCGTGGAAGCCCAGGATACGTTTTTGTTTTGTTTCACATGAACAAGTTGCTACTAGTATATATAGACATGGCTTACATAACCACATTCTCCATATATATATACTCGGCCTCTCCTAGCAGCAGGCCAACGCACACTAGTCATAACTCATAACTCATAAGTTGATCAAACTTCACACTTGCCTGTAAGCTAGCTAGCTGCTAGGCTGCGATGGAAGGGTGGGTAAGCCTGTGTCTCATAGCCCTCATCACTATACTGGCCCTTTGGTTTCTCAATCTCTCGGGGACCAAGAGCAAGCCACATAAGCCGCAGCCTCCCGGGCCATGGACTCTCCCGATCATCGGCAGCCTCCACCACGTCATCAGCGTCGTCCCGCACCGCAAGATCACGGAGCTGTGCCGCCGGCACGGGCCACTCATGCTCCTCAAGCTCGGGGAGGTCCCAGCCGTGATCGTCTCCAGCGCCGAGGCGGCGGCGCAGGTGATGAAGACGAACGACCTCACGTTCGCGACCCGGCCAGGCACCCCGACGCAGGACATCGCCGGCTGCGGCGGCAGGGGCATCATCTTCGCACCCTACGGCGACCACTGGCGCCAGATGCGCAAGGTGTGCATCGTGGAGCTCCTCAGCGCCAAGCAGGTGAGACGCATGGACGGCATCAGGCCGGCGGAGGTGGGCAGCCTCCTCCGCTACATCGTGGCCACTGCCTCCACCGGCGCTACAGTTAACATCAGCGAGAAGATGATGGAGCTCAGCAACGGCATCGTGGCGCGGGCGGTGTTCGGTGGCAAGTTTGCCGAGCAGGAGGAGTACATCCGCGAGCTGGACGTGGTGCTCACTCTGCTGGGTGGGTTCTGCCTCGTCGACCTCTTCCCGTCGTCACGGTTAGCGCGGTGGCTCAGCTTCGGCGCGCGCCGCATGCAGAGAAGCTACGGCTGCATGCAGCGCATCATTGAAAACGTCATTGAGGAGCGTAAGGCCGTGCGAGCTGCCGGAGAAGGCACCTGCAGCGTCGACGAGGAGGACCTCCTGGACGTGCTGCTCAGGCTGCAGAAGGAGGACTCGCTTGCATTCCCCCTAACCACTGAGAGTATATGTGCCGTCTTATTTGTGAGTAATACTTCTCTTCATAGCATTAATTTCTTTTTTGCAAAGGATATTTTTAATTACTATTTGTTTGCTTGGAAAGCCTTTTATTTTCTTAGAAAGAATTTTTTTTAATCATTTGTACAGTAGTAATAGTTAGTATTTGTCATACCATGTAAGTTAAACTATAGTACATTTTGTTTCAGTAAATTTTAACTTCGGTAATACTACTACATATAATAGAAATCTAATTATACATATCACATCCTTGATTTCCAGGATATATTTTCAGGTGCTACAGATACCACAGGAACCATTTTGGAATGGGCTATGTCGGAGCTTGTCCGTCATCCTAAAACCATGGCTAGGGCACAACTAGAGATCAGGCAGACCCTTGGTCAAGATCGAGATGTCATTACTAATAGCGACCTTACCGAACTAACCTACATGCGAATGGTCATTAAGGAGGTTCTTAGGTTGCATCAACCCGCTCCTCTAATCCCCCGCATGGCTAGAGAGGATTGTCAAATTTTAGGTTATGACATGCCTAAAGGCACCACAATATTCATTAATGTCTTTGCAGTTTCTAGGGATCCGAAGTGCTGGAAAAGCCCTGATGAATTTGTGCCTGAAAGGTTTGAGAACAACAGCATGGATTACATTGGGGCACATTATGAATTCACCCCCTTTGGGGCAGGACGAAGGCAATGTCCGGGGATGCTATTCGGCACGTCAACCTTGGAAATTGCTTTGGCAAACCTTCTCTACCATTTTGATTGGGTTCTTCCTGGTGGGGCAAGCCTAGAGTCATTGGACATGTCTGAGAAATTTGGAATAACGGTGGGGAGAAAAACCGACCTACAACTAATAGCTATTCCACGTGGACAGTTCAACGCCACGTAGACTTATATAGTTAATTACTTCAGTGCGCGTGGACATATTCATATATATTTACACACCACCATCTCGATATAACCACGAGGTTACACCGACAAGAACAGAAAGTCATAGATGATGTTTTTGTACTAGAAGAATAATATTCATAGCAACAAAAATATTAGTATTCATGTCATTGTACTTTGTGTGAATGCAAAGAGGAAATAAAATGCATTCATACCGTAAAATTATATGCTCTACTCAGTTTAACCAAAAGACCGATCTGATGATCGAGACTACGCAATTATATTCAATATCTCCCCTCGTGTCTAGGTGGGTGAGTCTTTTATTTGAATCTCGCTGCGTTGGCTACGACTTGAACCCATGACCTTGTCAGTCTGATACCATGTGAAATTACATGCTCCAACCAAAAGACCAATTTGGTGGGAGAGACTAGAGACAATTATATTTAACTAGTGTGCTTAGAATTGATGCATTGATATATGGTTTCTCAAATATAGTCGGTTGCTTTCATAAGCCGGCTATGTTATATTTTCCCAACCAACTTATTGGATCGGGTTGGATAGAATCGACTACTAGCTAGCTTGAGGTTTTTACTGGAAAAGGATTTTTTTCAAAAAAATATTTAAAATATGCATCAATATACATACACAGCTATAGACAGGTAGGAGACATAGGTAGGTGGAGAAAAAATCCATATATTGCGATCTGTGTTCCGCGTAGTCGCTGCATTAGCTATTGGAGTCAGTTCATGTATCTCTACCATGTACTATTTGTTGCTATGAATATATGTGGTATTGATTGTCAAAAAAAAGAATGTGCTTCAAAATATACTTCTCGCCTTCGATGCTCAAAGATCACTAATGCGGCATATAAGGAAAAGATAAATAAATCTGAAGGAATCTACATTCATGATAACTGATTATTTAACTGTATTGGCATTGTATGTTTTTCAAATACCTTTTAAAATAAAATGAATTAGCTAGTTGAAACGAATTATTTTTATAGGGCTCTTAAATTCACAAGCCAATAAAAAGTGTATATCTTAGGTTATATCACATAGAATTGATATTATAAATTATCTTGTTCCGACATGTTTTAATTTTCTAAAATTGCTTCTTTTCTAATATCTTTTTAAATCTAGTTTGTGAGATATATTCTTGGTAAGGTTTTCCTAAGATGAGGACTTCTGCATCTAAGCTGAAAAACAATTTTCTTCAAGTTATTTTAATTATTGCTTTGTGTGATTATTTAACTATTTGCGACTATCAAGAATATCTTTTTTGCATGGTGCTTAATTCTTATATTTTTCCATATATATTTTCTTGTGAAGATGATCTTTGATATAATTACAAACTATCACAAAGAAATGTTTTCCAATACTTTTTATCATTGGACAGTTTGTAATCTTTTATGAGGTAAATATTTATTGAACACCATTTACATTGGCTTTTACTTTTAATTGTCTTATCTCTTGCCAAGAAATTATTTTGATGCGACTCCCGTGTGTCTTCCGTGCATCCTATTGATCCGTTATTTACTTGAAATCTCTTCATGTTTTATTAGGTATATCTAGAGTGATGATCATAGTTGTCTGCAATTTTTACCCAAATGAAAAATCATAAATAATGCACTAATCTTGAAGGAGCTCTCATATATTTGCTTGAAGACTCTTTTGATGATCTTATCATAACATCTATTCTTTCAAGCGTTTGTGTTCGGAATAGAATTTTTATTTTTTGTACTTTGTGCTATCATGAAAAATATGGGGGGTTTGGTTTATACCTTGCTCTATTTAGGAGGTAGTTATCTCATTTCTTTATGTTTCCATTACCACCTTTAAAATGGCATAAGCCTTCGAGTGTGTGTTTTATTTATCCTTTATGCTCATTGTTTTTGTTTGTTAATGTATTGAACTTGGGAATCAATCCTGTGTTAATTGATTTTTGTGAAATAATTTGGACAACCTTTATCATGTCACACCTTTGTGTGCCTTCTTGGTTTATTTGATATTTTATCCAAACTGTATCTTCTTTTGGTTCTTGAAAGGCGTGTGCATGCATATTTATTATATTTATATCGTATATATTATGCTTGCTTTCGTTGATCCAATGTATAGTTAAACTCCACTAGATTGCAAATCGGCTAAGATGTGCACGAAATTAAATTTTATCTCTATGCACATATTTATGTGGATTTTTTTGTATATGGTGTAGTGTCTCTAACTACTTTGAACCTATTAGTTTGGGGACCATTTTTGTACTTGAACTTTGTTTAGGTATCTGGGAGATATATTGGATAATTTTCTTATTCTTAAGAAAGAAGTGGTTACTAAATGATAATTCGAGACAAGTTATGACGATTGACGAAATATAATCAACTACATCATACCAATCATATCTCGGTAACAAGTATCTTTTCATGCATTCTTTTATTGTATCCAACTTTATGGTTACTTCTTGACATGAAACACTTTATTTGTAAATTTTATTCTTCTTGCAAAAGTATTAGTGAAGCCTCTTTATTGAAAATTTGAGTAAATTGAGATTAGTGCATCTGTTGGGAAGTATATAAAATCATGTTCATGATTCACACATCCAAAATATGTCTATCTAGCAATTTTATCTTATCCATATTATTTTCCCTTGTTGATATATGTGATGACTTTGATATATTTGGAGTTGAAGTTGATCAATATAACAATAAGATAAAATCAAGCCTTTGGCATGATTTAAATCAAAAAATCTTATTCGTACATGATTTCGTTTGTATATATCATGTTCTATTTTTTAATATCTATTTTGTGTGTCCATGTTTTGTTGTGGATAAATATCTTCTGGCGTTTTCTACTTTTACACATAAAAGATGGTATTTATTTGTTTGATATCTTCTTTAATTATTGTGTGTTGGGAGGTCATGCTAAGGAATATCATTCACTGAAGACTATATTGATGCTCAATTCTTATCCTTGTATTCATCTATTAATACGCTTTTCCATGCCTCTCACACATTTCTTTAGTTGAGCCTTTTAATATGTTAGATCTTATTGCTCAACCATTTGATGGTACACTTTTTTAGATTAATTTCATATACATGATCGATCTCTTGCAATATTTATGTTTTAAATTATATTGAGAGAGTGCTGATTTCATGCTTGTGCACATTGTATCCCAATGCAACATTCTACTTGTGTATGTATCTTAGAAAGCTTCCTCATTTTATTTAAAGCATTATCTTACGGTTATCATAATATTTTATTTTGCTTTGATATCTTTAGTTTGTATTCTAAGTGATAAAGAGGGAGTGAGGATCTCATGTTGTGCATATTGTATTTGAATGCAAAATTCTAATTTGCACTTATTTTGCGGAGCTTTCTCATTTTATTTAGATCACGCTTTTTTTATCTTATCATAATATTTATCTTTCATTTGGTACCTTCTTTTGTCCAGTTGGTATTGTTTTTGTTCAATTGGCTTTGTTTTCATTTAAATACTTGATTCATTATTTAAAGTTTCTTCACCATGTTATCTTTTTGCAATCTTTGATCCTAAATATAGTTTGATTCCTTTCGTATATTTATCCTTGGATACGTGCATTTGATTCGACACAGAGAAAATGCACACCTTATGATGAACTCTCACTATATTGACCTTCTAAAAAAATCGCGCATTTTGGAAATTGGTGCCAATAGGAGAGAAGTTTCTAGGGTTTAATGGAGTTGATTTTATGCTTTTGTTTTAGTTTTATGCTTAATCATTTGCCTTTCATTCTTTGCGTCTTGCTACTTTGCATGGTTCATTTTTTTTGGAAAATTATTATCTTCCCCTAGAGGATCGCGCGCCGCGCAGCCTCCGGGTGTGTGGTCGTTGGATGGGACATATCGCACGGACGAACTCCTAGCACCCCATCGATAGCTTCGCGTGGGTGGACCCCACACACTTATTTCCTTCCTACTGTATTTCGTTGTTCCCGACCTTATCTCATCCCCAAATTGTAGCCACCAGCTTCCACCGCGTCGTCTTCTCTGGCAAGCTCCGCTCAGCTTGCGCCCCGCCGAGAGGTGCATCCATGCCCTCCTAGGTCCACATGTCCCCGTCATCGGCCATCAACGTACGGAGAGGTGCTCCCAGAGGAGCAGCTGACATAGGCATCCCCAATGGGCCTGCCAAAGATGGTATCCGGGGTTTACTAAAGGCCCAGGACTCGAAGAATAAGAAGATTTGGAAGCCCATTTAGTGTTAAGGAAAGATAGTTTGTATTAGGAAAGATAGAGATTTGTAATCTTACGGGTTGGGTACGAATCCCTCCCGAACTCCGTAACTTGTGTATTACGAAACCCTCGGCTCCACCCCTATATAAGGGGAGTCGAGGGACGAAGCAAGGATCGAATCTACTGTCAACATAACCCTAGTTTTCACAATCGTCAAGTACTTTTCGCCTAAACCTTCGAGATCTACTTGCCCTCTACTTCTAGCAAAACCCTAGTCTACAATTCTGTAGGCATTGACAAATTAATCCTTTGTCAATTGGCGCCGTCTGTGGGAATTAGAGGTTGCAAGGAGCTGATCTCGATGGCACATCCAATCGTCGAGTTCGTCTGGCTAGCAATGCGATGGATCGAGGTAAACAGGAAAAACTCATCTAGTCGACTTTATTCCTCACCCCCCTCCCGTGTGGATGCATGTGCCTATCTGGAGGAGCCCATCGTCATGACGTTCGGAGAATTCGATTTGGCGTCAACAAGGAAGGATCCTACTGTCTCGAAGTTCCGATCTCGTCGGAATTTCAGTCGATTCTAACTTTTCATCGAGTGACGAGGAGCTTTCGCCGCCACGCTTCGCCGACAGCAAGGCAAGCGGAAAGCTCGCCAAGATCTTCAGCAACACATCCTTCGAGTCGTCACATCCTTTATAAGCAGCGATTCCCGACAGCGTCGATGCCTTCAACTTCATCGACAAATCTGCTGCCATCGGAAAGGTCTTCACCACTCTATGATGGTGTCACCAATCCCGACAAAAATCAATACGCAAAATACCATCGATCTATGCGATAGAAGAGGCAGGCCGATCAGAACCAGAAACGCGAGGCTTTCGATGATTTGGGAAACTTACATCGATCCCGCCGATCTCAAAGGCTTAGGCACTAAATATGCTCGGGACTTCAACTCGAGCAAAAGTCCAACTCCCGCAAGCAGCGTGGGATAGGGCTGCAAGAGCCATGGATGGTTCAACCAATGACCACCACTGCTACCGTACAAGAACTACAAGCATATCAATATAGACTTGCTCGTGTAAGTAGAGAGTTGGAAAAACAGACAACATCCCCGAATAGGAGAAAGAGGCAGCTTGGCCCGCAGAAAGGCCAAGCAGAGCTCACCGACAATCGAAACTTCGGGAGATAGCCATGAGAGGCTCGAAGGAGAGCGAGATCTCGGCTGCAAAATATACCCGTTGCAGAGAGGAAATATAATTCAAAATCTCGACATGTCTTTCATGACGATTGATACAAGGGGAAATATCATCCCGAAAACGCCAGAAGCAGTTACATGGCAACGCAAGCTTACATCCTCGCGTCCGACCACCTCCCGGGGACCCGAGAGAACCATTGTTCAATATGGCAATGGCTGGAGTAGGAGTTATGGGAACAGCTATGCAGCCACGCCTCCCGAAGGAAATCCTAGGCAAAATAGTCCACGACCCGCTACAACGGTTCAAGATCCACCGAGAACAAGTGGAGCAAGAGATACAGCAGCTCAAGTAAGGGTGGATAGAGCGCGACAAGAAAGAAGGGAACGTCAGCACTCACCAGGTTGCCGACGAAGATATGTGTGGACTCCGTGCTTTACGAGAAGAGTTCGAAAGACTCGAGTCCCAAAAGGGTTCAAGTTACCCGAGAATTTCAAGAAATTCGACGGCCAGATCCCGAGGATTGGCTCGTGGATTATCTCGAGATGCTGAAGCTGGTAGGAGGAACCAGAGCAACAGCTATGCAAAGTATCCAAGTTCACTTGAGTGGTGCCGCAAGATCTTGGATAAAGAAACTTCCCCTGGCTCCATCGACAATTGGGATAATTTCGAGGATATCTTCGTAAGAAACTTTCGATCCACCTGCAAGAAACCCGCGTCATTGGAAGAATTGAGGGCGTGTCGACAGAGACACGATGAGTCGATGAGAAAATATATACAGCGGTGGAATATCATAAAAACTCGGCAGAGGATATATCCTGACGAGAGCAATAGATGCTCTGGTAAGGTGAATTCGGCGAGGAGATTTCGTCGACGACTTAGGAGAACTAACCCTAAGACCATATCAGCACTAATGGAGATAGCTAATAAGTGGGCAGATGGAGAAGACGCGATATACAACAAGCGACACAGTATCGTCAGAAGAGGATCGTGGTCGAAATTATCAAAATAGAAGTATTTTCTCCGCTTCTACAACAACGACGCTCCTGCCATATATCGGCCGGCTGGAAATCGGAGGAATAGTCAGATGACTATCAAAGGAGTAATGAGCAACAAGGCGACAATAGAGGTGATTCTCGCGGCAGGCAAAACAGTGGACCAAGGTTTCAAAGACCTTATGTGTCCCCCCGAGGAGATGATGAACGGTCCGTGTCAAATGCACTTTTATCTCGACAACAATGGAAAGAGGCAGTCAGACATCTCCAAAGACTCCGAAATTTTCAGCAATGTTGCGAGCCGCAGAATTGCAAATGCCCAAGCAATGAACAAAATCCTCAGGGGTCAAGGAGTGAGATCCACCTTCCACCTCCTCCGCAATCACGACAAAATCGGCACCAGCTCAGAATAGCGGCAGCACCACACCCACCTCCATATGTTGATCCTAATTCCAACGGTGCGGTCTCAATGATTCAGCAAAGCCATCTAATAGGGCGCAGAAGGTAATCTCACGACAAGTGTTCATGGCAGAAGATGCCTCCACCAACAGTTGAGTACTTAAATTGGGGCAAGACATCGGCTTCACAATCGCGGATCATCCGCAGCAAGTTCCTCGACCAGGACAATCGGCACTCATCTTACCCGCAGTAATTGCGGTTTTGACGTGTCGAGAGTTTTCATAGATGGCGGCAGAGCTTAAACCTTATGTATGCAGATACATTGAGGAAGATGAACATATCCCTAGCAAACCCGAAACCAATCGATACACGTTTCCACGGATCACACCGAGAGCTGGTTATCCGTTCACAAGATCAATCTCGACGTTCCGTTTGGAACCCAAAATTACAGGATAGAGAATTTGGAGTTTGAAGTTGTGGATTTCCGTCGCAATATCACGCTCTGTTGGGACGACCAGCGTATGCTGGTTCATGGCAAGGCCGCACTATACATATCTATTGTGGAGGTTGCCCGGGCCCAAGGGACCTATCACAATCAAAGGAAGTTTCGCGTTATCCGATAAATGCGACAAGGATTTTCATCGACTGTCGAACTTTCGGGATGCAAGCAGAATATATGGCGCCAAGGTCACTGATTATGATGTGCTGCCAGAGGTAGGGAGGTCTTCTAAAGAGCCAACTTTTAACACAACCAAGGATTCAAAAGAGGTACAGATCCACCCGACAGATCCAAAGAAAATGACATCCATCGCAACAAACATGGATATCGCATAGGAAGCGCGCTCGTCGATGGTGTCCACCATGCCAGGAGTACCTGGGAACTTGCCGAGCACCACCTCAATTTGGATCCTCTCGCAAGACCAATCAAGCAACCTGCGTTTCAACCCAACCGCAAAGCTATGTTATCGTAAATAGATCGACTCAAAGATGCTGGTTTTATTAAAGAAATATCTACAGCCACGTGGGTATCCAACCCAGTGATGGTGCCGAAGAAACACACAAAAGTCCTTCGCATGTGTGTCGACTTTACGTGTGTCAATAAACATTGTCCTAAGGATCACTTTCCCTCCCAAGGATCGATCAAATCATCGACTCCACGGCAGATGCGAACGCTCTTCCTTTTTGACGCGTACTGGCTAAACCAGATCAGATTAAAAGAAGAAGATGAAGCCAAGACGGCGTGTTTTGCTATAAACAATGCCCTTTGGTTTTAAAACGCGGGAGCAACATATCAGCGGATGATGCATGTGCCAGCAACACAGATTGGAAAAATGTGCAAGTCTACATCGACGATGTCGTCATAACATCAAAGAAGGGGTCGACTCCGATCGAAGATTTGAAGGAAACCTTCGACAACCTCGACAAGTTCTGCTCAAGCTGAACCCGACAAAGTGCTCTTTTGAGTTCCCGCAGGAGAACTTCTCGGGTTCTTAGTATCAGCAAGGGGATTGAAGCTAATCCCGAAAAAATCCAGGCCATCGTTATTATGAGAAAGCCAACAAAGTTGAAAGAAATACAACAGCTTAACGGGCGAGTCGCAGCTTTAAGCTGCATTCGTCGCCGTGCTAGGAGAAAAGGCACTGCCGCTCTACGATTGATCAAACAGGGGGAAAATTTCAATGGAACGAGGAAGCGATAGGGCCTTCGAGAACCCAAGCGGACAATCGACACCACCAATCTTGGTGGCGCTAAAGAGAAAGAGCCTCTCTCTTATACATTGCAGCCACACCTCTGGTCAGACAGCCCCTAGTAGTCGAGAGAGAAGAAGAAGGAAAGCTTCATGAGTTCGAGGCCAGTATATTTCATCGTCATGTCGTTTTCAAACAGCGACCCGCAATATCGAAATGCGTATGGAGTATTCACAACAGCAAGAAAATTGCGACACTCATTTTCGTGCACCCGATAATAGTGGTCAATGAAGCTCCTTTGTCAAACATATTGAACAACCCGGAGGGTCGTGTCTCCCTTTGGGGAATAGAACTTTCCTGGACATCACGTATGAAAAGAAAGGCAATAAAATCGCAGGTTCTACCAGATTTCATTGCAGAGTGGATGGAGCTACAAAACATGGGGCCTCCAGATTTATCAAGAACTTGGACCATGAACTTCGACGGGTCCAAACGATTGGAAGGTGTTGGAGCAGGCGTGATATTAGTATCACCTGAAGGCCATAAGTTGAAATATGTTTTACGGATGACGTTCCCAAACGCGTCTAACAACGCAGAATATGAAGCTCTCATACACGGGATGAAGATGGCGAAAGCTGGCTGCAACCCGATTGAAAATCTTCGGCGACTAACAATTGGTGGCACAACAAGTTATGAACCAATGTGCGCCAACGAAAGTATGATAGCATACAAAGAGGTGTACAATGAGCTGAAAAATTGTTTGACGGATGCGAGGTAAACCACATCAAGCAGGCTGACGATGAAGCCGATGTTCTTGCAAACATCGGGTCACAATGTCTCGCGATCCCTTCGTGCGTGTTTTGGGAAGAGATAAGCGAGAGATCAACAAAGCCTAAAAATAAAGAAGGAGAAAAAGAGAAATCCTCGAGTACCACCAAAGACCCAAAGAGAAGAAGAAGAGGAACAGGAGCTAGTCATGATGTTCAAATTCCATGGATGCAGGCTTATATCATACATCCTAAGGAAAACAATACCCGACGACCCAGCGAAGCAAGGCGAATAATTAGGAGATCAAAAGCTTTTACCGTGGTAAAAGGGAGTTGTACAACGAAGTATTTCGGGCTACAGAGATGTGTTACACCCGAAGAAGGAAGAATCATCCTGGAAGATGTACACGAAGGAATATGCGGGCACCACGCGAGCAGCCGAGCTATCGCGGCCAAAGTTTTCAGAGCAGGATTTATTGGTTAACAGCAATCGAGGACGTGAAGGAAATAGTGAGAACTTGCGACGCGTGCCAAAGATTTGCCGCCAAACCTCACATCCCGCAGCAGAACTTATGCCAATCCCACTGCCTTGGCCCTTTGCTCAATGGGGTCTCGACATGGTGGGAAACACACAAAGCTTCGCCAAGAGGATATGAGTATATGCTCGTTGCCGACAAATTTACTAAATGGATAGAAGCAATATTCACCTGATGGCTGTCGGCGATCAAGTTCGGGTGAAAAGCATCGCTTTTAGATTTGGAGTCCCCACAGCATTGTCACGATAACGGCAGCAATTTTACGTCCAAGGAGTTCAAAGCATACCGCGCGAAATGGGCATCAAATTGAGTTTTGCGTCTGTCGCACATCCACCCAACGGTCAAGTCGAGAAGGCCAATGGCATCATCTCGTAATGGTATCAAGAAGCGCCTGCTAGGACCATTGGAAAAGCTCGGCATACTTGGCCGGAGGAGTTGCCATGTGTTGTGAGTATTCGAACAACACCAAATACGGCGACGCAAGAAACGCCGTTCTTTCGGGGTCCATGGAGCCGAAGGCCTCTGCCGATAGAAATAGAGCATGATTCTCCAAGAGTCACAGAATATGATGAAGAAACTTCGAAAAGCTTTGGAGGATGATGTCGATGCACTTGATGAAGCTCGAGACGAAGTCCTGTCACGAGTCGCCAAATACCAACAGACTGAAAACTACCACAAACGATTGCTGCCAAGATCCTTCCAAGTTGGCGATTTGGTTTTGCGACTCAATCAAAAAAGCCATGAAAACTCGAGTACCATGGCTTGGACCCTACATCAGCACGAAGTAATCGAAGGAGGAGCATACATAATCAAGGACAAGAAGACGGGGACGCCGAGCCAAATCCTTGGAACGTGGCGCAGCTCAGGCGTTTTTACGCTTAGATGCCGAAATATAGTCTCCTCTCGTAACATACAATGTACCGAAACGCCCGCGAGTTTTCTGACGCACTCTTTTCCTTTTCGCACCGAGTGGGGCCGGAAAAGGTTTTTAATGAGGCGGCTCGCGGTGCCGCAATATAATAAAGATAGTGGAATTATATATCTTTTTCTCGGCAGTTCGGGGGCTTCTTCCTAAACGCTACAATATATATATACATAGTGTCGACAAATACAGCTCGCAAAAATATCTCGCCTTGGTATAAAGTACTCGCCAAGATAAAAATATCGATAAAATAATATAAAGCTGAGACTCATACCCACAAAATAGTACAAAGTATAATTTATTTTGCCTTGGGACAACCTCTACATTATAAAACAAAATACCGCAATCAAACGCCCTGGGGCTTGGCGGTAAAAAATAAAATATAGTGACTTTACAATAGATATCATATACACAAGAAACAATCTTCTAACAAATTTATCTTCAAGGATTTCCCAATATATTGTCTATGGTTAAGCGCTCATTATTTACAACACGAGTGCTATGCTTCAGCGTAGCCGCCCTTCACGAAGAATTCGGCATCCATCCGAAGAAGTTCATCCATCATATCTTCGGCAACAGGAGTAACAATATCATCATATTTGCCGAAGTTTCTCTTCCTCTTCGACATCTTGGCCAAGCACTTTGGAACAATTTGCCCCACGTCTAATTTCGGGCAGATCTTTATCATAATCATAGCGAATCTTGCGCCAGCAGCTAGTTGGGCCCGCACAAAGCCATGGATTCGAGGAGCATCCCGAAACTTATCCATTAAAGCAGGAAGAGTTTCGGGCATCTGTTGCGAGGAAACATGGTGCCGTAGACCAAAGACAGAGTCCTTGTACAGAAGTCAAGATAATCGCGAACCTGAGTGCGCGATCTTGAAACCTGACAATCTGGCGAGTTCATTCAGGTGTGCCCCAAAAACTTGAACCATGATCTTTGGCAAGACGAAGAAGTACATTAGATCGAGCTTCGACACGCTCATCTTCCGTAAAGCATCCAAAAAAGAACCTATTTTTTACAAGAGCCAGTGAGCAATGAGAAGACAACAAAAAGGAAAAGAAAAGCACGACAAGGATAATGAAGCACACCCTGCCATATCCAAGCTAGTAAGCTCACAGCTGAAGCATAAAATTCATGGTTGTAGCCGTTTAGCCTTCAAGAACGGCGGCGGCCCTTTCTTAGGCATCCTGTTGTTGGAGTGCAACCCTTCCCTTTCCGAAGATTTCCGAGATTGTTCCATGAGCATAAGTGATTGCTTCTTCGTGGATTGGAGTTGACGTCGAAGTTCTTCTAAATCTTCAACAAATTTAACAGCGACATGGGTTTTCTTCGGAAGGAACGAAGGGAAAACTTCGGAAGGACCAGGAGTTGACGTATAGTTGTCAAAAATTAACAAAAAAATAAAATGTCGACATCAATCATTGAGAAAAAGATAGATTCCATTCATTCGATAATATATACATGTCTCTTACAAAAGAAGGATGAAGACCTAATCATCGCGGAGCACTATGGCGGCAATACCAAAAGAAGGAGGTAAACTAAGAAGAAAAACAAAGCAAAGGAGCATTCAACTAGACCTCCGGCCTTGATGAGCTAGGAGTTGAAGATGGCTTGATCCCGAGATAAGACAGATTTTCTTCGTGTTAAGCTTTGCGCCTTGATCAATGATCGCCATTTTGCTTGTTCTATCCGCCCGTGTCGCCCACCTTCGCCTGCCGATGGTCCTGTTGACTATCAGCAACCAAGGCAACAGTGCCCTCAACGGCAACCTTCATATTTTCATGACGCATCTTCATCCAAGATCTTCGGGTGGATTAAATCACTTGGCAAGAGCAAGGAAAGTCGCGGGTTCCTCTTTCTTCTGAAGAAGTAGGGGAAAGCCGCGACAGCCCTGTCCTAGCTTCATCAATGCCCTCACGTGCTTCTTTCCATGAAATTCATGGAACGAAACGGCGCCAAGAAGAGGATCATTGTCGGGATCTTCTAAGCTCAAATTCTCGAGAAGTCTTATCTTCGAAATAAAAAAATTCAATCAACAAATGAGTGCAGAAAAGAAGAATCCAAAGGATATGAAGTGGCTTAGATACTTACTGACAAAGCGATGATTTTGCGTCCTTAGACGCTTAAGGATCGTTTCTTCACGAGCAGACAGCTTATGCTCGCTAACGGTTCCGCATCGTGAAGACGTTTCCTAAGATCTTCGACACCGCCAGCATCGGCCTTGGCTTTGTCGGCTTCTCGCCTAGCTTGAACGCCATCTGACTCGGCCTTCTACGAGCCTCTTCACTTTGCTCTAATTTTGAGCAAGTGTATTGGCACGCCGTTGATTCTGCCAGTTTTTCGCGAGAGTTGACATTAGTTAAAAACGCGACAACAAAGGAGTAAGAAAGCACAAAGAAATAGACAAAGCCTTACCTTCAGCCTTACTAGCATATTCACGTACCCAATGAATTGGGCACCAATGCGAAGAAGCTCTTTGATCGTAGGCTATCAAGGAAGGACAAAGAAAGAAAATGTTGGTATGGGAAAATATGAGCAAGCAGAGGCAAACGGAGGAAATATAGACAAGCAACAAGCAAATTAAGAACTTACATCATCCAAGAGAGGGTTAGAGGAGCTACCCAATTGAGAGAGTAGGCTCTGATTGTTTCAACCTTGCCCTTGGAGAAGGGACAAGGGGGCTTGAAGGAGGAGTAGCAAGGTCGACGTTTGTTGAGGAGGCTAAGTTTCTTCTCCTTCAACTGGCGTCTCCGAGGCGACTAGTGTATGTGACGTACTCGTTCGAGCAGCCACATCAGAGCTGGTACTTCTTCTTCATCATCACTACGATTAAATGTTAACATAAAGCAAGATAGACAAAAATCTTCAAGTACAAAAAAAAAGGGAGAGAGGGACTTACGAACTGATGAGGGTCTCGAGATATGGATCATGAGCTGCCTTCTCGGCGTGAAGGATTTTCTGGTTTGAGGTGCCGGAATCCCGACATCATTCCTTTTCCTTTGTTCTTCGTAGAAACAGTAGGAGGAGGAGATTGTCGATGCGCTGGTCAGAGGCACCTTCATCGATCCCGCAGATTTTCGAGACTCGCGGGTTCATTCACAAAAGAGGGGGCATCTTGGTTATCATCGAACAACCCTTTCTTCGACTTCTCCACCTTCAGAAAGGGGAGGAAGCGAAACAAGATTTGGATGGTCCTATATAAAAATAAGGGAAGATGTCAAAAAGGAGTAACAACAAAATAGCAAGGCAATAACAAATTAAGCGACAATGTTTACCTTAGGAAGCGCATTGGTGGCGCTGTATGGTTTTACACGACAAGAGGAAGGGATAGGATCTTTTTTCTTGAGAGACGAGATTTTTCGGACAAGCCACTCCAAGTCCTTGACTTCCAAATTTGTCGACAAACGATCTGTATCTTCATCGCCAGCATAATTCCAGAGAGGATTTTTGCGAGCCTGAAGAGGCTGCACTCTGGTCTAAGGAAATACGCCGTAATATACCTGATAATTCTTGCCACGAGTATTCTCAACTCATGGATGCGAGTCATCAAGGCCTCCGTCGAAGCTTTTCCTCTAGCCTCTGCATCCCAAGAACGGCGGCGAAGGATTTTTTCGGCACCATCGAAAGGAGGGATATTGTCTTCAGCACATCCATGGTTCTTTCCCGAATATACAACCACTTCTTGCGCCACCCTTGAACGGAGTCAGGGAGTTTGACGTCGAAGTAATTGACTGTGGAGCGAATGGAAATAACAACGCCGCCTATATTATAGGTGACATTGGGGAGCCATTACGGCGACAAAAAGAAAATGCGCTCCATAATGCCCGCTAGCCGACACCAAGGAAGGTCGCAGAGGGTGATGAAGATGGAGATATGGAGGATTGAGTTGGGCGTGAGGTGGTGAAGTTGAAGACCATAAACAAAAAGCAATCCACGGAGAAAAGGATGAATGGGGCGGAAAGACCGCGGATGAGATGATCGACGAAACTTACCCGATACCCCATTGGAGGGGTTGGGTAGCTTTCTCACTAGGAAAGCACACCGCTTGGGTTTCTTGCTAATCCCCAGCTTCTTCAGGAGATTGATGTCCTGGTTGGTGATTTTGGACCTTTCCCATTCCGCGGTCCCCGTGATCTGCGGCAGCCATTGATGATTCCGGCGTGGTGTGCTTGGTCAATCGACGCGGTGGCATCAACAATGGCGCAGGAGGACAGCTTGGAGAAGATGAGCTCAAGGAGTTGTGGGGCGCAGAGAAGATTTTGCAGAGGGGAGAACGGCGTGGAGCATGTTCGAGGAGGAAGAAGAAGATCTTATATAGGGGTGCGGCGAAACGTTGAACCGTTCGATGGAAAAGAGGTGTGGTAGATGATAACCACGTGAATACAAGGGTAAAAAGTATTTTAACATTGAAGAGGTTACGGAACGTGTGCCAGAAAAAGTGGAGAACATGTGTCCCCCACTTGCACGACGTTTGGACCCACAAGGCAGTGAGAGAAGCGGTCGCATGTTTCCAAAACAGTAAATCGTGGCTATCATCAGCAACGACGTCATCAAGGTAAAATAAAAGCTCGACTATGAAGCTTGGAGAGATTATCGACAACACAAGATTATTTCGGGAGCCTTTGATCAAATACAAGTTTTTGCCCAAACGCTCGGGGGCTACTTTGGAAAAATAGAAAATTTCGAGTATGACAAGATAGAATGGCGAGAGCCTATGACCAAATGCAAGCATTTGTTCATAGCCCGGGAGGCTGGTCGCGCACCCGATAGATACAAAAATATCGAGAAAGATTATAAATATAGCGGCAAAGGATATTCTGTGGAGCCTACACCCAAGCACAAGTCCTTGGCGTAGCATCGGGGCTACCCTCATGGGAAACTGTCGCTGGCGACTGAATCTTGATTAAAATAAAGAAATGGTGAGTATATTTCGTTGCCACGATAACTCTACATATACCCCATCGGGAAGGCAAAATAAGTCATCAAATATGACTCGATAAAATGTGCTATTCCAACAGCCTAAAAGCACTCGACAATATATTCTCGGAGCGCTAAAAGTCGCGACAAAATTTCAATGCCGCAAAACTTTGCGAAGGTAAGACCCCGATCCGTTCAGCGGCGTGGCACCGTCTCTGACGGCGGATTGCTACTTTTTTCCATATCAATGATTTAAGAAAAAATCCTAACCGCGTTAGGTACCCGATAAAATATGACTGGACTCGCAGAATGGTAAGACCTTAAGCGGCACCCGTCGAAGTTTACACCAAGATCCCGAGATCATGTCCAGTGACGTGATCTTGAAGTAGGTTTTTGCGGATTGCCACTAGAGCAGTTAACTAGTACCTGATCCGTCGATGAACTAGCCCCAACTACCGTTATCCCTGCAAAATAGTGTTTGCATATCGAAAGATTATGTAATGAGTAAAGTTGGAGATTCCCTGATTCTTCGATTCAAGAAAATCTCGGGCTACTCGACATAGGCATCCCCAATGGGCCTGCCAAAGATGTACCGGGGTTTACTAAAGGCCCAGGACTCGAAGAATAAGAAGATGGGAAGCCCATTTAGTGTTAAGGAAAGATAGTTTGTATTAGGAAAGATAGAGATTTGTAATCTTACGGGTTGGGTACGAATCCCTCCCGAACTCTGTAACTTGTGTATTACGAAACCCTCGGCTCCACCCTCTATATAAGGGGGAGTCGAGGGGTGAAGCAAGGATCGAATCTATCGTCAACATAACCCTAGTTTTCAATCGCCGAGTACTTTTCGCCTGAAACCTTCGAGATCTACTTGCCCTCTACTTCTAGCAAAACCCTAGTCTACAATCTGTAGGCATTGACAAATTAATCCTTTGTCAGCGGCTGCTGGTGCTACAAGCGCACCTCAATTTATCGCACTCCGACTTTGGCAACGTGTGAATACTAGTTGCTCATCCACAACATGGTATCAGAGTTCATGGTTTAGCTCTTTGCACACTGCAACTCCGTGCTCGATCCGCGCCACCGCTAATGATCTTTCCGGTCATCGCTGCTCTGCTCTATTCTAACTCTCCCCTTCTTGTTGGGATCGAGTTGTTTTTCCAAGAAATTTAGCCTTTTCCTGTCCGATTTAGAGCTCCAAATCAAGCTCTCCCGTCGGCCCCATCGAGCTCTCAGCCTCGGCCGTCGTCGGCCAGCCTCCTTCCCGGCCGCCACCATCCTTGGCCGGATCTGCCAGGCACCATCCCGACGAGCCGAGGAGGCCCTGCCCGGCCGCCGCTCAGCTCGCTCGGAGTCGACCCCCGCCCTCCAGCCCCGGTCCCTCCTCCGGCGTGCCCAAGTGTTTTGACCCTGCGGTCCGCCACGGTGGGTAACCGGCCTGCGGGGAGGCTGCTGCTGCTCGCGAGTTAGCTTCTGGCCAGATTTAGATCTAATTTGACAAAAAAAAGGTGGGAGGAAAGATGGCATCCTCTTTGTCTGGCTACGTCAGTATCCCTCGATGTCCAGTGATCTTTAATGGTACCAACTATGGAGAGTTTTCTGTCTTTATGCGCATTCACATGCGTGGTCTCTGGCTATGGGGTTTTCTTACTGGCGAGGTCTCTTGTCCGTCGCATCCCACTGCTCCTGTGCCTCCTACCCCGCCGTCAGTGCCATAAGCCCTTGCTGATGATGCTACTCAGTCTGATCGGGATGCAACCAAGTCTGCCGAGGTTGCTGCTGATGAGGCATATGAGGAGCAGGTACTTGCTTATTCAGAGGCTCTTGGCTCCTACAGTGATAGTTTGGCTGCCTTACTCAATGGTGTGATGAGGATGCCCGGGATGCTGCCGTTCTTTCTCAGAGTGTTCAGCCACAGTTTGCTTCTGAGTTTATGGGCCTTGCTACTATCGCTGAGATGTGGTCTCACCTTTGTCATCGCTATCAGCCTTCTGGGGATACTCTGTATTTATCCGTGTTGCGTCAGGAGCATGATCTTCAGCAGGGTGACTCTACTGTTGATGAGTTCTACACCCAGAGTGCGGTGATCTGGCGCCAGCTTGAATCTCTTCGCAGCGTTTTATGTGGTACTTGCCAGTGTTGCCTGACAGTACGTTCAGATATGGATTTTCAGAGGATCCATGAGTTCCTGTCTAGACTTCGTCCATAGTTTGAGCCCCGTCGTGCCCAGTTGTTTGCTTGGGGCCGTGTACCTATCTCAGAGGTGTTGACTGAGCTCCGTGCTGAGGAGACTCGTCTATGTGGTGCTGGTCTATTTGGTACCCCTTTTGTTCTTGCTTCACGGGTTCCGGTTGCCCCTGCACCGCTGCTTCCACCCACACCAGCGCCTGCTGCTACTGGCTGAGCTCGCCCTTCTCGCGGTGGGGTCGTCCTTGCATCCTCGGTTCTACACTCACTGTCGACAGCCTGTTCACCTTGAGTCTAACTGCTATCAGAAGCAGCGCGGAGTGCCTCCTCGCACTCCATCTTCAGCGACCGTCACCACCGGCTTCACTGAGCAGAGTATTGTGAGACTTCAACGCCTCCTTGCCTCTTCTGGCTCTGCTTTGACGGGTACTGCTGCCTCTATGGCTGGTTCCTCTACACAGTCAGGTACATCCTCGTGGGTTTTGGATTCTGGAGCTTCTTTCCACATGTCGCCCGATTCTTCCTCTCTTTCTTCTATTCGACCTCTCCCTCTTCCTATTCATGTTCTTACGGCCGATGGTACTTCTCTTCCTGTTGCTAGTCGTGGCACTCTTTCTACTCCCTCCTTTTCTATTCTTGATGTTTCTCATGTTCCCGTCTTACCATGAATCTGTTTTCTGTTGCTCAACTCACTGATTCTGGTTGTCGGGTCATTCTTGATGTTGATTCTTGTTCTGTTCAGGACACTCACTCTCGGGCACTGGTTGGGGCTGGCCCTCAGTGCCGTGACTCCCAGGAAATTTGGGAGCTTGATTGGCTTCATGTTCCTTCTTCTACCACTTCACCGACTGCACCCCGTGTGCTTACTGCTTCCACCGCCGCCTCCTTTCAGCAGTGGCATCATCGCCTTGGTCATCTTTGTGGTTCTCGATTGTCGTGTTTACTTCGACAAGGTCTTCTGGGGTCTGTCTCAGGAGATGTCTCGCAGGGTTGTAGGCTTGGTAAACAGAATCAATTACCTTATCCTACCAGTGAGTATGTATCTCAGCGTTCTTTTGATTTAGTTCATTTTGATGTATGGGGTCCGGCTCCCTTTGCTTCCAATGGGGGCCAACGCTACTATGTTATTTTTAGCGATGACTTCTCTCGCCACACTTGGATCTATTTCATGACTTCTTGGAGTGAGGTTCTCTCGATATATAAGCACTTTGCTGCCATGGTTCATACTCAGTTTTCCACGCCCATTCGTGTGTTTTAGGCTGACTTCGCTGGTGAGTATATCTCCCAGTTGTTGTGTGGTTTTCTTGCTGAGCAGGGCACTCTTGCTCAGGTTTCCTGTCCTGGCGCCCATGCCCAAATGGCGTGGCTGAGCGCAAGCATCGCCACCTTCTTGAGATGGCTCGTGCGATGATGATCGTCGTCTCTCTTCCTCCTCACTTCTGGGCTGAGGCTGTGTCTATTTTCACCTATCTCATCAATCTTCAGCCCTCCACGGCCTTGCAGGGTGGTATTCCTCTTGAGCGTCTTACTGGTCGTGCTCCTGATTATTCGACCCTTCGTCTTTTTGGTTGTGTTGCTATGTTCTTCTTGCTCCATATTATCCGTCATTCCTCATCTGTTTGTAAGTTTACTGTTACTCCTAAGCACAAGGGATATAAGTGTTGGGATCCTATTGGTCGTCGGATGCGCATATCTCGGGACGTTACTTTTGATGAGTCCCGTCCTTTCTACCCGCTTCCCTCCTCCTCTTCCTTCTTAGTGGATGATATCTCCTTTCTCATGTTCCCTGACTCACCTCATCTTGTGCCTCAGGTCCCTGCTCCGCCGAGTCTCTACCCACCTTCTACTCCTTCTTCACCTACCAGACCCCCCTCTCCTCCCTCACCACCTTCCCCACCCTCCACACCTTTCTCTCCCATGTCACCTTCCTCGCCTACGGTGGTCCCTCCCTACCCTTTTCACTACTCCCGTCGTCCACGTGAGGATGATGATTCTCCTCCTAACATACCCTACACCTCTGGTGTGATGCCCTCTCCGTCCGAGCCGCCTCATCATCTTTGTGCTCATCCTCGTCCTCCTCCTGATCGCTATTCTCCCACACACTACGGCCTCTCTGCTATCCTTGAGCCGACCTCTTATCGGGATGTTGTTGCTCATCCTGAATGGCAGCTCGCGATGGCTAAGGAGATTGCTGCTCTCGAGCGTACTAGCACCTGGGATGTTGTCACTCCTCCTCCCTCTGTTCGTCCCATCACCTACAAGTGGGTCTACAAGATCAAGACTCGCTCTGATGGTTCTCTTGAGCGCTACAAGGCTCGTCTTGTGGCTCGCGGCTTTCAGCAGGAGCATGGCCGTGACTACGACGAGACCTTTCTCCCGTGGATCACATGACCACTCTTCGTACCTTCTGCCACGCTTCGTTTGTCACTGGTCTGCCTCTCGAGCTTGATGTGCAGAATGCTTTTCTTAACGGTGAGTTACGTGAGGAGGTCTATGCATGAACCTCGGGGTCCTCTATTCGATGGCATGGTATGTCCTCTCCGGCGCTCTCTCTATGGCCTTAAGCAAGCCCCTCCCGCCTGTTGGAGATATGCCCAAGAGGCAATAATAAAATGGTTATTATAATATATCTTTGTGTTTATGATAAATGTTTGCATACCATGCTATAATTGTATTAACCAAACATTGATACATGTGTGTTATGTAAACAACAAGGTCCCTAGTAAGCCTCTTGTATAACTAGCTTGTTGATTAATAGATGATCAAGTTTCATGATCATGAACATTGGATGTTATTAATAACAAGGTTATGTCATTAAGTGAATGATATAATGGACATACACCCAAATAAGCGTAGCATAAGATCACGTCATTAAGTTCGTTTGCTATAAGCTGATACATAGTTACCTAGTCCTTCGACCATGAGATCATGTAAATCACTTATATTGGAAGGGTACTTTGATTACATCAAACGCCAATGCGTAAAATGGGTGGTTATAAAGGTGGTATTAAGTATTCTAAAGTATGAGTTGAGGCATATGGATCAAGAGTGGATTTGTCCATCCCGATGATGGATAGATATACTGCCCGGTGGAATGTCATCTCGATTAGCTTGCAAGCATATGAATGGTTTATAAGAGATGACATACCACGGTGGAGTAAAGAGTACTTGTCGGAGACGAGGTTGAACAAGGTATAGAGATACCATGATCAAACCTCGACAAAGACGCGGACAAAAAATCAAGATCGTATGTAAATGGTTCAATCGATCACTAAGTCATCGTTGAATATGTGGAGCCATGGATCTCCACATCCCGCTATTGGTTATTGGCGAGATAAGTCTCAACCATGTCCAGATAGTTCACGAACCGTAGGGTGACACACTTAAGGTTTGATGTCGTTTAAGTAGATATGGAATATGGAATGGAGTTCGGTTTGTTCGGAGTCTCTGATGGGATCCAGACATCACGAGAGGTCCGAATGGTCCTGGAATAAGATTCATGATAAGGGGTGGCCCGATCTTCTGTAAGCAACGGTGGAGATGATGATCACGATGGCAATGAGATACACGACGATGAAGTGGATGATAACTTGTATGACGCAACGAGATCTTCGATTGGTCCCTGTCGCAATGCAACAGCTCTCAACCCCGCAAGATATTCGCACTCCACACACTTGCGCACGTAGCCGACCACGAAGCGGTAAGTTGCAAACCATTAATTTTAATGGAACACAAGACACACAAGATTTAACAGATCTACACAATATCCAAGCAATATGGTGTAGGAATTCAATAGTTTTGGCAGAGCAAACAACTAAGAACTAGGTTTATCTTAAACGTGGTCTAAAGCAGCTAGGGGGCGTCCTGGGCACTTATATAGGCGTCCGGACGAGTCCTGGTCGAAAGATAAAGAAAACCACCCGAATAGATCTGTCGAGACGACTCTGGACGCGTCCTCACTGGGGATCCGGTCGATCGCTGTGGACCGCCACTGTTGGCGGCCGGTCAACGGGCTGGGGGACCGACGGTCCGTTCGTGGTCCGGTCCACCTGGCTGAGGACCGGAAACCGCAAGTTTCCGGCTCGGCCGACGAGGGGCTTGCCCGGTTGTCATCCGGGTATGCGCCGGTCGACCGGCTGACCGGCTGGCCGGGCTCTGGGGCCGGGTCCGACCGGGTCCTGACCCACCGGACTTCTTCTTCTCCTCTCGCGCATGCTCCCGCTTCCTCCTCGCGCGTCCATGAGATATCTTCATGTCCAGCTCCATGTCCAGCTTCACGGCCATCGTGACGTCCGTCTTCATTCCTCTCCTCGTGCGATGCTCGTCTCCTCTTGATACCTGATGATACATAAGTAATAGGACTTAGGCAGGATAAAGTTCTCATCAATCAAAGTATCGTTTAGGAACAAGTTCACCCGTTGTTTAAGTAGCTTCGCACGAGCCGTGTTATTGGTCCAATCCTAACTTCGTTGGACTTGAGCTTCACAACAGTTCATCTTCCCAGTAATGACGGAGGTAGTAGGAGGTAGGGAGTCCTCATCATCTCCCCCCTCAGGCGTCGACTCCGACGCTCCAAGGTCTTCTCCACATGGAGGCAATCAGCAACATTGAAAGAAATACTGACACCAAACTCATCCTCTCGAAGATCTATCGAGCATGCATTATCATTGATCTTGGCAAGCACTTTGGAAGGACCATCACCACGAGGCTCAACTTAGACTTCCGTCATTTTAAACCTATCCTTGCGAAAATGTACCTGCACCAAATCACCAAAGTTTGAACAACATCTCCACGCTTTTCTTATTCATCCTTGGCAAGATTGCTCTTGCCTTCTTCTCAATCAACTCTTAGTCTTCACAGAATCTCACAAAATCTGCCCTCTCTGATGCCTCCATATTAACTCTGTGTATGGGCAAAGGTAACAAGTCAAGTTGTAGTAATGGGTTTGAAACCATACACCACCTCAAAAGGACACAAACAGGTAGAATGTACCGCCCTCGTTATAAGCAAACTCCACATGCGGCAAACACTCTTCCTACTCCTTCAAGTTCTTCTTGATCAAGGATCTCAATCAACACTTGTGACAATGTTCTATTCACCACTTCATTTTGACATCACTTTGGGGATGACAAGTAGTGTTTAAAAGCAGCTTCGTCCCCACAGCCTTTCTCCAAAGCTGCCTGCATAGCTCATAAACTTCACATCACGATCATAAACAATAGTCTTCGGGACTCCATGTAGATTTATAATCTCCCCGAAACAAAGCAGCAATATAAAGATTTATCACGCTCTTTTGTATGCAATAAAGTGTGACATCTTAGAAAATCTATCCACTACCACAAATATAGAATCATGGCCTCTCTTAGTACGCGGCAAACCCAACACAAAATCCATACTAATATCCTCCCATGGTGTAGTAGGTGCCGGTAAAGGAGTGTACAAACCGTGAGGCTTCAGATTTCGACTTGATTTGCTGTAAGTAATGCATTCGCACATATCTATCCACGTCCCCGGTTTACCGGCCAATAAAAGTGATCGCCTAGCATGAGCAGCTTCGCCTTCACGCCCAAAGTGGCCCATCAAAACCTCCAAGATGTGATTCCTTTAATAAGAGCAAACGCACAGACGATCCTGGAACACATAGTTTGTTAGCCCTAAACAAGAACCCATCATGTATGTGAAAATTTTCCCATGCTTTACCAAGAGCACATAAGCGATATGGTTCAGCAAAATCATGATCAGGATACAAATCACATAGTATCTCTAATCCAGGAATTTTAACATCAAGTTGAGTTAATAGCATATTCTTCCTAGATAGAGAATCAACAACAACATTATATTTTCCCTTCTTATGCTTAATAATTAATGGAAAAGACTCAATGAACTCAACCCACTTAGCTAGACGCTTATGCAAAGATTTCAGGTATTTTAAAGCTTCATTATCAGATGTATGATAAATTCTTTGGCCACAAGTAATGTTGCCAACCTCAAGAACTCTAATTAAAGCATACAATTCTTTATCATATATAGGATAGTTCAACTTAGCACCAGAAAGTTTCTCAGAAAAATATGCAATTGGGCGACCCTCTTGCAACAACACACCACCAATTCCAATACCACTAGCATCACATTCAATCTCAAATTGCTTATTGAAATCAGGAAGTGCAAGTAACGGTGCAGTTAACAATCTCTTAAGTTCATCAAATGCATGATCTTGGGCTGGCGCCCCACTCAAAAACAACACCTTTTTAGTCAAATCATTCAAAGGTACAGCCAATTATACTAAAGTTGGGCACAAATCGGCGATAAAACCCACCTAGACCATGAAAACTTTCTTACTTGACTCACATTCATGGGAGTAGGCCAATTTTTGAATAGCTTCAATTTTAGACACATCTACTTCTTGCCCATGCTTAGAGACAACATAACCCAGAAATATGACCTTATCTTTTGCAAAATGTGCACTTTTCAAGATTACCATAGAGTTGATTATCACGCAACACTTGCAAAACATGTCGCATATGTATAGTATGATCAGATTCATTGCGGCTGCAGATTAATATGTCATCAAAATACACAACTACAAATTTGCCAATAAATTAACGCAAAACATGGTTCATCAAATCTCATGAAAGTGCTAGGTATTAGTCAAACCAAAGGCATTACTAACCACTCATATAAACCAATTTTTGTTGTAAAGGCTGTTTTCCACTCATCCCTTCTTTCATCCTAATTTGATGATAACCACTACGCGAAATCAATTTTAGAGAACACGGCCAAGACCACTCAATTCATCTAGCATATCCTTTCTAAACGTGGAATAGGATGACGACATCGAATAGTAATGTTGTTTATAGTTCTACATCTACGCACATACGCTAAGTACCATCTTTCTAGAACTAGAATAACAGAACAGCACAAGGGCTAGCTTGTTAATATAACCTTTGTCGCAGTAGCGCTTTGTACTTGCTTCTCTTCAGATTCTCTCCTTCGCCTCTTTCTCGGGATTAGTACGATATGGCGCTTATTGGCAGCTTAGCGTTCCCGAATCAAGCTTCAATTTGATGCCAATACCTCGCACGGTGGTGAACTCATGTACCTCCTCCTAAAACACGCCATTTAATTCTCAGAAACATTAGAAACACCAAGAGGAAGAGTGGTCATGTCGTTAGAAACCAAAACCCCTGTACCAAAGCACAAGAGGCATGGCCGTAGGATCTTCACTAAATTCTCTCATGTCTTCTTTGTGGCTAATGAGACTAAGGAATTCACTCTCTCACTTTTCGTTATATCACTCCACGACAATTACACAATTCTCTCGCCTATCTAGAGGAGCATCCTCCAAATTCACTTCGATCTTCTGACTATGACTCATTGACAATTTGTTGTGGTGACATAGGCTGTAAGTTAACTTTCTTGCCCTTGTACTCCAAGTGATATGTATTGGCACGCCATTGTGTTGCACAATAATCCACATAGAGCCAAGGCCGACCCAATAGTAGGTGAAAAACCGTCATAGGAACCACATCAAAGTCAATGCAATCCTTATACGGTCCAATCGCAAACTCAACATGCACCATGTTGTTTACCTTCATCTCACCATTGTCACTCAACCACCGATCATATGGATGGTGCGGTAAATACTTCAACTTCAGCTTGGTACATAACTCTTTGTTTGCTAAATTGCGACAACTCCAGCCATCAATAATGACCTTGTAAGCCTTGTCAGGACCAACTAAAGCTTTTTACCTGGGATATTACAGCTGAGTAGATGCACTAGGCAACACATTGTCAACGCTACGACACAACAATGGTGCGAGCATCGGAAATCATCACCATCGTCATAGTCATTGTCTGGAGCATTTGGATCAAGATCATCGCTACCATACTCATTGTCCCTTACTGATAAACATGACTTTGCTAGTAGGACAATCTCTTGAGTGACCCTTGCCACCACACGTATGGTAAAGCATATCGCGGTTGCGTGTTGTAGACATACTACCACTCGTACTTGCAACAGATTCGGACTTCTTTGCATTAGATACATTGAAGACGGTCTGCTAGGCGGAGTAGAGTAAGGAGCAGAGCGCATCGAAGGCGCCGGGTGGAGGCGCGCGGGGTGTAAAACGCCCAGCTCCCTAGGGAGCACGTCCCTTAACCTTTGCTTCTTCAGCCAATCGTGATTCAGCTTCTCTTGCATGATGTAACAATGGATTCATATTGGTGTAGGTGTAATGACGAACAATGCCTTTAACATCATACTTCAAACCATTGAGAAAACGCTGCATTGTCATCTCTAGAGACTCACGGACACGACCACGCTGCATAAGCATCTCCATCTCCATGTAGTACTCATCAACAGTCTTCACACCTTGCCTCAATAGTGTTAGCTTATCAAATATATTCCTCATGTAATTTGTAGGCACAAAACGAGAAGTCATTGCCTCTTTCATAGCACGCCATGTACGGATTGGTTGTGCACCATCTTCATCGAGGTTACGAATCAAAGAATCCCACCAACGCAATGCATAACATCAAATTCAGAAGACGCAAGTTTGATCTTCCTATCTTCGGAGTAGTGTGGATGTAGGTTCCATAATTTCTCAATCTTGAGCTCCCCAAGTGAGTATTCTTCAACATCAGCTCTTCCTTCAAACTTGGGTATGGGAAACTTAGGCTTACCCAATCCATCTCTTCATCTTGTCCACGCACTACTGCGCCAAGGGAACCAGCCACGCAGGACGAAGGGACCACGGCGGCTTAATTCACGGCATTGCAGGCGCCATCTTCAAGCCTTCAGATCTTCATCATCTTCTTGTTGTTGTTGTTGGCACAGTCAAGTTCGTTAATGAGACGATATCCGCAATATTGTTACTCGTATATCCGTCATTTGATCGACAACTAAATGACGGTGACATTAGTAGCATCCAGCCTTTGTTTGATCTCATCAACCGTACTCTTAAGCTCATCATCGTTAGTGCGGAATTCACGTCGTATCTCATTACGAAGAGCTTCATCTCCCTCCATGTGATATCTGCCGAATTCTTGTTCTCCCGGTTAACAATCTTATTATCACTAACAGACATAGCAGGTTAGTGCACTAAATCAAAAAATATATGGTGGTACTCACAACTCACTCAAAACCGATAAGAAAAGGAAATCTTACTGCTCAAAGTAAAATTAGTGTTGCTTACCACTTGTAGTGGAAAATAGTGCAACGGATGTAGCGAAGCTAATATCAAGGGTATAAGAACAATCATATGACAAAGGATATATATGGGGCTGTAGGTAGGCTACCCATTTGCACCAATAACAAGCACAAACAAGAGACAACCAAAGATACTCACACAAGCCGATAAATGGGCAATACAACTATATGGAGGAAAAGGTTGCAATGCAATAAGAGAGACGCTAAAGTAAAGCTCAACGAGACAAAGACAAGATTGCCAACTGCATGGATGAAAGAAAACTTAGGCCTTTCACTTGATTTCAACTAGCACACACTTCTTATTTTTTATTTTCTTTTAGCACGAAGCATGTAGCTTTTTTTTTTTGCTTCTTTTCAAATTTTTTTTTTATGACTCAACCCTTGATAACACGGCCAACAAGATGCAAAGCACCAAAACCCTAATGGAGCAGTCTGCTGGTTTAGGCTGTAAAACTAGTCTCTAGGCTCCCAGTCACGTATATCGTAGCAGCTGTGTCTATGGTTGGGAACAAGCACAATGTACGCTATGTGGACTCGGAGTAACAAAACCGACACTAGAAGATAAACTAGATAATAGAGAAAACACAAACCCTAACAATTCTACTAGAAGAAAGATAAAGTTACGCAAAAACAACTACGAAACAACTAAAACTCGAAATTCGTGGCAAGTTATGGCTATGGCAAACCCTAACCCTAAATATTTTTTGCTTTTTCTGGATAGGAAATCACTCACAACTCAACTATGGGATTGTGGACGGCTTACCGAGGAAAACTGGAAATCGATACCAAGATGATAAGGGGTGGCCCGACCTTCAAAGAGGCACCCAGAGATGATGATCACGGGTGATGGCTGCGGAGATACACGACGATGAAGTGGATGATAACTTGTATGACGCACCCAGATCTCGATTGGTCCCTCGTCGCCGATGCAACAGCCTTCAACCTCGCAAGATATTCGTTAACTCCACACACTTGCGCACGTAGGGCCGCCGACCACGAAGCGGTAAGTTGCAAATCACACAAGACTAATGGAACAGGAGATCACACAAGACTTAAACAGGATCTACACAATATCCAAGCAATATGGTGTAGGGAATTCAATAGTTTTGCAGCAAACAACTAAGAACTAGGGTTTATCTTAAACGTAGTCTAAAGCTAGTTGTCCTGGGCACTTACATAGGCGTCCGGGACGAGTTCTCGGTCGAAAAGATATAAGAAAACCGACCTGCACAGACTGTCGAGACGCACTTTGACGCGTCTGCACTGGGATCCTGGGCCGATCGTGCCGGTGGACCGGCCGGTCCTGGGCGTGGCGGCCTACCAACCGGGCCGTGGGACCTGACGGTCCGGTTCTGGTGGTCCGGTCAACCGGGCTGAGGACCGAAACTGCGGGCTTCCGTGCTGGCCCGGTACGAGGGGCCTGCCCGCGAAACTGCCATACGGCCGATCGGGCTGTGGACCGCCGCCGGTCTGGGGCCGGTCCGAATGGGTTCGACCGGCCGGGACTTCTTCTTCTCCTCTCGCGCATGCCTCCCGTTCCTCTCGCGTCCATGAGATATCTTCATGTCCAGCCCCATGTCCACCACGGCCATCTGGACGTCCGTCTTCATGTCCAGCCGCTCCTCTCCTCGTGGGCGCGCGTCTCCTCTTGATACCCGATGATACAGGCACAGGGACTTAGGCAAAGAAGCTCTCATCAATCAAAGTATCTCTAGAAACAAGTTCACCTGTTGTTTAAGTAGCTTCGCACGAGCTCGTGTTATTGGTCCAATCCTAACTTCGTTGGACTTGAGCTTCACAGCAGGTTCATCTTCAGTTGGTAATGACGGAGGTAGAAGTGAGGTAGGGATGTCCTCATCAATTCATATATAGGAAGTCACTTTCCAAGTTTGGAAATGATCCAGTGCATTTATGGAAGGTTCTAGAAGGTTCTAGGCACGAAGAAATCACCATGGAAAGTGGAGTCCTGAGGGACTCCACTTGCATGGCCGGCCAAACCTTAAGGGGTGGAGAGTCCAGGGCTCCACCTGTGGTCGGCCAAACCCCTCTGCTGAAGGTGGAGTCCCACCTTGGGCAGGGAGTCCCACCTTGGGTAGGTTTCATTCTTTTGGCAGTTTTGGTTTCGGTCTTATTCAAAGACTTAGAGTCCAACTCTTGGGGGTTTTTCACCTATAAATAGAGGGGCAAGGGGAGGGGGTGTTGGGGTTCGTAGCATAGAAAATAAAAATTTTCTCTCCTCAAGACGAATAAATCCAAGATCTAAACCATGGAACACCCAAGATCTAATCTACAAGATCGAAGCAACGAGGTGGAGATGATATCAACCCCTTGAAGATTTCTGTGCTTACTTAGATCGTATCTCTGTTGTTGATGTAGACGATCGTCCCCGATGCTGCAATCCGGCAACACTTCCGGCAGCACTTCCGTACTGTCGATGAAGCTCCTTCCTCCCGCTCCAGCTGGCAGCGGAGGTGTAGATCCCCTCGGAATCCCAAAGAAACACGACGGCGTGGTGGTGGTGGTGGACGAGAAAACCGCAGGGCTTCACCAAGCCGGAGCAGGAGCTATGGAGGAGAGAGGGGCGGCAGACTTTGGTGTCTTGGGTCAGGGGTCGACTGCCCCTCTCCTCTATTTATAGAGGGAGGGGCGGCCAAGGCAGCCCCTGGGGCCCCACCAGCGCACAGAAGGAAAGGGGGATCAGAAATCATCCCCTTCCAAAGTTTGCTTCCCCTTCCAAAGTTGCTCCTCGATTTTAGGGATTTGATCTTATCCTCCGAGATTTGATCTTATCCCTAGGGGCTGGCCGGCTGGGCCTTCAGGGCTTGGTCCTGGCCCATTAGGCCAGGCTGCACTCCCTGGCCCATGTGGTCCCTCCCGGGTTGGTGGTGGGCCCACCGGTGTCCCTCTAGAACCTTCTAGCTAGAAGCTCTGGTCAAACACCGAAACTTTTCCCAAACCCTGAACTTTCCTTATATTAATCTTATTCTCCGGGATCCCGAACCTCCCCGTGATGTCCTGGATCCCATCCGGTACTCCAAATCTCGGTCTCCATCTCATATTCCCACCCACTTATGCTACATCGAACCTGAAGCGCGTCCACGGTTCGTGAACTATGCGTACATGGTCGAGACTCCCTCCAAGCAAAACCAATAGCGAGATCCGGAGATCCATAATGGCTCCCACATATTCAATGATGACTTAGTGATCGCATGGACCCATTTACATACGATGCCAATTCCCTTTTTCACGCGAGTATTTTACTTGTTCGAGGTTCGATCATCGGTATCTCCATACCTTGTTCAACCTCGCAACCGACAGTTCTCTTTACTCGTATCGTGGTATGTCATCTCTTATGATCCAATCATATGCTTGCAAGCTAATCAGAGGACATTCTCCCACCGAGAGGGCTCAGAGTATATCTATCACTATCAAAGATGGACAACCTACTATTGGATCCATATGCCCCCAACTCACACTTTCCGAATACTTAATCCCATCTTATAACCATCCATTTACGCAATGGAATTTGATGTAATCAAAGTACCCTTTCCGGTAAGTGAGTTACATGATCTCATGGTCGAAGGACTTAGTAACTATGTATCTAAAGCTTATAGCAAATTGAACTTGATGACTTGATCTTATGCTACACGCCCATTTGGGTGTGTGTCCATTATATCATTCACCTAATGACATAACCTTGTTATTACAACATCCAATGTTATGATCACTAAACCATGATCATCCATTAATCAACAAGCTAGGTTATACAAGAGGGCCATTACGGGGGACTCCTTGTTGTTTACATAACACACATGTATCAATGCTCGTTAATACAATTATAGCATGGGATAAACATTTATCATGAATATTAAGATATAACAACAACTAATTTATTATTGCCTCTTGGGCATATTCCAACAGTCTCCCACCCCCATGCCCTAGCCACCCCTCTCTCCCAAACCCAGTCGCCTCCCCTCCTCACACCTCCCGCAAATGCTTAGGCTGGGTCACGGAGATCTCCACCACCACCGCCACCACGCCGTCGGCTGCCAGATTCCAGAGATCTTACTACTTCCACGTCGCTGGAACAAAGGAGAAGGACGCCGCCATCAACACCGCACGTGTGACCGACCACGAGGTGCTGCCCGATCAGGCACCGTCAAGACTCCTAATGCGCTTGCAAGCGGGTTAAGATCTTCTACGCCTTGCAAGCGGCAAGGATCGACCACATCCACCACTACAGATCTAATCTGCTAGGGTTTTGGAAATCTTCAAGGGTTAGTCTCATGATCTTCTCACTACCATCTACTAGATTAGATCTTGGCTTGTGTTTTGTTCTTACGGTAGGAAATTTTTTTTTTCTATGATACGAATCCCATCAGTGGTATAAGAGTCGTGTCTATGCTAGATTGGTTGCACGAGTAGAACACAATGGTTTTGTGGGCTGCTGCTTGCGTGAGGCAGCTCCTTGTGACGGTAAAGCACACGTCCGTTGGGAACCCCAAGAGGAAGGTATGATGAGTACAAGAGCGAAGTTTTCCTTAGTAAGAAACCAAGGTTTATCGAACCAGTAGGAGATGAAGGCCAATGGAAGGTTGTTGGTGAAGGAGTGTAGTGCGGCGCAACACTGGGGATTCCGGCGCTCCAACGTGGAACCCGCACAACACAATCAAACTACTTTGTCCCAACTTAACAAAGGAGGTTGTCAATCTCACCTACTTGCTGAAAACAAGGATTGAACGGATGGTGTGGAGAATTATGTTTCCTTGCAGAAAAAACAAAAGAGAACAATGATTGCAGAGGTTGTATTTCAGATGTAAAAGAATGGACCGGGTTCCACAGCTTTAATTAGTGGTGTCTCTCCAATAAGATAAATAGCATGTTGGGTGAACAAATTACAATAAAAAAAAAACAAATAGGAAAGTGCATATACATATCATGATGACTACTATGAGATTTACTTAGGGCATTGATGAAATAAAGAACATAGACCGCCATCTAGCATGCATCTATGCCTAAAAAGTCCACCTTCAAATTATCATCCGAACCTTCCAGTATTAAGTTGCAAACAACAGACAATTGCATTAAGTACCGTGTGTAATGTAAACAATACAAATATCCTTAGACAAAGCATTGATGTTTATCCCTAGTGGCAAGCATCCACAACCTTAGAGTTGTTGTCACTCCCAGATTCAATGGAGACATGAACCCACTATCTAGCATAAATACTCCTCTTGGAGTCACAAGTATCAACTTGGCCAGAGCCTCTACTAGCAATGGAGAGCATGCAAGAACATAAATAACACATATGATAGATCAATAATCAACTTGACATAGTATTCCATATTCATCGTATCCCAACAAACACAACATGTAGTATTACAAATAGATGATCTCGATCATGATAGGCAGCTCACAAGATCTAAACATGATAGCACAAGAGGAGAAGACAACCATCTAGCTACTGCTATGGACCCATAGTCCAAGGATGAACTACTCACGCAGTCCCGAGGCGGGCATGGTGATGTAGAGCTCCTCCTGATGATGCTCCTCCCCGGCAGGTGCCGAGGCGATCTTCGAACCCCCGAGATGGGGTTGACTCGGCGGCGGCGTCTCTCGGAACTTTTCTTTCGTCCATTGACTCAGGGTTTTCGCGACGGAGGAATATAGGCGAAGGGGCAGATCGGGGGGCGCCCGAGGGGCCCACCCCACAGGCCGCGCGCCGAAGGGGCCGCGCCGCCCTATGGTGTGGCCGCCTCGCGTCCCCTCTTCGTCTCCTCTTCGGTGTTCTGGAAGGCTCCATGGAAAATAAGACCGTGGGCTTTTGTTTCGTCCAATTCCGAGAATATTTGTAAACTAACTTTTCTAAAATCAAAAACAGCAGAAAACAGAACTGGCACTACACATCTTGTTAATAGGTTAGTCTAAAATGCATAAAAACATTATAAAGTATGACTAAAACATGTTGGTATTGTCATAAAACTAGCATGGAACATAAGAAATTATAGACACGTTGAGACGTATCAAGCATCCCCAAGCTTAGTTCCTACTCGCCCTCGAGTAGGTAAACGATAATATAATTTCAAGTGACATGCTACCAACAAAATCTTGATCAATACTATTGTAAAGCATATGAGATGAATGAAGTGACTCAGCAATGGTATATAGTTTGCTAACAAAAAGATAATGACTAAACAACTGAATCATATAGCAAAAACTTTTCATGAATAGTACTTTTCAAGACAAGTATCAAAAGACTTGCATAAAAGTTAACTCATAAAGCAATAGATTCTTAATAAGAGGTTTTGAAGCAACACAAAGGAAGATTTAAGTTTCGGCAATTGCTTTCAACTTTCAACATGTATATCTCATGGATATTTGTCAACACAAAGTAATATAATAAGTGCAATAAGTAAACATGTAAGAATCAACGCACAATTGACACAAGTGTTTGCTTCTAAGATAGAAAGAAGTAGGTAAACTGACTCAACATAATGTAAAAGAAAGGCCCTTCACAGAGGGAAGCAAAATTACTCATGTGCTAGAGCTTTTTATTTTGAAAACATGGAAACAATTGTGTCAACAGTACAATATATGGTTATGCATAAAACTTATAAGTTGCAAGCCTCATGCATCGAATACTAATAGTGCCCACACCTTGTCCTAATTAGCTCGGATTTCATGGATTATCATTGCATTACATATGTTTCAACCAAGTGTCACAAAGGGGTACCTCTATGCCACCCGTACAAAGGTCCAAGGAGATAACGCATTTCATTTCTCGGGTTTGATAGATCTCAACTTGAGGACATCCATACCGGGACAACATAGAAAACAGATAATGGACTCCTCTTTTTAATGCTTTAAGCATTCAACAACAAGTAATATTCTCATAAGTGATTCTGAGGATTAATGTCCAAGCTGAAACTTCCACCATGATACATGGCTTTGGTTGGTGGCCCAATGCTCTTCTCTAACAACATGCATACTCAAACCATTCAACTCATGGCAAATCTCCTTACTTCAGACAAGACGAACATGCATAGCAACTCACACGATATTCAACAAAGGTGTGACAAGTTGATGGCGTCCCCAGAAACATGGTTACCGCTCAACAAGCAACTTATAAGAACTAAGATACATAAGCAACATATTCATTACCACAATAGTTTTTAGGCTACTTTCCCATGAGCTATGTATTGCAAAGACAAGGAATGAAATTTTAAAGGTAGCACGCAATTTACTTTGGAATGGCAGAAAAATACCACATATAGGTAGTTATGGTGGACACAAATGGCATAGGTTTTGGCTCAAGGTTTTGGATGCACGAGAAGCATTTCCTCTCAGTACAAGGCTTTGCAAGGTTGTTTGAAGCAAACACAAGTATGAACCGTACAGCAAAAACTTACACAAGAACATATTGCAAGCATTATAAGATCTACACTCTTCCTTGTTGTTCAAACACTTTTACCAGAAAAATATCTAGACCTTAGAGAGACCAATCATGCAATCCAAATTTCAACAAGTCACGGTAGTTCTCCACTAATAGATTTAAACTACATGATGCAAGAGCTTAAACATGATCTATGAGAGAGCTCAAAACAATTGCCAAGTATCAAATTATTCAAGAAAATATGAGGCATTTTTTGTTTCCAACCAAATAACAAGAAGTACAGTGTTGCGGCTTTCAGCTTTCGCCATGAATATTAAAAACGAAGAACACAAGTGTTCAAATGAAAAGTGGAGCGTGTCTCTCTCCAACACAAGGATTGCTAGGATCCGAATTTATTCAAACATAAACAAAATAAAAGCACACAGACGCTCCAAGTAAAGCACATAAGATGCGACGGAATTAAAATATAGTTTCACTAGAGGTGACTCGATAAGTTTTGAAAAAGGGGATGCCTTGGGCATCCCAAGCTTAGATTGAGTCTTCTTGAAATATGCAGGGATGAACCACGGGGGCATCCCCAAGCTTAGACTTTTCACTCTTCTTGATCATATCGTATCATCCTCCTCTCTTAATCCTTGAAAACTTCCTCCACACCAAACTCAAAAAAACTCATTAGAGGGTTAGTGTATAATCAAAAAATCCACATGTTCAGCAAGGACACAATCATTACCAACACTTCTCGACATTACCCAACGCTACTGAAATTTAATGGAGCAAAGAAATCCACTCAAACACAGTAAAAGAGGCAAATAAATAAAAGGCAGAATCTGTCAAAAACAGAACAGTCCGAAAGACGAATTTTTCTAGAGGCACTTAACTTGCTCAGATGGAAAAACTCAAAACTAATGAAAGGCGTTAAAATCTGAGGATCACGCATGAATTTTCGAGATTTGTTTGATTCTTCTACAGAGAGAAAATCGCGAATTCGTGCTAAGAAATCTGTTTCTGCGCAGAATCCAAATCTAGTATCAACCTTTCTATTAGAGACTTTACTTGGCAACAATGCATGAAAATAAAGATACAAAGGAATTTCTACAGTAGTAACAAGCACCTTGACTCAGATATAAAACGAAAATTGCAGAAAGTAAAATAATGGGTTGTCTCCATAAGCGCTTTTAACGCCTTTCGCCTAGGCGCTAAAGTGCAAATCAAGTAATATCAAGAGAAGAAGCATCAACATCATAATTTGTTCTAATAATAGAATCAAAAGGCATCTTCATTCTCTTTCTAGGGAAGTGTTCCATACCTTTCTTAAGGCCTTGTTTGGATATGGAATTTTGGTAGAACTAGTTTCCCGTAAACTTATATAACCGCCTAACAACCTAATATCTTGTTTGGGTGCAGCAACTAAACCGGGAATTGATAAAACTGAGTTTCCACAAAGCCAGGAATGTGCGTTTTGGCAAAAATGAGTATTAGTAGTTTTTGTCAAAACGCGATTACCCAAAACTCGAGCAGGTCTTGTTGGGCGGAGACTACCCAGCTGTCTACGATCTTTGACATTCGATAGGATCCCGCCGGCGGAGGCCACATAGCCTCCTGACCTTCTCGTGCAGCTCCGTCAAGGTCAGCGAGCTCGGCCGACTCCTCGACGATTCCGGCACCTGCGCGACGCTAACTCGGGGGACCTAAGCCATGGCCAGTAATCGATTTCCTCCATCCCATGGCCTGGGAACGCTGCCGCACTGTTCATACGCGTGCTAAGGCCAGCTGATATAGCTCTGCTTCGTCTCCTTTCCTGTAGTGGTGCGCTTATCGCCGGAGACAGACGGACTGCTTGTTCAAACTCATGACTCCTTGCTCGCCGCCACCTCCACACCACTACCGGCGCGCAGGCCCGCCGCCTACAACAACTCGGACATGCTTTCGTCACATACATCGCGCACTGGCGCCGTCTCCAGGAAGCCTGCGCAGACCTCGTCCACCTTCGGCAGCGCCAGTCAGCACATCCGCCATGAGCTCGTTACGACTCGCGCTCCTCAGTGGCCTGCACGCGGCGGCGATTCCGGCACACAACGCGGCCTTCTTTCCCGGGGGACCTAAGCCATGACACGATGTCCGATTTCCTCCATCCCATGGCTTTGGGAACGCTGCCGCACTGTTCATGCGCGTGCTAAGGCCAGCTGATATAGCTCTGCTTCGTCTCCTTTCATAGTGGTACGCTTGTAGCGGACGGGCCAGGTTTGCTTGTTCCGACTCATGACTCCTGCTGCTTCGCCACCTCCGCCACTAAGGGCGCGCCGAGGCCCGCGCCTGCAACAACTTCTGGACATGCTTTCGGTAGCCACATCGACGCCTTTGGCGCCGTCTCCATCGCGTCTGCCTTTCCGAGCTCTTCCACGCCGCCCGGGCTCGCCAGCTACGAGCACATCCGCCATGAAAAGTTACCCGCGCTCCTCAGTGGCCTACCAGCGAGCGACGATCGTGGCGGCGGTAGCGACGTAGTGTAGTCAAGGAGCACCTGGTCAACGAGAGTCCGAGACAACGCATGATCTCTGGCAGGTGCTCCAGAGTCATGAGAAAAGCTCAACAGTTGTGAAACATGAAGCAGGCCAACGAGCCTCTCGGAGATTCTAGGAAAAAATGGAGACGATAGAGATAAGAGAGATTAACGGGCGAGGAGCCGAGGAGCCGAACAAGATTTGGCACGTATCGGTTAACAATCCAAACATAGTTTTACATAATCAATCTAACAGATATAGAACTTAAAGCATCGTTTTATAAAAAGTCATTCTAACGTGGTTTACTAAAACGCATGCGCTAAACTCACTCTATCCAAACAACCACTAAGAAATTGATACTTAATATTTCCTTCTTTCATATCAATAATAGCACCAACGGTTTGAAGAAAAGGTCTTCCCAACACAATAGGACAAGATGCATTCAATATCCAAGACAACAAAATCAACGGGGACAAGGTTATTGTTAACCGTAATGTGAACATTGTCAATTCTCCCCAAAGGTCTCTTTATAGAATTATCAGCAAGATTAACATCCAAATAACAACATTCCAAAGGTGGCAAGTCAAGCATATCATAAAGTTTCTTAGGCATAACAGAAATACTTGCACCAAGATCACATAAAGCATTACAATCAAAATCATTGACTTTCATCTTAATGATGGGCTCCCAACCATCTTCTAACTTCCTAGGAATAGAAGCTTCAAGTTTTAATTTCTCTTCCCTAGCTTTAATGAGAGCATTTGTAATATATTTTGTAAAGGCTAAATTTATAGCACTAGCATTAGGACTTCTAGCAAGTTTTTGTAAGAACTTAATAACTTCAGAAATATGACAACTATCAAAATCTAAACCATTATGATCTACAGCATTCTGAAAAATTTCAGCACTTTTATCACAAACAGTTTCAGCAGTTTCAGGCAATTTTGCACGCTTAGCAGTAGAATTAGAAACATTACTAGTGGTGGTAATAGTCCAAACTTTAGCTATATTATTCTCTTTAGCAAGTTTTTCTTCTCTTTCTTCTCTTTCCCATCTAGCATGCAATTCAGCCATCATTCTAATATTGTCATTAATTCGAACTTGGATAGCATTTGTTTTAGCAAATGACTTAGTATCTTTAACTTCATCAGGCATAACTTTCAGTTTCAAAAGATCAACATCAAGAGCAAGACTATCAACCTTAGAAGCAAGAACATCAATTTTACCAAACTTTTCCTCAACAGATTTGTTAAAAGCAGTTTGTGTACTAATAAATTCTTTAAGCATGGCTTCAAGACCAGAGGGTACACTCCTATTATTGTAGAATTACCATAAGAATTACCATAACCATTACCACTATTAGAAGGATATGGCCTATAGTTGTTGTTACCAAAATTATTCCTATAAGCATTGTTGTTGAAATTATTATTTTTAATGAAATTCACATCAACATGCTCTTCTTGAGAAACCAATGAAGCTAAAGGAACATTATTAGGATCAACATGAGATCTACCATTAACAAGCATAGACATAATAACATCAATCTTATCACTCAAGGAAGAGGTTTCTTCAACAAAATTTACCTTCTTACCTTGAGGAGTTCTTTCAGTGTGCCATTCAGAGTAATTGATCATCATATCATCAAGAAGCTTTGTTGCAGCACCCAAAGTGATGGACATAAAAGTACCTCCAGCAGCTGAATCCAATAGGTTCCTTGAAGAAAAATTCAATCCTGCATAAAAGGTTTGGATGATCATCCAAGTAGTTAGTCCATGGGTAGGGAAATTCTTTACCAAAGATTTCATTCTCTCCCATGCTTGGGCAACATGTTCATTATCCAATTGCTTAAAATTCATAATGCTACTTCTCAAAGATATAATCTTAGCAGGAGGATAATATTTTCCAATAAAAGCATCTTTACATTTAGTCCATGAATCAATACTATTTTTAGGCAAAGATAGCAACCAATCTTTAGCTCTTCCTCTTAAGGAGAAAGGAAACAATTTCAGTTTTTATAATATCACCATCTATATCCTTATACTTTTGCATTTCACAAAGTTCAATAAAATTATTAAGATGGGCAGCAGCATCATCAGTACTAACACCAGAAAATTGCTCTCTCATAACAAGATTTAGTAAAGCAGGCTTAATTTCAAAGAATTCTGTTGTAGTAGCAGGTGGAGCAATAGGAATACATATAAAATCATTATTATTTGTGCTAGTGAAATCACACAACTTAGTATTCTCAGGAGTACCCATTTCAGCAATAATAAAAATAAACTAAGCAAACCTAATTAAATAAAGTAAAACAAGTAACTATTTTTTTGTGTTTTTGATATAAGAAAGCAAACAAGACAGAAAATAAAATAAAGCAAGACAATAAACAAAGTAAAGAGATTGGGTGTGAGAGACTCCCCTTGCAGCGTGTCTTGATCTCATAAACACTTGGCGCGGAAAATGCTAACGCTAGTGAGGCAGCTCTTGACATTAAAGCGTCAAGGTTGGGAACCCCAAGAGGAAGGTATGATGAGTACAGCAGCAAGTTTTCCCTCGGTAAGAAACCAAGGTTTATCGAACCAGTAGAGATGAAGGCCACGTGAAGGTTGTTGGTGAAGGAGTGTAGTGCGGCGCAGCACCAGGGATTCCGGCCCAGCGTGGAACCTGCACAACACAATCAAACTACTTTGCACGTAACAGTAAGGTTGTCAATCTCAGGCTTGCTGAAAACAAAGGATTAAACGTATGGTGTGGAGAATTATGTTTGCTTGCAGAAAACAAAAGAGAACAATGATTGCAGTAGGTTGTATTTAGATGTAAAAGAATGGACCGGGGTCCACAGTTCACTAGTGGTGTCTCTCCAATAAGATAAATAGCATGTTAGGTGAACAAATTACAGTTGGGCAATTGACAAATAGAGATGCATATACATATCATGATGACTACTATGAGATTTACTTAGGGCATTACGACAAAGAACATAGACCGCCATCCAACATGCATCTATGCCTAAAAAGTCCACCTTCGGGTTAGCATCCGCACCCCTTCCAGTATTAAGTTGCAAACAACAGACAATTGCATTAAGTACTGTGCGTAATGTAAATAATACAAATATCCTTAGACAAAGCATTGATGTTTTATCCCTAGTGGCAACAGCACATCCACAACCTTAGGGGTTGTTGTCACTCCCCCAGATTCAATGGAGACATGAACCCACTATCTAGCATAAATACTCCCTCTTGGAGTCACAAGTACTCAACATGACCTACTAGCAATGGAGAGCATGCAAGAACATAAATAACACATATGATAGATCCAATAATCAACTTGAAATAGTATTCCATATTCATCGGATCCCAACAAACACAACATGTAGTATTACAAATAGATGATCCTCATCATGATAGGCAGCTCACAAGATTTAAACATGATAGCACAAGAGGAGAAGACAACCATCTAGCTGTTTGCTATGGACCCGTAGTCAGGATGAGCTACTCATGCATAAGTTCGGGCGGGCATGGTGATGGAGCCCTGGGTGATGATTCCCTCTCCCGTGGGAGTGCGGGCGCGATCTTACGAACCCCGAGGATGGGGTTGGCGACGCGTCTGGAACTTTTCTCGTATCGTGGCTCTCGGTACTAGGAGTTTGTGACGGAAGGAATAAATGAGGCGAAGGGGCAGCGTCAGGGGGCGCAGGGCCCACCCCATGGCGACGCGGCGAGTGAAGACAGCGCTTAGCCTATGGTCTCGTCTCCTCTTGATTGGAAGACTCCGTGGAAAATAAGACCGTGGGCTTTGTTTCGTCCAATTCCGAGAATATTTGTAAACTAACTTTTCTGAAATCAAAAACAGCAGAAAACAGGGGCACTGTGGCATCTTGTTAATAGGTTAGTCCCGGAAAATGCATAAAAACATTATAAAGTATGACTAAAACATGTTGGTATTGTCATAAAACTAGCATGGAACATAAAAAATTATAGATACGTATGGTTTTATGGGCGTTGATGCTTTTGTTGTCTTTAGTTATGTGTACTTTGCATCTTGCGGCATAGTGGGATGAAGCGGCTCAGACTAACTTTGCATGACCGCGTTAATGAGATTTCTCCACGCTCGACATGCAACTTGTATTGCATAAGTGGCTTTGTGGGTGTCTTGTCTCTCCTACTATAGTGAAGATTCAATTTACTCTTTCTATTGACAACACTAGTATCACTGTTGTGGTTCATGTTCGTAGGTAGATTGGATCTTACTCGAAAACCCTAAACCACGTAAAATATGCAAACCAAATTAGATGCGTCTAACTTTTGCAAGGTTTGGTGATGTGATATGGCCATGATGTGATGATGAATATGTATGAGATGATCATTATTGTATTGTGGCAACCGGCATGAGCCTTATGGTTGTCTTTATATTTCATGTTGTAGTATTATTTCAAAGTAGTTGTAATAGTTGCTACACACGGTGAACAACCATGAAGACGGCGCCATGGACCTTGACGCTACACCGACGATGATGGAGATCATGCCCGATGATGATGAGATCATGTCCGTGCTTTGAAGATGAAGATCAAAGACGCAAAGACTAAAGGGCCATATCATATCACATTATGAATTGCATGTGATGTTAATCATGTATATCTTGCTTTTTCTTTAGATCGCAACGGTAGCATTATAAGATGATCCCTCACATTAATATCAAGATAATAAAGTGTTCTCCCCTCGTATGCACCGTTGCTACAGTTCGTCGTTTTGAAGCATCTCGTGATGATCGGATGTGATAGATTCTACGTTCACATACAACGGGTGTAAGCCATGTTGCACACGCGGAAATACTTGGGTTTGCTTAGCCTAGCATGTACAGACATGGCCTCGGGACAATGGAAACCGAAAGGTTGAACACGAGTCATATGGATGATATGATCAACATGTTGATGTTCACCATTGAAGCTACATCATCTCACGTGATGATCGGTTTTGGTGTAGTGGATGTGGATCGTGTGCCACTTAACAACTATGAGGGATGTTGTATTAAGTGGGAGTTCATTAGTAATTAGATTAAAACTTGAACTAATTATCATGAACATAGTCTGAATAGTATTTTGAATTAAATTTGTAGAATTGGCATCTGTTATCTACCATGCGCTAGTCTTGTAATTGAGATAGAAATACTGTTAAAATCTGACAAGAAACTTTACGGATTGGTACCGTATTGTTAAAGAATCAAGAAATGATTAAGTCCTATTGCAAACTTTTAGTAAACCTCACATTGTTGATTCAAAGAACAATGGTTTCAATTAGTACCTAAAATCATCTTGTCTCCATGAAACTTGAAGTTCAAATCCGTTTGAAAAGTAAGGAGCTGAAAATTTTTCAGAAATAAGCGAGGTATGAGATATATGTGATATCTAAAACCTTATTGCAAGATGATAGAATATAATCTAGTGAGACTACATAAACTCATAAGTTTTATGGGAATGTACGAAGGTTGAAGACGCTAGACGTCTCAATCCTCCAACTATTGGGGCACTAACAATATTCGCATATCCATGAAGTGATCGTCCTTAGTATGCACCGTTGCTAAGACTTGTCGTTTCGAAGCATCTCGTGATGATCGGGTGTTATAGATTCTATGTGTGCATACAACGGGTGCAAACCAGATTTGCACATGCGAATACTAAGGTTAAACTTTATGAGCCTAGCATCTCGGAAAAGTCGTCATGATATGATGGATAAAATTATGAGTGAAATTGTTCATCATATTACAAAGTTACTAATAAGTGAAATCTAGAACACTTGTCATATGATGATCAACTTCAAAGCAAAAACCTCAAAGTTATTGGTATTTGACCAATGGACCTAGAAGTTATTGAAGGTGAAGTGTTTTCTAAGAATGAGGAAAGCTAAAAGAGAAACTACAAAAGATATTTTGGCAGAAAGAAAGAAAAGACTAGAAAGTCTAGCTCAGGTGTATATACATGATATACATGTTATGGATGTATTCCTTGTTTTGTCACATAATGAAATTCTTGGGTATTTGTACCAGATTGGTTGGTATGAGATGTCATACAATACAACGCAATACAAGAATACGATGGCCTAAGTGACTGATAAGATATGGTAATAATGCACGTCTGGAACATAATAAAGTGTTATTATGTTTGTCGTTGGCATTCTACCTAGCCCTTAGAATTTATAAAGAACTTAATAATTGTTATTTTTCTCTGGTCAAATGAAAACAATGAGTTGTTCAAATTATGACATTACTCCATGTATGATGGATAAGTTATTATAAATCTTAATGGTGAAACACACATACATAACACTGACGCTAAAATGCCATAAGGCAAATGATTTGAATTCTACTTATTTGTGGAACCGCCATTTAGGTCATGTTAGAAAGGAACGCATGAAGAAACTCCATGCAGATGGATTTTTGGAGTCATTTGATTTTTGAATCGTTTGGCACTTGCAAATCTTTTCTAAAGAGAATGACTGAAATACCGTTCATAGGCCAAGAGTTGAATGGGCAACTAACTTAGTGGAAACATACATGATGATGTATGTGGTTCACTGGGCATAGTTGTGTGCGGGAGATTCTTCTACTTCATGAAAACTTCCAACAATGAATTGAGTATATATATATGTGGATATATTCGATAAGGAAGAAGTTTGAAACATTTGAATGGATTCAAATAAATTTCAGCATGAAGGAAATCATCGTAATAGAAAAGTCAAATATCTATGATTGGATCATGGTGAAAATATTTGAATTACGAGTTTTAGCGAACATCTAAGAGAGTTATGAAATTGTTCTACAACTCACATTTCTTGGAGTATCATAATGATGATGGAGTATCCAAGAGATGTATCCAAACCTTGTTGGATTAATGATGAGATAATATAAAATGACGCCATTATATATTTTTTGGATTATGCTTAGAGACTACCGCTTTTACACTAAATAGAGCATCATCATGATCCATTGAAATGACACCATACGAGTTATGGCATGGGTATGAACCCTAATAGTCTTTTCTTAAATTTTGGTATGCATAGCATAAGTAAATGAGTTTACAACCAAAGTCGGATGAATGTCTTTGTTGGTTATCCCAGAGAATGTAGGATAACGTAGCATAGAAAACAAAAATTTTCCTACGGCGAACACGCAATCCAAGCCAAGATGCAATCTAGAAGACGGTAGCAACGAGGGATTGTCGAGACTCACCCTTGAAGAGATTCCAAAGCCTACAAGAGGAGGCTCTTGTTGCTGCGGTAGACGTTCACTTGCCGCTTGCAAAAGCGCGTAGAAGATCTTGATCACGATCGGTTCACGCCACAACGGGCAGCACCTCCGTACTCGGTCACACGTTAGGTTGTTGATGAAGACGACGTCCACCTCCCGTTCCAGCTGGCAGCGGAAGTAGTAGCTCCTCTTGAATCCGACAGCACGGCGTGGTGTCGGTGGCGGTGTGAAGTCCGGCGGAGCTTCGCTAAGCTATGCGGGCAATATGAAGTGGAGGAGCTAGGGTTTGGGAGGGGGTGGCCGGCCCCTATGGGGGCGGCCAGCTTGTGGTCTTGGGGTGGCCGGCCCCTCCCCTTGGCCCTCTATATATAGGTGGAAGCCCCAAGTGTTGGACTACAAGTCTTCGAATAAGACCCGAACCCAAAACCTTCCATATGGTGGGAAACTTTCCCTCCCACTAGAGGTGGGAATTCCACCTTCCATAGGGGGGGTGGCCGGCCCCCTAAGGGGGAGTCCACTTGGGACTCCTCCCCCACTAGGGTTGGCCGGCCATGGAGGTGGAGTCCCATGTGGACTCCACCTTCCTTGGTGGTTTCTTCCGGACTTTTCTAGAACCTTCTAGAACCTTCCATAGAACCTTCCGCATCATTTTATTCACATAAAATGACATCCTATATATGAATCTTATTCTCCGGACCATTCCGGAACTCCTCGTGATGTCCGGGATCACATCCGGGACTCCGAACAAATATTCCAACTTCATTCCATATTCAAGTACTACCATTTCAACATCCAACTTTAAGTGTGTCACCCTACGGTTCGCGAACTATGCGGACATGGTTGAGTACTCACTCCGACCAATAACCAATAGTGGGATCTGGAGATCCATAATGGCTCCCACATATTCAACGATGACTTTAGTGATCGAATGAACCATTCACATACGATACCAATTCCCTTTGTCACGCGATATTTTACTTGTCCGAGGTTTGATCATCGGTATCACACTATACCTTGTTCAACCTCGTCTCTGACAAGTACTCTTTACTCGTACCGTGGTATGTGGTCTCTTATGAACTTATTCATATGCTTGCAAGACATTAGACGACATTCCACCGAGAGGGCCCAGAGTATATCTATCCGTCATCGGGATGGACAAATCCCACTATTGATCCATATGCCTCAACTCATACTTTCCGGATACTTAATCCCACCTTTATAACCACCCATTTACGCAGTGGCGTTTGATGTAATCAAAGTACCTTTCCGATATAAATGATTTACATGATCTCATGGTCATAAGGACTAGGTAACTATGTATCGAAAGCTTATAGCAAATAACTTAATGACGTGATCTTATGCTACGCTTAATTGGGTGTGTCCATTACATCATTCATACAATGATATAACCTTGTTATTAATAACATCCAATGTTCATGATTATGAAACTAATCATCTATTAATCAACAAGCTAGTTAAGAGGCTTACTAGGGACTCTTTGTTGTTTACATATCACACATGTATCAATGTTTCAGTTAATACAATTATAGCATGGTATATAAACATTTATCATAAACATAAAGATATATAATAACCACTTTTATTATTGCCTCTTGGGCATATCTCCAACAGTCTCCCACTTGCACTAGAGTCAATAATCTAGATTACATTGTAATATACCTAACACCCATGGCATTCTGGTGTTGGTCATGCTTTGCCCTAGGGAGAGCTTTAGTCAACGGATCTGCTACATTCAGATCAGTGTGTACTTTGCAAATCTTTACTTCTCCATCTTCGATGTACTCGCGAATCGAGTGGTAACGCAGCTTGATATGCTTCAGCCTCTTGTGTGACCTTGGCTCTTGTGCATTGGCGATGGCACCCATGTTATCACAGTAGATGACAAATGGGTCCAATGCACTAGGAACCACACCGAGCTCTACAATGAACCTCTTCATCCATACCGCTTCTGATGAAGCCTCTGAAGCCGCTATGTACTCCGATTCTGTTGAGGATTTCGCCACCGTGCACTGCTTCGAGCTTGCCCAGCTTACTGCAGCACCATTCAATATAAACACGTACCCAGATTGTGACTTAGAGTCATCAGGATCAGTGTTCCAACTTGCATCGGTGTAACTTGTTACAACGAGCTCTTGGTCACCTCCATAACAAAGAAACATATCCTTAGTTCTTTTCAAGTACTTCAGGATATTCTTGACCGCTGTCCAGTGTTCCATTCCTGGATCACTTTGATATCTGCTAGTCAAACTAACAACATGTGCTATATCCGGTCTTGTACATAGCATGGCATACATGATAGAGCCTACTGCCGAGGCATAGGGGATCTGACTCATCCTTTCTCTTTCTTCTGCCGTAGCCGGTCCTTGAGTCTTACTCAAGACCTTACCTGGCAACATAGGTAAGAATCCTTTCTTACTTTCGTCCATTCTAAACTTCTTCAGAATCTTGTCCAGGTATGTACTCTGTGATAGCCCTATTAGACGTCTTGATCTATCTCTATAAATCTTGATGCCTAATATATATGATGCTTCACCAAGGTCTTTCATTGAAAAACCCTTATTCAAATAACCTTTACACTGCTTAATAGTTCTATATCATTCCCAATCAATAATATGTCATCTACATATAATATCAGGAATGCTACAGAGCTCCCACTCACTTTCTTGTAAATACAGGCCTCTCCATGACACTGTATAAACCCGAAGTCTTTGATCACCTTATCAAAGCGTCGGTTCCAACTTCTTGATGCTTGCTTCAGTCCATAGATTGAACGCTGAAGTTTGCATACTTTGTCAGCATTTTTAGGATCGACAAAACCTTTGGGTTGTACCATATACAACTCTTCCTCAATGTCTCCATTAAGGAACGCCGTTTTGACATCCATCTGCCAAATCTCATAATCGAAAAATGCAGCTATTGCTAACAAAATCCTCACAGATTTTAGCTTCGCTACAGGTGAGAAAGTCTCATCGTAGTCAACACCTTGAATTTGTCGGAAACCCTTTGCGACAAGTCGAGCTTTATAGACAGTAATATTACCATCAGCATCTGTTTTTCTTTTGAAGATCCATTTATTCTCGACAGCCTTGCGGCTATCAGGTAAGTCTACCAAAGTCCATACTTTGTTATCATACATGGATCCCATTTCGGATTTCATGGCTTCTTGCCATTTGTTGGAATCTGGGCTCATCATCGCTTCTTCATACGTCGCAGGGTCTTCATCATTGTTATCCACAATCATGACATTTAGACAAGGATCATACCAATCTGGAGTGGCACGATCCCTTGTCGATCTGCGAGGTTCAGTAGCTGTCTCATTTGAAGTTTCATGATCATTATCATTAGCTTCCTCTGTTGCCGGTGTAGGTGGTACAGGAACATTTTCCGGTACTGCGCTACTCTGATCAACGAGTAGAGATTCTTCAATCTCATCGAGTTCTACTTTTCTTCCAGTCACTTCTTTAGTGAGAAATTCTTTCTCAAGAAAGGTTCCGTTCTTAGCAACAAAGATCTTGCCTTCGGATCTGTGATAGAAAGTGTACCCTATAGTTTCCTTAGGGTATCCTATGAAGACGCATTTCTCCGCTTTGGGTTCTAGCTTGTCCGGTTGTAACTTTTTACATAGGCTTCGCAACCCCAAACTTTTAGGAACGACAGCTTAGGTTTCTTATTAAACCATAATTCATACGGCGTCGTTTCAACGGATTTTGATGGTGCTCTATTTAAAGTGAATGCGGCTGTCTCTAATGCATAACTCCAAAATGATAACGGCAAATCAGTAAGAGACATCATAGAACGAACCATATCTAAGAGAGTTCGATTACGACGTTCGGACACACCATTTCGTTGTGGTGTTCCCGGCGGTGTCAATTGTGAAAGTATTCCGCATTTCTTTAAATGCATGCCAAACTCATAACTCAGATATTCACCTCCGCGATCAGATCGTAGAAATTTAATCTTCTTGTTACGTTGATTTTCTACTTCACTTTGGAATTCCTTAAACTTCTCGAAAGTTTCGGATTTATGTTTCATTAAATAGATATACCCATATCTACTCAAATCATCTGTGAAGGTTAGAACATAACGATAACCACCGTGCGATGCTACACTCATTGGTCCACATACATCTGTGTGTATGATTTCCAATAAGTCAGTAGCTCGCTCCATCATACCCGAGAATGGAGTCTTAGTCATTTTTCCCATCAGACATGCTTCGCATCTATCAAGTGACTCAAAGTCAAGTGATTCAAGTAATCCATCAGTATGGAGTTTCTTCATGCGCTTCACTCCAATATGACCAAGACGACAGTGCCACATATAAGTAGAATTATCATTCAATTTAATTCGCTTAGCATCAATGTTATGTATGTGTGTATCACTACTATCGAGATCTAACAGAAATAAGCCATTCTTTTCAGGTGCTCGACCATAAAAGATATTATTCATAAAGATAGAACAACCATTATTCTCAGACTTGAATGAATAACCGTCTTGCATTAAACAAGATCCAGATATAATGTTCATGCTCAACGCGGGTACATAATAACAATTATTTAGGCTTAAAACTAATCCCGAAGGTAGATGTAGAGGAAGTGTCCCGACTGCGATCACATTGACCTTGGATCCGTTTCCAACGCGCATCGTCACTTCATCTTTCAGCAGTTGTCGTTTATTCTTTAGTTCCTGTTTCGAGTTACAAATATGAGCAACCGAACCAGTATCAAATACCCAGGTACTAGAACGAGAACCAGTGAAATGAACATCTATAACATGTATATCAGATATACCTTCTTTCTTCTTCTTGACAAGGCCGCTCTTCAGATCCGCCAAATACTTGGAGCAATTACGCTTCCAGTGTCCCTTCTCTTTGCAGTAATAGCAATCAGCATCAGGCTTAGGGCCGTTCTTAGGTTTCATAGGAGGCGTGGCAGCTTTCTTGCCACCCTTCTTGAATTTTCCCTTAGACTTGCCCTGTTTCTTGAAACTAGTGGTCTTGTTGACCATCAACACTTGGTGCTCTTTCTTAATCTCAATCTCAGCAGCTTTTAACATGCCAAAGAGTTCAGGAAACTCCTTGTTCATGTTCTGCATATTGTAATTCATCACAAAGTTCTTGTAACTTGGTGGCAGTGATTGAAGGACACGATTAATCCCCAGTCTATTAGGAATCACTATTCCCAAGTCACTGAGTTTCTTCGCATGCCCGGTCATAACGAGCATGTGCTCACTAATGGAGCTGCCTTCTTCCATCATACAGCTGAAAAAGTGTTTCGATGCTTCATAGCATTCCACGGCCGCATGAGTTTCAAAAATAGTCTTCAACTCTTTCATCAACTCATGAGGATCGTGGTGCTCAAAACGTTTTTGAAGATCGGATTCCAGACTGCATAAGATGGCACACTGAACTTGAGAGTACCGAGTTTTCCGAGTTGCGTAAACATTCTTTACTTCATCGGTTTCAGTTTCTGCTGGAGGGTCACCTAGCGGTGCATCAAGCACATATTGCAGATTTCCGCCATTGAGGAAGATCCTCACATGACGGAACCAGTCGGTGAAGTTGCTACCGTTGCTCTTAAGTTTTTCTTTCTCTAGGAACTGGTTAAAATTGATTGGGGACGCCATATCTACAACATATTTGCAATAGTTTAGACTAAGTTTATGACAAATTGAGTTCAAATTTTAATTCATAAATTAAAAATCTAGGTGAACTCCCACTCAAAACAATATCCCTCGCATTGTCTTAGTGATCACACGAACCAAATCTACCGCACCTAAACCCGATCATCACGAGAAAAGGTGTGATTTCAATGGCGAACACTCAAAGTGTTCATCATATCAATCATATGATTCATGCTCTACCTTTCGGTATCACGTGTTCCGAGACCATGTCTGTACATGCTAGGCTCGTCAAGGCCACCTTAGTATCCGCATGTGCAAAACTGTCTTGCACCCGTTGTATGTACTTATTGAATCTATCACACCCGATCATCACGAGATGCTTCGAAACGACAAGACTTGACAACGGTGCTACTAAGGATGAACACTTTATTATCTTGAGATTTTAGTGAGAGGGATCATCTTATAATGCTACCGTCGCGATCTAAGCAAAATAAGATGCATAAAAGGATTAACATCACATGCAGTTCATATGTGATATGATATGGCCCTTTTGTCTTTGCGCCTTTGATCTTGATCTCCAAAGCGTGGACATGATCTCCATCATCAACGGGCATGATCTCCATCATCGTCGGCGAAGCACCAAGGTCAATGGCGCCGTCTTCATGATTGTTCCCATGTAGCAACTATTACAACTACTTTGAAATACTACTCAACATGAAATTTAAAGACAACCATAAGGCTCCTGCCGTTGCCACAATACAATAATGATCATCTCATACATATTCATCATCACATTATGGCCATATCACATCACCAAACCCTGCAAAAACAAGTTAGACGCCTCAAATTGGTTTGCATATTTTACGTGGTTTAGGGTTTTCGAGCAAGATCCAATCTACCTACGAACATGAACCACAACGGTGATACTAGTGTTGTCAATAGAAGAGTAAATTGAATCTTCACTATAGTAGGAGAGACAGACACCCGCAAAGCCACTTATGCAATACAAGTTGCATGTCAAGCGTGGAGCAAATCTCATGAACGCGGTCATGTAAAGTTAGCCCGAGCCGCTTCATCCCACTATGCCACAAAGATGCAAAGTACTCAACTAAAGATAACAAGAGCATCAACGCCCACAAACCATTGTGTTCTACTCGTGCAACCATCTATGCATAGACACGGCTGATACCACTGTAGGATAACGTAGCATAGAAAACAAAAATTTTCCTACGGCGAACACGCAATCCAAGCCAAGATGCAATCAGAAGACGGTAGCAACGAGGGGATTGTCGAGACTCACCCTTGAAGAGATTCCAAAGCCTACAAGAGGAGGCTCTTGTTGCTGCGGTAGACGTTCACTTGCCGCTTGCAAAAGCGCGTAGAAGATCTTGATCACGATCGGTTCCGGCGCCACGAACGGGCAGCACCTCCGTACTCGGTCACACGTTCGGTTGTTGATGAAGACGACGTCCACCTCCCCGTTCCAGCGGGCAGCGGAAGTAGTAGCTCCTCTTGAATCCGACAGCACGACGACGCGTGGTGTCGGTGGTGGTGTAGAAGTCCGGCGGAGCTTCGCTGCTATGCGGGCAATATGAAGTGGAGGAGCAAAGCTAGGGTTTGGGAGGGGGTGGCCGGCCACTCTATGGGGCGGCCAGCTTGTGGTCTTGGGGTGGCCGGCCCCCTCCCTTGGCCCTCTATATATAGGTGGAAGCCCCAAGTGTTGGACTACAAGTCTTCGAATAAGACCCGAAACCAAAACCTTCCATATGGTGGGAAACTTTCCCTCCCACTAGAGGTGGGAATTCCACCTTCCATAGGGGGGGTGGCCGGCCCCCTAAGGGGCCACTTGGGACTCCTCCCCCACTAGGGTTGGCCGGCCATGGAGGTGGAGTCCCATGTGGACTCCACCTTCCTTGGTGGTTTCTTCCGGACTTTTCTAGAACCTTCTAGAACCTTCCATAGAACCTTCCGCATCATTTTAATTCACATAAAATGACATCCTATATATGAATCTTATTCTCCGGACCATTCCGGAACTCCTCGTGATGTCCGGGATCACATCCGGGACTCCGAACAAATATTCCAACTTCATTCCATATTCAAGTACTACCATTTCAACATCCAACTTTAAGTGTGTCACCCTACGGTTCGCGAACTATGCGGACATGGTTGAGTACTCACTCCGACCAATAACCAATAGCGGGATCTGGAGATCCATAATGGCTCCCACATATTCAACGATGACTTTAGTGATCGAATGAACCATACACATACGATACCAATTCCCTTTGTCACGCGATATTTTACTTGTCCGAGGTTTGATCATCGGTATCACACTATACCTTGTTCAACCTCGTCTCTGACAAGTACTCTTTACTCGTATCGTGGTATGTGGTCTCTTATGAACTTATTCATATGCTTGCAAGACATTAGACGACATTCCACCGAGAGGGCCCAGAGTATATCTATCCGTCATCGGGATGGACAAATCCCACTATTGATCCATATGCCTCAACTCATACTTTCTGGATACTTAATCCCACCTTTATAACCACCCATTTACGCAGTGGCGTTTGATGTAATCAAAGTACCTTTCCGATATAAGTGATTTACATGATCTCATGGTCATAAGGACTAGGTAACTATGTATCGAAAGCTTATAGCAAATAACTTAATGACATGATATGCTACGCTTAATTGGGTGTGTCCATTACATCATTCATACAATGATATAACCTTGTTATTAATAACATCCAATGTTCATGATTATGAAACTAATCATCTATTAATCAACAAGCTAGTTAAGAGGCTTACTAGGGACTCTTTGTTGTTTACATATCACACATGTATCAATGTTTCAGTTAATACAATTATAGCATGGTATATAAACATTTATCATAAACATAAAGATATATAATAACCACTTTTATTATTGCCTCTTGGGCATATCTCCAACAGAGAATTGATTGGGAATTCTTTCCACTATGAAGTAAAAGACAAAAGTGTTTGTTAATGTTACTTGCTTATTTCCAAGAAATTGTTTTCTAGCGAAGTATTTGAGTGGGAGGACAATAGAACTTGATAAGGTTGATGAACCTGAGCATAATGATCAGAGTAGCGCAGCATCGGAAATGGTTCCGGAAGCGGCCACGACGATCATGGCTCCCATGACTACAAAGTGTTTTAGCCATGGAGATCGAAGTACCTATTGAACCTTGTAGGTTTGGTTTACTTTGTGATCAAATAAATGATTTGTGGACAAAGGATTGTTTTTGAACAATGATAAACCAACTACATACAAAGAAGTTATGATGGGCCCTGACTCCGTTAAAATGGCTATGCGCCATGAAATCCAAGATAGGTGAATACTTTTTGAAAGTAAATGAATCTATGAAATTGATGGACTTGGATGAAATATCCTTGAAGAAGCTCGACTTGTCGAAAAGTTGTTTACGACAAAGTTCAAAGAGTTGACTACGATAAGATTAGATCTTCCGTAGCAATGCTTATAGTCTATGTGGATTATTCTAGTAATCGCTACATATTTCTTTTATGAGATATGTTAGTAGGATGGCAAAATATATTACTTAACAGAAGTGTGTATTAAAGGTGTATACAAGATACAACCAAGAGTTTTGCTAGTCCGTAGAATACTAGATAGGAATACGAACTTCAATTGGATGAAGTGAGTATTACGGAGTTGGAATCTTCACCGGATGAAATAGTCAAAGAGTTTTTGATTTCATCAGAAACGATGAAGATGCTTGCATTTGCAAGAAATTAAGTGGGAGCGCTGAGACATATTTGTAATACTTTATGTAGCTGACATATCGTTGATTATAAATAGTGTAATTATATAATTGATTAAAAGGTTTCATTGAGAATTAGCTTCAATGAAAGGATATGGACTGAAACATATTTAGTGTCAAGATCTATGAAGATAGATTGAAACACATAATAAGTTTAAGTCAAAGTACATAGAATGAATATTGAAGTAGTTCAATATAAAAATATTAAGAAGGTGTTCTTTTCATGTGAAGGTTTAACAAGACTTGAGTGTATCTGACACTCAATGAGTAAAAACACATGAGTGATTAAGATCACGAATAATATGTACACAATCAGATGTCCTGTGCTCTAAAGCGTTATGAGCATATACCAGAATGATTCATGTGATGATCATTGGACGACATGAAGAATATCCTTGAGTACTTTAGAAGAACCAAGGATATATATAGTTTTGTATGGGGTAATGACAAACAAATCGCTGTAAAGTGTTGCACCGATATTAGTTTGGTCACATATAAAAATGAATTTCAAATCTCAATTAGGCTAAGTGTTGTTTAAAAGGTAGCACAATGAGCTAGAAGTTGTCTATGCTAGATTTAGAAGAGTTCTAAATATTGTGACGGATTCTACAAACGAAGGCAGAGTATGTCATTGTTTTGACAATGACTAAGGATGTTAAGTCGAAAAGTTCTTTGAGAACTTGGTGTAGTTCCGATAGTGTCAGAACTTTGAAGCTATATTGTGTGTGACAATATTAGTGACATATTTCAGACCGCGGAATTAAGGTTCCACCAGAAGACCAAACATATTTAATGCCGACTCATTTGGAAAATGAGTGATGCGTTGAGACGCAAATGAATTGCAAAATACATACATTTCTGAGCGTGTCAGATCCGGACTAAAACCTCTCCCGTAAGCAAAACATGATAAGCACCAGAAGGCCAAGGTGTTATATCTTTACAAATGTAAACTAGATTATTGACTCTAGTGCAAGTGGGAGACTTTGGAGATATGCCCAAGAGGCAATAATAAAATGGTTATTATAATATATCTTTGTGTTTATGATAAATGTTTGCATACCATGCTATAATTGTATTAACCGAAACATTGATACATGTGTGTTATGTAAACAACAAGGAGTCCCTAGTAAGCCTCTTGTATAACTAGCTTGTTGATTAATAGATGATCATGGTTTCATGATCATGAACATTGGATGGTATTAATAACAAGGTTATGTCATTAAAGAATGATATAATGGACATACATTCCAAACAAGCGTAGCATAAGATCACGTCATAAGTCATTTGCTATAAGCTTTCGATACATAGTTACCTAGTCCTTCGACCATGAGATCATGTAAATCACTTATTGGAAGGGTACTTTGATTACATCAAACGCCATGCGTAAATGGGTGGTTATAAAGGTGGGATTAAGTATTCGGAAAGTATGAGTTGAGGCATATGGATCAAGAGTGGGATTTGTCCATCCCGATGACGGATAGATATACTATGGGCCCTCTCGGTGGAATGTCATCTGATTAGCTTGCAAGCATATGAATGGTTCATAAGAGATGACATACCACGGTACGAGTAAAGAGTACTTGACGAGGTTGAACAAGGTATAGAGAGATACCGATGATCAAACCTCGGACAAGTAAAATATCGCGTGACAAAAGGAATCGGTATCGTATGTAAATGGTTCAATCGATCACTAAGTCATCGTTGAATATGTGGGAGCCATTATGGATCTCCAGATCCCGCTATTGGTTATTGGTCGGAGAGAAGTCTCAACCATGTCTGCATAGTTCACGAACCGTAGGGTGACACACTTAAGGTTTGATGTCGTTTAAGTAGATATGGAATATGGAATGGAGTTCGAAGTTTTGTTCGGAGTCTCGGATGGGATCCAGGACATCACGAGGAGGTCCGGAATGGTCCGGAGAATAAGATTCATATATAGGAAGTCACTTTCCAAGTTTGGAAATGATCCGGTGCATTTATGGAAGGTTCTAGAAGGTTCTAGAAAAGTCCGGAAGAAATCACCATGGAAAGTGGAGTCCCGGAGGGACTCCACCTTGCATGGCCGGCCAAACCCTAAGGGGGAGGAGTCCCAGGTGGGCTCCACCTTGGTGGCCGGCCAGCCCCCAGAGAGGGTGGGAGTCCCACCTTGGTAGGAGTCACCTTGGGTAGGTTTCCCCTTATGGAAGGTTTTGGTTTGGGGTCTTATTCGAAGATAGTCCAACTCTTGGGGGTTTCCACCTAGAGGAGGGGACCGGCCACTCCAAGCCATGAGTTGGCCGCACCCCCTCTCTCCCCAAACCCTAGCCGCCCTCCTCCTCACACATCTCCCGCAACCTTAGGCGAAGCCCCCGGAGATCTCCACCACCACCGCCACCACGCCGTCGTTGCCGGGATTCCGAGGAGGATCTACTACTTCCGCTGCCCTGGAACGGGAGAAGGACGTCGTCATCAACAACGTACGTGACCGAGTACGGAGGTGCTTGCCCGACTGCACCGTCAAGATCTTCTATGCGCGCGTCAAGATCTTCGCAAGCGGCAAGTGATCGACTACATCCACCACGAGATCTAATCTCGTTAGGCTTTGGAAATCTTCAAGGGTTAGTCTCATGATCTTCTCGTTGCTACCATCTACTAGATTAGATCTTGGCTTGTGTTTGCGTTCTTGCGGTAGGAATTTTTGTTTTCTATGCTACGAATCCCATCGCACCTGGTTTCCATTTCGCCGTGGTGACCTGCTAGTTTTATCATCGCACATGACCCTCGCTCTTTGTCCACACATCTTCTTGTGGTCGGACTCTCCTTCTCCTTTATGTCGATGACATGATCATCACAGGTGACAATCCTGAGTACATTGCCTTTGTCAAGGCCCGTCTTCGTGATCAGTTTCTCATGACTGATATTGGTCCTTGATGCGCGTAAATGTACACGTCCGTTGGGAACCCCAAGAGGAAGGTATGATGCGCACAGTGGCAAGTTTCCCTCAGAAAGAAACCAAGGTTTAATCGAATCCGGAGGACCAAGAAGAAGGTTGATGGTCGCGAAATGTGATGCGGCGCAACCCAGATTCCGGCGCCAACGTGGAATCCGCACAACAAAACCAAAGTACTTTGCCCCAACAAGCAGGTGAGGTTGTCAATCTCACACGGCTTGCTGTAACAAAGGATTAAACGTATAGAGTGGAAGATGATTGTTTGCAAGAAAACAGTAAAACACAATTGCAGTAGATTGTATACTATGTAAGAAAATGGACGGGGTCCACAGGTTCACTAGAGGTGTCTCTCCCATAAGATAAAAGCATGTTGGGTGAACAAATTACATTCGGGCAATTGACAAATAGAGAAGGGCATAACAATGCATATACATGATATGATAAATATAGTGAGATTTAATTGGGCATTACGACAAAGTACATAGACCGCCATCCAACTGCATCTATGCCTAAAAAGTCCACCTTAAGTTATCATCCGAACCCCATTCAGTATTAAGTTAAAGCAACAGACAATTGCAGTAAGTATGGTGCGTAATGTAATCGACAACTACATCCTTAGACATAGAATCAATGTTTTATCCCTAGTGGCAACAGTCACAACCTTAGAACTTTCACTGTCCCAGGTGTCAATGAAGGCATGAACCCACTATCGAGCATAAATACTCCCTCTTGGAGTTAAGAGCAAAAACTTGGCCAGAGCCTCTACTAATAACGGAGAGCATGCAAGATCATAAACAACACATAAACAATAGATTGATAATCACCATAACATAGCATTCTCTATCCATCGGATCCCGACAAACACAACATATAGAATTACAGATAGATGATCTTGATCATGTTAGGCAGCTCACAAGATCCAACAATGAAGCACAATTAGGAGAAGACGACCATCTAGCTACTGCTATGGACCCATAGTCCAGGGATGAACTACTCACTCATCACTCCGGAGGCGATCATGGCGATGAAGAGTCCTCCGGGAGATGAATCCCCTCTCCGGCAGGGTGCCGGAGGCGATCTCCTGAATCCCCCGAGATGGGATTGCGACGGCGGCGTCTCTGGAAGGTTTTCCGTATCGTGGCTCTCTACTGAGGGTTTCGCGACGGGAGGCTTTAAGTAGGCGGAAGGGTAGGTCGGGAGGCGGCGCGGGGGCCACACCTGGTCGGCGCGGCCGGGGCCTGGGCCGCGCCGCCCATGGTGTGGCCACCTCGTGGCCCCACTTCCTTCCCTCTTCGGTCTTCTGGAAGCTCCGTGCAAAAATAGGACCCCGGGCGAAGATTTCGTTCCGAGAATATTTCCTTACTAGGATTTCTGAAACCAAAAACAGCGGAAAACAATTGGCTCTTCGGCATCTTGTTAATAGGTTAGTTCCGGAAAATGCATAAATATGACATATAATGTGCATAAAACATGTAGGTATCATCAATAAAGTAGCATGGAACATAAGAAATTATCGATACGTTGGAGACGTATCAGCATCCCTTAGTTACGCCGTCCAGCGGTAAAACGATAACAAAGATAATTTCCGAAGTGCCATCATAATCTTGATCATACTATTTGTAAACATATGTAATGAATGCAGCGATCAAAACAAAGGTAATGACATGAGTAAACAAGTGAATCATATGGCAAAGACTTTTCATGAATAGTACTTCAAGACAAGCATCAATAAGTCTTGCATAGAGTTAACTCATAAAGCAATAAATCAAAGTAAAGGTGTTGAAGCAACACAAAGGAAGATTAATTTTCAGCGGTTGCTTTCAACTTATAACATGTATATCTCATGGATATTGTCAACATAAAGTAATATAACAAGTGCAATATGCAAGTATGTAGGAATCAATGCACAGTTCACACAAGTGTTTGCTTCTTAAGGTGGAGGGAGATAGGTAAACTGACTCAACAATAAAAGTAAAAGAAAGGTCCTTCAAAGAGGAAAGCATCGATTGTTGTATTTGTGCTAGAGCTTTTATTTTGAAAACATGAAACAATTTTGTCAACGGTAGTAATAAAGCATATGAGTTATGTAAATTATATCTTACAAGTTGCAAGCCTCATGCATAGTATACTAATAGTGCCCGCACCTTGTCCTACTTAGCTTGGACTACCGGATCTTTGCATGCCATGTTTCAACCAAGTGTCACAAAGGGGTACCTCCATGCCGCCTGTACAAAGGTCTAAGGAGAAAGCTCGCATTTTGGATTTCTCGCTTTTGATTATTCTCAACTTAGACATCCATACCGGGACAACATGGACAACAGATAATGGACTCCTCTTAAATGCATAAGCATGTAGCAATGATTATTATTCTCATATGAGATTGAGGATATATGTCCAAACTGAAACTTCCACCATGGTTCATGGCTTTAGTTAGCGGCCCAATGTTCTTCTCTAACAATATTGCATGCTCCAACCACTAAAATGGTAGATCCTTCAGACAAGACGGACATGCATAGCAACTCACATGATATTCAACAATAGTTGATGGCGTTCCCCAGAAGCATGGTTATCGCACAACAAGCAACTTAATAAAAGATAAAGTGCATAAGTACATATTCAATACTACGATAGTTTTTAAGGCTATTTTGTCCCATGAGCTATATATTGCAAAGGTGAATGATGGAATTTTAAAGGTAGCACTCAAGCAATTTACTTTGGAATGGCGGAGAAATACCATGTAGTAGGTAGGTATGGTGGACACAAATGGCATAGTGGTTGGCTCAAGGATTTTGGATGCATGAGAAGTATTCCCTCTCGATACAAGGTTTAGGCTAGCAAGGTTATTTGAAGCAAACTCAAGGATGAACAGTGCAGCAAAACTCACATAAAAGACATATTGTAAACATTATAAGACTCTACACCGTCTTCCTTGTTGTTCAAAACTCAATACTAGATATTATCTAGACCTTAGAGAGACCAAATATGCAAATCAAATTTTAGCAAGCTCTATGTATTTCTTCATTAATGGGTGCAAAGCATATGATGCAAGAGCTTAAACATGAGCACAACAATTGCCAAGTATCACATTATCCAAGACATTTTAGAATTACTACATGTAGCATTTCCAATTCCAACCATATAACAATTTAACGAAGAAGAAACTTCGCCTTGAACATTATGAGTAAAGCCTAAGGACATATTTGTCCATATGCAACAGCGGAGCGTGTCTCTCTCCCACAAAGTGAATGCTAGGATCCATTTTATTCAAACAAAACAAAAACAAAAACAAACCGACGCTCCAAGTAAAGAACACAAGATGTGATTGAATAAAAATATAGTTTCAGGGGAGGACCTGATGATGTTGTCGATGAAGAAGGGGATGCCTTGGGCATCCCCAAGCTTAGACGCTTGAGTCTTCTTAAAATATGCAGGGGTGAACCACGGGGGCATCCCCAAGCTTAGAGCTTTCACTCCTCTTGATCATAGTATATCATTCTCCTCTCTTGACCCTTGAAAACTTCCTTCACACCAAACTTCAAACAAACTCATTAGAGGGTTAGTGCACAATTAATAATTCACATGTTCAGAGGTGGCACAATCATTCTTTACACTTACGGACATTGCATAAAGCTACTGGACATTAATGGATCAAAGAAATGAATCCAACATAGCAAAAGAGGCAATGCGAGAAATCTGTCAAAAACAGAACAGTCCGTAAAGACGAATTTAAGTGGCACCAGACTTGCTCAAATGGAAAAACTCAAAACTAATGAAAGTTGCGTACATATCTGAGGATCACGTCGTAAATTGGCAGATTTTTTAGAATTTTCTACAGAGGCCTGTGCCCAGATTCGTGACAGACAGCAATGCTGTTTCTGCGCAGCGATCCCAAATATAACATCAACTTTGACATAGAAACTTTACTTGGTACAAAAACATGATAAGGAGAGGTTGCTACAGTAAACAACTTCCAAGACTCAACAAAACAAAAATTGCTGTAGTAAAAACATGGGTTGTCTCCCATAAGCGCTTTTCTTTAACGCTTTTCAGCTAGGCGCAGAAAGTGCAAATCAAGTATTATCGAGAGTAGAAGCATCAACATCATAACCAGGGGTATTGGGAGTTTTCTCAACCAAGCATAGTATATTGGATACATAAGTTTTAGCGTCTCCCTTTTCATTAGTCTTGGGCTTGCTACTCTCATCGAACAAATTTTCAGGAACAAGCCAAGCATAGTTATTTTCTAGTGCATCATTCATAGCTAGGAGTTTACATGGTATTGGTGCTTTGATCTCCCCACCATCATTAATATTATTAGTGTACCTTATTCTATCCATGTCCATTTTTTCAAGGAGACCAATAAAATTGGTATGAGAACCTAGCATATTAAATTTAGCAAAAACCTTTCTAGCCTCTCTTGCTAGACCACCAAATTCTCTAAGAAGAGTTTCTAAAACAAAATCTTTCTTTTCCCCTTCTTCCATATCACCAAGTGTAAGAAACATGTGTTGGATTATAGGATTGAGATTAACAAATTTAGTTTCCAACATGCGAACTAAAGCAGCAGCAGCAATTTCATAGGTAGGTGCAAGTTCTACCAAGTGTCTATCTTCAAAATCTTCAGTAATACTAACATGATTGAAAAATTCTTCTATATTATTTCTCCCAACTATGGACCCACGTCCTACCGGTATGTCCTTTGTGGTGAAATTAAAAGGAAACATGATGCAATAAGCAAAAAGTAAACAAGGCGAAATAAAGTAAAGACAAGTAACTAATTTTTTTGTGTTTTTGATATAGAGAGCAAGACAATAAATAAAGTAAAACTAGCAACTAATTTTTTGTGTGTTTTGTTTAGGTGCAGCAAACAAAGTAGTAAATAAAATAAAGCAAGACAAAAACAAAGTAAAGAGATTGAGAAGTGGAGACTCCCCTTGCAGCGTGTCTTGATCTCCCGGCAACGGCGCCAGAAAACAGGCTTGATGCGCGTAAATGTACACGTCCGTTGGGAACCCCAAGAGGAAGGTATGATGCGCACAGTAGCAAGTTTTCCCTCAGAAAAAACCAAGGTTTAATCGAACCAGGAGGAGCCAAGAAGCACGTTGAAGGTTGATGGTCGCGAAATGTGATGCGGCGCAACACCAGGGATTCCGCCAACGTGGAATCTGCACAACAAAACCAAAGTACTTTGCCCCAACGAAACAGTGAGGTTGTCAATCTCACCGGCTTGCTGTAACAAAGGATTAAACGTATCGAGTGGAAGATGATTGTTTGCAAGAAAACAGTAAGACACAATTGCAGTAGATTGTATGCTATGTAAAGAATAGGACCGGGTCCACAGTTCACTAGAGGTGTCTCCCATAAGATAAAAGCATGTTGGGTGAACAAATTACAGTCGGGCAATTGACAAATAGAGAAAGGCATAACAATGCATATACATGATATGATAAATATAGTGAGATTTAATTGGGCATTACGACAAAGTACATAGACCGCCATCCAACTGCATCTATGCCTAAAAAGTCCACCTTCAGGTTATCATCCGAACCCCATTCAGTATTAAGTTGCTAAGCAACAGACAATTGCATTAAGTATGGTGCGTAATGTAATCGACAACTACATCCTTAGACATAGAATCAATGTTTTATCCCTAGTGGCAACAGCACATCACAACCTTAGAACTTTCTGTCACTGTCCCAGGTGTCAATGAAGGCATGAACCCACTATCGAGCATAAATACTCCCTCTTGGAGTTAAGAGCAAAAACTTGGCCAGAGCCTCTACTAATAACGGAGAGCATGCAAGATCATAAACAACACATAAACAATAGATTGATAATCACCATAACATAGCATTCTCTATCCATCGGATCCCGACAAACACAACATATAGAATTACAGATAGATGATCTTGATCATGTTAGGCAGCTCACAAGATCCAACAATGAAGCACAATTAGGAGAAGACGACCATCTAGCTACTGCTATGGACCCATAGTCCAGGGGTGAACTACTCACTCATCACTCGGAGGCGATCATGGCGATGAAGAGTCTCTGGGGAGATGAATCCCCTCTCCGGCAGTGCCGGAGGCGATCCCTGAATCCCCGAGATGGGATTCGCGGCGGCGGCGTCTCGGAAGGTTTCCGTATCGTGGCTCTCGACTGGGGGTTTCGCGACGGAGGCTTTAAGTAGGCGGAAGGGCAGTGAGGCGGCGCGAGGGCCCACACCAGGCCGGCGCGGCCAGGGCCTGGGCCGCGCCGCCTATGGTGTGGCCTCGTGGCCCCACTTCCTTCCCTCTTCGGTCTTCTGGAAGCTGTGCAAATAGGACCCGGGCGAAGATTTCGTCCAATTCCGAGAATATTTCCTTACTAGGATTTGAAACCAAAAACAGCAGAAAACAAACTGGCTCTTCGGCATCTTGTTAATAGGTTAGTTCCGGAAAATGCATAAATATGACATATAATGTGCATAAAACATGTAGGTATCATCAATAAAGTAGCATGGAACATAAGAAATTATCGATACGTTGGAGACGTATCAGCATCCCCAAGCTTAGTTCTGCTCGTCCCGAGCAGGTAAAACGATAACAAAGATAATTTCTGAAGTGACATGCCATCATAATCTTGATCATACTATTTGTAAACATATGTAATGAATGCAGCGATCAAAACAAAGGTAATGACATGAGTAAACAAGTGAATCATATGGCAAAGACTTTTCATGAATAGTACTTCAAGACAAGCATCAATAAGTCTTGCATAAGAGTTAACTCATAAAGCAATAAATCAAAGTAAAGGTGTTGAAGCAACACAAAGGAAGATTAAGTTTCAGCGGTGATGGCGTGTAACTCACACGTTCGTTGGGAACCCCAAGAGGAAGGTATGATGCGCACAGTAGCAAGTTTTCCCTCAGAAAGAAACCAAGGTTTAATCGAACCAGGAGGAGCCAAGAAGCACGTTGAAGGTTGATGGTCGCGAAATGTGATGCGGCGCAACACCAGGGATTCCGGCGCCAACGGGGCACAACACAACCCAAGTACTTTGTCCCAACGAAACAGTGAGGTTGTCAATCTCACCGGCTTGCTGTAACAAAGGATTAAGCGTATCGAGTGGAAGATGTTTGCAAAGAAAACAGTAAAACAAGTAGATTGTATGCTATGTAAAGAATAGGACCGGGGTCCACAGTTCACTAGAGGTGTCTCTCCCATAAGATAAAGCATGTTGGGTGAACAAATTACAGTCGGGCAATTGACAAATAGAGAAAGGCATAACAATGCATATACATGACATGATAAATATAGTGAGATTTAATTGGGCATTACGACAAAGTACATAGACCGCCATCCAACTGCATCTATGCCTAAAAAGTCCACCTTCAGGTTATCATCCGAACCCCCTCCAGTATTAAGTTGCAAAGCAACAGACAATTGCATTAAGTATGGTGTGTAATGTAATCAACAACTACATCCTTAGACATAGCATCAATGTTTTATCCCTAGTGGCAACAACACATCCACAACCTTAGAACTTTCTGTCACTGTCCCAGATTCAATGGAGGCATGAACCCACTATCGAGCATAAATACTCCCTCTTGGAGTTAAGAGTAAAAACTTGGCCAGAGCCTCTACTAATAACGGAGAGCATGCAAGATCATAAACAACACATGAACAATAGATTGATAATCACCATAATCATAGTACTCTCTATCCATCGGATCCCGACAAACACAACATATAGAATTACATATAGATGATCTTGATCATGTTAGGCAGCTCACAAGATCTAACAATGAAGCACAACAAGGAGAAGACGACCATCTAGCTACTGCTATGGACCCATGGTCCAGGGGTGGACTACTCACTCATCACTCCGGAGGCGACCATGGCGGTGTAGAGTCCTCCGGGAGATGAATCCCCTCTCCGGCAGGGTGCCGGAGGCGATCTCCTGAATCCCCCGAGATGGGATTCGCGGCGGCGTCTCTGGAAGTTTTCCGTATCGTGGCTCTCGGTACTGGGGGTTTCGCGACGGAAGCTTTAAGTAGGCGGAGGGTCAACGCGAGGGCCACACGAGGGCCCAGGGATAGGTCGGCGCGGCCAGGGCCTGGCCGCGCCGGCCACCCCCGGCTCGTGGCCCCACTTCGTTAGGTCTTCGGTCTTCTGGAAGCTTCGTGCAAAAATAGGACCCGGGCGAAAGTTTCGTCAATTCGAGAATATTTCTTTACTAGGATTTCTGAAACCAAAAACAGCAGAAAAAACTGGCTTTCGGCATCTTGTTAATAGGTTAGTTCAGAAAATGCATAAATATGACATATAATGTGCATAAAACATGTAGGTATCATCAATAAAGTAGCATGGAACATAAGAAATTATCGATACGTTGGAGACGTATCAGCATCCCCAAGCTTAGTTCTGCTCGTCCCGAGCAGGTAAAACGATAACAAAGATAATTTCTGAAGTGACATGCCATCATAATCTTGATCATACTATTTGTAAACATATGTAATGAATGCAGCGATCAAAGCAAAGGTAATGACATGAGTAAACAACTGAATCATAAAGCAAAGACTTTTCATGAATAGTACTTCAAGACAAGCATCAATAAGTCTTGCATAAGAGTTAACTCATAAAGCAATAAATCAAAGTAAAGGTGTTGAAGCAACACATAAGAAGATTAAGTTTCAGCGGTTGCTTTCAACTTATAACATGTATATCTCATGGATATTGTCAACATAAAGTAGTATAACAAGTGCAATATGCAAGTATGTAGGAATCAATGCACAGTTCACACAAGTGTTTGCTTCTTAAGGTGGAAGGAGATAGGTAAACTGACTCAACAATAAAAGTAAAAGAATGGTCCTTCAAAGAGGAAAGCATCGATTGCTGTATTTGTGCTAGAGCTTTTATTTTGAAAACATGAAACAATTTTGTCAACGGTAGTAATAAAGCATATGAGTTATGAAAATTATATCTTACAAGTTGCAAGCCTCACGCATAGTGTACTAATAGTGCCCGCACCTCGTCCTACTTAACTTGGACTACCGGGTCTTCGCATGCCATGTTTCAACCAAGTGTCACAAAGGGGTACCTCCATGCCGCCTGTACAAAGGTCTAAGGAGAATGCTCGCATTTCGGATTTCTCGCTTTTGATTATTCTCAACTTAGACATCCATACCGGGACAACATGGACAACAGATAATGGACTCCTCTTAAATGCATAAGCATGTAGCAAAGTTATTATTCTCATATGAGATTGAGGATATATGTCCAAAACTGAAACTTCCACCATGATTCATGGCTTTAGTTAGCGGCCCAATGTTCTTCTCTAACAATTTTGCATGCTCCAACCACTAAAATGATAGATCCTTCAGACAAGACGGACATGCATAGCAACTCACATGATATTCAACAATAGTTGATGGCGTTCCCCAGAAGCATGGTTATCGCACAACAGGCAACTTAATAAAATATAAAGTGCATAAGTACATATTCAATACTACGATAGTTTTTAAGGCTATTTTGTCCCATGAGCTATATATTGCAAAGGTGAATGATGGAATTTTAAAGGTAGCACTCAAGCAATTTACTTTGGAATGGCGGAGAAATACCATGTAGTGGGTAGGTATGGTGGACACAAATGGCATAGTAGTTGGCTCAAGGATTTTGGATGCATGAGAAGTATTCCCTCTCGATACAAGGTTTAGGCTAGCAAGGTTATTTGAAGCAAACTCAAGGATGAACAAGTGCAGCAAAACTCACATAAAAGACATATTGTAAACATTATAAGACTCTACACTGTCTTCCTTGTTGTTCAAAACTCAATACTAGATATTATCTAGACCTTAGAGAAACCAAATATGCAAATCAAATTTTAGCAAGCTCTATGTATTTCTTCATTAATGGGTGCAAAGCATATGATGCAAGAGCTTAAACATGAGCACAACAATTGCCAAGCATCACATTATCCAAGACATTTTAGAATTACTACATGTAGCATTTTCCAATTCCAACCATATAACAATTTAACGAAGAAGAAACTTCGCCTTGAACATTATGAGTAAAGCCTAAGGACACATGTGTCCATATGCAACAGCGGAGCGTGTCTCTCTCCCACAAAGTGAATGCTAGGATCCATCTTATTCAAACAAAAACAAAAACAAAAACAAACCGACGCTCCAAGTAAAGAACACAAGATGTGATTGAATAAAAATATAGTTTCAGGGGAGGAACCTGATGATGTTGTCGATGAAGAAGGGGATGCCTTGGGCATCCCCAAGCTTAGACGCTTGAGTCTTCTTAAAATATGCAGGGGTGAACCACGGGGGCATCCCCAAGCTTAGAGCTTTCACTCCTCTTGATCATAGTATATCATACTCCTCTCTTGACCCTTGAAAACTTCCTTCACACCAAACTTCAAGCAAACTCATTAGAGGGTTAGTGCACAATTAATAATTCACACATTCAGAGGTGACACAATCATTATTTTCACTTCTGGACATTGCATAATGCTACTGGACATTAATGGATCAAAGAAATGAATCCAAAATAGCAAAAGAGGCAATGCGAAATAAAAGGCAGAATCTGTCAAAAACAGAACAGTCCGTAAAGACGAATTTAGAAATGGCACCAGACTTGCTCAAATGGAAAAACTCAAAACTAATGAAAGTTGCGTACATATCTGAGGATCACGCTCGTAAATTGGCAGATTTTTTCGAATTTTCTACAGAGAACTGTGCCCAGATTCGTGACAGACAGCAATGCTGTTTCTGCGCAGCAATCCCAAATATAACATCAACTTTGACATAGAAACTTTACTTGGCACAAAAACATGATAAGGAGAGGTTGCTACAGTAGTAAACAACTTCCAAGACTCAACAAAACAAAAAATTGCTGTAGTAAAAACATGGGTTGTCTCCATAAGCGCTTTTCTTTAACGCTTTAGGTAGAAAGTGCAAATCAAGTAACATCGAGAGTAGAAGCATCAACATCATAGCTTGTTCTAATAATAGAATCAAAAGGCAACTTCATTCTCTTCTAGGGAAGTGTTCCATACCTTTCTTGAGAGGAAATTGATATTTAATATTACCTTCCTTCATAAGCACCAACAGTTCGAAGAAAAGGTCTTCCCAACACAATTGGACAAGATGCATTGCATTCGATATCCAAGACAACAAAATCAACGGGGACAAGGTTATTGTTAACCGTAATATGCACATTATCAATCCTCCCCAAAGGTTTCTTTTTAACATTATCGGCAAGATTAACATCCAAATAACAATTCTTCAATGGTGGCAAGTCAAGCATATCATAAATCTTTTTAGGCATAACAGAAATACTTGCACCAAGATCACATAAAGCATTACATTCAAAGTCATTGAATTTCATTTTAATGATGGGCTCCCAACCATCTTCTAACTTTCTAGGAATAGAAGTTTCAAGTTTTAGTTTCTCTTCTCTAGCTTTTATGAGAGCATTTGTAATATGTTTTGTAAAGGCTAAATTTATAGCACTAGCATTAGGACTTTTAGCAAGTTTTTGTAAGAACTTTATAACTTCAGAGATGTGGCAATCATCAAAATCTAAATCATTATGAGCTACAGCAATGGGATCATTGTTCCCAAGGTTGGAAAAAATTTCAGCAGTTTTATCACAAGCATTTCAGCAGTTTTAGCAATTTCAGGCATTTTGTTCGCTTTGCACTAGGAGTAGAAACATTGCCAACACCAATTATTTTACCATTGATAGTAGGAGGTGCAGCAACATGATGAAAATTAGCTTACTAGTGGTGGTAATAGTCCAAACTTTAGCTACATTATTCTCTTTAGCTAGTTTTTCATTTTCTTCTCTATCCCACCTAGCACGCAGTTCAGCCATTAATCTTATATTCTCATTAATTCTAACTTGGATGGCATTTGCTGTAGTAATCTTATTATCAATATCATCATTAGGCAAAACTTTCAATTTTAAAAGATTAACATCAGAGGCAAGTCTATCAACTCTAGAAGCAATAGTATCAATTTTATCAAGCTTTTCCTCAACAGATTTGTTAAAAGCAGTTTGTGTACTAATAAATTCTTTAAGCATGGCTTCAAGACCAGAGGGTACACTCCTATTATTGTTGTAAGAATTCCCATAAGAATTACCATAACCATTACCATTAGCAGAAGGATATGGCCTATAGTTATTACCAGAGTTGTTCCTATAAGCATTGTTGTTGAAATTATTATTTTTAATGAAATTCACATCAACATTTTCTTCTTGAGCAACCAATGAAGCTAAAGGAACATTATTTGGATCTACATTAGATCTACCATTCACAAGCATAGACATAATCACATCAATCTTATCACTCAAGGAAGAGGTTTCTTCAACAGAATTTACCTTCTTACCTTGTGGAGCTCTTTCCGTGTGCCATTCAGAGTAATTTATCATCATATCATCAAGAAGTTTTGTAGCCGCCCCCAATGTGATGGACATAAAGGTACCTCCAGCAGCTGAATCCAATAAATTCCGCGAAGAAAAATTTAGTCCTGCATAGAAGGTTTGGATGATCATCCAAGTAGTCAGTCCATGGGTTGGGCAATTCTTTACCAAAGTTTTCATTCTCTCCCAAGCTTGAGCAACATGTTCAGTATCTAATTGTTTAAAATTCATTATGCTACTTCTCAAAGATATAATTTTAGCGGGAGGATAATATCTACCAATAAAAGCATCCTTGCATTTAGTCCATGAATCAATACTATTCTTAGGCAAAGATAGCAACCAATCTTTAGCTCTTCCTCTTAATGAGAAAGGAAACACTTTCAATTTAATAATATCACCATCTACATCTTTATACTTTTGCATTTCACAAAGTTCAACAAAATTATTGAGATGGGCAGCAGCATCATCAGAACTAGCACCAGAAAATTGTTCTCTCATGACAAGATTTAGTAAAGCAGGTTTAATTTCAAAAAATTCTGCTGTAGTAGCAGGTGGAGCAATAGGTGTGCATAGGAAATCATTATTATTTGCATTTGTGAAGTCACACAATTTAGTATTTTCATGGTTGGCCATTTTAGCAACAGGTAAATAAAACAAACTAGATAAAGTAAATGCAAGTAACTAATTTTTTTTGTGTTTTTGATATAGAGAGCAAGACAGTAAATAAAGTAAAACTAGCAACTAATTTTTTTGTGTTTTGATTTAGTGCAGCAAACAAAGTAGTAAATAAAATAAAGCAAGACAAAAACAAAGTAAAGAGATTGAGAAGTGGAGACTCCCCTTGCAGCGTGTCTTGATCTCCCAGGCGCAGCAGAGCTTGATGGCGTGTAACTCACACGTTCGTTGGGAACCCCAAGAGGAAGGTATGATGCGCATGGTAGCAAGTTTTCCCTCAGAAAGAAACCAAGGTTTAATCGAACCAGGAGGAGCCAAGAAGCACGTTGAAGGTTGATGGTCGCGAAATGTGATGCGGCGCAACACCAGGGATTCCGGCGCCAACGCGGAACCTGCACAACACAACCCAAGTACTTTGTCCCAACGAAACAGTGAGGTTGTCAATCTCACCGGCTTGCTGTAACAAAGGATTAAGCGTATCGAGTGGAAGATGTTTGCAAAGAAAACAGTAAAACAAGTAGATTGTATGCTATGTAAAGAATAGGACCGGGGTCCACAGTTCACTAGAGGTGTCTCTCCCATAAGATAAAGCATGTTGGGTGAACAAATTACAGTCGGGCAATTGACAAATAGAGAAAGGCATAACAATGCATATACATGACATGATAAATATAGTGAGATTTAATTGGGCATTACGACAAAGTACATAGACCGCCATCCAACTGCATCTATGCCTAAAAAGTCCACCTTCAGGTTATCATCCGAACCCCCTCCAGTATTAAGTTGCAAAGCAACAGACAATTGCATTAAGTATGGTGCGTAATGTAATCAACAACTACATCCTTAGACATAGCATCAATGTTTTATCCCTAGTGGCAACAGCACATCCACAACCTTAGAACTTTCTGTCACTGTCCCAGATTCAATGGAGGCATGAACCCACTATCGAGCATAAATACTCCCTCTTGGAGTTAAGAGTAAAAACTTGGCCAGAGCCTCTACTAATAATGGAGAGCATGCAAGATCAAAACACAAGAACAATAGATTGATAATCACCATAATCATAGTACTCTCTATCCATCGGATCCCGACAAACACAACATATAGAATTACATATAGATGATCTTGATCATGTTAGGCAGCTCACAAGATCTAACAATGAAGCACAACAAGGAGAAGACGACCATCTAGCTACTGCTATGGACCCATGGTCCAGGGGTGGACTACTCACTCATCACTCCGGAGGCGACCATGGCGGTGTAGAGTCCTCCGGGAGATGAATCCCCTCTCCGGCAGGGTGCCGGAGGCGATCTCCAGAATCCCGAGATGGGATTCCGCTGGCGCGTCTGTGGGTTTTCCGTGCTCGTGGCTCTGGTACTGGGTTTCTGACGGAAGCTTTAAGTGGCGGAGGGTCAGCGAGGGCCACACGAGGGGCCCGGGATAGGTCGGCGCGGCCAGGGCTGAGCCACCGGCCCCTACCTGTGAGCCACTTCGTTAGATCTTGGTCTTACGGAAGCTTCGTGCTCTAGGACCCAGGCGAAAGTTTCGTCAATTTCAAGAATGTTTACTGATTTCTGAACCAAAAACGTGAAACAACAGAACTGGCTCTTCGGCATCTTGTTAATAGGTTAGTTCAGAAAAGCATAAATATGACATATAATGTGCTAAACATGTAGGTATCATCAATAAAGTAGCATGGAACATAAGAAATTATCGATACGTTTCAGCGGTTGCTTTCAACTTATAACATGTATATCTCATGGATATTGTCAACATAAAGTAATATAACAAGTGCAATATGCAAGTATGTAGGAATCAATGCACAGTTCACACAAGTGTTTGCTTCTTAAGGTGGAGGAAGATAGGTAAACTGACTCAACAATAAAAGTAAAATAAAAGGTCCTTCAAAGAGGAAAGCATCGATTGCTGTATTTGTGCTAGAGCTTTTATTTTGAAAACATGAAACAATTTTGTCAACGGTAGTAATAAGGCATATGAGTTATGTAAATTATATCTTACAAGTTGCAAGCCTCATGCATAGTATACTAATAGTGCCCGCACCTTCCTACTTAACTTGGACTGGATCTTTGCATGCCATGTTTCAACCAAGTGTCACAAAGGGGTACCTCCATGCCTTGTACAAAGGTCTAAGGAGAAAGCTCGTATTTTGGATTTCTCGCTTTTGATTATTCTCAACTTAGACATCCATACCGGGACAACATGGACAACAGATAATGGACTCCTCTTAAATGCATAAGCATGTAGCAATGATTATTCTCATATGAGATTGAGGATATATGTCCAAACTGAAACTTCCACCATGGTTCATGGCTTTAGTTAAGCCAATGTTCTTCTCTAACAATTTTGCATGCTCCAACCACTAAAATGATAGATCCTTCAGACAAGACGGACATGCATAGCAACTCACATGATATTCAACAATAGTTGATGGCGTTCCCCAAAAGCATGGTTATCGCACAACAAGCAACTTAATAAAAGATAAAGTGCATAAGTACATATTCAATACTACGATAGTTTTTAAGGCTATTTTGTCCCATGAGCTATATATTGCAAAGGTGAATGATGGAATTTTAAAGGTAGCACTCAAGCAATTTACTTTGGAATGGCGGAGAAATACCATGTAGTAGGTAGGTATGGTGGACACAAATGGCATATGATTGGCTCAAGGATTTTGGATGCATGAGAAGTATTCCTACAAGGTTTAGGCTAGCAAGGTTATTTGAAGCAAACTCAAGGATGAACAGGTGCAGCAAAACTCACATAAAAGACATATTGTAAACATTATAAGACTCTACATCTTCCTTGTTGTTCAAAACTCAATACTAGATATTATCTAGACCTTAGAGAGACCAAATATGCAAATCAAATTTTAGCAAGCTCTATGTATTTCTTCATTAATGGGTGCAAAGCATATGATGCAAGAGCTTAAACATGAGCACAACAATTGCCAAGTATCACATTATTCAAGACATTTTAGAATTACTACATGTAGCATTTTCCAATTCCAACCATATAACAATTTAACGAAGAAGAAACTTCGCCTTGAACATTATGAGTAAAGCCTAAGGACATATTTGTCCATATGCAACAGGGAGCGTGTCTCTCTCCCACACAGTGAATGCTAGGATCCATTTTATTCAAACAAAAACAAAAACAAAACAAACCGACGCTCCAAGTAAAGAACACAAGATGTGATTGAATAAAAATATAGTTTCAGGGGAGGAACCTGATGATGTTGTCGATGAAGAAGGGGATGCCTTGGGCATCCCAAGCTTAGAGCTTGAGTCTTCTTAAAATATGCAGAAATGAACACGGGGCATCCCCAAGCTTAGAGCTTTCACTCCTCTTGATCATAGTATATCATTCTCCTCTCTTGACCCTTGAAAACTTCCTTCACACCAAACTTCAAGCAAACTCATTAGAGGGTTAGTGCACAATTAATAATTCACATGTTCAGAGGTGGCACAATCATTCTTTACACTTTTTCATAAAGCTACTGGACATTAATGGATCAAAGAAATAAATCCAACATAGCAAAAAGAGGCAATGCGAAATAAAAGGCAGAATCACAATAAAAGCAGAATTGTAAAGACGAATTTAAAGCTGGCACGGACTTGCTCAAATGGAAAAACTCAAAACTAATGAAAGTTGCGTACATATCTGAGGATCACGCTCGTAAATTGGCAGATTTTTTCGAATTTTCTACACCTGTGCCCAGATTCGTGACAGACAGCAATGCTGTTTCTGCGCAGCGATCCCAAATATAACATCAACTTTGACATAGAAACTTTACTTGGCACAAAAACATGATAAGGAGAGGTTGCTACAGTAGTAAACAACTTCCAAGACTCAACAAAACAAAAAATTGCTGTAGTAAAAACATGGGTTGTCTCCCATAAGCGCTTTTCTTTAACGCCTTTCAGCTAGGCGCAGAAAGTGCAAATCAAGTATTATCGAGAGTAGAAGCATCAACATCATAACCAGGGTGTTGGGAGTTTTCTCAACCAAGCATAGTATATTGGATACATAAGTTTTAGCGTCTCCCTTTTCATTAGTCTTGGGCTTGCTACTCTCTCGAACAAATTTTCAGGAACAAGCCAAGCATAGTTATTTTCTAGTGCATCATTCATAGCTAGGAGTTTACATGGTATTGGTGCTTTGATCTCCCCACCATCATTAATATTATTAGTGTACCTTATTCTATCCATGTCCATTTTTTCAAGGAGACCAATAAAATTGGTATGAGAACCTAGCATATTAAATTTAGCAAAAACCTTTCTAGCCTCTCTTGCTAGACCACCAAATTCTCTAAGAAGAGTTTCTAAAACAAAATCTTTCTTTTCCCCTTCTTCCATATCACCAAGTGTAAGAAACATGTGTTGGATTATAGGATTGAGATTAACAAATTTAGTTTCCAACATGCGAACTAAAGCAGCAGCAATTTCATAGGTAGGTGCAAGTTCTACCAAGTGTCTATCTTCAAAATCTTCAGTAATACTAACATGATTGAAAAATTCTTCTATATTATTTCTCCCAACTATGGACCCACGTCCTACCTGTCTTTTGTGGTGAAATTAAAAGGAAACATGATGCAATAAGCAAAAAGTAAACAAGGCGAATAAAGTAAAACAAGTAACTAATTTTTTGTGTTACGCATTAGAAAGCAAAGGCATTAAATAAAGTAAAACTAACTAAACTTTTGTGTTTTGTTTAGAGTGCAGCAAACAAAGTAGTAAAACAAACTAAACAAGACAAAACAAAGTAAAGAGATTGAGAAGTGGAGACTCCTTGGAAATGTCATAGTCTCACAGCATGGCCTTGAAGAAAACAGGCTTGATAACCAAATGTGCAAATCCGTTGGGAACCTTAAGAGGAAAGGTATGATGCGCACGTGTAGGATTTTCCTATCAGAAAAACCAAAGTTTAATCGAACTGGAGGGAGCCAAAGCCGTTGAAGGGACGATGGTGCGAAGCTCAGATACGGCGCAACACCGGGGATTCGAGCGCCAACGTGGAATCTGCACAACAAAACCAAAGTACTTTGCCCCAACGAAACAGTAAGGTTGTCAATCTCACCGGCTTGATGTAACAAAGGATTAAACGTATCGAGTGGAAGATGTTTGCAAAGAAAACAGTAAACACAATTACAGTAGATTGTATGCTATGTAAAGAATAGGACCGGAGTCCACAGTTCACTAGAGGTGTCTCTCCCATAAGATAAAAGCATGTTGGGTGAACAAATTACAGTGGGGCAATTGACAAATAGAGAAAGGCACAAGATACATATACATGAAATATGATAAATATAGTGATTTAATTGGGCATTACGACAAATTACATAGACCGCTAAATCTATGCCTAAAAAGTCCACCTTCGGGTTATCATCCGAGCCCCATTCAGTATTAAGTTGCTAAACACTGAAGACATAAATACATTAAGTATGATGCGTAATGTAATCAACAACTACATCCTTAGACATAGAATCAATATTTTATCCCTAGTAGCAAAACACATCACAACCTTAGAACTTTCTTGTCAGTGTCAATGAAGGCATGAACCCACTATGAAACCTCTGTCTCCTGTTGGGTTAAGGCTTAGCTTGTGAGCCTCCTACTAATATTTGGAGAGCCATGCAGATCATAAACAACACATAAACAATAGATTGATAATCACCATAACATAGCATTCTCTATCCATCGGATCCCGACAAACACAACATATGAATTACAGATAGATGATCTTGATCATGTGAGGCACTCACGAGATCCAACAATGAAGCACAATTAGGAGAAGAACGACATCTGTCTGCTATGGACCCACTAGTCAGTGAACTACCCTGCTCACATCACTCAGACGTCCTTGGCGATGAAGAGTCCTCCGGGAGATGAATCCCCTCTCCGGCAGGGTGCAGGAGGCGATCTCCTGAATCCCCGGAGGGATTCGCGGCGGCGTCTCTGGAAGGGTTTCCGTATCGTGGCTCTCGGTGCAGGGTTTCGCGACCGGAGGCTTTAAAGCGCGGAAGGGCAGGTCAGGAGGCGGCACGAGGGCCCCACACCACAGGCCGGCGCGGCGAGGCTGAACCGCCGCCCTATGTTCTTCGCCACCTCATGCAGCCCCACTTCCTTCCCTCTTCGGTCTTAGACTCAGGTACAAAAATAGGACCACAGGCGAAGATTTAATTGATTAGAAATCTCATTTCCTTACTAAGTTTCAGAGCAAAAACAGCAGAAAAACATAGCTGGCTCTTCGGCATCTTGTTAATAAGTTAGTTGGAAAACGCATAAATATGACATATAATGTACATAAAACATGTAGGTATCATCATAGTAGCATGGAACATAGAAATTATCGATACGTTGGAGATGTATCGGTCCTCTTACTTCTTTCTTTGGGATTGAGATTTCTTCTACCTCGGAGTGGCTTCTATATCTCCCGGGAGAAGTATGTTGGACCTTCTCACTGGGTGCCACCCTTGTGATGGCGCCTTGTGAGACTGCTATGGAGCTTAAGCTTCGTCCTACTGATGGTGATCCTCTTCCGGACCCGACTCGCTATCGTCACTTGGTTGGGAGTCTTGTCTACCTTGCTGTCACACGTCCTGACATCTCCTACCCAGTCCACATTCTGAGTCAGTTCATGGCTGCTCCCACTAGTGTCCACTATAGTCATCTTCTTCGTGTCCTTCGCTATCTTCGTGGCACTATCTCTCGTCGGCTTTTCTTTCCTCGCTCCAGCTCCTTACAGCTCCAGACCTACTCAGATGCTACCTGGGCTAGCGATCCAGAGGATCGCAAGTCTCTTTCTGCCTACGTGTTTCTTGGTGGTTCGCTTGTTGCTTGGAAGACGAAGAAACAGGTCGCAGTTTCCCGTTCGAGTGTTGAGGCTGAGTTGCGGGCTATGGCTTTGTTGATTGCTGAGGTGACTTGGTTACGGTGGTTGCTTGCAGATTTTGGGGTCTCTGTTACGACACCCACTCCACTTTTGTCTGACAGTACAGGTGCTATCAGTATTGCACGTGATCCGGTCAAGCATGAGCTGACCAAGCATATTGGTGTTGATGCTTTTTATACACGTGCTCAGGTGCAGGATGAGGTTGTTGCGGTTCATTATGTGCCTTCAGATTTGCAGTTGGCGGATTTCTTTACGAAGGCACAGACTCGAGCGCAGCATGATTTCTTACTCTCCAAACTCAGTGTTGTTGATCCACCATGAGTTTGAGGGTGTTGTTATCACCAGGTGCAGCCATCCGGAGATGGGCGTAAATGAAGATGAACTGAAGATTACCAGTGAGTATCTTTGACGGCCTTGCGTATTAAGAGTTTGGGCTAGTGCCATGTATACAATATATTAGTCGTATACGTGTTTAGATTAAAAGATAAGTGCAGCCCATACCAGTTGGTGCACGCCTCATTAAGTCACAGATATAAATATGTATCTAAAGTTGCTCAGAAAAGAAGGAGGACATCACGTTCACAACAAACACAAATCAGGCGCATCGCCACCCCTTTCTTCGAGGTTCCTTCCGGGTAAGCATCATGCTGCCTAGATCGCATCTTGCGATCTAGAGCGATCGCGTTTATTCGTCTACCTTGTGCTGCTCGTGCTGAAGCGTGTTGATGGCGAGTAGCACTACTTATCATTAGGTGTTTAGGGGCTCGCATTGATGCTCGTGCATATATGCGTGGCAATGCCGTCCCTCGACACCTAGCTGCCCTTACACCTATACGGGTGTAAGGGCAGCATCTTGCTTGTTCGTTACTTAGTAGATCCGATCTGTTATAGTTGCTCCTTGCTCCGCAGGGATTAGTTTAATATCTGCATAGTTAGGCCTTATGTGGGGTCGGACGATCCGGTAGTGCGTTAGGTGTTGTTTACCGTCCCTGCAAGGGATGTTCCGGGAATCAACGTTATGTTGGTTTTTAGGCCTCTCGTAGGGGTAGTTTGCATCATCTTCCGTAGCTGCTAGGCCCGATCACACGTAGGACGTTCCGGTTATGCGGTGAAAACCCTAAACTATCGTAGATTGGTTTAGCTTTGTTTTGATCAAGCAGGATCCCCATGTCATTGTAAATCCAACGTGAACCATGGGGGCGATCGGCTCTTTGAGCCGATCCACAGGGAAACCTGAGAGCCGATAGGGCTCGTATTTAATGTTTACGTGTCTACCATGCAGGAACAATCGAAGCACTCTAACACCTTCCTGATCGGGTCTAGGTCAGGTGGCACGCCCTAGCAACCGCCAGGACGTGGCTGGAAGACTTGCGGGACGACGCGAGGTGCCAGGGTCCACTAAGCGGCCTTGGGAGCCTCCCGGCTCTTCGTGTTGCTTAACCATTGCCCGTCGGTGGGTTTTGGAGGGTAACACATTCTGGCACGCCCGGTGGGACATCTTCTGCAACATCCACGTCAACATCCATGTCAGTGGCGGAGGAACAGATCACGTACGAGGATCTCCCCACGGAACACAAGAAGAAGTACGATGACCTGAAGGCCATCCTGGAGGCCGAACTCATCGGCTCCTTTGAGAAGACCCGTTCGCACGGCATCAGGTTCAAAGGATTCACGCCACAAGGCGTCCTCGACGGGTTGGATCTGTCTCTCCCTTCAGAGGAACGTACCAGAGCCCTGCGACAGGAGATCAACTACGTGGTGGCCCATTCACTGCATCGGCACTCTGAGAGCCTGGTGAACACTTTGGAGCGCGTTGCGCTCCGTGTGGTGCAAGAGATCATGGAGCGTCGGTACTCCCCCTCAGGACCTGTTCTAGGAACTCACCAGGGAGAGGTGCAACTCCACCAGGCCACCTCTGCCGTACGCAATGGCGGCTCCACAGCAACAAGGCTCACCGGCATACGTCGTCTACAAAGTTGGGGGTGACCCGGGCGACTATCAGTTCTTGCATGACCCGCCCAAGGAAATCCCACACGGATACGTGTGCGCGTATGTGCCGGATTGCAACAGCTGGACGCAAGCGATCCAGGCTCCACCAGGAGGGATTGCCGGAGCAGGAGCGATTGTTCCGGCAGGAAGAACGACTGCAGCAGCGGGGAGTCTAGGAGCGGAAGCTGAGAAACAGGCGTGGCTAGCCAAGTATGCCACTACCGAGTCCATAGGCTTCGGGCGCTACCTCCACAGCAGATCAGATCAGCGCAGTCCTGAGAGATCAGTTCGGCATCCTGCCGAAGAAGAAGATAATCGGCTATTCCAAGCCGTACCCCAATGAGTTCTGACCTGATCCCACTACCACCTAAGTACCGGCTCCCGGACTTCACCAAATTCAGTGGGTCAGAAGGATCTAGCTCAATCGAGCACGTGAGCCGATACTTGGCCCAGTTGGGCATGGTTTCAGCATCGGATCAGCTACGGGTGAGGTTCTTTTCGCAATCCCTCACCGGTCCAGCTTTTGGATGGTACACCTCGTTGCAGCCAAATTCAGTGCGATCATGGAAGCAGCTAGAGGAACAGTTTCACACACAATACCATTCAGAGGCTACTGAAGCTGGCATTGCCGAACTAGCACAGGTTCGGCAAAGGCGAGGAGAGACAGTGTCTGAGTACATTCAGCGTTTCAGAACTGTCAAGAACCGATGCTATTCGGTTCATTTGAGAAAGAAGCAGTCGAGCTGGCCGTGGCAGGCCTTGCAGCGTCATTCAAGGATCTGACGTTCCAAGTGGAGTACAACTCGTTGACGCACCTGGTCAGTAGGCTGACCTTATATGAACAGCGCCATCCAGAACTGTACCAGGACAAGTTCAAGCGCGCGATAACCCTGGTCAATGCTGATGAGGATGAAGATTCTGCGGAAGATCAGGAAGTCGCAGTAGCCGAATGGACTCGGACGCCAGTACCTGTGTCCTGCAAATGGGTGAACCCGCCAGGGCCTCCAAGAGGGTTTGACTTCGACGTGAGCAAAGCTGAACAGATCTTCGATCTGCTACTGAAAGAGAAACAGTTGAAGCTACCTGAAGGCCACAAGATCCCTACGGCACAAGAGATGAACAAAAGGCCATACTGCAAATGGCATCATACGTTCACGCACGCCACCAATGACTGCAAAGTATTGCGCGCACAAATTCAGATGGCGATAGAATCAGGCCGATTAACTTTCGGACAGTTTGCCATGAAGGTAGACATGCGTCCGTTTCCGGACGTCAACATGGTGGACCTAAGCCACTCCATAAGGGAACCAGGGTTCTCTTTTGATGTCAATATGGCAGGGCTTGTGGGCCGCCATGGCAAAGATAAAGCAGAGAGCAGCCACTCCCGTGGCAAAGATAAAGAGGAGGCCGTTCCACGCGACCGGCCCCAAGATGATGATAGACGGTACCTAACCGAGGAGGAGGTGAGAAGCATACGGTATCAGCGCCCACTCTCCGTGCATCTCCTCAACAAATATGAGCAGCAGTATGACCGACGTCGACGCTACGACGAAGACGATGAAAGATATCGTCGGTCTGATGCGGAAAACAGGAGGTATCGTCAGCACGACAGGAACAACGACGGGTACGAACGTCACGCTAGAGGGAGGTCAAGGGAGCAAGACGACGTGGATAAGCACTGGGACTGTCCTTTCTTCAAACATTGCTGGGACTCCGGAATGAGCCGATTGCCAACAATCGAGAACTGCCCAGAATGCAAACAGCAAAGGAGGAGGACAAATGAAGTTTCAGTGTTCGAGCGTCTAGGGCCTCTCCCACCTCAGAGCAAACGAGCTGAGTCATCTCAAGAAGAAGACTTTGAGGAGTCGGATGGAGAAGAAGATAGGTATCACCGACCAAGGTGGTGCCCTGATGGACTCAGCCATTCTCAGAAGCGTAGGGTGCAGCGGCTGCGAAACCTGGAAGAAGCCGAGGCACAGTACCTGTACACGTTGCGAAAAGCGCGGCCCGATCTGGCCGCGAAAATTCAGCAAACAATGGAGACAAAGGCGCGCCCGCCAAAGAAAGTATGGCGCCCTAAACAGACGAAAGCCGATGCAGAGGCATCGGCTGATACAAACATGGTGTTGATACAAACATGGTATCCGTGATCCGGACGGAGTAGCAGGTCCAAGACATTGGACGTACGTGGCAAGGCCGATCCCTGAGATCGGCCCTCAAAAAAATGAAAAGCAAAGGATCTTATCTCCAGCATGCCACGTAGCTACAGTGGAAATCCGAGAAGTTGCAAACCATCGTCAAGCATTGCAATGAAAAGGGAGGCCGATTCCCGCAATCGGCCAAAATTATCCTCGACACACGTTTTGTCTGTGTTCAGCATTGATCCAACAGATGCCTGAAGAGCCGATACCATCAAGTACTTGACAGAATCGGCTCGGGGGGCACATAGATGGACAAAACACGAGGATACAAAGCTTGGAGTGGATGTCAAATGCCCAGCAGAACAGCTCAAATATGGGGGCCGATACGTAAACAAATCGGCCGTAAAATGAAAAAATCAAAAATTTGGAAGCCACAGCCAAATCGTGAACATGTCTCGACTTAAGAATTAAAAGCCGATGCACGGCCATCGACTCAAGGGATACGACTGTTACAAGCAGAAGCCTAATGGAGCAGTCATCGAGTTACGTAGCGAGGCTCTACTGAAGGAGCCCCTCAGTGGAATGGTTGGTGGCTCCATTAGCAAATCTTCAAGATCAGCAGCGCCTGCGTAAGCATGCAGATCAGGTTAGGATCATGAGAACAGCCGATGACCATCCAATTGGCTGTGACGTTTTCTCCTGGGGCTTGACCAAGGTGACAACTTCATCAAACATCTTCACCAGAAGCTGCATCAGTCTGCCCGAGGTGATGAGCCAATCTGAGCAGCAAGACGCAAGAATGGAGCTAGGAAGAGTTCAAGGGCCACTACGTTT